>CM053595.1:306953296-306974943 GCA_028646575.1 Pseudocheirus occidentalis
GAATTCTGGGTTTCACTAGACCGTTACTGAGGTCCTTCTCCTCGATAACTCTGTTCTAGGAATTCTGGGTTTCACTAGACCGTTACTGAGGTCCTTCTCCTCGATAACTCTGTTCTAGTTGCCCAACAAATGCTTAGGAAGAGAAGAGCTCAGTTGAAAGGGCCAGTGGACATCAACTTCAGGATCGAGTCTGCCCGCCCTGCCCCTCCCCTTCCCACCCCCAACCCCGTTCTCTAGGCACACTTCCTCCCCTCCCCCATTCCGGGGGCCATTACCAGCGTTGTTGATAAGCAGGAGCCGCTGCAAGTCCGGGGGCCGAGGCAAGGCCTCCAGCAGCCGCTGCACCCCGGCTTCTTCACGCAGGTCGGCCGCCACGCACACCACCTGCAGGCCCGGCCACGCCGCCCCCAGCTCGTCGGACAGCGTCCGCAGGGCCCCACCGTTGCGGGCGCTCAGCATCAACGCCGAGCCGGCGGCCAGCCGCGGAGCCAGCAGCTGGGCCAGGCTGCGGCCCAAGCCCCGGGAGGCCCCGGTCAGGATGCACAGAGTCCGGCCCAGGCTGCCCTCCATGTCGCCCCTCTGTGCGCGGGCTCCGCTCCGGCTGGCCAAACGGACTCTGCCCTTTGAGGCTGCACTGGCAGCCTGCCTGGGGCGGGGATCAGGGGCGCGAGCCGCGGCCGATCTGGCCTAATCCACACCTAGCGGCCTGCTTCCTCGGACCTGCTCTCCCCACCCTCGCGAGCTTCCATTGGCGGAAGCAAAGCAAGCCCGTCCCCGTCCGTGGCGTTCCGGAGCCGGCCCTCCCCCAGCTGGGGTGGAGTTCAGTAGCTTATCTTTCGTTTAGGAATTGGGCGGGTCTGCGTTTAGTTTTCTGGGCCTTGGCCCTTCCCCGGATCCGCCCAGAGTTGTTACCAAATTAACTGGGCGGGTTTCCCGGGCTGTTAGTTAAACAGAGCATGAGGCTACAGTCAGAAATCCAACCCAGTAGAGAAACAATTTGTCAATGGACGATGGTGTATTAAGTGTTTCTGACACGTATATCATGTCAGCTCACATGCTGCCTCCCACGGACTTTTCCAAGACCCCAGCTGCAGCAACCTTCTCTCTCTGCAGGCTGGCCGCCTGTGCTCTGTGTATCTGGTATTAACCCATTTAATTGTTTATTAGTTGGTTCATTGTCTCTCCCAGAAAAATGGAAACCCCTTGAGGAAAAGAGGCTGGTCAGTCTAGCCTTTCTTTGTATCCACAGTGCTTTGCATGATGCCTAAAGCGTTTGTTAAAGGTGCCTTGATTAATTACTTGACAGTCAGAGGCTGTTAGCTGGGGGGACAAAGACAAATGAAACGATGGATGAATTTACTACTCTCAAGGAACTTGAGTTTTATGAAGATACATGTACACACATGCACTAAATACCAGGTAACTTGCAGCTCAGGTGATGAGGAAAACCTTTACATACAAAGTACCTTTAAACTGGGAGGTTTAGACAGCTGCATCATTGGTTAAGAGCAGCTATCTGTCCACAGATGCCCAAACTATGAGTATAGAAGCATAAGTTCTGGTTTTGTTTCTGTTTTTACAAATCAATTACTAAGTCATAGATGGTATGTTTGTATTTGCAGATGATATACAGCTGGGCCAGCATAGCAAATGCACCCAGTGGCAAGTGTGGGAAGGACCCAGAAAAGATTTTGACAGGCTAGAGCAGTGATTCTCTGATTTTTTTGGTCTCCAGATATTTGAGGACAATACAGAGAAGGTATGACCAGGAGTTCACTGCCTACAGTATTACTATGTTCTAGGACTGCACCTGAGGACAAGATGAGGTTCCAGACTCATGCCAGAACATCATTTCATGCAGGACCAGGAATAGATGCCAACTGGCAGCTTTATCACCCACTACCCAGTCTACCCAATTTCAGGTCACAGATCTATGGCAGAATGAGGAAGAGATCTGGTCTCAGGAGTGTTACTCCAAATGAAGAGGGATTGCTGGCCTGCATATCCAGCAAACAGGAAGGTCAGAAACATGCAGCAACTTGTGCAGCTCTGTTCCCAGAAGCAGAGTAGACTCTCAGTTCCAGCTTTTACCCCAGTCTGAAACCTGAAGAATAACCCAGAGCAAGAATCCCAGCCCAAGAGAAGCCTAAGGTTCAGTCCCTCTGAATCAACAGACCTTCCCAGTGCCTGAGTGCAGGAGCAGCAGCATCATGTACTGTTGTTCAGACTCAGACCCAGGTCAGGAACTTTCAGAGATCAAACCAAGGTGGGCAGTGATCAGACTTAGTGAACAATCAGACCACTTCCGGAGCAATGAAAGCTTGCAGCTCTGGAGCAATTTGTGGTACATGGAAGTGGGGAATAAAACAACACTCAGTACTTCCAAGAAGGCAACAACAGGACCAGTCCAGACATTTCCCAGAAATGTGTCAAGCCTGGCCTTAACATTTAGTCTAAAGTCAGAAAGTTGGGGGAAGGGTAAGTAAACAAATGAACAAACAAAAAGGATCCCATCAGAAAAAAGTTGTTATGGTGACAGGGATGTTCAGGATTCTGAATGAGATGATGCCCTTGTATTGCTCTTGGGCACTCTGACATGCTGGAATGCTCTAAGGGTCACTGTCCCTGGCTAGACCATGACCCCAGCATCCACAGATCCCTTTGTCTGTCTCTTTAAACCTACTTATGCTAAAAAAAAAAAAAAAGCAACACACTGTAATTTTTTCTCTTTGATTTCCTATCAGAATTTGGTGAGATTTCTTTGGAATAGGGTGAGGGCCAGAGTGAACTCATTGTACTTCTTCCTGTTACACCACCATTTTGGCCTTATTCTTATACATTTCAGTTCTCTTTATATCTTGAGAATAATACCTTTATCAGAAAAACCTGCTGCAAAGATTTTTTTTTTTAGTTTTCTTTACATTTTAAAAGCTGCATTGCTTTTGTTTGGGCAAAATCACTTTCATTTCATGGAATCAGAATCACATATTTTGTCTTCTTTGATCCTCTCTATCCTTTGTTTGGTTATGAACTCTTCCCCAGCCATAAGAAAGGTCAGTTCTTTCCTTCTTCTTTTAACTTATTTAGGCTGTCACCCTTTATATTCACGTGATCTACCCACTTGGAGGTTATTTTGGTATAAGATGTAGATGTTGGTTTATATCTAGCTTCTGGTGGCCTGCTTTCCTTTTCTTTCAATAATAGTTCTTGTTGACAAGTGATCCAGAGAAGGTAAGGGACTTTCTCAAGATGACCCAGGGTAGTATGTGACAGAGGCAGGATTCGAATACAGAAATTCCCCACATGAAAGAAACCACAGGTCTAACAAAAATGAATAGCAACATAGCCAAGCTTACAGCTTCCTTTCTATACCCAGTGGGGAGCCAGAGGAGTGGGGCCTCAGCCTCCCAGGAGTGCCTCCTATTATACAACTCTGATATACTTAAGGTTTAAATTACACCCAGCTCTAGTTAGAACTGGCTACTGAAACTCCAGCAAGTTTATTAATATGATATAGCTAAAATCACCCCTTGTTTATCCTGAGGAGATCTTTCTGGTTAGATTTCAGAAGCCACCTGATTGTTAATTAATTTATGGAATTATTAATAGAATAAAAGAATGGGGACATAAGTAGTTCAATCTGGGTCAAGTGAGTAGGCAGAACTTACTACCCAGTTCTTTGGATACACAGCAGGAAAGACCATGTTGGCATCAAAGAGTAATGCTTCAGTCCTATTGTAATAAGGCACAGAGAGTACAGGGGCAAATAGAAAAAAGTACAGAGATAAATAGTGGGGAAGGGGTATATGGAGGCAGATGGCAGGGGGACAAGAATAAGGGGATAGAAGTCAAGCAGCATGGGGAAGAGAATGGGAAGCTTGGATTGGAGTTTAGAGTACTTGAGCAGCATGGACCCTTTGGAGATGGAAAAAAACTCATGGGGCAAGAGTTTAGGGGTTTCATTTTTATATTGTCTTGGTGGGGGGACAGACCAACTCTTATCTGTGCCACCTTTGGTTTATTCAGCATATCCACATCATCACAAAGTTATTACCAGGGGTGGCTAGGTGGCGCAGTTTGGGGTGGCTAGGTGGCGCAGTGAGTAGAGCACCGGCCCTGGAGTCAGGAGTACCTGAGTTCAAATCCGGCCTCAGACACTTAACACAAAAACTAGCCGTGTGACCTTGGGCAAGTCACTTAACCCCAACTGCCCTCCAAAAAGCAAAAAAAAAAAAAAAAAAAAACAAAGTTATTACCAACGTTTGGTGTTCTGCTGGTCTTAATGTCAATATTGAGAGCTTCTCTGAGGCTTACAAACTATGGCAATTAGCAGGACCAAAAGACCCTTCCTTACAGCAAGGTCCAGATGTCTTTCCCTGATTTAGCCCACTGTCTCAGGATATGACTTTTAATTAATTTATGAGACAATTTGCAAGGAACCATTATGCTCCCTTTATCTATGATACAGTCTGTAAGGGACTTCTAGGTTCCCCTTTGCAATCTTACTAGCTGCTACTATCTACTACATTTACTTACTATACTAAAGCAGGGGAGAGGAAAAGTAGGAATGTACCTATACAGAAACCTAGTGTGGAATTCCAGAGTGGCAAAATTGGAGTCAGAAGAGGAATGAAGAAAGGTTGGATTGGTCACTTTATCTATTTCTTGGGTGTAATGCCAACTAAAAAACACTACTGTAGCAGAGAGTCTCTGCCCATCCCTTCTGGGTACTCCAATGGTTGTGTTTGGTCTGCTTGGCCTCAGCAGAAGAGGAGATATGTTGCGGGATTGATGGGATGCTGCCAGGAGGCACATTTTGATTTGATGTCAGCAAAAATTCCTGACACTGAGAATTACCAAAGAATGGAATGGACTGCTTTGGGATGTGACAGGTTCCTTTTCACTGTGGAGGGAATTCATGGTCAGGCACCTGTTGAACTTCTGAGATCCTTTCCAGATGCAAAATTCTATGGATCTCAGTGCATTCGAGAATGTGCTACATTTTGATTTCTTTGATAAATAGGTTACTCATGTTCACCTCTACTCCTTTCAGAAACCCCAACTAACCCCATACCCTTGTGTATTAGATACTAAAAGTTACCATAAGGTACCAAAACACAGTTTATTTTCCCCAGGCCTTAACATATGGCCCTTAATGAGGTCAATAGCCATTCATTAAATAAACACATGGATAAATAGATTTAAAGCAGGAAGAGATCTTACAGAGAGCTGGCCCAACTCCCTCATTTTATAGATAAGGAAGCCCAGAAAGGGCAAACACTGACAGGTAGCAAGTGACAATGCTAGAATTTCTTTAAATTTAAATCCAAAATTTAGCACATTCTCAAAGGTGTTCCTTTGCAACAGCTCCATCAGTCTCTTACCAGACACAGTGCTGTCCACCAGCTTCCCACTCTGAGACAGCTGATGTAACATCTGGCAGGTTTCAGAATCCTTTGTGTATGCCTCGGCCGTCTGATTCAGGTCTGTGTCCAGAGGGCCTGAGGAGCACCAGGGACAGGAACAAGAGAAAAGAGGAAAGGAAAGAGAGTTTTAGAAACCAAAGTCACTTGGCATTGAGGTTTAACAGTTCTGCCTTGACTCTTCTGGACTCCTTAGGATTTGGAAGGTCCCTTGGCTTCCCATCAGTGTCTCTGGACCTTTAACTGATGCCTTATATCAAAAGAACAGCTGTCCCTGTCTTCTCTCCCTACCGTTAAAAGGTCACCATACTCATGTTGGCTCTCAGTTCTCCATTGTTTTAGGATTCTTAACTTGGATATAAAAACTCTGTGAAGCAATATCACAAAATTTAGGGCTGCCAAAGGAACTGGAGTTACTTATCTTTGGCTATTTCACATCTTATTACTATCTCTGAGCGCAGAGATGGTCGCTTCCAACAGATAAGGTACCACCTTAGAGCAAGGGCTATCTCATCAAAGAATCATGAAATCACAGATTTAGAGCTAGATCAGTTCCAAGCCTCTCAGTTTACAGATTTGTAGACTGGAGTTCAGAAAGTTTAGTGTCTTGCTTGGGGTCACACAGTTAATCATTATCTTAAGTGGGCTTTAAAACCAAATCTTTCTGATTTGAAGTCCATTTCTTAGTTCATAAGAGCAGTCATTATTTCCCCCATGAAATAACAAAGTTGATAAATATTGTGTCTCCTCTGTCAACCTATGGGCTTCTGAGAGCAGGGATTCTTACCCAATATCATATCAGGAGTTCATTGAAGGCAGTGTATTTTCCCCAAAGACTAATTATAGAATTATACAATCATAACTTTTTTTTTTGCTTTTTGGAGGGCAATTGGGGTTAAGTGACTTGCCCAGAGTCACACAGCTAGTGAGTGTGTCAAGTGTCAGGCCACATTTGAATTCAGGTCCCCCTGACTTCAGGGCTGGTTCTCTATTCACTGTACCACCTAGCTGCCCCTATAACTTTCTTATGTTTAGTTCAGACCATTGGCTGGCTGATCCATCCGTTTGCTCCCTCCAAGCAGACTGCTGAGCAATTTCCCATATCCCTCTCCAGGAAACCCCTACCTGGGACATAACTCAGCATACTAACATGAGGTTCCTCAGCTGCTAAGACTTGAAACAACGTGTTATGAGCAGCTTTTCCCATGCAATACAAAGCCCAGCTCTTGGTGAGCTTTAGAACAAGCTGGGAGGAGATATTGACCACAATTCTGCCCAGGCTGGAACTTGGGGGGAGGAGGTTCTCAGGACACCTGAAATCAGGCAGAGTGCAGAGGTGACATTCAGGGACCAATAGCCATTTACTTCTGCCAGGTCAGTGAAATCCACAATGCTTTTGGAGGCATCACCCAGAGAACCTTCAAGAACCAAACCAAAATCAGGAATTGTATTGACTGATTTGAAAGTCTACCATTCATTATAAATGGAGGTGATAGGGTCACTGTATACTCAGGGTTTGGAAGTATGTATAAGTTTTTCTGCTAGTTTCTCAAGGTGGGGAAAACTCTGGTATAGAAAGGTCATAATCATAGTTAGATTTGAGAATTGAAAAGGACACCAGAGATCACCTAATTCCATTCTCATATTTCGTACGTGAAGAAATTGCGTCCAAAGGCTGGATGGGGGAGCCCCTTTCTCATCTCTCCTCTGCCTGAAGGAACCTACAGTCCTCCTCCACTCTGACCCTTAAGCCCACTACTTTTTTCCAGCAGTAATTGGTTGGGTTCCATCTACTCAGCCATTGTTCCCAGAGTGCACTAGGTCTCATCGTCTCCCCTGCTCCTTTGCCCTCCTAATCCTTGCCATCTGCCCAAGTACCACTGGTCCTTTCCATCTGTCCTGCAGCTGAAATCAATACCTAGTTCCTCCATTAAAATATAACCTTCTTTCTTTAGAGCCAAGACTGTCTCACTTTTCTATTTGTATCTACAGTGACTGAGACATAGCAAGTACATGAGAAACACTTTTCTGTGTCATTCAAAGGTCATATATTCAGTTAGTTGCAGAGAATGAATGTAAACAAACACGAAATAATAAAAATAAGATTTTTTTGAAATAGTTTCACAAACCACAAGGGGTAATTATTTTTCCAAACCTCCTCTATGAATGTGTGTCCAAATAAAATAAGCCAGCTTGGAAAAGGATCCTTGGGGACTGGTATCTTAGGCAATAGTGGTCCTCAAGGGCCCACATATAAAAAAATATTTATAATAGCTATTTTTGTGGTGGCAAAGAATTGGAAATTGAGGGGATGCCCATCAGTTGAGGAATGTCTGAACAAGTTGTGGTATATCAATGTAATGGAATACTATTGTGCTATATGAAATGATGAGCAGGACTTCAGAAAAACCTGAAAAGACTTACATGAACTGATGCTGAGTGAGGGGAGCAGAACCAGGAGAACATTGTACACATTTACAGTCACCTTGTACAATGTCCATCTTTGAGAGACTTGGCTCTTCTCAGCAATGCAAGGTTCTAAAACAACTCCAAAAGGCTCATGATGGAAAATGCTATTCACATCCAGAGAAAGAATTACAGGGTCTGAATGCAGATCGAAACATGCCATTTGCTCTTTTTTGTTGTTTTGTTTCTTCTTTCTCAGTGGTTCATTTCACTGGTTATAATTCTTCTTTACAACATTACTAATGTGAAAATATATTTAATATGAATATATATGTAGAGCATATATCAGATTGAACTCCATGTTGGGGAGGGGAGAGGGGAAAGAGGGGAAGAAAATTTAAAACCCCCAAACTTGTGGAATCAAATGTTGTAAACTAAAAATAAATAAATTTTAAAAAATAGTGGTCCTCAACAATTAGAGAAAGTTTTCTTTTCCTCATTTTGATTCATAAAAGGGAGAGGAGGGAAGAGGAAGGAAAAATGACAAAGGGACCACTGAGATATACAAAAAGAACTGGAGCCTGCTGTAGTGACAAGCACACTGGATTTGCAATCAGAGGACCTGGGTTCAAATTCTTACTTATTACTTTTTTTACAATCCAAAGTGAGTCACTTTGGTGAGATGGAAAGAGAGATTCTAAGACTCTAAACCCAGATTCTAAGCCCAGCTCTGTCATTTCCCACCTGTGGGGGGGGGGGTGGTCTTAAACCAGCCACTCTTCGGGATCCAGTTTCTTCTCAGTAAAACTTGTGATAATGGTGGTGGGGAAAGTGGGGAGGGTCAGGAGGGTGAGACTATCCCTAAAGGCACTTCTTTCACCTCTGAATCTTTTGGGAAACTCTCCTCAGGGCAGTCGGGAAAGGTACTTGGGTCATTCTTTCAGGGTCCTGCTTGGCCCGTCCCTCTCCTACTCTCTCCTCTTTACCTCGTCCCTTCATCCCAGGGACTTAACTAGCGTTATTGATAAGCAGGAGCCAGTACAAGTCCGGTGGCCGCGGCAGCTCACGCACCCCTCCCCCCACCCCACCCCACCCCCAGCAGCTGCTGTAGCTCAGCCTCATTGCCTAGGTCTGCCTATACGCACAGCACCCGAAGGCCGGGCCACGCTGCCCTACGCTTGACTGACAGCTCCCGCAGGGTCCCATAGCTTCGGGCGCTCAGCGCCAGCACAGAATCAGTGGCCAGCCTCGAGGGCAGCAGCGGTACCAGGTTGCGGCCGAAGCCCCGAGAGACTCCAGTTAGGATGTACACTGCCCGGTCCAGGCTGCCCTCTATGTAGCCCCACTCCTCGAGGACTCCGCTTAGACTGGCGGGATTCTGTTCTTTAAAGCTTCTGCTTCTGTTTACCCCGAGGGATCTAGGAAGGGAATAAGGAGAGGACCCGTCCCATGTTGTCTCCCCAGGCCTGAGCAGGGGGGCACAAAGTCCAAAATCGAATCTTGAAATCTGCTTCTGAACATTATTATGAACTTACCAACCATAACAGTGAAAGTGGTTATACTTAATAGCCATCATTACATAACACATAGAAATTACTAGTCATCAGTATAGAAATTTAATAGCCATCTTTATATAACACAGAAACTTAATAGGCATCAGTATATGCGCTTGTAGCATCATTATACTTCTAGAAACTTAATAACCACCAGCAAAACAATTACATAAACATGTAACTTAAGGCAGAAGAAAAGAAACAAGCCTTTATTAAGTGCTTATTATCGGGCATAAGAACTGAATGCTTTCCAAATAAGGGCTCGTTTTATCCTCACAACAATTGGACAAAGTGGGAGGGCAGAATTGTCCCCTTAGCAGAGTGAATATTAGTTCAGAATTCATATACCTCTAAATCAGTTAGTGGCAAGACTACCAGATGGGGAAGGGATCAAAGTGGACATTTCAACGTTCATTTTCAATGCCCTTGAAAAAGACTATATTGCCTGGTGGAGCTTGGAAAAGCGAGTCATGCGGCTGAGGCAAGATCAAACCAGGAGAAGAGGGTGGGAGAAGTGAGTTGCACAAGCACGTTCAATAGGCCAACTAGCTTAATAGATGACTGCCTAGTTTCCCAGTGCCTCCTGCTGTTTACATTTATAGTTATTCTCTTTATGGGATTATGTATATACTGAGAGGCAGCTTGGGTAGTAGATCAGATAGTACTGGTTTCAGAGTCAGGAAGACCTAGGGGTTCAAATCTACCTCTACCCTTAACTCCTTGGTGCCCTCAGGCAACTCTCTAAAACTCTCAGTTCTGAAGTAGGTGGTAATGTCCTAAGGAAGGTCCTCACCAAGTCTCCAAAACAATGAAATCACATAGAAAAAGAGACTATACAAAGTCAAAAGCAATTCACTAGGGTGAGATTAAAAGGGCTTTAAAATAAACTTGCCCACACAACCATCCAAGACAGCTCTGAAGAACTTGTGATGAAAAATGCTCTCAGAGAAAGAACTGGTAGTGTCTGAATACAGAAGGCAGCATACTTTTTTTTAACTTTATTTTTCTTAAGGTTTCTTTGTGTTTTCTTTCCCAACATGACTATTATGGAGATGTCTGGTATGACTACACATGTAAAACCTATATCAAATTGCTTGCTTTCTCAGTGAGGGAGTAAGGTTGGGATGGGGGGAAGGGAGAGAATTTGGAATTCAAAGATTTAAAAACAAATGTTAACAATTGCTTTTACATGTAACTGGGGAAAAATAAAATGCTTAATATGTATAAAAATCGACTTGCCCAGCCATAGACTTACAGACTTAAGTGGTACTTAAACTTTAAAATGTTAATTCATGAGACCTACCTCAACCTTCACAAACCTCTCTCAGCTAAAAGAATCCTGGTCTTCTGAACCAAGTACATGAATGGTGCTAATCATATCAATCCCAGAAAAGGCACCTGGTGGCCTCATCTCCCACTAGATGCCTTAGGCTCCCTCTCAGTCCACCAAGAAGTCAGGAGTCATAAGTATTGGTCCTCAGTTTCCACTAGCTTGAATAAGGCAGATTGGGTGCTTCACCCAGGCAACATCATCACTCAATATCTAATTTGCCTTCCCCCAACCAAGAGGAAAACTAGAAAATCCAAATAAGTAAATATTACAGTGCACACATAGCACAGGGAAAGGTGGGTGCTACAAGAATTTTTATCACAATTTACAAAGGAAGAACCAGGCTTCGAAAGTTTAAGTGACTTTCCCATGGACATCTAACTAATGTTAGGAGCAGAATTTGAACCTGGGCCTTCTGGGTATTCAGCTTTTCATTCATGCCATGCTGCTTGTGCTTAGGAAAGAACAAGGAGCACAGCAACTACAATTCCAGACTCTGTAAGATGATGAATGGGTAGAATTTAGAACTGGAAGGGATGTGGAAGGCTCATGGGAAATATAGGTTTTCATCAATGTCAGGAGATGGAAGGAGCATGAAAAGAAGAGATCAAAAACAAAGGAGAGGGCTAATAAAGGAACAAGAATTCTAAAGGACAGAGTAGAAGGATAAAGAGGAGGAGAGAGAACAAGGACTAGACTGAGGAAGGATGGAAGAAAGGAAGGAAAAAAGAGGAAGTCAGGAAGGAAGAACAAAAGAAAAAGAGAAAAGGAGGAAGAAAGAAGGGAAAGGGGAAGGAAGGAGGAAAAAAGAAGTCAAGAAGGGGTGAAAGGAAAAAAGAAATAGAGAGGAAGGAAGGAAGGAAGGAGGGAGAGGGAGGAAGGGGGAGGGAAGGAGGGAAAGAGGAGAAGGAAAGAAGGGAGGAAGAATGGGAAGGAGGAATGGAGAGAAGGAGGGAGGGAGCTTACTGGGAGGCTCTGAGGCTCTGTCTTCTAGCAGTTCTGGATAATTGGTGGTCTCTTGTTTCCCAGAGCTTTGTTCCAACTTCAGGAATCATATTGCTGGACAGCTCCCAGACCCTCATTCCTGTTTCAATGTTTGAACAGCAAAAGCTAGAAACTCTCCCTCTCTCTCTCTCCTCCCCTCTCCCTCTCCCTCTCCCTCCCCCTCTACCGCCCTTTCTGCCAATATATATATATATATATATATATCTTTAAAACCGGGCTGAAAACAGCTCTTCCAGAAAGCTTCTATTAATTGATTCCCCCTAATTTTCTTCTTCTCTTCTGGATCTTTCTACACAGCATGAATTCAGATAATAATGCACTTCCCCCACCTTGTGATATTTGCAGGATTTATAGTGAAGTCATAGGGTTTGGACTTCTCTACTTAATGGCTATATCATGTTAGCCAAGTCATTTAAGTTCTCTGAGCCTCAGTGATCTCATCTGGAAAATGGGATAATAATACTTCTATTACTGGAATCATAGAGTTGTTGTGAAGGAAGCAATTTGTAAAGCATTACTGAAATGAATTATTGTTAGGATTGAGCCCCTGCTGTGCACTCAGCTCTGCTTTAATGTAGGACACAGAAAATAAAAAAAAACCAGAGCTTCTGCCTTCAGTATGCCCGTAAGTTAATATATACATCAAGACATAGAAATGTGCAATCACATGATGGAATAAGCAGTAAGGATTCAACATGTAGTAGAATTTCAGCACCAGGGATAGTCAGTGTAGGTTGGAGTCATCAGGGCAGCTTCTCAATAGGAGGCTAAGCTTGATCTCCACTTTGGGATGGGATTTTAACGGGTCAGAATGAGAAGTCTACATTTGGGGAAACAATGGAAAGATCTGGCTGAAGTGGAAGACTTGTGTATAGGAAAATAAAGCTAGATAGCTCAGCTTGGGCCAGATTGTAGAGGCCCTTGAACATCAGGCTGAGGAGCTAGACTTGATCTATTTTGCTAGATGAGGTTTGGTATATTTAACTCTTCTTGTCATCTGGTGGAGCGCTCCATGTTTTCTGCCTTTGCTGTAATTCTTTACTCACACAGTTCTCTCATACCTGGAATCAATAGGTGCCCACGTCTCTCTGTCTCTCTCTTTTTTTAGTAAGAGGTCGATGTTATTGAGTCATTTCTGACTCTTTCTGATCCCATTTGTGGTTTTCTTGATAAAGATGCTGGCATGGTTTATCACTGCCTTTCCCAGTTCATTTTATTTATGAGGAAACTGAGGTAAATAGGGCTAAATTACTTGCCCAGGATGATGCAGATAGTAAGTATGAGTCTGGATTGGAATTCAGATCTTCCTGGCTCCAAAACCAGAGCTCTATCCACTGCACCACCAAACTGCCCTTAGTAAGGGGACTTGGATGCAAATCTTGGCTCTGATGCTTACTGCCTATGGACCTCAGTTTCCTCATCTGTAAAATGAGATGGAATTGAACTAGATGATCTCAAAGGTCTATTCCAGAAATAAATGATTTCACGGTCTTACTTTCTTCAAAACCCAACTCAGACCCAACTTTTACCATGAGATTCTTCCCAGATCTCCTATTTCTGATTTTTCAGCATTTATCTGGATCTTTCCTTCACTCATTTTATTCTCACTTCTGTTGTAGTAACTTATTAACATATCTTTGCTCCCATTAGAATGTAGGGTCCCTGAGAACAATTAGGTGAGGCCACCTTGCTGAAGCAAGCGCTCTTGTTATAAGACCCAACTTTCTCTTTTCAGAAAGGACTGCCAGAAGGTGGCAGCAGAACTTGATAGCTTTGAATTGTGCTGGACCAACATGATAAAGGAGACCTTAATCATTCTGAGAGCTCACAGGGAGCAGAGCCCTCTACTGGTTGATGAAAGCATAGAATAAATAAGCTCCTGCCTTCCAAACCTGACGTTTGCTCAATGAAGGTCCCAGGATAGGGGCGGAGTTTCTTTCCTTGTATTTGCATCCCCATTGTTGAGCCAAGTAAGGTTCTTAACACATAGTAGGTTCTTAATCAAAGCTTTTTGACTGTGATCATAACTGATCATTGATGATTTAAAACTGGAAGGGTTCTTAGAAGGCACCCAGCATAAGCCTCTCATTTTACAGATGAAGAAGCTAAAGTCTATGAAAATTAAGAGGCATCATAGCATAGTGGAAAGGGTGATGAGCCTGGAATCAGGAGCTTCCTGGATTCAAATCCAGCCTCTGACACTTACTGGCTGTGGGTCATGGGCAAGTGAGTTAGCTTAGCAAGTCTCCTTTACTTTAGACTGAGAAACATGGTATAATAATAGTTTTAGAGCTGGAAGGGATGTTAGAGGTCCTTAAGTTCAACCTCTTTATTTTGGGGGGAACTTGAGGCTAGAAAGACTAAATGACTTACCCAGGGTCACAGAGCTAATGAGTGTCTAAGGCAGAACCTGAACCTGGTTCTTCCTTAATCCAAGGCTAATCATCCCCTATATCATATTTTCTTTTCTTTTCAAGCCCAGGAAACTAGAGAATAATAGTAATAGCTTACATTTTATATAATACTTAATGGTTTGCAAAGTACTTTTATATGCATTAGCCCATTTGATTCCAGCAGAAACTGTGTAAGGTTAGTGCTTTATGCCCATTTTATGGGGATGTTAAATGACTTCTCCAGGGTCACAGGGCTAATAAGTGTTAGACTGGCATTTAAACCCAGGTCCTTCTTGACTCAACGGCTAATCACACCACTGTACTGTCTTCTCTGAAAACTTTTTGCATTAATTATTCCCTTGATTTCTCACCTTTAATCTACTCTGATCTATGGGGTCCTTCCCTGATACCTGTAAATATCCTCACATTCCCCCATAATGAAAAAAAAGCCCAACCTTCACCTGACCCTATAATGTGTTAAACTTATCATTCTGTATCTGTCCTTCTTTTTACTGTTAAAATTCTAGAAAGTCACTTCCACTTGTAGTAATGGTTTGGTGATGTGCTGATATGTTGTGCAAGTGAGCAAGACTGGCACTTTTGTTTACTTATGTCCCCCCTTAACTGGGCAGAGATCCTCTTTCCCCAGGATGTAACTGTCTTTCCAGTCATTCCCTTGGCCCCTCCCCTCTAGGAGGGGATTTCTTCTTAAGCCAAGTTCTGAGGCAAAAGGGAAGGAAAATGACAAAAGCCCCACCTCCAATGCCAGCTCAGCTGGTCACAGCTTCCCCAGATGCTGCTGACTCATCCTTAGAGCAGTAGTTCACAGCTTGCTAAACAGATTTCAGGGGTCCATGAATATGCATGGGGGAAAAATATGTTCTTATTTTTTAATAATTTCTAACCAAAACTTGACATTCCCTTCAATTATAAATTTTTTAAAATCATGATTTTGAAAACGGGTCCACAGGGCTTTACCAACCTGCCAGATGGGTTCATGATGTCAAATAGGTGAAGAATCCTTGCCATAGAGGGATCCAAGTACAAGTTTTCTCTGTGTATGACTTGTAAAAAATTCAATTAAAAACTCTCCTTTTAAGCTCAAAGCCCCCAGTCAATGAGTTATTGACAAAAAAATTTACTGCAGTCTAAACTCTCTCTCTCTCTCTCTGTGTCTCTGTCTCTCCCCCATCTCTTTCCCTCTCTCTCTCCCCTCCTCTGTCTCTCTCTGTCTCTCTCTTTATCTCTTTCTTTCTGTGTCTCTCTTTTCTTCCCCAGATGCTCCACACTTGTTCCTATCCAGTACATTTGAGCAAAACACACACACACACACACACACACACGCACACAATGCTAACCATATTTATCACAACTGCCAACTTAAAGAAAGTAAACAAATCTTTAAGAAACGTAGATACTTCTCATCCTAGAAAATATGCCCTTGAAAAAGAGGAAGGAAATCAGAGAAGGAATATAGAGCCTCAATTCTAATTCATTGGATGAGTTTCAGCAAAGCCTAATCTGCCCAGATACACCACAACAGTGCTGACACACCTCCCCAGCTTCCATATGCTCTTGCAGAGTCTCAGCTTCTCTGATATTGCTCCTCCCCCTGTTGCCCTTATCCTGTTTCTGATCCTTCACTGCTTTCTCTGTCAATAATTCATCAGGATGGGAGAGGCTAGCTTGTCAGTCTGTCTGTCTCCATCAAACACAGAATCAAGGGAAACTCCCCAAGGGAAGAGGAAGTTGGGGACTTCTGCTTGAGGCCAGTGGGCAATCCCAGAATTCTGATTTTCTTCGCAGTTTCAAGGCAGTGTGACATTCTTGCTGCCTGAGTATTGCGGAGGCACACCTTCCCCCCACCAAAAAAAAAGGTCTAGAAAGACAATCTTAAGTCACAACTTCAGGATAAAGGGAGAGGAGAACAAGAGATGAAGTCTTTTCTTCCTTTGAATCCTACCATGCCCTGACTCCAGGTGCCTCTTCCCCGGGGCTTGTTCTGATGATTAGTGAGTCCCTGGTCAGGGTTACTATTTCATGAAAGGTGTTCACCATGTTCACTTTGCTCCCAGATAAACTCCATATCAGAGTGTTTCGCTTTCTCACCAGAAGCTTTGACTCCACATGCTCACCTCCAGCCCCCACTTTCCAACTCCATTTTGTCTTCTCCTACTAAAATGTAAGCTTCTTGAAAGTAGGGCCCATCTTCTTTTTTTACATTTGTATCACCAGCAATTAACGCTGCCTGACATACGAATGCTTACTAAATTTTCTGTGTCTCTGTCTCTCTCTCTCTCCTTCCTTCCCTTCCACTCCTCTCTCTTTCTTCTCTCTTTCTCTGCCACATCTCCCACTCTCCCTCTTTTTCTCTCTTTCTGCCAACTCTTCCCTTCTGTCCCCCTCTCTCTTTACCTCTCCCTCCATTTCTTTCCCTTCTCCCCACTCCTTTCACTCACCCTCACCTTTCTCTCCCTTGGCTTCCCCTCCCCTCTCTCTTCCTCTTCCCTGCCCCCTTTTATCCCTCCTCTCTCAGGATCTTCTGGCATTCAAGAATGCAGCACGCACTTCCTGACTAGGCCTCCCAGGTCAGGGCAATGACTTCAGATGGGAGTGAGAGCATTACAGGGGGTGATCTCTTCCTGGATACCCCTGCTTCCCTTGATTCTTTGACATTACGCTCTCAGGTCTTTTCTTACCTGCCTGAATGTTTCTTTTTTTTTTAAATTATATTTTCTTTTTTCTCTTAAAAAATTATTTATTTTTAGCTTACAACACTCAGTTCCATAAGTTTTTTAGTTCCAAATTTTCTCCCCACCCCTCCTTCTCCTCCATGACAGCAGGCAATCCAACATAGGTTCTACATATACTTTCACATTAAACATTAGTCAAGTTGAAAAGAAGAACTATAACCAATGGAATGAACAACGAAAAAGAAGAAACAAAATGAAAGGAACCAAAAAAGAGAGAGAGAGCAGGTACTTTGCTTCCATCTGTATTCTGACTCCACGAATCTTTCTCTGGATGTGGAGCCTTTTCCATCGTGAGCCTTCGGAGTTGTCTTATAACCTTGTATTGCTGAGAAGAGCCCAGTCTACCAAACTTAGTCATCACAGAAACAATGTGTCCTGACTGTTCCTTCTTAACTCCCTTTCTTGACTTATCATCAATTTCTCTTCCCTGAGCACTGATGTCCATTAAAACTGACCCTATTTTCATTCTCCGTGTTTTCAGTCTTAGTGACATTATGAGCTCTTATGGATTCAGTGATGACCTCTGTGCTGATGCTGCTCAACTCTCTTCTGAATTCCAGTCCCTCATCACCAGCACTCCTGTTACACAGGTTCATTTGGATGTTCTGTTAGTTTCTCAATTTCAATATGTCCAAACAGAACTCATCATCTTTTCTATTAAATCTCCCCTTCCTCTACACTTTCCTCTTTTTTCCCTCTTTTATGACTCTGTGATCTAATCAATGTGAACACGCCTTCCAATGGTACAGATCACGCCTTCCAATCTGTGCCATGTCTGAGTGATTCTCGCACACATCCTCCCACAAATCCTTCCTGGGAAAGTACATCCAGCATGCTGGGGTCTTTCCCTATAGGATAACCTTCACCCTTGCTTTATGACAAGCCAGAACCTCCTTTTCCAATTGTACATCTTCCTGATTTCTTCTACGCAACTTCTCCTGAGGAATCCTTCATTGGTCATATGTTGCAGCCTTTTTCCCCGTTGTTCTTTGGGTAACCTTCCAATTTAATTCTACAATTAATTTATCAGTGCCTGGAATCTAGTAAGTGTTTAGTAAGTTCTTTCTAATTAATTGATGGATTCCTCAGTCTGCATTGGGTTTTTGGTTTTGTTTTTTGTTGGTTTTTTTTTTTTGCATCACTTGTAGACATAGAATATTACCAGAAAAATATTGGTCATTTTAAACAATGAACTTTTTATCCAGCAGAAACTTCAGATAACTAAAAAGCATTGTGCCATTTCCCGAAGGTGATTCAGTCTACTCTCTTCCTCCAGTTCAGTTCTGGCCCCATCTCATTGAACACCTACCATGCATGTTCAAGATAGATATTATATATATATATATATATACATACATACATATATATGCACATATATAATACATATATGTGTGTATATTATATGTGTATATGATGTAGATGGAAAGATAGATCAGACAGACAGGCAGGCAGATAGATAGATAGACAGACAGATATGTAGATACATAGACACACAGACAGACAGATAGATAGACAGATACATACATAGATAGATACATAGACAGACAGAAAGACAGATAGATAGATGATAGACAGACAGATACATAGATAGACAGATAGATACATAGATATACAGACAGACAGATACATAGATACATAGACAGACAGACAGATAGAGAGATAGATAGATAGATGGACAGACAGATAGATAGACAGAACTCACTCTAAGAGTTGTCCATCAAATGTATATCATAGTCAAGAGACAATAGACATTCTTCACCCACTTTTTCTTGTGTGTTTTTTCTTGAGTGAATAACCAGGCCAAACTCTTTTTCATGCTCATGAATCTCATTTAGGAGGCTTTGAAGCATTCTGGGTTTTGATGTAATCAGCATATAGTCATCCACATACAGGAGCAGCCAGAGGACTTCAGTATCTAGAGGGAATCTAGCATGTCTTACACTCGGTATTGGATATCCTTCATAGTAATGGCATGGTTCATCTTTGGGGAGCTTAATATCCCTCATTAATTAATATGCCTCATTTGATTTTTTAAATTTGATAGATTGAATTTTTTTTTTTAGTTGACAGAAAAATCTAATTTCTTTCTCTCTCTTTCGCACTGCCCCAACTGGAAAGAAAAAAGAAAAAGAGAACCATTGTAGCAACTGTGCATAGTCAAGGTATAGATTAGTCATGTCCAAAATTATATCTCATTCTGTTCCCTGAATCTATCACCCTTCTATCAGGGCATGGGTAGCATGCTTCATTATTGGTTTTCTGGTATCATGGTTGGTGATTGCTTTGACTAGAGTTTTTAAGTCTTTCACAGTTGTTTATCTTTACAACGCTTTGTTATTACATAAATTATTTTCCTTGTTCTGCTTACTTCATTTTCCATCAATTCATATAAGTTTTCCCAGGTTCCTTTGTAACAATCCCTTTCATCGTTTCTTAAAGCAAAATTTTTTTTATTTAAATTTTTTGCTTTTTGGAGGGCAGTTGGGTTTAAGCAACTTGCCCAAGGTCACACAGGTAGTGAGTGTGTCAAGGATTTGATTTCAGGTCCTCCTGACTCCAGGGTCAGTGCTCTATTCACTGCACCACCTAGCTGCCCCAAAATCAAAATATTTTCAAAACAAATGTTAAATTTATTTTTATTTTCAGTTCTAGGTTTTTTCCTCTCTCCACATCATCCCTAGACAAGAAATATGATACCCATTACCCATATGAAGTCATGCAAAACATATTTTCATATTAACCATGTTTTTAAAAAAAGGCCTGGAGTCAGGAACATCTGAGTTCAAATCTAGCCTCAGACACTTATTAGCCTTATGACCTTGGCCAAGTCATTTAACCTTGTTTGCCACAGTTTCCTTGTCATAAAATGAGCTAAAGAAGGAAATGACAAATGACTCCAGGTTTATGCAAAGGTTTATGCAAAACCTTTGCCAAGAAAACCCTTAATGGGGTCATGAAGAGTTGGACACAAGTGAAAAAAAAGCAGTTTTTTTAAAAAGCAAAGAAAGGAAAGGAAGGAAAAAGATGCTTCATCCTGCATTTTGAGGTCATCAGTTCCCTGTACATAAGTGGATAACATTTTGGAAAATGAGACCTTTGGAGTCATGGTAGATCATCCTATTGATGAAAGTTACAAAGTCTTATATTTTCACTGTGTAGATTGTTCTCATGGTTCTGCTCACTTCACTTTACATCAAGTTATTTAAGCCTTCCCAGATTTCTCTAAAACCATCCTCTCTGTCATCTCTTACAGTACAATAGTATTCCATCGCATTCATATGCCATCACTTATTCAACCATACCCTAATTGATTGGCATCCTCTCAGCTTTAAATTCTTTGACATCACAAAAAGAACTACTGCAATTATTTTTGTATATATGAGCCCTCTCCCTCTTTCTTTGATCTCCTTGGGGGCAATAGACCTAGTAGAGGTATTGATGGGTCAAAGGGCATGCACAGTTTATAACTATTGGGGTAAAGTTCCAACCTGTTCTCCAAAATTATTGGACTAGTTCATAACTCCACTAACAATGGCCTATTTTTCCACATCCTCTCCAGCATTTGTCATTTTCCTTTTCTGTCCTACTAGTTGATCTGATAGGTGTGAAGAGACACCTCAAAGATGTTTTAATCTGTACTTCTCTAATTATTCACTGTTTAGAGCATTTTTATATGACTATTGATAATCTTGATTTTTTTCTTTGAAAACTGCCTGTTCATAACTTTTGATCATTCGTGAATTGGGGAATGTCTCCTATTTTTTATCAATTTGGCTCAGTTTAAGCAGACCTTTATCAAAGAAAATTGCTGCAAAATTTCCCCCCCATTCCAGTTTCCTACTTTTCTTCTAATCTTTGCTGCATTGGTTTTGTTTATGTAAAACCTTTTAAATTTTATATAATTAAAATTACCCATTTTTTCTCCCATGATTCTTTTTATCACTTGTTTAGTCATGGACTCTTTCCTTATTTGTAGATCTGTCTGGTAAGTTCTTTTGTGGTCCCCTAATTTGTTTACAATATTACCCTTCATGTCTAAATCATGTACCCATTTTGAGATTACTTTGGAATATGATCTTATATGTAGGAAGCATAAATCCCTTCCCCTCTGTACCTCTTCAGTCTCTGGGGAAGAGGTGAGGATTAGATTCAGAGTTTAGTGGGATTCCCATAAGGCCAAGGGGTTTGGAGTCCCAAGCACCTTGGCTTCTCAAGGCTTCCCTGCCAGGGAGGCTGATCAGCTATACTGCTTCCCTACAGTTCTGGTTCCAAGGTCACCATGGTTCTAACAGCACCTGAAACTAAGGATAAAAACCACAAAACAGAAACAAACATCCCCCAGGCCCATTTCTCAGAGCTGGGGTAAAAGAGGAGGTAAGTAAGGGAAGGCAAGTCTCATCCCTCACCCCCCTCCCAATGTCCCTTGAGATTTCAGTTCCCAGCAGATAGAGTGGTGGAAAAAGGCAAAGTCTAAAGAAAGCTGAAAAAAAGAGTGAACAGCTCAGTCTTATCATTTTTTAAAATATTTTTTATTTGTTTTCTTGTTTACATCATTCATTTTCATTACATTTTTAAATTACAAATTTTCTCCCCATCTTGCCCCTGCCCCAACCCTAAAACAGCAATCCCACTGTAAAGCCCCCCCCAACCCCCCACCCTGCTCTGCTCTCTTACTTTCTGGTAGGGCAGGGAGGCTCTCCCTAACCCAGCCCCTGTATATCTCATTTCCTAGATGCAGGTATTGCAGAACTTTAAATTCTAGATTCTTTCGATTCCTCCCTTGT
>CM053595.1:306982118-307012767 GCA_028646575.1 Pseudocheirus occidentalis
GTGATTGTCACAGGATAATCTATTTCCTTTATCCTTATAGGGATGGACATTGGAGGCATTCTTGAACTACTGGGGGATAATCTTCTCTTGCCATATAACCCAGAAAATTTCAGTCAGCTTTTGTGTGAGCAGTGGACCCCCTGCCTTGTAAATCTCAGCTGGAATAGAATCAGCACCAGGTGCTTTTCCATTTGAAAGGAGTCTAGTGGTGTTCAAAACCTCTTCTTCAGTTGAAACTCCACCTAGGGAGGGATTGACTTCAATCTGTGGTAAACACTCAATGGCTTCAGCAATAATTGATGATGGTCTGTTGAGAAGACTATACAAGTGTTTAGTCCATCTCTCCAGGATCATATCCTTATCACTAATTAATGTGGCTTCATCAGTACTGGGTAGTTAAGATGTACAGTAGGTCTTTTGCCCATAAATACCCTTCAGGGCATCATAGAAGTGCTTTGGATTGTTACTATCAGCATAAAATGGAATTTCATCTGCCTTCTTACTGAGCCAAAAATCTTATATCTCTCTAAGTTTTGCTTGCACCTTGCTTTTTTAAAATTTAATTTTGCTCACAGAATGGAGAGAGCTTTGTACAAAATTTTTGGGATTTTTGCAGCTGCCAGAGCTGTTAGTTGAGTGCCCTCTCTACAGCCCTCAGCATCACTGGCCACACACTCTGGGGCCACCACCCAAGACCACGATCCAGATCCAGGTGGCTCAAAGCAAGAGCAATTAACCTCTGAATGGTCGCTTGGTCTGCAGGCCAGGAGCTCTGAAAGCAGCCATGCAGCGTGGCCATGCCTCCCGACACTTCTCACCCTGGGGGCAGGGGCCAGACCACAGTTTTCCTTCACCCTTAAGACAGAGCTCCTGACTGATCTTTTATTTTCTCTTTGGCATTTATGGGTTGAGAAGCCTGGAAGCCAACACAGCTGCTGTTGATTCACTCTCCTAAAGTCTGCTCTGGTCAGTCTGGGGGCTGTTTGGGGCCACCCTGGGACTGGAACCATGGCTCACTGGGGACTGCACTCAGCTCCCAGCGCACTGTGATAGACCTTTCCTGTTGGCCTGCCAGGCTGTGAGAGATTTGTTTCTGTCTCTTTGTGGGTTCTGTAGCTTTAAAATTTGTTTAGAGTCATTTTCTTTGCAGGTATTGGAGATGGTTGAAGCCAGAGCTTTTGTGCTTTTACTCTGCCATCTTGGCTCCTTGCACTTTGCTTTTGATAGAGTTAAATGCTGCCTTCTTAGAAAATGGAGGAACTATCCTGCTGGTAAGCCCTGTAGAGTTCTGGTTTTTCATTTAGCAGCTCCTGAATTTCACCATCATTTTCATCACATCAGTCTTGATGATTGTGAGTGTTCTGACCCAGATGAGTAAACACAGTGCTGCGCACCAGACCTCAGAAAGCTGCTCACTCCTTTTCTGCTTGACTCTTGCCAAGTGTATGTTGGCTCAACTTTCTCTCCAAGTTAGGAGCGAACTGTCCCATCTCAGATAAGGGCTCTAATCTGTGACGTTAATTCTTCTGAGAGTCATTGTCTTGTCTTGGTATATCACTTTTGTTGAATGCAAATATTTAGCTTGGAGAGGATGTCTATGATCAGTCCAGTATTCTGTGCCACAAATTGCCTTCATCACTCCCACATCCTATCTTTCTCTTCTCCTTACAATCACAAAGTCTTTTGAAAGCCACTAGATGGCTCAGTGAATAGAGCACTGACCCTGGAGTCAGGAGGACCTGAATTGTAATCTGGCATCAGATACTTAACACTTACTAGCCATAGAACCTTGGACAAGTCACTTAACCCCCTCCAAAAAATCAAAAAATAAAAATAAAAGCCAATGTTTGTTGTGAGGGTGCATCCACAAAGTTTTATTATGTTTAGGCAAACAGAAGACAGTGTTGGTGATGAGAAAGTCATGAGATGCACAAGACTTGAGATGCACTAGACAGTGCCCATTGCTACTGTTTCCAACTCCATTCCTCCCCAAGGACACCCTGCTGTGTCTGATATTCTGAGCCTATTCTAGCATTAGAGTCACCCAAAATTATAAGTTTGTCCTCTTTTGGTACATTGATGATGAAGGTCTCTGGGTCTTCATAAAATTTTTCTTTGACCTCATCATGGTTTGTCATGGTGGGAGCATAGGCACTGATGAGGGTGGCATGGCATTTTCCTGCAAGTGACAATTGTGTTGTCATGAGCCTGTCATTCACTCCTTTTGGTAGGCATACAAGCTTGTTGATTAGATTAGTTTTGATTGCAAAACCTAGACCAGCTTCCTGGTGCTCCTCTTCACTGTGCCCACTCTAGAAAAACTTGAATCCAACTCCAACAGCAGTAAGCTGGCCTTCATTTGCCATCCTTATTTCCCTCAGAGCTGTTATTTAGATGTGATACCTACTGACTTCTCACATCAAGAGCTGTTCGTCTCTCAGGCCTAATGGATTTAGTATTATCTATAAGTATTCACCCATTCCGTGTAGTGATGATGAGTGGAATCATCGTTGCAAAAGTTTTTGTACATTTTTTTTTGTTTTTCAACCCCAGGGTGGGATCCTCACCTGGCCCAGGAATCAAGCCAGGGTTAGGTAAGCAGACAATTTTTAGGGCACCTTTTCTAGCCCCTTTTTCACATCAGGAGGTGAGCAAAGCAAAAGCCTGCTCAGACACAAGGGGGCCATCGAATCTCACTGCTGCTTCCATCCAGTGATGGAAGCATTGATTGATGCCTGGGCTGCTTGTGTGCAGGGTTGTGACTACAGCTCCCAGTGTATCTGTACCTGCTGCTTCATCACTTGCCTGTTGCCACTGAGACAGATATAATGGTGTGGTGTCTTTTGATTCATGTGTATATTGGATTTAAGTAAGGCAGAGTTGCACAAACTTGTTAGACTCATTCTTTTCTCCAGAGTCATCCCAGTCTAGTGGCAGGACAGAGTCAAGATGACTGATGGATGACTTAGGATACAGTGGATGACCGTGGTGTCTTCAACATCCAATCAAGCTCTAAGCACTCCAGAGCTTGCTTCAGCTGCCTTCATGGCCATTGGAACAAATTGTTCTTATCCTTCTATTCCACCAGAGGAAGTCTTCACATGTTTGGAGTACACATACCCCTAGATTACCAACAGGGTTGAGACCTCTCAGTTATCCTCAATCTAGTTTAGTCAGTCTCTGGAAATGGGTTATTAGGGAGTGAGTGGGGCTGCTGTGCATGCTACAGCTTCTTGGAGCCACAGGTTGGGTGGATCAGATGGGCACCAAAGGGGGAAAGCATACCTGAAAAGGGTTTGGCAGCCAGTGCACCAGAGGGACACACCCTACACTCCTATCATCTGTAAAATGGCTGTAATAAGACACCATCCACCTCACAGGATTATTGTGGGAGGCACCCATTATTCCCATGGCATTATCCATTCCCGCTGACTAGAGACAGAGGACCTGAGTTAAAATATTAGCTCGGGGCTGATCGTCCGATTGAGTTCCTTCTCTCTGGGTCTCAGTTTCCTCATCTGAAAAATGATTGGACTAGATGGACTCTGAAGTCCCTGCCAGCAGTAGAGTGATGAGAGTGTGCCTTGGCACAGACACATCAGCTGATACTATGAATGCCTCTTTTATCTATTTGTTCATTCATCTGCCCTTGTTATTTTTTGCATTTTGATTCCCAAATTCTCTCCCTTCCTTCAGTCCCCACACCCACTAAGAAAGCGAGCAATATGATATCAGCGATACACGTAAAGTCATGAAAAATATGTCTGTATTTGCCATGCTGCAAAAAAAGAAGGAAAATAAAGTACAAAAATATGCTTCCATAAACACCCAGAGTTCATGAGTTCTGGATAGCATTTTTCATCCTGAGTCTTTTAGCCTTGTCTTGGAACATTGTATTGATCGGAGGAGTTGTCATTCACAGATTATCCCTACAATATTGCTGTTACCATGTACACTGTTTTGCTGGTTCTGCTCATTTCACTTTGGATCAGTTCATGTAAGTCTTCTCAGTTTTTCTGAAACCATTTCTTTTAGTACAATTATAGAGCAACACTTGTTCATATACTTGCCTCTCATATACCAGACCTACTTTCCTTTTCCATGACAAATATTCAAACAATTATCAAGAATCTGGGATATAACTGATTTGGGTTTTCCCTCCAAAGGATCAGATAACACAGATAACATCTGTGTCTTCTCTAAATCTGTGATTCTTTGATTTTATTTTGAGGAACATGCCTTCCCTGCCTTAAGGGGGGTTCTTGTGTGACAGAAGAGATAGTCTCTTGATTCAGATAACACTAAATTTGCCCAAGGGAGACAGAACTCAGGAAAACAGTCATGAGATAGACAAGGACGACAAGAACTTCTGTCCCTTTGGTAGCCCCACCTTTTGTGACTTTTGCTTCACAGGGCTCTTCCTACTTTTCGGTTAAGAATGCTAATAAGAAGGGTGGAGAGTTGGGAACAAGGATAACAGGGGCTGCCCTTTAAGGTTACAGGAAGGAGGAAAGAGCGCCTGTTCTTTGGGTAAAGGGCAGTAATTCAAGGGACCATAGGCACTGATAGGATGCCATGGTGTAGTAATGAGAATGAGAGTGAGGGAGACCATTATTCATTTTAAGTGGAGTTTAATAAGCTGGCCCCTGCAAGGGGTCAAGCTTACCCAAATCAAGCAGCCCCAAGATGCATTTCCTCAGGGCTTATATAGACAAAAGTCACAACATAACTGCTACCAGAGGGAAACCACAACTTAGTCAGTTGCTTTGTAAGCCGGAAAAATACAGAAGCCAAAAGGTAGCAATCAGTTCATAGCCTAATGATTGTTGCCCAGCAATCAGTTTGTTGCCCAATTGGAAAGTTCCCAAGTCTATTTTGAGAACTGAACAGAAGGAGGGGGTATGGGCTCCAAATAGCAGGTTTGGGCAGGTTTATTTGGCAGGTTTGTTGCCTAGGTGGGCTTTGTTGGGTTTGGGCAGGTCTCCTATGATGGGGAGAGATAGGGGATCTTCACAAAATGGGGTGTTACAACAAAGGGACCTCCGGAGTCCTAAGTGGTTCAGAAGAGTCAAGGCAGAATTGTGTTAGGCCTCAATGCTAAGTGACTTTTGATTCCTAAATCCCACCCTCTTTCCTTTTCTCTTTTCTCTTACTCCTATCCCTGGTGCTCCTCAGGTCCTCGGGACACAGGCTGCTAAGGCATACACAAAAGATGCTGAAATCCTCCAGATGTTACATCAGCTGTCTCAGAGTGGGGGACTGGGGGACTGGGAGACTGCACTGTATCTGGCCAGAGACTGATGGAGTTATTGCAAGAAACCATCCTTGATTCTGGGTTCACATGGATTTTTCTATAAATGGGTTACTTATGTCCTTCAGCATTTCTGTTCTTCTGCAGTTTGTGGTCAAGCAGAGCAAACACAACCATTACATCACCTAGAAAGGATGGCAGAGACTCTCTGCCAGAGTAATTTTTCTTAGTTGGCATCACACCCAGGAAACAGATAAAATGACTAGTCCAACCTTTCTTCATTCTTCTCCTGGCTCCAATTTTGACTCTGGACTTCGGCAGAAGGTTACTGTATTGATATGCTCCTGTTCCTCCCTCCCCTGCTTTAGTGTAATAGCAAGTCTATAAGTAGATAGTAAAACAGTAGCAGCAAGTGAGATTGCAAAGGGAAATCTAGAAGTCCCTCACAGATAAAAGGAGCATATTAGTTCCTTGTAAACTGTCTCATAAATGACCTAAAAGTCATATCCTGAGACTATGTGCTAAATCAGAGAAAGTCATCCAGACTTTGCTGCAAGGGAGGGTTTTTTGGACCTGCTAATTGCCATAGTCTGTAAGCCTCAGAGAAGCTCTCAATATTCACATTAAGACCAGCAGCACACCAAATGTTGGTGATAACTGTGAGATGATGTAGATATGTTGAATAAATCAAAGAATGGCACAGATAAGAGTTGGGCTGTCCGCCATCTAAAACTCCTTAAAAACAAGGCCCCAAACTCCTGCCCCCTGAGGACTTTTCTATCCCTGAAGGGTCCATGCTGTTGAAGTACTCCCAACTCCAATCTGTGCTTATGTGAGTGACTCTTCCCCTTCCCATTCTCTTCCCCATGCTGCTTGACTTCCTCTACCACCCCATTCCTGTCCCTGGTTATATACCTCCATATACCCCCTCTCCTACTGTATCCTCTGTGCTTTATTAAAATGGGATTGAAATATTACTCTTTGATGTCGCCATGACCTTTCCTGCTCCCTATCCAAAGAACTGGGGATACCTGCCCTTACTTGACCCAGAAGGAACTACTTATGGTCCCATTCCTTTATTCTATTAATAGTTACATAAATTAATTAACAATTCAGGTGGCTTCTAAAACTTAACCAGAAAGGCCTCCTCAGGATGAATAAGGTACAGTTAAAAGTATATTCTGTTAATAATCTTGCTGGAGTTTCAGTAGCCAGTTCTAACTAGAGCTGGGTGTAATTAAAATCTTAAGTATCCCAGAGTTGTATGGGAGATCCGGGCCAGATTTTCTATACCCACTGGGTACAGAAAGGAAACTGTAAGCTTGACTATACTGCTATTCATTTTTGCTAGACCTGTGATTTCTTTGATGTGGGGAATTCCTGGATTCGAATCCTACCTCTATCATACATACTACCCTGGGTCATCTTGAGAAAGTCCCTTAACTTCTCTGGATCACTTGTCAACAAGAACAATTGAAAAGAACAGGAAAGCAATCTGCCAGAAGCTAGGTATAGACCAATGTCTGCATCTTGTACCAAGATAACCCTTCAAGTGGGTATGCTACCTGGATGTAAAGGGTGACATCCTAAACAAAGAGGGGAAGAAGGGAATAACTGACTTTCTGATCCATGGATGGGGAAGCCCGAGATCATCAGCCACTCAACCCCACTCCATCTGGGGGAGGGCGGGCTCTTGAACTAGACCAACGGGGGCGGGGCTTGCTTTGCTTCCGCCAATGGAAGCAGGCATGGGTTCTAAGAACTGGCGTTCGAAAGCAGGCCGCTGGTGTGGACTAGACCAAGTCTGCTTAGGCAAAGCTGCCCAAGCTCGGGTGCTTAATCCCCCTATGTAGGCCATGACTGCATCCTGAAAGGGCAGAGCCCGGCCCGGGGAGGGGGCGACATGGAGCGCAGCCTGGGCCGGACCCTGTGCATCCTGACCGGGGCCTCCCGAGCCTTCAGCCACAGCCTGGCCCTGCTGCTGGCCTCGCGGTTGGCCGAAACCGCCGGCTCGGTGATGTTGATTAACTCCAGCAACTATGGGACACTGCAGTCGCTTAAGACCGAGCTGGGGAAGAGATGGCCAAGCCTGCAGGTGGTGTGCGTGTCAATCAACCTGGGCGGCGAGGCCGGGCTGCAGCAGCTGCTGCAAAGGTTGCCCCGGCCACCGGACTTGCAGCGGCTCCTGCTCATCCATGAAGCTGGTAACGACCTTCAGAATGGGGAAAGGAAGTGTGCCTACCGGACGGGGATGGGGGTGGGGGAAGGGGAGGGGCACGGCGGGCAGACCACTACTCGATCCTGAAGTTGTTGTCCACTGGCCCTTTCAACTGAGCTCTTCTCTTCCTAAGCATTTGTTGGGCAACTAGAACAGAGTTATCGAGGAGAAGGACCTCAGTAACGGTCTAGTGAAACCCAGAATTCCGTCTACATCATACCCAAGCCGGTCTCTAACATGGGCTTCTGGGGCACCCTGGCCATTGCAGGCCACAACTCTGCTCCTGAGAAACTCTGCCCTGACCTTAAGCCTCAGTCGGCCTCCATGTAATCCCGCCCATTGTGCTCCCTGACCTGCCTGAAGTGGTCAAACAGGATCCATCTGAACTCTAGTCCCTGGGATACCTGTCCCTTCAGAGGCTTGAAGAAGGCTGTCCTGTCCCCTGAGCCTGCACTTCTAGTCCAGGCAAAACAACCCTAGTTCCTTCAGCGAATCTTGATGACTTGGCCTTGTCACCTCTGAGAAGAAATGACCAAAGAAACACGGAGGTTGTGTAACTTCTGCTAACTGAAAATACCAAAGAGCTCACACAGGTTATCACAACCACAGTTAACTATAAGAAATAAAATAGAAACAAAAAACTAACAGTAGTTATAAGCAAAAAAGCTTTGTTTATTCTGTTGGAGGAAAGCAACTAGACTGGTGTGCCTCTAGGAAGAGACCGGATTTAGGGAAGCCAAGCCTTGATACATACAGCAGTGGCTACAGGGTGAGCTGTAGCCCTGAGGATGAGGCAACAGCAACAGTGAGACAAGTTTGATTCATAGCAGAGCTTCCTGACTAGAACATGGTTCCTGCAGGGGCTTGTCCCAGCTCAGGGACCACCTGGGGCTGATGTGGAAACAATTCTGGGAGTTTTTTTGTTTTTTGTTTTGTAAAGTTCATCCAGAGGGTGAGGGCAAAGGATTGTTATGCCAAACTCAGGGCACAGCTTGCTTGCTGGGCAAGCTTAGCTCTGAAAAACAGGGTGTCTTCTAATAATAAAAAGAGAGAAAGAAAAATAGAAAATTGTCTTGGCATGGGGATTCTGACAGGATGAGGATGAGATACCTAATCTATTGGTTTTTTGTTAAGTAACTAGGAAAATTACATGTATAGAATTCTCTTAATTTGCTGTACTCAATGCCCTTCCTTTCTCTTTCAGGAGGTGGGCAACATTTCATTCTAAACCCTCTGGAAATGCAATTGGTCATTACATGGATCAGAATTCCTAAGCCTTTCAAAGTTTTTTTCTTTACCATATTTTTGTTTTTGTATAAATTGTTCTCCTGGTTCTGTTCCCTTCAGGCTGCATCAGTTCATACAAAGCTTCCCAGGTTTCTCTGAAGCCCTCTATTGTGTAATTTCTTGCAGCACCATTGCATCCATCACACTTATATGTTTGGCCATTTTTTGTCTTTCTTCACATCCTCAGCATTTGTGTCCCAGGTAGAAAGGACTCGGGTGGCCCTGACTCCAAGGCTCACCCTCTAAGCTCTACACCAGGAGTTCTTAGCCTTTTAATGTGTCGCAGACCCTGTTAGCAATCTGGGGAAGCCTTGGACCCTTTACAGTATGTTTTTAAATGAACAAAATGCGTGTGATTGCCAAGGAAAACAATTCTATTGAAATGCAATGGTTAACAAATAGTTTAAGGACCCGGATTAAAGATTAAAGATGGTCTGCATCCAGTTTCCTTTCATAGGAAAGCCATTGAAGTATCAAAGGTCCGCTTCCTGCCCATTTTCAGACTCTGGAAGCAGATCTTAAGGGCAGGGGAGAGGGGCTCCTGGTCAGGCCTTGTGGGATTCCTAAGGGTTTGTTTGTTCATATTTTAAGGTACTTTAGGCGATGTGTCTAAAAATGTTGTGGACTTTACTGACCCGGCAGAAGTCAATCAATTTTGGGCTGTGAATGTGACCTCCACTCTTTGCCTGACTGCAAGGATCCTTCAGGCCTTTCCCCCCAGCCCTGACCTGAAAAGAACTGTGGTCAACATCTCTTCTCTCTGTGCTGTGAAACCCTTCAAGAAGTGGAGCCTCTACTGTACTGGCAAGGCTGCCCGAAGCATGATGTTCAGAGTCTTGGCAGAGGAAGAACCCAGTGTGCGGGTGCTGAGCTATGTCCCAGGTAGGAGGGCATGGGGCCATCTCTCTGCTTCCAATCTGGCTCTCTCTGGGACCCCAGGAGCCTGATGTTCTTTCCTCCACACCCAGAGAAGAATTCCCTTTACATCCATGATTCCCTGTGGGCAAGTCTTTCTTGCAGAAAGTATTAACCAAGGGACTTTGAAGGATATAGTTTGGGTGGAGACTCTTGGAAATGGTTTGGAGGATGAGACTGGTGATATGAATGAATGAAAACATCCCCTTGCCCACTTGTACTATCTCCTTCATAGAAACAGCCTCTCCCCCTCCCCAGCACACTATCTAATCACCACTAGATGCCTTCCCCTCTCTCGTATTATAGGATTGTGGGCTGAGTGTTGGTAGGGACCTCAGAAGCCCTTGAGTCTAGCCCTTTCTTTTTACAGAGGAGTATACAGAGGTACAGAGTAGTTATGAGACTTGCCCAGGGTCACACTGCTAGTTAATTGTCTGAGACAGGATTTGAACCCAGATCTTTTGGAATATTAAGTCCAGTGCCCCACCCACTAGGAAATTCTGCCTCTCCCAGGTGAGTAAGCTCTTAAGCCTTCATAGCTGCCAATTTGCCGGTGCATAAAAAAAATCCTCCCCAAACATTTATTGAGTACCTGCTGTGGGCAGAGGCAATCATTAGGGCCCCTGACTGTGTCCCATCACAGGAAGTGTGCTAGGCAGTTGGTAGTACCCCACTGCCTGTGGGAAGGGGGAAGACCCCCAAGAAGTCAAAGCATGGCCCATACCCTTAGTACTAGTGATAGCTAATAATCAATAGTGAGCATTTTTCTATCCCTTCAAGGTCTGCAAAGAGCTCTCAACCATATCATCTCATTTGAACATCAGAAAGACTGTGGGAGGTAGAGGAAACTGGGGCTGAGAGAGATTGAATTATTTGTTTAGGCCAGGGGTGGGGAACCTGCAGCCTTAATACCCCACAGAACAAATCCTTTTATTAATACATTTCTGTTCACCTTTCATCTATTTTATTTTTAAATAGATGTATTTAAGATATCAAAGAATAAAATAAATTTCAACAAATAATCTTCCCAGATTGACAGGCACCATTAAAACATTAGTAAGCCACAAGAGGTAAATTGACAGCTCCTACACTCATTATTTAGTACGAACTTCCCCTACCTGACTGGTGCCACTGCTGTATGAGGCTGGTTGGCTATGGGGGTTGAGGACAACACTCTGTTATCAGCTTTTGACAAAGGTATGCTGTGTTTCCATTTGAAATGGAATTTTTAAGTTGTATGGCTCAACAGTATTTTTTAATTCTGTCTGCTTAACAGCTCAGCATGTCAAAGAAGACCAAGAGAACACTGAAGGAAGAAAACAAATTTTTAAATGAGGATTGGGAATTGCAATATTATCTCTTTTTTTTGCTAAAGATCAGATGATTTGCGTGCTTTGTGGTACTGCCATATCAACATTAAAGAAATTCGATGCTCATCAGCATTATAACACTCATAAGAACCACAAATATTTTAAATTAGTGGGAGAGGTGCAAAAGGTTGTATTGCAGAAATTAAAAGGTGAAAAGCAAAAGCAAAGAAAATTCTTTCAAACAGCAATAAGACCTGGAAATAATGGCAGTGAAGCAACTTAAAAAGTAGCTTATATACTTGGGGAAAAAAGGGAAGCCATTCAGTGATGTATGAAATTGTGAAAAAATGCATTATCGAAGTTGTAGGATGGTTAGACCTTGATAATGTTTCAAAGTACAAACAACTGCTTCCTTCAAGGAGAATCATAATTAATCAGCAGCATCAATTAGCTTTCAACTTAACAGAACAACTTCATGCAATACTTCAAAAGGAAAATATTTATTATTTAATCGCTTTGGATGAGTCATCTGATACTACTGACTTAGTGTAGGTTTTATACTTCATTTGGGTCATAACAGAAGATTTTCTTTGATACGTAGAGTTACCTGCTTTGGATACTCTTATGAACAGAACATGGGGAATAAATATCTTCAACAACTTTCAAGATAAATGTTGTGAAAGTTGGACTGAATTTGGTAAATTTAATGAGTGTATGTATAGATGATGCACCTTCCATGACAGGAAAACATGAAGGGTTAATAAACCCACAAATTAAAAAAACTATTAACAGATCCAGATGCTATCATTTCATTTTGTCTTGAATCAGCAAAATTTCTGTGCTAAAGCTATTTTTAGTGACACTTTGCAACAGGTTGTAAGTATTGTTGACCATATTCATGCAAAGGCAACACATCATTAGTTTCATAACATGCTAAAGTTGAATGATGTGCTATTCAGTGTGGATTTTCTGTATCATTCTAAAATGCACTGGCTATCACAAGGACAGGTGTTAGCCAAAATTTTATTTCTGCAAGAACAAATAATTAAGTTTTATGAAGAACAGAATCAGTGATGTGAGTTATTTAAATTCTATTGGAATGCTGCATTTCTGTGTGATATCATGTCAAATCAAAGTGGCTTGAATATTTTTTGGAAGGCAAGTCTATGATATGTGGCAAAAAATCTAAGCATTTTTAAAAAAGCTATCTTTTTTCAAAACCCTTCTTCACAAGGAAATTACAGATGAACATTTGAAATATGTGAATCATTTGAAGAATACTCAATTGTAACAGACCTATCAATTGAAGAATACAATGAAAGGTTCACTGACTTTGGGAATCATGGCATCACACTCAAATGAGCATTTCAGCCTCACCTACTTTATATCACCAAGGCACCTAAAGAATAACAGATGGAATTGATTGAGCTGCCAGAAGATGACATTTGGAAGTCATTATTTGATGCTAAGAAAGATCCAGTTGAAATATGGAAAAATGCAGTAGAATATGCACACTTTCACCAATGTGCCTGAAAAATGCTTTCTTGCTTTTTGACCACTTACTGCCGTGAATCTATATTCTCCTACCTAACTCAAATCAAGATGCCCTTAAGGTCACAAATGACTGATATCCCATCTAAAGGATGAGCTGAAACTTCAGACTTCCATGCTGTAACTGAATATTCAAATGCTTTCAAACAAAAAACACACAAAGTCATTAAAAGATTATTTAACTTTAAAATGAACAAATAGTTTATTTAAAAAAATTTTAAGTACATAGTAGTTAGGTTTTCACAAAATAATTTACATTTTAAAGTATACCTAATTGAAATTTCTTGAATGTAGCCTTATTTGTTATTCATTCTTCCAACATGAAAAGTTCCCCACCCTTGGTCTGGGTTCACTCAGCCACTTAAGTATCTGAGACAGTAATGAAACTCAGATTTTCTTGATCCCAAGGCTAGCCCTCTCTTCACTGCCTCATCTAGCTGTAAAAGGGGAGAGGTATCTAGGGCTGAGATGCTTAGTCCTATTCCAGTCCTTCTTGGTCATGGTCTTCTGATCCACCCCAACATAGTTATGGGCCTCATCTAGACCCTTGCTAGACTTTTGTTCTTTCCTCTGTTCCCTCAGGCCCTCTGGACACAGAAACAAGTCAGGGTTCTACATTGACCACCATGGAATTGGAGCAGAGGCCGACTGTGACCAGCTCTGGGGTCACTCAGTCCCTGGTGGACTGGTCTGTCCAGAAGCTCCTGGACCTGCTGGAGGAGGATACCTTTGAGTCGGGGGCCCACATTGATTTCCTTGATGAGTAGGACTAGCTGTCCTCCACTACCTGGGGACCACCACTCCTTTCCTTGCCATCCTGTCTCCACCCTTTGCTCTTCACAAATACCTGGTGAAGGATACGCCTCTCAGCCTATCCACTGATTCAGGGGCTATAAGACTTAGTGAAGAGATCCTTGGATTGGGAGACAGAAGACTTGCCTGCCCCATGTCAGCCAGGTCATAATGGTTGAGATTTTAACCAAGTCCTTAGCTTCTCCATCTAGGGCTCTCCACCCCACCATGAAGTGCCTGCCTTCCTCCATTCACTTTGATTTCTTATTTGTCTTCCACTGGGACTGATTCCACATATATCATCAGCATTTCTACATATTACCAACTGAGGGAGTTGTGGGAATTGAGTGAGCCACACTTATTCCATCTTGTGACCAATTCTGGAGCTAGCTCAGTTCCCTTTCTATTTAAGTAAGGGTCTATTCCAATTTCTTTCTTGTGAGAAAACTTTATTCAGTTATGGGAAGTGAGAGAAAACAATTTATTACATCTTAGGACCTTGCCCTGTGTGACTAGGAACCTGGACCACCTCTACTTGCTGTTTTCAAACCCTTAACTCATAACGTGGGCTATGGGGAGCAGAAACCCAGTCATATCCGAAGACTGATGCAAGGAGTTTTCTCACAATGATACGTCTCAGACACCCACACATCTTATCTGAAAATTGGTCCCATGCTCTTCAGTCAGTTACTATTTCCTTGTTCCTTTTCTCAATACAGTCACTTGGTGGGGGGAATAAGACACCTCTTTTCCTAATTTCAGGGAATTTCATCTGTTTACTCTCCCCGCTTCCAACTCAGAATCACTAATCTTTCCTCCATTTGGAAATAAGATTACCTAGTTTTCTATTCTGGTTAATTGTTTTCTTTTATTTAATTAGTTTTATTTGTTTAATTATTTTTAATGCAAAAAAATCTGTTTCAGGGTCCAGTGCAAGCTGAGGAGGCCTGGTCCCAAATTGTTATGCAATTGGCAGGCACTGTTTAATAAATCAATATGCTCAGAAATGCGACCTTGGTTTTCTCAGTTATTTTGTATTTAACCTGCCAGTTTTTGGCAAGGCAAGCTAGATTAAATCAGGCCTCTGACCTATAGGACCACAGTCTTTCAGAAAACCTCACCAGAATCTTTCACCAAAGGATTGTTTTTCTGTGGAAGACTGTCCCCAAGGATTGTCCTGACTTTTTGAATTCCTCCGAACTAAGGTTAAGGCTTATCCTCAAACTGCTGGGAAAGTTTATCCCCACCCTGAAGGCTGAGAAAGGATCACTCCCTTCAAGGAAAGGACGGATTGTAGAAAGAGTTCTTCCTTGAACACCGTTACTTTTGGTGTGAGTCCAGGGAAGAGCACGCTGTTATATCGGCACCCACGTAGGGAAATTCTTATTGTTCTGAATAACTAAAAGAGCTCTTCAATTATACTAAATTATATAAAAATCCAAATGGATCCCAAAACTGACCTGAAGAAAGGTCTTTTAATTATGGAAGAGATAAGGAGGCTAGTGTGAGTTTGTATTATCATTTTTTGTGTGTTTTTCTTTCTTTGTAAAATGCAAAAAAAAATCTTTATTTTGTGTAGTGTTTAGTAGGGGGCAGTGAATAGAACACCGGCCTCAGAGTCAGGAAGACTCATCTTCCCAAATTATAATCTGGCCTCAGACACTGCCTAGTTGTGTGACCCTGGGCAAGTCACTTCACCCTGTTTGCCTCTGTTTTCACATCTATAAAATGAACTGGAAAAGGAAATGACGAACCACTCCGGTATCTTTGCCAAGAAAACCCCAGATAGATCACAAAGAGTCAGACGTAATTGAAAAATGACCAAACAAGAAGAAAACATGACAGGAGAGAAAAGGCAGGGGCTTGCCTGAGCTCTACCAAATTTCACTACAAACAACTTTAAATAATGCCTCAAAATGAATTCTGGAGCATTAGAACCCACAAAAGGATGGGGTAAAACAAATTTCCAGCCCAAGACAACTTAGAAGTTTGGCAGGAAAGATCTGTACCACAGATGGGAGAGTGGAGTAGATTCCAGTGCACCAGCTCAGGCTGTACCCCTGAAAGCCAGCAGCAGGTCTTAGGAGAGCACAAATCAGCAGCCCACATATGGTAAGGGGGTCAGATATCTTGTCTGAAGGAAAATGCACAAGTCTCTTTGCAAGACTGAAGCAGGACGCCATTACCTCTCCCATATGTAAATCCACATCACGTCAAGTCCCAAGTTTCAGTGTCAGGGTGAGGAGAAGCACTAGCACATCAGACCTTGTGTCTGCAAGGGACCAGGGACTCTGGTCACAGAGGGCAGAAAAGAGTCCTTGTGTTCACTCATGAACCAGAGCACAAGCCAGGAGAATAGTAAACACACTGCTTCTTAGACTGTACCACCTTGAAAGCACTGAAAACTTATAGACCCCCAGAACTAGCTCTAAAGTAGCTGCACAAAAATCCTGAAAGTTGGGACAGTTCTGCATCCATCCTGCAAGCAGAACTCAACTTTAACATAAAGTTATAAGTCAAGAAATAGTCTGGGAAAATGAGCAAACAACAAAAACAGATCCTGACCACAGAAAGTTACTAGGGTAACAGTAACTATGGTAACAGGAAAGATCAAAACACAAACTAAGAAGAAGACAACATAGTCAAAACTGCTCTATCCAAAGCTTCAAAGACAAGTGTGAATTGATCTTAGGCCCAAAAATAATTCCTGAAGCTCAAAAGAGATTTTATAAATAAAATAAGAGTAGATGGAAAATTGGGAAAAGAAAGTAATGCAAGAAAATCATGAGCAAAGAGCCAACACTTGATAAAGGAGGCACCAAAAACTATTGAAAAAAATTACACTTTCAAAAACAAGATAGGCCAAATGGAAAAAGATGCACAAAAATTCACTGAAGAGACCTCCTAAAAAATGAAAATTGGCAAGTGGAAGCTAATTATGTCATGAGACATCAAGAAACAATAAAACAAAATCAAAAGAATGAAAAACTAGAGGAAAATGTGAAGTATATCATTGAAAAAACAACTGACCTCGAAAACAAATCCAGGAGACATAATTTAAGAATTATTGAACTACGTGAAAATCATGATCAGCCAAAGAACCTAGATATCATCTTTCAAGAAATGATCAATGTCCTGATATTCTAGAACCCAGAGGGTAAAATAGAAATGGAAAGAATCCACCAATCATCTCTTGAAAGAGATCCCCAAATGAAAACTCCCAGGAATGTCATAGCTAAATTCCAGAGTTCCCAAGTCAAAAAGAGCATTGAATAAAAATAAGTGGACAGTGGAAGCATAAGGAAAGAAGAGAATTTTGAAAAACCATTTGTACATTTTCATCTGTTGTGTAACAGAGTTAAAGTCATAGTGATTACATTATTTTCCAAATAAACACACAAAAGGCAAATTATAATCAGTCAGTGGTCTCTAGCCCTAAGGCAGCCAGGACCAGCCATGGCAGGAGCATTCTGGAGAGTGGATCACAAAAGAAGTGGATGAAAAATTGGGAAAAGAAATTAGAATGATGCAAGAAGGGGGCGGCTAGGTGGTGCAGTGAATAGAGCACTGGCCCTGGAGTCAGGAGTACCTGAGTTCAAATCCGGCCTCAGACACTTAACACACACACACACAAAAACCTAGCCGTGTGGTCTTGGGCAAGTCACTTAACCCCAACTGCCCTGCAAAACAAAACAAAACAAAACAAAACAAAACAAAACAAAAAGAATGATGCAAGAAAATCATGAAAAGAGAGTCAACAACCTGACTGAAGAAAATAACACCTTAAAAAAATAGATGAACTCAAGTGGCAAAAGAGGCCCAAAAAGCCAATGAGGAGAAGAATGTCTTAAAAAGTCGAATTTGCCAGGTGGAAAAAGAATCTCAAAAGCTCACTAAGGAGAATAATTCCTTCAGACTTAGGGCAGAACAAATGGAAGCAAATGACTTTATGAGAAATCAAGATACTACTAAACAGATTCAAACAAATGCAAATGAGGTAGAGGACTTTCAAGCATTCTTGATGAAAAAACCAGAGCTGAATAGAAAATTTGACATTCAAATACAAGAAGTATGAGAAGGCAAACAGGGAAAAGAAATCATAAGGAACTTATCAAAGTTGAACTATTTATATGCCAACATGGAAAAATGATAATTGTAACTTATGAAACTTTTCTCAGTATGAGGATAGTTGAAGTGAATAGAAATGTGTATACACACACACACACATATATATACATACACATATGTCTATATAGGAGAGTATATATGCATATGAATACATATATGAGTGTGTATATATGTGTACAGGTATACATAGACAGAGGGCACAGAATCAATTGAATCAGAAGAAATGATATTTAAAAGGTGAAACTGAGAGGTAGGAGAGGAATAGAATGAGAGGATACAGGGAGAGACAGAATGGGATAAATTATCTCATATAGAAGAGGCTAGGTATAATTGTTACAATGGAGAGGAAGAACAGGAAGGCAAAAGGGAATGGGCCAACCTTACTCTCATTGAATTTGGCTTAGGGAGGGAATGACATACACTTTACATTGGGTATCTTGTTCTATAGGAGAGTAGTGGGGGGAAGAGGATGGAGGGGAGGGCAGGGTGAGGGGGAAGGTTGTTAGAAGCACACACTTTTGTAAAGGGTCAGGGACAAAGTAAAGAATAGCACAAGTCTGGGGTGGGATAGGATGGAGGGAAATATGGTCAGTCTTTCCCAGCATGTCTACTGTGGAGATGTTTTGTATTATGGCTTGTATTGAATTGCTTGTCTTTCCAGTGACGGTGGGGGATGAGAAAGGAAGGGAAAGAATCTAGAATTTAAAGTTTTAAAATCAAATGTTTAATACATATATAAATATATAATAATAATAATTATTATTATTATTATGTACATGCAACTGGGAAATAAGATATACAGGCACTGGAGTAGGGAGATCCATCTTTCCCTATTGGAAAGACAGAGGAGTGGTGGAGGAGGATATAGGAGAGAGCAGATTGGGGGAGGGGGCATACAGTGGGATCACTGTTTTGGGGTGGTGGGTAGGGGAAAGATGGGAAGAAAACGGGTAACTCAAAATCCTGCAGAAATGAATGGTGTAAACTAACACTAAAGTTAATTAAAAAAAATTTTTTTAAAGATAAATAAAGAACATTGTAGCAGAAATGCTGTTAGAGAAAACAAGTTTTTAATCTGGATGCTATTACACATGAATTGGATTTTAAAAGAATGTGATAAAAAAGATATCTGAAAATTGTTAAATATTTAAAGAGATACGTTTTCTTATAAAATAGATGATGATGATGATGATGATGATGATGATGATGATGATGATATTGAGTTTACTATGACAGCAAATTTTCATTTGAAAATTCTGGCTCTTATGAAAATGTATATGGTGGTTTAAAGATGTAGCTTCAACATACTAAGGATGTCAATTATCAAATATTACTGTGTGTCTGAAGCTCCAGAATATGAGTAGTTTTAATTTATAAGTAAATGATATATAAAATATTGACCTTTAGGAAAACATCAGGAAATATATTCAAACCTCAAATTATGCTTAGTGAAATTTTACTATTTAAGGAAAAAATTCCTGGGACTGTAATTTACTATTGTTTTGAGCTTTGGGTTATTGTCTGAATTGTCATGAAATCAATAGTAAAAAACAACATGTGCTGCTGCAGTCTGGGAACTGCTAAAGGTGGATCTGTGTGCCTGAGAAAAGTTTTGGAGATGACTGTGGCATGGACTAGGAAGGCTTCTCTTGACTCTATTTCCCTGGTGTGATATTTCCTTTCTGAAAACAAATTTCCTCACCTGGTTAATCTTGAGCTTTGCTTTTAACACCCTGTGAATATATGATTTGCTGTCAGATATGACTCGTGCCTGGAATCAAACAGAGCTAAGGGAGTTTCCCTCCATTACATTGTTGTAATTATGTCTCTCTTTTTCCCTTTATAGTGAATTTCTATAATCAAGAAGTTTTGTAAGTTCAGTACTAAATATTTTAAATAACATTTGAGTTACTATAATAGGATGCAACTATGAGCATCTTACAATTTCAACATGTATTTGTGGTCAAATTATAATATAATGATAATATCCTCCCAAGGGGAAGATGACTGGACAAAGGTAATTAGACAATGTAAAATGTTTAAATGTAAAAGTTTTCTAAATAAATGGAATAGTAAATTTTGAGAAAAGCAGCAAGATTAGATTGTTTTCTTTAAGAACGATATACAATATATAGGATTGGCTTCCAAAATATATCTATCATGGAAATTCAGGCTTTCAGGATGTTTTAGTAATAAGTTCTCAAAATTGGAGTAATGATTTTACACACAAATTGTATGGACAATGGTAAAGAAAGTAAAATTATTTTCCCATTATTAAAGTATCTGTTTGATTATTTTAAAAAGCAGAAGAGTTCATTTTGTAATTGGACTCTCATAAATTTTTAAAAGATTTTAATTACAGGATTTGGTCCAGAAGTTAGGAGAGTATAGAAGCAATAAGTGGCATATGAACTGAAATTCTCTGGTTTCAAAATTGGTGAACCAAATTTAAATATTACTAAACTTGTCTTGGAACCTCTAGATTTGGAACCAGAGAAACAGAACCCCTTTTAGAGCTGTCCTGAGAATAAAGTCTATTGTCCAAGAAAATTTATATAGGGACCCACAATGATGACTACATGAGATAGCTGGGACTCAAAATATGCTGGTTAAATGGACATTAGAGTGAATTACTAGAATGCACAGAGACTTGATTTTAATTATGTTTAAGTTTTCCTGCTTACCTTGGTGACATGTAAATCTCTCTTCTCAAAACTAGTCTATCATGAGCCCTTTAAGTAGTTTGATCTGTAACATGCACCAGGTGTTCTTTGAGCTCTTACAAGCACCTACCATATCCATGTTCTGGTCACAAACCTGTCTCATTGTTGCTGCTAGCCCTCTCTGTTGGGACTACGGCTCACTTAGCCATAGGTATAAGTATTGAGATCTACCTGCACTAAAGTGAGTCCTCCCACTAGGGTAGGACCCTGACACATGTGCCTTTGCTTGGAAGTCATTTTACTCACTTTGAAATTAAACTTCTATTTGATTTCTGACTCCTGTCCCTACCCTGCTGTTTGACTCTGGCCACCCACAGGTTAGAGGCAGGCTCCATCCAGTTAACAAATACTAAATGTATTAATTAATTAATAGATTGATACTGGAATATCTCTGTGGTACTATAACTATAACGTGATGCAAGTATGAAAAATCTTACCATTTTAATCCATTTTTGTTCAATTTATAATATAGGGATGATAGAGGTGAGGGATTAGGCAAAGTAATAAGACAAAAAGGTAATGTAAAAGTTTCTAATTAAATGAAAATAGTAAATTTTGAGAAAGTAACAGGATTAGACTGTTTTCTTATATATATATATATGTATGTATGTATGTATGTATGTATGTATGTACACACACACATGTGTCAGGGACCTCCCCTACTGGGTGACCTGTTGGGGAAGTATATCCCAGGTATCATTGCTAACCATTGTTTGCTTACAAGCAGAAAAGAGAGGGAGCCCAAGAATGCAGAGGGAGAAAATGCCAACACACACTTGAATCAGGGCCTTGGCAGTTGGGTACATAACAAAAAGGAAGAGGAGGATAAGCTAGGACAGTATACTCAGTCTTCATCTGGAATTTTGGGACAGTTGTCTCATTTGGATGGCAGCTGCTTGGGATCCATCCATTCCAGAGCAGGGACTTTCTTCGGGTGACCCAGGAGTATATATCTACAAGTTTTTGAGAGCAGTGGGAGCAGTCAGAAGGACCTGGTAGCGGTCCTTAGAGAAAACGCCTTGCATTAATCTTTGAATCTGAGTTTCTGTTCAGCATAACATTGGTCCTGAGTTAAGAGTCTCTAAACAGTACATAGAGATGATCCACTTTCCTACACGCAAAGCTAGGCTCAAACAATGCAATAAAGTTTTTCTCACAACTCCCACAATTGTGTAATTACATTAAAACAGGTATAGATCAATGTCATGTTACAGAAAATCAATCGTTCTTTTAATGGGGAATTCAAGCTTTGATTATGTTGAAGTGTACAAATTAAAAAATAATGTAAACTAAGGCACAAAGTTCTGAGCATAATCGATTTATTGGTAAAGCTCAAATCTATCATAAATAGGATCTCAGCTTCTTCAGTAAGCTGAGGCTCTGATTAGGGGGACAGTTTTCTTTTACTTATTTTGGGAACTACTAACAAAGAAGAGAATGAGGTAGGTGACATTATGGGACTGGGTACATGATTGGTTACATAACTGAGGCACAGGCAACAATATAATTGTTGGAAGTTTGGTAATGAGGTGGGGTAAAGACTCCTTTCTTCCTTCCCTGTTACTAAGAAGTACACATTGTTTGAGTCCACCTGCAAGGTCATTGATAGTGGCCCAGACTTTTAGACAGCAAACCAGACATATTTGAAGGATAGTTTGGTGGTGTAAAGAAGTAAAACCTGACTCCCTTGTATTCATATGCATGTCTCAAGGTTAGCAAAATTCCTTGAGGCAAGAATAGATAAGTGATTAGCAAGAGAACAAGATTTCTAGACTTAATCCATTACAGGTCACCTGAAGTCTGAGACAGAGACAGAGAACCATGGCTGAATCTGGAGGACAAAAGCATTTATAGGACAAAATCAAGTAATTGTAAATATGAGCAATAAAAAAGACACAGAATCAATCCTGATCATTTCAAAAAGAAGCCAGGGGACCCAGAAGGTGAAGAGGAGGAGGGAGAACATTCTAGGAATGGGAAGCAGAAATGAATCTAAGAGAAAAAACTAGGGGGGAAAAAGGGTGTCCTGAAAAGCTAGAGAGAAGAGATTATCAAAGAGAAGAGATTTGTCAACAGTGTCAAAGGCTGCAGAGAGGTCAAGAAGGATGATGGTTGAGAAAAGACCAGAAGATTCAAAGTTTAAGAGATGATTGACAACTCTGGAGAGAACAGTTTCTGTTGAATGTTAAGGTAGGAAATCAGAATGTTCCAATCATCTGAGAATGTGTATGAGGAGAGATGAGGATGTGGAAGCACTAACTGAAGATAGTCTTCTTAAGTAGGTTAGCTACAAAAGGGAAGATAGAATTGGGAAGGTAGAGGGGGTGAAAAGAACAAGTGAGGGTTTTGTTTTGTTGTGGGTTTTTTCTGAAGATGGGAAAAGACAGGGATATGTTTGTAGGTAGTAGGAAAGCCATCAGTAGACAAGAAGAGATTGAAGGTAAGTGAAAGAATTGGGAATGGTGCAAAGGACAGTCTGTTAGAAGAGAGAGGATAGAATGAAATCACTTGTTTGGGTAGAGGGGTTTGCTCTTCATGTGAGTTGGAGGTGAGGGAGGAGAAAGTGAAAGAAGCTGAGTGAGATGAAATAAAGGAGATCTAGGTGAATGACTCCTGTTTTTCTTAGATTTTCAGCTGAGAGGATGAGGGGGAGAGAACCATTGGGAAGTTTAAGGAAAAATGAAAAAAAGTTTGGGAAAACTGTTGTGTTGGGTGGGATAGTGAGTTGATTGGGGAGCTTAAAAAAATTACCTAGATGCACTGAGGGCCTGAATGAAGTTTATATATATATAAAAGTTTACAGTATATCCAGTCAGAACAGTGGCATAATTTTCTCCACCTTCATTTAGCAGCACATATATAAGAGTGAAGGCATCCCACAGATGGTGGAAGTGATGCAGTGTAATAGCAAGGAAAGAAGTACTTAGCACCTTGTTTCAGCTGTTTACTTTTTAGCACCTCATTTCAGTTCAAGTTTCTTTTGAGCCTTGCCCCTGAAACAGAACTTGTGTTCTGTCTTCCCACAGTGGGAGGAACTTGCTGATGCAACAGGAAGGGGTGAAACAGGGAGGAGTTAATGACCATATATAAGGAAAAGCCCAAGCTGGAAAAGAGCAGAATTGAGAAGGGAACATTTGTGGTAGCAGCACTCTGTTTGTCTCTTCTGTTTGTGTTGATTTTTGTTTGTAATACTTTGTACAGAAGTCCTGGGACCTTACTGGAAGCCCAGAAAGAGGATTTTCTTGTTTTCTGTTTACAGAAGTCCTGGAGGAGGGTTTCAGAGGTCCTGGGACCATACTTACAGTTTGTGTTGAGTTCTCAGACCTTGTTTGTGGGTCTGTAGTGGTTTCACAGGCAGAAAGTGAATTGATGAGGGTACTAGCAATGTACATGAATGTTGTTTTGTCTCTGTTAAGCTTTGTCTTCCCAAGAACAGAAACTGTGAAGGACTTGAGGTGGACTGGACACTGTGAACTTCAATATGGAATGGGAACTGGATGAGGAAATGGATGAAGAGCTGGATGAGGAGCTGAGAGCTGCCTACCTCTGAATCCAGGTGACAGTTGGGTAAATTCAGGCAAAAACTGGGACCATGGAAGAGGAAGCATGAAATCTGAGAGCCAGCCTTGAATCAAGATGAAAAGACCTCTCTTTGGGTACTTAGTGCTGACTGAGAAGATCATGATTTACTGTGGCCTAGGGGTAGGAGAACTTTGTTCTCTGTACCTTGTGCCTCTTAAGATGATTGGAAACTAATTTCCAGTTAAGAAGAAAGAAAACCTTTTGACTGAGAGATTAAGACAATGTGACCTAGGGGTGGAGAACTTTGACCTTTCTACTTTATGTCCCTTAAGGGGACTTGCTCCTTAAGGATGATTGAGTTAAGGTCTTCCTAAATGATATCTTTTCCTTAAAACTATGTGGCCACTTTGGTGAAAACTATGTGTCCACGTTAGTGATAAGTTGCTATGTTATAACATTGTGAATGCTGTACTTTGATTTCTGTGAATGTTTTATCTGAGATTATTACTGAGTAAATAGAGAATTCACTATACTGTGTGATCAGAACCCTAAAGCTGTTCGCAGCAGCAGTCCTCTGGAAAGCTGCTCATGCTTGGCTTTATATCCAGGGCATAATCAATGATATGATAAAAGAGCAATGGACTCAACATAGTGTAACATTGAACTTGTTCACCCAGGGGTCAAGATGGGCAAATGAAGGGAGATTGGCTAGTTCTAGGGTGATGATCTGGGAAAAAACTAAAGGGATGAAGGATTGGAGGTCATGGTGTGGATGTCAAGTAGGGTTGGGTATTGTAAGACAGAGGAAGGGGTGGAATGCTAATAGATTGTGATCAGATATGGGAATTTTGGATTTTTATGAACATGAAACTGGGACATTAGTGGGTAATAGCAAGGTCAAAGACATGAAAATCTTTGTGTGTGGCTGAAGTGGAGTGGAAGAGTAGGTCATGGGAAATTGATAGGCTGACTCAGAGATGAGGGTTTTTGCAGGAGAATCAGTATGTATGTTGAAGTCCCTTGGTATGAGAGCAGGATTTATGGAGGAGACAAAGATTATGAACCAGATAGTAAACTCATTGAGGAAGGATGTGGACCGACCTGGAGGTCTGTAGACAAGAGCTACCAGAATTTTGATTAGATAGTAGATGTGAACTGTGGGAACCTCAAAACAAGAGAGGTTATAGAGTTGATGGAGAAAGAAGGATAACATGGAAGTAGCAATGGGGAAGCAAGGAATATTCCATCTTCCCACCTTGACTTGTGAATAGAGGGAAATATCTTGTATTCCTAACCATACTTTATAACACAACTTAAAAAAATACAACTTGAGCACCACCTTCTCTATGAGGCCTTACACACATACAGATACAGATACATACATATACACATACACACATACATGTGTGTATATCTACCACTGTGATAAAATGTTTCTAACAGGTCCCTTGATCAACTACTGTTGCCAATCGCCGCATCAGTGACATAGAGCTGGGTATCTGAAGGTTTCATTTATGCTCAGAGTGCAGACTCATCTGCATTAAAAGTCAGAGTCCAGAGCATCATCATCAGCAACCTTACACGGAATGTGAATGCACAAGCAGGATGAGCACCACGGAATTCTGCAGAAAGTAAGGGGAAGATCAGGGTAGTCGCTGCAAAGGGGCAAGACAAGGATTCTCTGTCAGGGAGGCTGGGGCACTGATTGATCAAAACTGGATCTTGAAGTTTATGCCCCAGTTTGCGGGATTGTGCAGCTGGCCTGATGAAGGCAGTGACCTCTTCTCATAGTAGTACCAATAATTCAGGGAAATCCAGCAATTGCTTGCCACAATGTGTACATGTGTGTTTGTGTATACATACATGCATAATACACATATATTCATTGATGCATACACACACATTGGGAAGTGTACACTTATAGAGAAAACTATGTCTTGTCATCCTTCAAATGTTCAAAATACAAGAATTCTACTTTTCTCACAAACAAATGACTCTCCTCAAGGTAATGAAATTAAAATGCAGTAAGAGCCATGCATTTTCAAACATGGTCAATAGGGCAGCTAGTTGTGACAGTAAATAGAGTGCCAGATCTGGAGTCAATGTGTGCATAGTATATATACATATTCTATATATAGATATAGATATATTTGTGTGTATATATGTTTATATATGTATGTGTGTGTATATACAGCTACACACACATACACATATGGGAAAGACACAACTCTGTTTACCTCAATTTCCTCACCTGCAAAATGAGCTAGAGAAGGAAACAGAAAAAATTCAGTATCTTTGCCAAGAAAACTTCAAATGGGGCCATGAAGAGTTGGGTGCAACTGAAACTACTGAACAACAATATATGTGTGTATACATATATTTGCATGTATATATATGTATCTATACACACATTACCTTCTATTAATCTGTTCTTCTTTCTATCCCCCACAAATTGAGCAAATTTTTGAAAAAAACCTTAATTTAACAAAGAAAATTGTTGCAGGATTGAATTCTGCAAGAACCACATGTTTCCCCCTTCCTAGGCTTTGTCATCCATCCCAGTGGCAAAGATGTTTTGTATAGGACTTGGGATAGCCCAATGGAAGGCTAATGGCATTGGTCTGACCCAAGGCCCTCAGTGCATGTTGGTGAAATGAAGAGAAGAGAATATCCCCTGACCTGGCTCCACCTGGCTTTATCTACTGTCTGCTTTCATCAGTCCTTCAGAGGATTGGTCTGGGAGGGATGACTGGGCATAGCCTTGTCTTCCCTTCTTTAATAGTATTTTTATGGGGTGGAAATAGGAGAGAGCTTTGGTGCTTTGGGGAAGTTCATGTAATAGGAACCTTTAAGAGCAATGCTATTTGCAGCTGCTGAGGGGGTGTAAGACCAATAACACCAGCACGCAGGAGGGCTGATAGCACAGGTTCTTTGATCTGCTTTTTTAAAGGAAAGCAACTCAAAAGGGGTCAACATTATCATTTGCTTAGTTCAGGGGGGAAAATCATCACCCTGAACTGTAGAGAAAATACAAACAGTAATTACAAACAGAAATAACAGCATAAAGACCAATAGACAGGGCTTCTAACCAGCCAACCATAGTACATATATATGATGCTATGCACGAGCGGCTTCCCAAAAGAATGCTACTGTGAACAGCTTTTAAGGTTTGAATTACACAGTATTGTAAACACTCCATTTATTCCATTACAAATCAAGGCAAACATTCACAACAAATCACAATATTCACAACATTACATCTCATCACAGAAAATCACAATATAGTGTTCACAACAGCTTAACATTTAAAATGGCCAACATTTTCACTACAGTGGTCACAATATTTAGAACAAAGAACAAAAGAATGATCATCTGGTTCCTAAGGAGGGGAACCCTCCTTACTTAATCATTCAAATAATCTCACAATACAATAATCAATCTTCCACTCACAGGGAGATCATAAGTTAACTTAATCAGTCACTTATCCGGATTCACAATCACTAAATATTACTAATCTCTAAATACAATCATTAGAAAATTACACAGAACCTTCACCCCTTGGTGTCCAGTAAACTTCAATTTCATCACATGTTCAATATCCAAGGAAAGACCTTTTCTTCATCTTGATTCAGGGTGGTCTCTCAGATTTCCTGGATCTCCTTCCATGGTCTCAGCTCCTACCTGAATCTGCCAGTCACCTGGATTCAAAGACAGGCAGCTTCCAGGTTCTCATCCAGTCCTCTGGGCAGTTCTTGCTACACACCAAGGCTTACAGGGTCCAGCACATCTCAAATTCTTCACCACTTCTGTTGCCAGGAACTCAAGAATCCACCAAGCCACAAACAAACAATTATCCCTGTCATGTGTCTTTGGTCCTCCAGCAGTTTGGCTGGCTCTAGGACCCAGAAGGAATCTCAGCCTTCCAGGCTGCAGCAATTTCAGCTTTTGCCAGATTCTGGTCTCAAGAAAACACCAACTCAATTCTCAGTCAGCTTCCAGATGCTGGGAGAGAAACTCTCTCCCTCTCCCTCTTCCTCTCTCTCTTCCTCCCTCTGTCTCTCTCTATCTCCCTCCCTCTCTTTCTCTCTCTCTCTCTGTCTCTATCTCCCTCCCTTCCTCTCCCTTCCTCTCCCTTTCTCTCTCTCTCTCTCTCTCTCTCTCTCTCTCTCTCTCTCTCAGCTGGCTTCAGTCTCCACAATTCTTCCTCTAACAGGAGCCACCAGGAGGAGCATTCTTGGTTCTGATTCTCTCTCTGGAATTCTTCTTATATATACACACTGGCCTCTTGTCTCAGCCAACCCCCTCCTGCCATGTCAGCAACAGGAGACAGAGTTCACACCCTCTGTTCACACAGGAGACAGAGTTCATACCTGCCACTTCTTTCACATATGAACCAGAATTCACACCCTCTGCCTCTTTCACAGAAGTACTGAACCCTTAGTTACTAAGTACCAAGTACCTGCTAAATTAACTACCTTACAATATATCACAGATCAACAGACAGATCCAACTGTCTGACCATTATATACATGCATAGTTACCAGAGAGAGAAGCACCAACATCTGGGTTTTCAAAGGGGGAGGGAGGGGGGCTCAGACCCTTAATGCCTACCCAGAGTCTTATCTGGTAATATCATATGCATATTCTTCCCATGAGTAAACCCTAAAGCAAAATGCTAACCTGAGAGTCTATATATGCTTCTTTAGGGTAAGAGGGCTCACAACCCTTGTGACCCACACTGCCTAATTACAAAGTAACAAAAGGTGTGGTCCTTCCTGAGAAACAAATCTCACCTAATGAAGCTTCTCTTGTTGGGTTCCACCTGAAGCCTATTAATGGGCAGGCAATATCTTCAACTCCCATTAATATTACAGAGTCACGGAGCACACTGGGGTGACTCTCTCCTCATTGGTGAAGATCACCCTACTCCTTTATGAAGGTGGAGGCAGTTAGTGAGAACAGGAAAGAAGAGAGAATTGGTCTCTTCAGTCCCTTTGGGTTCTTCTAGCTTTCAGCTTTGAGAGAAAAGGTTTGCAATGACACCCTTTCCTCAGGTCACATGTAGGGACAAAGACTATGGGAAGAAACCAGCATGTTGAACTTTGATCATGTCCTGATTTCCTGCTTGTTACACAAGAGACTTTAGGAATTTCCTTTTGGATGAAAAAGGGAACTCTCTTGGTTGAGCTGAGTTACCCTGCTCTCAATGGGAGAATTCCTACAATCTATATTATTTAATATATACATATGTATATATATATATATATCTAATATATATCATATATATACACATGTATACAATATATACATATATAGCTAATATATTATACACATGTTTATATATATATGTATGTATGTATCTCATATTCTGTTGTTTTGTAGTTATTTTTCAATAGTGTCTGATTTCACGACCCCTTTGGGGGTTTTCTTGGCAGAGATAATAGAGTGGTTTGCCATTTCTTTCTCCAGCTCATTTTACAGATGAAAAAACTGAGGCAAACAGGGTTAACTGACTTACCCTGGGTAACACAGCTAGTGAGTGTCTGAAACTGGATTTGAACACAGGAAGAGGAGTCTCCCTGACTCTAGTCCTGACACTCTAATGATTGGACCATTGACACTTAGTGGAAATAGCATCAAGCCTTATTTGTAATATGAGGGCTATTCCTTTCCTCATTAAGAAATAGAGATCAAGATTTTAGCTTGAACCAAAAAATTCTATCTCCTACACTAACAATATGTAAGGGAGAAGATGGATATAATTCTATCCCACTACCCTGTCCATCTGAGGACAGGGTGGCCATCTGCTGATCCCAACTTCCTGTTTCTCCTCATGGAAGGAATTAAAAGTCTTCCATGTAGGGAAATGCTAAAAATGCCGCTAAAGATGCCATACAATATGTCTCTGAGCCATCCATGACTCCCCATCATACATGCATTAGAAATGAACGCCATCTTGTCCAGAGCAAAGCCCTGAAATGGAGGAGCTCTAGACAGCATGTACAGGGTCTGGTTGGAGCTTCTTTTTAAAATTTTTTTAAAAATTTATTGACTTGTTTATTTACTTTTAGTTTACAAGATTCAGTTACAGAATCACTTGAGTTTCAGATTTTCTCCCCTCCCTTCTCCCCCACCCTACCCCATGGTGGCGTACAATCATGTATAGGATCTGCAAACATTTTCATGTTTTACAATAGTTTGGTTGTATAGAAGCATTGTAACCAATGGAGCAAATAGTGGGAAAAGAAAAAAACAAGAAACAAAAGAAACAAAACCAAACATGGAAAAGAACAATAGCATGTGCTGCTTCAGTCTTCATTTAAACTCTGGTCTTTCTAGATCTTTCTCTGAAAGTAGAATCTCCTTCCATCCTGAGACTTGTAGAGTTGTCTTTTAACTGTGCGTTGCTGAGAAGAGTCCAGTTTATGAAGGTTGGTCGTAACACATATGATGCGTCTGTGACTGTGTACAGATTTTTCCTGGTTCTGCTCTTCTCACTTAGCATCAATTTGTATCAGCCTCTCCAGGTAAATATGAAGTCCATCTCCTTCCTATTTCTTATAGCACAATAGTAATTCCATTACATTCATATACCATAACTTGTTCAGCCATTCCCCAATTGATGGGCATCCCCTAAGTTTCCAGGTTTTTGCCACCACAAAGAGAGCTGTGATAAATATTTTTGTATATATGGGTCCTTTTCCCACTTATATGATCTCTTTGGGATACAACCCCAAAAGTGGTATTACTGGGTCGAAAGGTATGCAATTATTTATAGCCCTTTGGGCATAGTTCCAGATTGCCCTCCAGAATGGTTGTATCAGTTCACAGCTCCACCAACAATGCATTAGTGTTCCAATTTTTCCACATCCTCTCCAGCACTTGTCATTTTCCTGTTTTGTCATCTTAGCCAATCTGACTGGTCACATGTGATACCTCAAAGTTGTTTTGA
>CM053595.1:307013267-307053556 GCA_028646575.1 Pseudocheirus occidentalis
TACTCCTAGAGCCAGCTGAACTGCTGGAAGACTGAAGAAGCATGACCAGGATAAGACTTTGTTTATTCATGGCCTGGCTGATCCTTGAGTTCCAGGCAAGAGAAGTGGTAAAGGGTTTGAGGTGTGCTGAACCCTGTGAACTTCAGTGTGTGCTGGGGATTGCCTTGAGGACTGGACAAGGACCTGGGAGTTGTCTACCTCTGAGAACTGGATGGGAATCTGGCAGCTGTCTGCTTCTGAATCCAGGTGATTGTTTGGCAGATTCAGGAGGGAGCTAGGACCAGGGAAGAGGATCCAGGGAATCAGAAAGACCACTCAGAGTCAAGATGAAGAAAAGGCTTCCCCATGGACAAAACTGAGGTTTGCTGAGGACAAGGACCTGGGAGCTGTCTACCTCTGAGGACTGGACGAGAACCTGACAGCTGTCTGTTTCTGAATCCAGGTGATTGTTTGGCAGATTCAGGAGGGAGCTAGGACCAGGGAAGGGGATTCAAGGAATCAGAGAGATCTTCCAGAGTCAAGATGAAGAAAAGGCCTCCCCTTGGATGAGACTGAGGTTTGCGGGAAACCAAGGGGTGGAAAGTTTTGTGGTTTTCTAATGATTGTATTAGTGACTAATGATATTTAGTAATTGGGAATCTAGCTTAGTGATTGACTGCTAAATGAGTAACTGATTAATTTAATGGTTGCCCCATGAGTAGAAGATTGATATATTGTGAATCGATTGATTGAATCTTTAAATGAGAAGGGTTTCCCCCTTAGGGAAACCAGGTGATTCTTCTTTTGTTTCTTGTTCTAAATATTGTGGCTCCTGTAGTGAAAACTGTGTGGCCACATATGAACACTTATGTCACAATATAGTGTTCACCCCCAGGCTATTTGCTACTCCGTATGAACACTATATTGTGACTTTCTGTAATAAGATATAATATTGAGAATATTATATTGTGAATATTGTACTGAATCTTGATTTGTAATGAAATAAACAGAATGTTCAATATTACTGTGTAATCCAAATCTTAAAAGCTGTTCACAGTAGCATTCTTTTGGGAATCTGCTTGTGCTTGGCTTTACAAGGACCTAAATTCAAACCCACATGCCACCATATAATACCTGAGTGATTTAGGGTTCAGTCCATTCGATGGGGTATGGGATCTGGACCCCACCCCAACCCCCCAAACTTTCTCACAAATTTTAGAAACTTTGCTCCTGAACCCAGATCCCTGACATTCACCTGTGGCTTCAAACTCATCCCAGTATAATCCTTTCAACTGTCCTTTCATTGTGGCCCTTGACTCAGCTGAACCCTCTGTTCTCTGTTGCCTTCAAACCATTCCAGGCTATTTCCCACTTTTTATCCTATTACAGTTTAATCCCTTTCTCTGTTACCTCTGGATCACCCCCAGGCTATTTGCTACTCCTTAATCCCAATCAAATCTTCCCACAATCTTTTTCCCTATAAAAAATATCAATCTTGCCCTTATTGAATGTGCAGACTCACTAAGAGTCTGGCCTGCTTGTATTTATTGGAGTCACAAATAAATTTGCTACTTGGACTGGAAGGCTTGAGTGGTCAAATGCTTTTGAGGCAGAACCATGACCTACATCCTTACATTTTGGGGTTCTCAACACTCTTAGACCACAAGATTTTCACTCTCTAGGCCCCAGTTTTCTCATGTATAAAATGAGGGGGTAGGATGAGTTGATATTTACTTCCTTCTTATGTGACTTTGGGAAAGTCCTTTGGATTTTCTGGGCCTCCATTTTCTCCTTGGTAAAATGAGAAATTGGACAAGATAATTTGCATAAATGAAGGGATCCAAAGTGCACCCACAATTAGTTCTATTGGCTGAAACTTAGCCTGGGGTTGTAAAAAACATCGAATTTATTTGGTCTAGAGGGAAATCTGTTCTCAATGGAGGTTCATAGCGTATCAGCAAGCACCCTAGCATACCCAGGATGGCTGCTAGCACAGATTCTTAGATCTATTTTTCTAAAGGAAAAGACTAACAATCTTGCTTACTAATCAATCAGACATATATCATTTACCTAGTTCAGGGGAAAAAGTCAACATACTGAACTTCAGAGAATACAAACATAAGTTACAAGCAGACAAAGAAACAGATCAGCAGATGGGCTTCCAACCATCTAACCAGTACATCCATACCCAGTTAGTTATTGGAAAGGGAAGCACCAATATCTGGGTTTTCAAAGCCAGGGGGCTCAATGGCTGCCCAGAGTCTCATCTGGCCAAATCACACAACTCTTCTCAAAGTGATCCAAAGCAAAACCTCACATTAGGGTATATATAGCCTTCTCCTGGATCAGAGAATGTCACAATTCTCTTGACCAACTGCCCAATCACAAAGTAACAAGGCATTGGCATTCCTGAAGAACAACCCTCCCATCACAGGTTTCATGTGACCACATTCAGCCTATTAGGGAGAAGAATATATATTTTCAAATCAGGGAAGGTTCTCAGAGCCACTTAAACCTATCAAAGGGCCGGCCGATGGGCCAGGAAGAACTTCAGATTCCCGTAACACATAGGTATAGAAGATGCCTTTAGCCTTTGGGTGGTGCAGAAAAGAAGAGCATGTGGCTAGGGCACTTCCAGGCCAGGGAGAGAGCCACGGTTGCTGAGGAATCAGGGAACTTTTAGTCTATTAGGGGCCCCAGGTTACATAGAGTTTTCAGACCAAGATCCTGCTATGCCAGTTGTCCCACCACCAGCTGGGTAAGGGGGTCAGGGAACATGACCCAGTGGTAAAAGATGTGTCCCAAGATGACACAGAATCATGGTCTTTGCATCCAGCTGTCTAATGCTTATCATCCAGTCTATCTCTATGTTTTCCCCACAAGATTAGTATGAGATATTTTTTATCCACCTTTTTTGCTAAATGCCTAGGTGAATTATATGTATGAGATTCACTTGATTTACCCAAGTAAATAACCCTGTCAAAAAAGGAAAGATAATTCAATTAGTCTGGAATGACCTTTCCTGTTTCCCTTTCTATATGCTCACTCACCACCTCCTTAACATCATCTCCCCTAGACTTTGAAGTCAAGCTCACTGGCTTATCTAATCTAATCTCTTCCTTTTTTTGAAAATCAGAAGAAAAAAAGAAAATCGGAACATTTTTCCTTTTCTGGTCCTGCAACATCTGTCTCATTGTCTATAATCTTTTCATTAACTCTGCTGGTAATTTAGCAAATACAGCTCCCTTTGTAATCTCACATGCTTTATCTTATGCAATTAAAATACTGTTCTGAGAGGGGATCCATAGACTTTACCAGATGTAATTCTAGTGCCTTCATTCTATTGATTATTTCTAATTCTTCCTGTCTATATCTCATTTATTCATTTGTATACAGGGCAGATAGGTGGCACAGTAGACAGAGCATTGGACCCGGAATAAGGAAGATCTGAATTCAAATTCAGCCTTGGACACTTACTACCTCTGTGACCCTTGGCAAGTCACTTAACCCTGTTTGCCTCCTCAGTTTCTCATCTGTAGAATGATTTGGAGGAGGAAACAGTGAACTACTTCAGTATCTTTGCCAAGAAAACCTCAAATGGGTTCATGAGGAGTTGGCTACAACTGAGCAGCAACATATTACAATAATCTTGTGAGGTAGATACTATTATTATCTTCATTTTACAGATGAGGAAACTGAGGCTGAGAGAGTTTAATGAGCTGACCAGTCACAAAGCTAGCTGTTCCTGGGGTCACTAATCTTTTTCTGATATTTTAAAAAAATTATTTATTTACTTTTAGTTTACAACATTCAGTTCCACATTCTTTTGAGTTCCAAATTTTCTCCCCTTCCTTCTCCCCCCTCTCTCCCCTATGGCAGCATGCAATTAAATTTAGGTTCTATAATTATCTTCACATTAAACATTAGTCAAGTTGTAAAGAAGAATTATAACCAACAGAATGAATGAGAAAGAAGAAACAGAACAAAACACAAAAGAGAGAGAGCAAGTAGTTTGCTTCTGTCTGCATTCAGACTCTGTCATTGTTTCTCTGGATGTGGAGAGCTCTTTCCAGCATGAGTCTTTTGGAGTTATCTCATAACCTTGCATTGCTGAGATGAGCCCAGTCCATCAGAGTTAGTCATCACAGATACAATGTGTCTGTTATCCTGTACAATATTCTCCTGGTTCTGCTCTCCTCACTCAGCATCAATTTATATAAATCTCTCCAGGTTATTCTGAAGTCCATCTGCTCCTCATTTCTTATAGCACAATAGTTTTCCATTACATTCATGTACCACAACTTGTTCAGCCATTCCCCAATTGATGGGCATCCCCTTGATTTCTAATTCTTTGCCACTGCAAAAAGGGCTGCTATAAATGTTTTTGTACGTATGGGTCCTCCTCCCACTTGTATGATCTCTTTGGGATACAACCCTAGAAGTGGTATTGCTGGGTCAAAGGGTACATACACTTTTTATAGCCCTTTGACCGTAGTTCCAAATTGCTCTCTAGAATGGCTGGTTCAGTTCACAACACCATCAACAATGCATTAGTGTTCCAATTTTCCCACATCTTCTCTAGCATTTATAATTTTCCTGTTTTGTCATGTTAGCCAGTCTGACAAGTGAGATGTGATACCTCAGAGTTGTTTTGATTTTCTCTAATCAATAGTGATTTAGAGCATTTTTTCATATGATTATAGATATCTTTAATTTCTTCCTCTGAAAACTGCATGTTCATATCCTTTGACCTTTTATCAACTGGGGAATGACTTGTATTCTTATATATTTGACAGTTCTCTGTATATATTAGAAATGAGGCCTTTATCAGAGATACTGGTTGTAAAAATTCTTTCCCAATTTTCCACTTCCCTCCTAATTTTGGTTACGTTGGCTTTGTACAAAAACTTTTCAATTTGATTAATCAAAATTATCCATTTTGTATTTTGTAATGCTCACCGTCTCTTATTTGGTCATAAAATCTTCTGGGGTCAAAAATCCTGAGACAGAATTTGAACTTGGGTCAGTTAATCAGTAAACATTTGTACGGGCCTGTCCTAAGAGCTGGGGACACAAAAAAAAGGAAAATAAAGTCTTTGCTTTCAAGAATCTTGAATTCTTATGGCATAGGCAACATGCAAATAACTCCATAAAAACAAACTACATACAGAATAAACAGGAATAATCCACAGAGGGAAGGCACTGAAATGAAGGGGGATTAGGAAAGGTTTCTTGTCAACGATGGGAGTTTTTAGCTGAGACTTAAAGGGAGCCAGGAGTTAGAGATGAGGAGCAAGAGCATTCCAGGCATAGGAGACAGGCAGAGAAAGTGCCTGGAGCCTGAACTGGGAGGATCCTGTTGGAGGAACAGCTAGAGGCCAGAGTCACTGGGTCACAGAGTGTGTAGCAGAGTGTGAAGTGTAAAAAGACCAGAAATATAAACAGGTGTGTGTGTGTGCGCATGCATGTGTGTATGTGTGTGCGTGCATATGTGCACGTGTGTGTGTGTTTGGGGGTGGGAAGGGAGGCCTTCAATGCCCAAAGATTTTGTATTTGTTTTTGGAGGTGACAGCGAGCCATTGGAGTTGATTGAGTATGGTGGAGGGTGACTTAGGAGGATCGCTTACAGCAGAATAGCAGATGGATTGGACTGGGGAGAGAGTTCCCTTCTTGAATGATTTTTTTTGGACTAGGTAAAAAGGCCACTCTCTGCCTCATTTCTTATTAAGCCTTAATCATGGAATGTTCATTGCCTCAGTCAAACTGAGTCCTATTAAAGATCTCAGCTTGAAAAGGCCAAGGTCTCCCACTGTATCCGGGGCCAACTCCAGTCATCTTGATCTATATCTGGCCACTGGACCCAGATGGCTTTAGAGGAGACAGTGAGGCTGGTGACTTTGCAGAGCCCTTCCTCACTTAAATCCAATTCGCTTGTATGTCACGGCATCGTTTTCCTGATGTCACGGTCTTCTTTGAGAGGAAAGGACAAACAATATCCATTCTCATTCACCTGCCAGAATCTACTGTCTCTGCTTTCATCAGTTCTCACAGGGCTGAATTAGGAGGGATCACTAGGCAGTCTTCTCTTCTGCACCCCCCCCATCCTTCCTAGCATAGGCTAAAGTTTACCACCTTCAACAGTAGGGGTGGGGGTTGAGATAGAACGCTGGTGTTTGGGGGAAATGAAAAAAATCTAGCCGCCTTGTCCGTATCCGTTATATTTTGCCTGAATGTAAACGGGAGATTGCATACGGAGAGAGAACTCCTGGAATGGAGGAGCTCTTGACAGCATGTAGGAGTCTAGCTGCGGTCTTAGCAGCCACTGGGGGTGGGTAGTCGGTGAGCTGGGAGGCCGCCGTTCTGTCTTTTTGATCTAAAAGAGAACGCGCACCTTAGCTCGGCTATTAGGGAAGCCCAGACCAGGACAGAGGGAGAGTGGGATGATAGATCCATAGGTACTGACTGCCTGGTAGATCTTGCTCTCCAGAGCCACCTGGTGGCTAAAATAAATACAATGTGATTTTTGGCAGGCAAAGCTTTCAGGTTTGGGAAGGCTTCACATAGGAGGTAACACTTGAACTAAGTCTTAAAGGAAATGGGCGTTCTAAAAGATCAAAGTAAAATCAAGTGCATTCCAGGCATACGGGACAGCCTGCGCAAAGGTATGGAGGTGGGAGATGGGATATCCTATATATGGAACAGCAAAAAGTCCAATGCGGATAGAATGTAGAATGCATGGAGGGGAGTAATGTGTAATAAAGCTGGAAAAGAGTGGGTTGTAAAGAAATTTTAAAGTTCCACAGAGAGGCTTGTGTTTTATTTTAGAGGTATTAGGGAGCCACTGGAACTAACCGAGGAAGGCAGTAACACCAGCCTGTGCTTTAGGAAAAGTTCTTGTGAAAGATCAATTAGAGAATGGAAGAGACTAGAGACAAGGAGACAGATTGAGAGACCATTGAAATACTTAAGGAGAGAAGTTGGTTGGTGAATGTCCTCTGTTCTTGAAGAGGATCAAAATGACATCACTATGTTAGAGTCAAATTACTGTGTGTCTCACTGTGGTTGATCAGACTAACATGAATGAGCTCGGAATGCTCTGCCACAGGTTGGGCACAAATGTTCCATGTGAACATTTTGGGGGTGGATTCTCTAAACTTGTACAAATCAAGTTTCTTTTGAGCTACTTCAATTCTGCTTTGCTCATAGAACTGGCCCCTTCTCTGAGGTAGGCACTGTCCTGTGCTGGTGTCTCCCCTGTCATGCAATCAGTTCCAAAAGTTTTTAAAAATATCTTGAGAGTGCCCTTGTATCACTTCTTCTGACCACCATGTGAACACTTACCCTGTGCGAGTTCTCCCTAAAACAGTCTTTTTGGCAAGTGTAAGTTTGGCGTTTAGATAACATGGCCAGCCCATCAGATTCACGCTCTCTGCGGTAGTGTTTGAATGCTTGGCAGTTTAGTTTGAGAAAGGACCTCAGTGTCTGGTACCTTACCCTGCCAAATGATCTGCAGAATCTTCCTAAGACAATTCAAATGGAAGCGATTCAGTTTCCTGGCATGGCGCTGGTAGACTATCCAGGATTCACAGACATACAACACTGAAGTCAGCACCGCGGCTCTGTTCAGTTTGGTAGTCAGTCTGATACCTCTTCTCTCATATATTTTCCTTCAGAGCCTCCCAAACACTGAGTTAGTTTTGGCAATGCCTGTGTCAGCCTCATTATCAATGTGTACATCCCTGGAAAGTACGCTGCCAAGGTAAGTGAACTTATCCGTAGTATTCAAAACCCCTCCATTTGCTGTAACTGAGGGTTCCATGTACGGATGGTGCGGCGGTGGCTGGTGGAGCACCTGGGCTGTCTTGGTGTTAATTGTTGGGCCAAAATGAGCACAAGCAGCAGAGAATCGATCAATACTTTGTTGCAATCAGTTTCAGAGGCTGCTTTGAAGGCACAATCATCTGCAAACAGAAAATCATGTGCCAACACTCCTTCCACTTTGGTCTTGGCTTGTAGTCTTTTCAAGCTGAAGAATTTACCATCAGTGTGGTAGGTGACCTTGATGCCGTGTTCATCCTCATGGAAAGCATTTGACAACATGGCTGAAAACAGCATGCTAAAAAGCATAGGAGCAAGCCCACAACCTTGTTTCACTCCATTGGTGACTATGAAAGCACAAGAGCATTGTTCATTATCTAGAACCTGGGCAAGCATGCCATCAGGAAACTGATGGACAATTCTGATGAATTTATCCAGGTGTGTTGTGAAGCAGCCTTATTTGTTGTAGCTTAGCTTAGTTTTGGTTCAGATTGGTTTGGAAATGACACAGAGCCTCAAGTTTGCTATGTATAGCACCAGCATTTATTAAAAAAATTTTTTTGTAGTGGGGAAGGCAGGGCAATTGGGGTTAAGTGATTTTCCCAAGGTCACACAGCTAGGAAGTGTTAAGTGTCTGAGACCAGATTTGAATACAGGTCCTCCTGACTCCATGGCTAGTGCTCTATTCACTGCCCCCGTCTAGCTGCCCCTAGCATTTATTAATAAAGCAAAAATATAGGTCTCAGTCAGTAAGGCCCAATAGTTATCCAACCTTACCACGATTGATCAGCACTGACGGGGGAATTAGCCACATTTAGATCACAAGGCTGGTGAGTCCTGGGTCAGCCTCCAGAGTCCTGATGGAAAGGTCCTGGCCTATGTGTCCATACCATGGGGAAGCCTCCAAAGATGACCCAGAACTGCCCACCTTTAGTAGTTCCTTCTAACAAAGAAGGCACTTTGCCAAATAAGTGTAGGTAGGAAAGGTAGGAAAGGAGTTGTTCTCAAAACATTCCTTGAGAACATTCCCCTTTAGAAATGTTTAGTTCCAAGAGGGGTGGCCAACCTTTCCCGGGAGCAAACATCATAAATAGTCCTTTGATGTCTGGATGAGAATAAGATTAGTTAGGGTCAGATTGTGGGAATACTGAGCAAGGTCAGAATGTCCTTACAAATGTATGCATCACACCAAGAAACCAAATTTTGACATGATTTTCCATAAGAACTCATGACTGGCAGTATCAACGGCCTTGGTCAGATCTACAAATGCTGCATATAGACCTCTGTTCTGCTCCTGGCACTTCTCCTGGAGTTGTCAGTCAGCAAACACCCTATCAACTGCTCCTCCATCCTTTCTGAAGCCACACTAGCTGTCAGGTAGATGACCATCTTCTAGGTGAAGGATCAGCCTATTCATCTGAACTCTGGCAAGAATCTTGCCAGAAGTGACTAAAAGAGATACCCCCACGTCTTGGTTGTCACAGAAAATCTATTTTCTTTGCCTTTGTAGAGATGGGCAATGGAGACATCCTTGAACTCCTGGGGCATAACCTCCTCTTGCCATATAACCCAGAAAATTTCAGGCAGCTTTTGTATGAGCAATAAATCTCCCCTCCTTATATATCTCAGTTGGAGTAGAATGAGCACCAGGGGCTTTGCCACCTAACAAAATTCAAAACCTCTTCTTTAGCTAGAACTTTAGCTAGGGAGGGATTGACTTCAACCTGAGTAAAGTCTTGATGTTGGTGAGTGTTCTGACCCAGATGAGCAAATGCAGAGCTGTACACCAGATCTTGGAAAGCTGCACACTCCTTTTCTCTCCACTGTCACCAACTGTGGGTAGGCCAACTTTCCCTCCAAGTTAGCAACAAACTGTTCCCTCTCAGAGCAGGGCTCTAATCTGTGGACATTAATTGTTCTGGTAGGCATTTTGATTTGGGGTGGCTGCTTTTGTTGAATGTGAATATTTAGCTTGGAGAGGATAAGTCTATGATTAGTCCATCACTCTGTGCCACACATTGCTTTTGTCACTCTCACATCTTGTCTGTCTCTTCTCCTTACAATTCCATAGTCTATTAAATGTCCATGTTTGCTGAAAGAGTGCACTCATGAAGTTTTATTGTGTTTAGGTAAATGGTAGACAGTGTTGGTGATAAGAAGGTCATAAAATGCACAAGTCTTCGCTAGTTGGTAACCATCACTGTTGCTGTTTCCAACTCCATTCCTCCCAAGGACTCCCTGCTGTGTCTGGTAGTCTGAGCCTGCTCTAGCATTAAAGTCACACAGAATTATAAGCTTGTCCTTTTTTGGCACATTGATGATAAGGGTCTCCAGGTCTTTTTCATAAAACTTTTCTTTGACCTCATCAGGATTAGCAATGGTAGGAGCATAGGCATTGATGATCCACAGAATTCAAAACTTGATGATGGTGGCATGGCATTTTCTTGCAAGTGGCAATAGAATTGTCATGAGCTTGTTGTTCAGTCCTTTTGACAGATAATACAAGCTTGTTGACTAGATTAGTTTTGATGGCAAAACCTATGCCAGCTTTACAGTGCTCCTTTTCACCATGGCCACTCCAGAAAAACATGTATCCAGCTCCAATTTCAGTAAGCTGGTCTTCCTTTGCCAGCCTTCTTTCACTCAGGGCTCCTATTTAGATGCCATACCTGCTGAGCTCTCCTGCAACAAGAGCTGTTTGCCTTTCAGATCTACGGGACTTTATGTTGTCTATAAGTGGGTATGCATTCCATGTGCCAGTGGTGAGTAGAATCATCTTTGCAGAAGACATATTTATATGTTTTTTATATTTCGACCATGGGGGAAAATACCTGCCTGCTGCAATAATCAGGGTTTGGTAAACAGACAGTTTTTAGGGTATCTTGAGTAGCCCCTTCCTCACACCAGAAGGCGAGCAGTGCAATCCTTAAAAGGCAGCGCAGACTCCAAGGGGACTGCTGAATGTCACTGATGCTTCAGCCCAGCTAGAAGAGGACCCTATGACCTGGGCCACCTGTGTTCAGGGTCGTGACTACACTACAGCTCCCAGTGTATCACACCTGTTGCTTCATCACGAGATGCCTCTCCCCACGAGACTTGGAGATAGGTCTTTTCTTTTGTCTTTTGATTCATGTATAAATTGGATTTAGGTGAGGTAGAGTTGCACAACTTTGCTGAGCTCACTCTTTCCTCCCGAGTCATCGCAGGCCAGTGGCAAGACAGCGTCAAGATGACTGGTGATGGTTCAGGATGCAGTAGATGACTTTGACGTGTTCAATGTCTAGCAAAGCTCTAAGAGCTCCACAGTGCTTGCTTCAGCTGCCTTCATGACCATTGGAACAAATGGTTCTCATCCTCCCATTCCACCAGGGGAAGTCTTCACATGCTTGGAGAAGACATGTCCCTAGCTCACCAACAGGTTTGAGATCCCTTGTTCATCCTCAACCTGATTTAACCCATCTGCTGAAACAGATGACCAGGGTGTGGCCACTGGGCACAGCTTCTTGGAGCCGTAGGCAAGAGTTATGTGGATCAGGTGAGCACCCAAGGGAGAAAGCAGACCTAAAAGGGGCTGGCAGCCATCATACTGGAGAGACTAACCTTCCCTGACACACCCTACACCCCAAGGAGAGAAGTGATGCAGAACTAGGGTAGTTGTTATGGGGGTAGAGGGGGTGGAGGGTGAGGGGTGGTATGGAATAGAAAGATTTGGTAAGTGACGTTGTTGAGGCAACATTGAGGTTGTGAGCCTGGATGTAGTGAAGCTGTTCCCCACATGTACCATGGCAGTGTTGTGTGACTCAAAGAGAGGCAGAATGGACGACTCCAGCATCTTTTTCCTTCCCCTACCCCATCCTTCTTCAAAGGAGATATTCTGCCAGAAGAGGAAGCAGGGGGTTGAGGCCGGAAGCTTGACCATTCCATTCACCTTCTCAAAGAGAGGGAATATTGGGCTAGAATTATATCCGTTCCCTTAAATATTATTAGTTTAGAGGGTATGTTATTCAAGTTCAAGCAAAACTTCTGGTCACTGTTTTCACTGTTTTTAATTGGGTAAGGAGGATACAGGCTTTATAGTCAAGACTTACCTCCCTTCACCCTAAATTCCATTTTCACACTGAACACACACAACAAATAGCAGATAGACCCAGTTATTCAAGTCAATAGCCAGATAGAAATCATAGGTGTTCCTACATATGAGTATATTCTAGACGATACAGAGTGAATGAACTCTCCCATTAGGAGCACTCAGCTCAAACAAAAGAGAGAGTCTTAAGTCTCACCCAAGAGGAAATTACTTAAGCCTGTAGTGTAGTAACTTAGGGATAAGGGCATGATGAAAGTTACCTGTTCTTCTACATGTTGGCTTATTTGCAGGATCTTTCTGTCCCTTTAGGGTCCTGAAGAGAGGTAGGAACTGCATGTGTTCTCTCTAGAAGCTGCAAGCCAGAAAACCATGCTCTCTAGCTCTCAACAACTCCCATGAGGAAGGCAGGGAGCACTGAGGAATGTCTCCACCAATGAAGATGGTCTTATTTAAATGTCCTTTGACATGAGCTACATGTCTCTCCTCTTTTGGTAACCTCATCAGCTCCCATAGGTTTAGCTATCAACTCTGTAGGTGTCTCCCAGATTTATATAGGACATTCCAAAAGTTTTAGTGCATTTTGGAAAATCATCATATTATTTATTTTGTTCTTTTTTTCTTGAGCTTATAGGATTACTTGAAAGGTAAAGAGACTTTGTAGCACAGATATGAGTGGAAGACTCATGGGAAAAATAAGTTGTAACCTAGACAACAAGGAGATTTATTTGACTCTAGTCAACTCTGCCAATACTCGGAGGCACAATTATGCCTATTTGTTTTCCTTATAATTTATATTGTCCTGGGATGCCAGACAATATTCCTAATGATTGTGAATGAGTGAAATTTTTGTTCCACATCTCAAAACATATGCTGAATCATCTTATCCACTAGCAATATCCAATGCTAAAAGGAACACAAAAACAAACGTGCATGTAATTGCACAGTTTTCATAAAGGTTGGGTAGGTAAATAGGGCATCAAGGAGAATTAAATATATTTAAACAATGTATAGTGACTGAAGCTTCTGTAACTAGAAAGATAATCAATTTAATTAGAAATTAGCAACCAGTTATTTAAATCCAGTACTTGTTTTGATTTTTCCTTTGGGGGAAAATCAGAGTGATAGCAACATTGGAAATATATCTGAAGGCCAAATGCTTTGCCAGTTCTCCCTTCCCCTCAGTTTTCTTTAGCTGTATTAAGCATCCAACTCCAAGGTAAGCCTAAGTTAGTGACCTCTTCCCATCCATCAGGGCAGAGAGTAAACTTCCCACCAGGTTACATGGCCTGAGTAAAACCTACTCCAATTAAACAAAAACGGTTGAAGAAATAGAAACAGCAAGGATGCAAACGCTATTCGGCTGCAATGCTAAAACCAGAGCCCTTGGAGTCTGATGTCTGGGCAAGGTTTACAGAAGCACCAAGACCATCACATGCTTCCTGAGAAACTGAGCCTCCAAGTTTGATTCCCTGCAGCAGTTGGCAGCTGGGACTCTCTGGTCCTGTAACCCATCGCAAAGTTATCCCTTGTCAACTCTGATTTCCCGCCGTTAGCTTTGTCCATCTGTAACATGAGGGCAGTAATCCCTCTAATACCCATCTCACAGGGTAGTTGTGAGGTCTGAAGCAAAAACACATTCAAGGGCCCATCGTAGATGATTCTAGTGTGGTCTCCTCTGTAAGCCATTAAAGCTTAGATTTGGGGGACACTTCCTATACATGATTGTATGCCACAATGGGGGGGAGGGGAGAAAATCTGAAACTCATGTGATTCTGGAACTGAATCTTGTAAACTAAAAGTAAACAAACAAATCAATAATAAAAAAATTAAAACTATTTGGGGAACACCAAATATTTAAATGTTATTGCTGTTACTCTGTTTTCTTGGTTGATTTCTTTGCCAAAGGGTCTTCACATAGTTAGTCCACTTATTGCCAGCAGGGGGCACCAAGAGATCATGCAATGCCATCACAGCCCCGCAATTCACCCGCTAAATCATAGATAGTAACTACTGGGTAAGAAAAGGGGACTGGAAAAGTCCTTATAGGGCGTCCAGCATGCACCAGGCATTGTTCCAAATGCTTTTTACGAATATTTCATTTGAAACTCAACAGTCCTACGAGGTAGATGCTGTCATTCCCACCTTACATTTGAGGAAACTGAGGCAAGCAGGTTCAGTAAACTAGTCACCCCCCTAGTGTCTGGTTCCAGATTCGAACTCAGGTCTTCCTGATTCCAGGCCCAGCGCTCTGGGCACCATGACACTACCCATCCATGTCCGAGTCCAAGCCAGTCCAGGTGGGCGGGCACTCAGTTGTCCCGAGTGTCAAAGAGCCAGAGGGTCCCTCCAGTGCCCTCCTTTCTTTCCTCCTTGCTGCCCATCCAAGAGCTATTTCTCCTTTAATCGTTCAGACCAAGTTCCGTCACCTCGAGGGGGTCTTCCTTCACTGTTGCAATCTGTACCATCTCCCCCTTCTGAGATGTCCTCCTGCCCTCAGGGTCTGAACCACATGGTTTTCAGAACCACCTTGTTTTCTGTTCTCAAGTGGAGAGGGGATGGGCTTGGAATCAGAAGAACAGAGTTAAAATCCTGCTTCAAATACTAACTGTGGGACCACAGGCACTCTGCCCACTCTGTGCCTCAGTTTCCCCACTTGTCAAATCAGGTAGTTGATCTCCATGGCCTTTAAAGTTTCTTTAATCTTATGATTCCTCCTTCCCATCACTTATGGTATGAACTGCTTAGAAGTATGTCCTATGTAAGTCCTATTTCTCCTTCAGTTACCATCATAGTAATAGGAATAATAGCTGACCTTCCCAGGGCCCTTTAAAGTTTGTAATGTACTTTGCATACATTATTTCCTTAAACCTCAGGACCATCCTGTGGGTGGTAGATACTAGAGGTATTATTGTTCTCATGTTACAGATGGGTAAACTGAGGCTCAGAGAGATGGTTTTCCTGGCTGAGTGTCAGGGGTGGGATTCAAACACAGGTCTTCCTGTGTCCGCCACATTCTGTATTCTGCCCACACTGGTCTGCTGCCTCTTGTCCAGAGATTTTTTTGTGATCTGGACTCTCTGGGTGGTATCTAGTGAAGACTTCAGACCTTTCTCAGGAGAGTGTTTTTAAATGCATAAAATAAAGAATAACAGCAACACTGTACAACAATGAACTATGAATGACTTAGCTATTTCAGCAATACAATGATCCAAGGCAATTCCAAAGGACTCATGGTGAAAATTGCCATCTACATTCAGAGAAAGAACTATGGAGTCTGAATGCAGAGCACAGCAGACTATTTTTCACTTTGTTTTTTTTTGGTGGATTTTTTTTTTGGTCTGTGTTTTCTTTCACAACATGACTAATATGGAAATATGTTTTGCATGATTGCAAATTTATAACATATCAGATTGCTTGCCTTCTCGGGGAGGGGAGAATGGGGGAAGGAAGGAAAGAATCTGGAACTCAAAATTGTAAAAAAAAAATGTTAAAGATTGCTTTTACATGGAATTGGGAAAAATAAAATGTTATCTTAAAAAATGAAAAAATATCCCATCAGCCTTAGGACTCTACTTTATTACTATCTTCTGCCCTTCTGATTGGAGGGTGGAGTCATGAACTCAGAATCTTCTTTTAAGAATGTGAGCTCCTTGAGGGCAGGGATCATGGCTTTACTTTTTTTTTTTTTAGTATCCTTAGCACTTAGGGCATAGTCGGTGCTTATTGGGTTGTGAGCACTTTATGAATGTTTTCTGCCTGCCTGCCTGACTCTAAAGCTATGAGTCTATGCCCCACTAGGTGTGATATCAGTCCAAGGAGGTTATAATACAGTCAATGCTGCATATGTCTCTCCTCTTCTTCAAAACCTACCTAAAAACTCTTTTCCTCCAGGAAGTCTTTCTTAATTATTCCTCCTCCCCAGTCCCAGACTCTTCATTCAATGTCACCTCAGTACTAGGAACTCAATCTGTCATTTCTCTGCCTACGAGATTCTGAAAGACTCAGTCTCAATGCTATCTCCTAGCAAAGGCTCCTATCACCTTCCCCCCCCTGAACAATTGAAATAGTCACCTGGTTAGGTTCACTGCCTTGAGTCTACCTACTTCAATCTGTCTTCTACTAAGTCACCAAAGTGATCTTCTAAAAACACGGAGCTGACCAAGTCCCATGGAATTCCCTCTCTTTGCCCCACTCATTAACTCCAATGGCTACCCATTACCCCAGTGATCAAACCTAAAATCCTCTGTCTGACTTTTAATTTCCTTCATAACTGGTCCCCTCCTGCCTCTCTAGTCTTTTTATTCCATGGACTCTGCGGTTCAAGGACACTGGCCTTCAGGCTGTTTCCATCAGACACTCCCTCTCCTATCTCTGTCTTTGCATTCACTGTCCGCTATGCCTGGAATGCTCTTCTCTGGATCTCCTGCCTTCTCTGGATTTCTTCAAGTCTCAGACCTGCTTTCTGTAGAAGCCTTCTCCTTGTCCCTTCCCCCTGAGATTACCTGACATTTACAGTCTATATGACTTGAATGTATATTAATGTTCACTTGTTGTGAACATTAGAATGTGAGCTCCCCAAGGGCAGGAACCATGCTTCTGTCTTTGTATCTCACCACTTAGGTTTAGAGGGTACATGGTTCACACTTACTAAATGCTTATTGACTGACTCCTCTGGGAAGTTTTTTCTGGTTCTCCTAGCCAGAAGGAATCTTGCCACACCTCCCCCTTCCTTCCGAGCCGCCGCCCCCCCCCCCGCCCCACCCCAGCCTCTCTGTCTTGTTCAAGAACACTCTGCTTGGAGGTACATGATCTCAGTTTTGAGTTGCAACTCTGCCACTTAGGAATCATGAGATCAAAATACAGTTTTCTTATCTGAAAATGGGTATAACAAGACACCATCCATTTTATGGGGTTACTGAGGAAAACACCATAGGGCAGTGGGAATAGCACTGGCTCTAGAGACTTAGAACTTGAGTTCAGATGCCACTTCTGATATTCACTCCCTAGGTGACTTAGGCAAGTTGCTCAGTCCTCCCTAGTTATCAGTGAGGAGGCTGCATTCAGTGACCTCTGAGGCCCCTTCCAGCCCTGGTTCTATGGTCCTATGAAGTCACTTTCTCTCCCCAAGGCTGTTTCCTCATCTGGAAAATGAAGGAATTGTACAAGATGATTTTTGAGAGACATAGCTAGAGAGTTATGAGGGTGAGCTCCAAAGCTGGCTATAGACACACCAGCTGGCATTACTCCGTGACTGTCTTGTGTACTGGTCCCACTTTCTTCTTCCCTTATAAAATACCCAAAGAATCAAATGAATCTGTAATCTCAGTGATTTGCATTTTCCCTTGAATGGCTCAACCTATCCATGCCCATCCATCCAATGCAAGAACCTATGTTCAAATTCCATTTCTCATGAACTGTGTTAATCTTTCAGCCTCAATTTCTTCATCTGTAAGGGAATACCTACTTACTTCTCAGTTTTGTTATAAAGACCAAATGAGAGACTGTATGACTGTATGTAAAACATTTTGCCACCTTAAAAGTCCTGTATAAGACTGCCAACGTTTATTTTTTATAACATCTTAAAAGTCATATATAAATGTCATTCTTGCTATGCAGTAATTTAGGAGCATTTTGGCAATCTAGTGGGTCACTGGGCTCCCAATTAGGAGACCCAAGTTTTCCTTCTAGTTCAAGACCTTTCCAGTTGTATGGGAATCTCTTTTCTCTCAGTCTCTCCTGTCCCATCTGTGAAAGGGGCACAATAATGCTTCTGTTACCTAACTGATAGAAGGCTGTTGTAGGGAAAGCTGTTTGCCAATGTTAACATATTAAAGGAATGGATAGTATTATTCTTTACCTGTTTTCTACTTACTAGATTGCAAACTCCTTGCAAGTAGGGAACATGTCTTACTAAACAGGTAGAGCACTTGGAGGAGATGGGTAGCGCAGTAGATAGAGAGCCAGCCCTGGAATCAGTTCAGGTCCAGCCTTCAACACTTACTAGCTATGTGACCCTGGGCAAATCACTTTACCCTGTTTGGCTCTGTTTCCTTATCTGTAAAATGAATTGGAAAAGGAAATGACAAACTGCTCTAGTAACTTTACAAGAAAACTCCAAATGGGGTCATGAGTTCAGAGAATACTAATTGACTAAAATATAACAGAGAACATTTACTGAATACCAAGTACTTGCTTTCAAGAACCTTACATTCCAATGGGAGAAGATGTAATGTGTAAGGGGAAGCTGTAAGGGAGGCAGAGAATCAAGAGGTGGGCATAATGTGAAGATGGCTGGAAAGGGCAGCTTGTCACAGCTTGGCATCCGAAGGGCAGGGTCTGAGACTCTGGAGGGGTAGAGATGAGGATTATGGCCAGAGTACAGGCAAAATCCTTTGGCCCTCAGTGCCTAGACAAGAGCACTGCCCAAAGCAGGTGTCTATGAAATACTCACTGGAGTCATGCTTATAGTTTGGAATTGGAAGGGACATGAAGAACAGAGAACATAGAATGGAGGAAATTGGGGTCCACAGAGGTTGTGTGACTTGTCTAAGGTCACACAGGTAGGAAATAGCAGAAATGGGATCACACATAGATCCTCCAAATCCAATGTTCTTTTTTGGTTACACTCTGCTACCTTTGGACTTAAGTTGTAGGTTATATATTTAAAAATGAGATCTGCATCTCATCTCCTCAACTAGACTATAATCCCTCTGAAGGCAGGAGAAGGCAGATTTTTGTCTATTTTATCTCCCTAGCATTTCCTGGCACAGAGCTGGGCTTATAGAAGATACTTCCTGGAGCCTGGTTAGATCAGTGAGCTCAGGATTTGGGGATCAGGAAGACTCTTAGGTAGAGTAAGGCCTCATAGCACCACAAGGTGGCGACGCTTTCCTACCCTTGGGATTTCTTTTCTTGAAGAGCCTGCCTGTGTGAGTCTGAGAAATTGGAGACCACCCCATAATTCTCCCCAGTGGCTGTCACTAACATAATCTTGGGGCAAACTGAGTCACTCCAATGCCTTTGAACAACCTTCCCCGGGCCTCCCTCTTCCATGTCCTCCATGCCCAGCATGTGCCGAATAAATCTTGGAGGATTTGCCTGGATTCCTCCCCCCACCCAAGTTTTTGTCTGCAGTGATGAGTTGCTGCTGTTTGGTTATTTCAGGCTTTCCGTGACCCCATTTAGGGTTTTTTTTTTTGCAGAAATACTGGAGCAGTCTGCCATTTCCTTCTCCAGCTCCAGGGAACTGAGGCAAACAGAGCTAAGTCACTTCTCAGGGTCACACAGCTACCAAGTATCTGAGACTGAATTTGAACTCAGGTCCTCCTGACTGCCAGGTGCTCCATCCACTGTGCGACCTACCTGCTGAGAGCTTTTCTCAAGTCTGGACCATCAGAGTCTCTGTCATAGAAATGGAAGAGATAACAGCAACTATAAAATGTATTTAACCTTTGCTAAGCAATCTACATCCATTACCTCGTTTGAGTCTCCTAACAACGGCAGATGGGTGTGATCACCCCATCACCCATGGGCTAACTGAGGCTCAAAGAGACACCTTGCCTAGGGTCATGTAACCTAGGAGCTTACGCTGAAGTCCACACCCAGTTTCCAGAACTGGGAGGGAATAGCTCTTCTGAGGCTCCTGGAACCCTAGCCTTGGTCATTCTTCTCAGGCACAGCTGGAGCTAGAGAGACTCTTGTGTGACTCCTAGTCCCACCCTTATCGCATGTGTACCTATGAATAGAAGTGCAAGTGCACACGCACACGCACACGCACGCACACACACACACACACACACACACACACACACTAATCTAGCCATGACCCATGGAGATAACCAGAGGGTTACTGGATTGAAGGGCTAACTTTCTATTGTCAATGGGGTAGGATCCTCTTGGTTCAATACTGTGGTCCCTGAATGACTAAATGAATTGTATTGAAATGCTGTCTTTAGGTTCAAAACTCCTCCCTGGCATAGTTAGCTAAACTGGGTGGCATGGGTTCTTCTTTCAAATGCACAGTGTCTAAGATCTTAGCTGCCTTTCCCTTTCCCTGCATCACCAAACAAGGCTCCTCCATTCCTGGCTGTAGCTACCTTTATGATCCTGATTTTTCAGCCAAAAAGGCTAATGTGCTGAGGCCAGCATTGCATTTTCTGTCTCTCTGGGCCTTTGTAAGGCTGTCCCCCACAGCTGGAATGCTATCTGTACTTTCCACTTGGCATCCTTCTAGAATAGACTCAGTTTAAGTGCTGCCTCCTAAAGGAAACACTTCCCGACCTTCCACAGCCACCAGAGCTCTCTCCTTATCAAATGAGGCAATATGTGTAAAGTGTGTAGCACTGTGATCGGCACACAGTTGTGCCTAATAAAAGCTTGCTCTCTTCACCAAGGGAATTATTTTGCCTTTGCTTATTTATGTTGGGTCCTTCCAATAGAATGCTAACTTCTCAAGGGCAAAGAGCTTTTTTTGTCTCTATCTCCAGTGTCTGGAAAGATACTTTGCTCACAGTAAGGACTTAGGAAGGAAAGGAGAAAGGAAGGGAAAGATGGAAAGGAAGAAGGAAGGATGGGAAGGAAAGATAGAAGAGGGAGAGAAGAAGGGAGGAAGGAAGAAACTGACCATTCTCTTTCAGAGAGGAAATTCTCTGACTTTTAGACACTGATGCATCATTGAGAAGAGCTGGACTCTGGAATTTCACCTCCTAATGTCCAACTTAGAATTGACCTTGCTTGTCTTTTTTAATAGTATACATAGATGTATGCCAAGAAGTCATCTATAAACATAAAAGGGTGCCTATCTTGTGCCAGTGTACCTTGGTATTATCATGGTTGAAAATTGGCAGCCCCAAACTGTCTGAAAGAGTATCAGTCCTCCTCCCTTAATGAACCCCAGTCAATGGAGATAGTCTTTAAATGGGTCATGGGATTGAGGGAGTAATTTTCCGTTGTCAATAGTATCAGGTGAGGATTGAGGGTTTGAGGATCAGGACCCCCTTAAATGACTCCTTCTGGGCAGAACTTGGAAGGTTTGGTCACTCTTGAGGAGAAGCTCAGGGCTAGCCTTGGGTCCTAGCAGCCTGAGAGCATGTGGCCTGGTTGGACTAGAAGTATTAGTCTCTGGCTTTTGTTTCTCTCTGTGTGCCTCTGTCTCTCTGTGTCTCTGTCTCTCTGTCTCTGTCTCTCTCTGTCTCTGTCTCTTTCTCTCTCCAGTGAACCACGAGTCAGTTTTGGTCTCCTCTTCTGAGAGATGGGGATGTCTGGGAGGCCACACACCATCTCAGTGGGCAGAGGTGGGCAGAAACCTGTTTTTCAGACAAAGTCAATCCCTTTAGAGACCTGTCTTCTTGGCAAAGTCATATAATCATCTTGTCAGACTCAGTTCTGCAGAACAGTTCTAACCAAGGTGGAGGGGAACTTGAGGGTTCCCTCTCTTCCAGCAGGAAGCTTAATAATGTTTACAACATTATTATTATTATTCCCATTTTACAGATGAGGGAACTGAGGCTAAGTGACTTGCCCAGAAGTTAAGTGATTTGCCCAGATCACACAGTTAAATAAGGGTCTGAATCTGAATTCAAGTCTTCTTGACTCCAAGCATAACAGTCTCTACCTTCAGGGAAATTACATGAAAATTTGAGAATAACACATATAAAGAGGAGTTGGGGAGCTGGAAAGGAGAGAGGTAGGGGAGGAGGAGGAAGAGGAGGATGAAGAGGAAGAGGAGGAAGAAGAAGAGGAGGAGAGAGACAAAGAGACACAGAGACACAGAGAGACAGAGAGAGACAGAGAGAGAGAGACAGACAGACAGAGACAGAGACAGAGACAGAGACAGAGACAGAGACAGAGAGAAAGAGAGTAAGGGCCTGGAACTAAGCAAGCCAGGGTCTAAACTGGCCTGGCAAAGCCCAGGGGCAGAGTTCCCATCTCCAGTGGGGAGGGAGTAGAGACAATCTGTGTCTGACCTTATACTTCCTGAGCACTGTTTCTGGAGTCAAAGGATGTCGGTTCATATCTTGTCTCTCATGCTTCCTACCTATGTGTCAATGAGCAGGTAACTTAACATTCCTGGGCTGGAGGGGTCATGGACTAGATGGGCCCTCTCAGCTTTGGGTAGGTGAAGCTGCGATCCCATGACATGGGTTCATCCTGATGAGTATACCACAAACCTCCCCCAGATGTTGTGGCCTCGATGTGGTCCTGCCCCAGGGCAGGATGACAGAGGACAACCTCTTAGTTCTGCATGGAGCTCCCCAGGAGCTTTGAGTCAACTCCCTTGTGATTGCCTTTCCAAACCTGACAGGATCCCTAGGGACCTGGGCAGACTCCACGTCCGATCGTCTTCTGTTCACAGACCAATCATTCTCACACATAGATATGGAAGCAGTTGGGTCTGACCAGGGAGGGGATAGGGAAGACCACTAAGTCCTGGGCTTCTGGGCCAGGCTTCTTTGGCTTCATGGCAGTGACCTCCAAAGGGTTTCAGTGCCCAGAAGACTTCCTCAAGGAAAGACCCTAAGAATGAGCCTGCTCCTTGCCCAGGGCTCCCCCTGTTCCCCCAGGAGAGCACCATAGAACTCACCAGAAGAAAGGGGCCAAATGGGCCTGAATTGGCAGTTCCCTGGACCAACCTCCAGGAGCCCAGCACCTCCTCCCCCTCAAGATGAGGGAGCAGATGTCAGAGGAGGTTCTGGACATCTGTTAGTGATAAATGGTAGATTTGTTCCCAGTGGTGATATTCACAGATCTGTATTAGGAAAGTATTTCAAACTGGGTGTTTCACAGACATCTTAAACCCAACACTCCACAAGCTGAACTTGTCTTTCTCCTACAGCTCTCCCTTTCCCTAATTCTCTCTTCCGCCCTCCACTCTCCCAGTCATCCAGGCTCAGAAGCAGGGTTCTCTTCCTCTCCTCACTCTCGCTCCCCATAGCCAATCTGGCAGTTTCTCCTTTGTAATAATAATAATAGAGAATATTCATATAGTAATTCCTATATACTTTACAGTTATTATACTGTTTGGTCCTCCCACCAACTCTGGAAGGTAGGTGCTATTATTCTACCCATTTTACAGATGAGAAAAGTGTTGCAAACAGAGGTAATAAACAGACTTGCCCAGGGTCACATAGCTACTAGGTGTCTAAGGCTGAATTCAAACTCAAGACTTCCTGGCTCCGTGCCCATCTCTCACATACAACCCCTCCTCTCCATGACTCATCCAGGTGCAGGCCTCTATCACCTGGACTATTGAAATAGGCTGTTGGTGAGTCTCCTATTCCATTCTCTACTCAGCTGCCAAAGTGACTTTCCTAAAAATGTATATCTGACCATGTCACTCCCCCACTCAATAAATCTCCAGGTGATACAATCTTCTCTTTAGTCTTCAAAACTCTTCATCACCAGGCCCCCTAGCTTCCCAGACTTGTACCTTAACCCATGGGGCAGACAGGGTGTTCAGGGAGGATTGTGTGTGGGAGGGTGGCTGAGCCCTTTTCAGGGATGTTCATCTACCTTTTGTGTCTACCTGCCCCCCAATTCTCACCTGTGGCTCCCAGAAGCTGTAGCATAAGCCACACCCTGGTAAAGCAGAAGGGCTAAGCCAGGTTGAGGGCAACCAACAGGTTTCAAACCAGTCAGTGAGTTAGGGGGAAGCCTACCCCCAAGCACGTAAAGACTTTCTTCTGTGAAATGGGCAGATGAGAACAATTTATTCCAAGGACCATGAAGGTGGCTGAAGCAGGCACTTTGGCGTGGTTAGAGCTTGGTCAGACAAAGAAGACCCCAGAGTCATTCTGGGCAATCACCAGCTGGCCTGACTTTTGTCCTACCACTGCACTTCAATGACTGAATGAGAGTGAGCCTGATGATGCCATGCTGTCTTGCTTAAATCCAATTCATTCAAAAGTCAAGATATCACCCCATGATGTCATTGGTCTTCTTTGAAAAGTAAGCAATTAACCCATCCATCCCCACCCATGTACTCTGCCATCCAGTGACCCTGGCCTCTGCCATTCCTCAAGCAACACCCTCATCTCCAGACTCCAGGCATTTTCCTTAGCTGTGTCCTATGCCTGGAATGTCCTCTCTCTTCAGAATCTCTGCCTCTCAGCTTTCCTGGGTTCCTTCAAATCCCATCCAAAATCCCATCTTCTCCAGGAAGTCTTTTTCAACCCCAATTAATTCTAGCACCTTCCCTCTGTTGGTTATCATCTATTGATTCCATATGTAGCATGTTTGTGCATAGTTGCTTGCAGGTTGTCTCCCTTATTAGATTGAGAACTTCTTGAGGGTAGGGACCAGCCTTTCTCTGTGTCTTTGTCACCCCCACCCCACCCCCACACTTCTCTGTTTCCTCATTTGCAAAGTGAGCCATTTGGATGACTTTTTAAAACTCTGTCTCTGTTATATTCAATTTCCCCAGGTGTCATTGGTCCTCTTTGAGAACAAAGGACCAATATTTGGACTCAATGATATTGAAGAGCTTTGGCAGCCCATGATTTTACAGTTCTCCAGATGACGGGAAGACAGAGACATGGAGAGAAAGATACTGAGGGAGAAGAGAGACACAGACAGAGCCACCCCAACTCAGAGACAGAGACAGAGAAGAGAGGAGAAAAGAGTGATAGATAGAGAAACAGACAGAAGAGAGAATAAGAAGACAGAGAAACAGAGAGAGAGAAGGGGAGAGGAAAGGAGGGGAGGAAGAGAGGAAGGAAGAAGAGGGGTGAGGAGGGGAGGGAAGGGAAGGGAGAAGAGACAGAGAGAGGAGAGATAGAGAAGAGGGAAGGAGAGACAAAGAGAGAGACAGAATCTCCCCTCTTTCCCTCCCTCCTTCTGCCCCCTCCTCTCTCACACACCCTCCTGCTGAGCCTGGCTGGAAATAGTCTTGCTTCTGTCTGGGTTGTTCAGCTGCACAGGCATCCATTGAGGAGTTGTTACTTCACACATCTGTCAGCTCCCTTCAAGATCCAAATGTAGAAACTGGTGTGGAGTTGGGTGGTGTGTGTGTGTGTGTGTGTGTGTGTGTGTGTGTGTGCATAAGTGTGATTGTGTACGTGTGTGAGCATCTGGGAGTGTGCATGTGAGTGTGTGTTCGTGTGTATGTGCATGCATGCATTAATGTCATATGCTCTCGTGTATGTGTGTGTGCATGTAATACCCACATGAGTGTTTGAGTGTGATATGTGCATGTGTGAGCAAATGTGTGTACAAGGGTATGTTTGTGAGTTCATGTAAGAGTGTACATGTAATGCCTTGTGAGTATCTGAGTGTGTATAATGTGAATATGTGTGTGCATGTGTGAGTGTCCAGGAGTGTGCAGGTGTGTGAATGTTTGTGCTCATGCACATATGTACCTCCTAGAGACTTCTGGGGCCTGGAAAATGGGTGGATGGGAGTTCTACGACCCACCCATCCCTGTTCAGGCAGGACAGCTATCCAACAGTGTGGGTATTGAGCCTTCTCTCTCCTAAATGTGCTGTGTATCACACATCTGGGGGATTCTCAACATCTAAATTAGATTTACTCACTCAGTCACTGTAGGCTGCCCCATTGCCCCTTGGCTATTCCTCTTTGCACAAAGTCCCAGAATCCCCTCCATCCATATGTTAACCTGTCAGAGACCTCATCTCCAAGAACTGTCACTCCTTCTGACCCTAGAGCTTTCCTCTAGACCTGAGAATCTAACCTCCCCATGGGGAGGGGGTGGGTTGATTGATCCGTGATCCATCATGATCGCCAAAAGTACACACATTATAGTCATGAGCTCATCCACCATCTAACTAAGCCCACAGGCTCACAGTCAGAAGGATCTGCCAAGACCACCCAGGGCAGGAATTCTTACTCTGGATCTCCTAGAATTTTTTTTGTTCAATATTTTGCTAATATATTTCATCATAATTGATTTCCTTTGTCATCTTCTGAATTTTATCTCAGGCATTTAGAAACAATCTCCTGGGAAAGGTCTGTAGGTTTCATGGACTACCAAAGGGATCCATGATGCAAAGTCAAGAACCCCCAAATTGGTCCAATCCCCTCATTTTATAAGCCAAGGAACTGAGGTCCAGGTGAGAAAAACACATCCAATGTAACACAGGTCATGAGTGTCCAAGGCTAGATTGGAACCCAGGTCTTCAGCTCCAAAGGCAGTGCCCTTTCTACTGTGCCAAGCTTGTGGTTTATCCCCATGTTTTACAGATCAGGAAACTGAGGAAGGGACTTCAAGAGGCCAGCAGACCAAGCCCTCCTGCTTTCATGCCCCAAAGAAGGGAATTGTCTCGGCTCATGCATAGGTGTCAGGGATAGAATCATCCCTGGTTCTTCCATCCCAGGGAGATCAGGAATATCTACCACTCATTTGTTCATTGACCAGCATTTATTAAACACCTACTAAGTACAAAGTGTTGTCCAAGGACAAAGACAGACATGAAACAATTTGTCTTGAATTTTCACCTTCTCTGAATGGAATACCTTACTTTCTACAGGTGAAGAGCTGATATTCTTTTGTGTCTGACTGTAGGACCATGGGTCATGGTCTAAGAGCTGGAGGGACCCTTAGAACCATCTAGTGCAACCCATTCATTTTACAGGTAAGAAAACTGAGATCTAGAAAAGTCAAGTGACTTGGCCAAGGTCACACCACTGGTGTCAGAGAGATGATTTGAAAGCAGATCTTCCTGCTTCCAAGTCAAGCTCTAGCCAATGTACTTGTCAGCCCTCTATGGGCACAGAAAGCAGCTGCTCAGGGTCCCTTTAATACCAAACCCATCATAGACGTAGGGTCAAACTTCAGTCTCCCTGTCTCTAGTCTTGGTCAGACATGCCCCATCTGTCACTCCCTGCTTCTTGGATAATTTCTGATGAACTGCTTAGGTGAAAATGTAGGCACAAGAAACAGGCAGGGCTGCTTCAAGCACAAAGGATGGGTCACCCTAGAATCCAGGCTCTCTGGGAGCCCATGGGCTCATTGGGAAAGAAGGGAGTTAATGGAACAGAAGCCTGGGTTTGCTGTGGGGGACGCAGTCCTTCCCCTCAGGGGTCATCTCTTGGTGCTTTCCCTTGCTGGCTTCCTGATGGGGAAGAAGGACAGTCTAGGGATGGGGGAGGGCAAAGGGGCTTGTAGTGGTGGCAATGGGAAGTAGGGGAGGAATTTTGCTTGGGGACCCTTCCTTACAGCAGGGTGTGGGTTCATGCACGTGTATGTGAGCAGCTGGGACCCAAGTCCCCTGGACATTCTCTGGACACTTAGCCCAAGCCCTGGGTGCCTGAGGTTGGATTTGACTAATGCAGGTAAAAAGGTGGGAGAGAAGGGACTAGGTTACACTCGATGACCTCTAAGCTATAAATCTACAATTCTATGAAGATCTGGAGAAGAAGATATGCACTTCTATGGCACCTACTGTGTGCCAAGCATTGTGCTAGGCACTTTACAAATATGATCTCATTTGTAGGTGCTGCTTATCCCCACTTTAAGATGAGGAGATTGAGACAAATGGATTAAGTGCCTGGTCCGGAGTCACATACCTAGTAGGTGTGTCTGAGGCAGATTTGAACTCAGGTCTTCCAGACTCCAGGCCCCTCATTCTCTTTGCTGACCGGGGTCTGGGGCTAGCAGTATGGACTGAGTCCCGATATTGCATGTTCTTGGATGGGTAGAACCCCATGAGCCATATGATGATGTGTGTACAATGTGCAAGCCTGTAACTTGTGTGAGTGTATAACAGGGTTTTGTGCACAACCATGAATATATATTGGTGTTTGAACTCTGTGTGTAAGGGTGAGCTTGTGTACTTGTACAGAGATGTCTTGGTGTGACATGGTATGCTTTGGTGTGCCGCCATGAATGGAGTACACCTGCATAAAAGTGAGGAGAGATACCTGGGGTGTGGGTGTGGACAGGTGTGTGTGTGTGTGTATGTGTGTGTGTGTGTGTGTGCTTGAGCAGGATTCAAGGAAGGAGCAGAGTGAGCACATGTTGTGATCTCTGTGGCTGGGAACCATAGCTTTAGGTCTGGAAGTGACCTCCAAGTCCAACCCCCTGCTTTTACAAATGAGACCCTAAGCAGCTGTGACTAGCCCAGGGTAACACAGCTGGCCAGTGGCTTCCTGATTCAGAAGCCAGAGTTCTAGCCACTACATGGAGCTTCCTCTCAGGGATGTGTGTGGACACAAGGGGCCAAGAGTGGGAGAGAGAATAATGGGTGAGTTCATGTGCCTGTCTATATGTCCCTGGCCCTGCCAGGTGCCTCTGTCACCTGACCATCTTTCCTGATTCTGCTTTCAATGCTTTCTCCTCCTCCATATTGTGTCTGCTTCTCTGGGCAGACCCTTCAGTAGAAGGAAGCTTCTCTGCCATCAGGACTGTCTGACCTTGGGTTTTGTAATTCTGAAACTTAGCACAGAGTAAATGCTTAATAAATTTAAGCCATCCAGCCATCCACTAGCCATCTAGCCATCCACTCATTAAGTTCTTGAGACAGGAACAGTTTCCCTTTGGTGTCTTTGTAATTCCAGAGTCTAGCACAGTGCCTGGCATAGTAGGTGTTTATAAAGCTTATAAAGCACCTACTATGGGGGCAGCTAGGTGGCGCTATAGTGCAGAGTGCTGTGCCTGGACTCAGGAAGACTCCCCTTCCTGAATTCAACTCTAGCCTCAGACGCTTCCTAGCTGTGTGATCTTGGGCAAGTCACTCAGCCCTGTTTGCCTCAATTTCCTCATCTGTAAAATAATCTGGAGAAGGAAATGTCAAACCACTCTAGTATCTTTGTCAAGAAAAATCACAAATGGCATCATGAAGAATCAGACACAACTGAAAAATAAAGGTTTAATTGGAATGGGTTTGAGGAGTAAGTCCTGAGTACACCTAAATGTTTATCTGGGGGAGGAGAAAATGAGTAGTGTGTTCATACGTGGGTGGGTGCCAGGTACCCGTCTGCAGTGTGGGCATAATGTGCCTGTATCCCCATTTGTGAAGAGAAAGTATATAGAGGAGAGAACTTTATGATTGTGTAACACTACATGCATTTGTATAGAGATTTACCAAGCACTTAGCATGGGGGGGCAGTGTGTTAGTAGGAAAGAGAGGGAGGGGGGAGGGGAGAAGGAGGGGGAAGTAGAGAGAAGAAAGGGAAGGGGAGAGGGGGGAGGGAAAAAGGAAGAAGGGAGGGGGAGAGAGAAAGGGGGTGGGGGTAGCCCGTGTTTTTGAAAACTCAAGCCAATCTCTTTCTAGACCATATCTGATGAGGTCTCACGAACACAGACTCCACCCAGCTCTTGCTGGTTTTGGTTGCTGGTGCTGCTGGTTTCCAGAAGTCTTTACATCTTCTGGGATCATGGACTCCTACCGGGTTGCAGTACTTCGAAGAGTCGGTCTCTCCCCCCTCCCCTTTCCGTCCGTCCCTCCGTCCCTCCCTCTCCTCTCTCTTTCTCTCTCACTCCCTTCTTTTCCTCCTTCCCTTCTCCCTGCCTACCTCTTCCTCTTCCCTTCCTCCCTCACCCCTCCCTCTCCCTGTCTCCTCCCGCTTCTCTCCCTCCTCCCCAATCCCTCCTCCTCCTTCCCTCCTCCCTCGCTCACACCTAGGCGGAGGGGGCTTTGCAGCCTCTCAGCTGTTACCTCCATCCCTCCGCGTCTCATTCCCAATTCACTCCGTTGCTATAGGTATGTTTGAAACCCCAGCGTGGTAGATTTTAATTAGTCTTCCTACAGATGGCCAATTAACATTCATTACTTTTGCCTTGAGCGATTAATTATGAGTTTGGATAGAAAGGGAGAGAGGAGGAGAGGAAGATGGGCAGGTGAATGAGAGACGAGTGAGAAGAAGGGGCCTTGCCTGGGAGTTGGGAAGGTTTTTACAGCCAGGGGTGGGGGGAGGGAGGGGAGAGGAGGGGGAGGAATGGGAAGAAAGCAGTTTGGGTCCCACCCACTGCCAGGCAGCCTCCCTCTCCCTGGCCAGCCTGTTCTCTCCTCCCACGGCTGCTCTGGGCCCCTAGTGGGCTGTCTCTAGCATGGAGGAGGGAGGGGCTGGCTCCTGGATGGCCCTCCCCCACTTCACTACAGGGAAAATAGATCTGGGAGAGGGGCCATATATCCTCAAGTTGGGGTTCGAACGTCAGAGAAGCTTCTTAATCCAACTCCTCTCATTGTACATACAAGGAAACCGAGGTAGAGAGTACTCTCATCAGCTAGAGCCTAACCCCCCGCAAATGGCCTTGTATTTATTTGGTACCCGGATTGGGACTGGACCTGTGGTTTCAATGGAATAGGGAACTCCTAGCCAGGAAACTCCCTCTCCTAAAGCTGGTAGGGCCCCTGGCACCTTCTCAGCAATTTGTAGTCTTAGAGAATGTAATGAGAGGTGAAGTGACTTAACCAGCGTCAGTAGGTATGTGTCCGGAGGTGGGATTTGAACCTCGGGGCTAGTCTTCATCTTTGTCTCAGTCTCTGTCTTTCAGTGTCTCCATCTCTCTCACATTTGGTATATACTTATGTTGCGCCCTTCCCCCCCAAAAAAAGATGTAGAATCTTAGAAAGAACTCGAAGCAACCTCAAAAACAATCTCATCTGACTCTGCTTTACAAAAGAGGAAACCTCGGTCCAAGGAAGGGAAGTGACTGACTTACAGTCACATAGCTAGGGTAGGTTGGAGCCAAGGCTAGAAGCCAGGTCCTGAAATTCCTTTACAATGCTCTTTGGAATCTACACTGGGAAATTTGTTAATAATAATCTTAATAAATAACAATTACTGTCATTCACATATCAATCAACAACCACAAATTAGGCACTTACTGTTCCAATTTTACAGATGAGGAAACTGAGTCCTGTGAAGGTTGTGCTTTGTCTAAGGTCACACAAATTGTAAGCATCAGAAGAGGACTTGAACCCAGATCCTCTGACTCCAGAGTTTATACTCCTTCCATTGTGCCTGTGCTTAATAAACTTGTGTTGATTGATTAATTGATTGAGCAACGAATATTTATGGTACACTGTATAGAGTGCTGGTCCTGAAGCCAGGAAGATCTGAGTTCAAATCCAGACTCAGACACTTACTAGCTGTATGACCCTGGGCAAGTCACTTAACCCTACTTGCCTCAGTTTACTTATCTATAAAATGATCTGGAAAAGGAAATGGCAAACCAGTCCAGAATCTTTGCCAAGAAAACCCCAAATGGAGTCAAGAAGAGTTGGATATGACTGAACATCTCTCTGTGCAATCCATTGAATCACGTATGGGAGAGGTTGACTTTGTAACAGACTGACCTTTCTTTTTTTGTGGGGGGGGGGGGTTGTTGTTGTTCCCAAACTGAGAGGTAGTGTCACATATTGGATAGGATTCTGGACCAGAAGGTAGGAGGAGCTGAGTTCAGATCTTGATACTTATTACTTATTTATTAATACTTATTACCAGTGTGACCACTTTCTCTGGGTCTCAGTTTTCTCAAGTATAAAATGGGGAGATTGGATAACGTGCCCTGGCTGTCTCAGGAGCAACTGAATTAGCAAAGTGAGGCAGGGGATAGGGGTTGAGAAGAAAGGCTAACTCAATCCAGAGAATCATTGTTGAGACTGCAACAGGAGAAGAAAAGGAACCCTAGTAGGGCAGGAACTGGTCTTCCCTCTTGTATCCAGCATAGTGCCTTAAGAAGCAAAGCCATAACTAGAATTTTTGTACTCAGAGCAAGGGAGGGGCCAGGGAGAGGATGCTTGACCCAGGTTTCCAAAAGGTTTCTAGCTACTAGGCAGAGGCACTGCTGCTGCTGCTGGGGACAGGAGTAGAGTCTGGGCTTGAAGGGAAGGGCAGTGGCTACCAATGGATGGGATGAAGTTATGTCTCAAGACGGCATTGTCAACATCCTTTCAGTTTTAGTGTCCTGTATCAAATCTCTGCTCTACTCCCCCTAGTTATGTTAGATACTTAATAAGTACTCATTGACCTTAGGGAACTCTGGGACTAATTAGTGAGACAAGACATAAAACAATTAGCAGAACAGAAGACAGTATAGATTGACTATAAATATGTGCACACATTAGTAAGTGATGTGATTTCTTTGTAATGAAAATGATGACTCATCTCAAGCAACACCTTCTGCAGAATATCCTTTCCTGGTTCCCCCAGTGCCTTTCCCCCAAAAGTTAGTTTATATCTGTTTTGTGTGTTTTCTCTCTATCTATATCTGTGTGTGGTGTGGCCCCCACATGAATGTAAGCTCTCTGAGGGCAGCTATGTGGTGAAGTAGATGGACATGGAGTCAGGAGGATCTGAATTAAAATTTGACCTTAGATACTTGACACATACTAGCTGTGTGACCCTGGGCAAGTCACTTAATCCCAACTGCCTACAAAAAAGACAAAAACAAACAAACAAAAAAGACCATCAGGGGCCTTGAGTTCTCGTGTGATTCTGTTGGATTTGGAAAAAAGTCATATTCCAATTCTGGACCTCAATTGTCTCATCTGTGAAGTGAGAAAAATGGATTTGATAATTTCTTAGGTCTTCGTCAGCTCTAATATTTGGTGCCCCAAAGCTCAAGGCAACAAATACCAGTCTACTTGAGCATTCGCCATCAGTTTGAGGGCATGGTCAAGAGGGAAGCATGATAGTCATGCACAAGTTTCCTCATTTTTTTTTTTTACCCATGCCCCAAGTCATCCAGCATCATCATAACCCCTTTAAACTGATCAGGGATCCTCAAGGTGATCGACCATCAGAGTGATAGAACAGAAGAAAAAATCCACCAAGTTGGGTTCAGCACCTGCCCAACCCATAGCAGGCACTTAACAAATTCTTGTTGAACTGAATTCCAGAAATATGTCAGAATCCACTTCTGTTGTCCGTGCCTCCTGCTATGATGCCACCATTTTGAATGTCTACATTTTTTTTTACCAATATGGTGATAATTGCAATTCTGGAAATCTCCAGTAATGATGCCAATTAGTATTCTCATTGCTACAGAATAGCTAAAAGGACACTGTTTCTGTTTGTGTTTGTAAGTGTCTTATTAATATTCAAATTATATAGAATAATTCCACTGGAAAAAATTTTTGCATGGTGAAGTGATTGATTATGTGATCAAATCTCGCAAGATCACAGAATCTCAGAGCTGAAGAGAACATCAGTGACCATTTGGTCCAATGTGTACTTGGAAAAAATCCCTGATATATTATAGCAACAAATGGTCAGCCAGCTTTTGTTTGAAGACCTAGGTTGGGGTGGGGACAGGAAAGGGACAGTCCATCAAGGCAACTTGCTCCTCATTTGGATAGCTCAAAGGAAGTATCAGTAAGAGCTGGTATAGTTGGGGAAGACTTCCTGGAGGAACTGAGGCTTCCTTTAAGAATAATTAGCTCAGCTCAGGACACAAATTAGACCATTCTGGCTACCCTATGCCCAAATATCCAAGTCATTGTTTTCTCAAAAGTTTGTAGGGGCACTACTTCAGGGGACCAACAATATGAAAAATGCGACCCTCCATCTGATGGACTCAGGCAGCAGGAGACGTATTTTTTGAATAGAGCCAATGTAGGCATTTATTTTGCTTGACTATGTGTATTTTTACAAGGATTTTGTTTTTCTTTTTTTTTTCCACTGGGGGTGGAGGAATGGAAGAAAACGAATTCATTCATTGAAAATATAAACTTAAATCTACATATATGTGTGTATCACCTAACTAGAACACAGGGAGGAACTGACCCCTGAGGCTTGGCTGCTGGAAATATTCTCTTCCACCCTCCCTAATAGGATGCATTGAAGAAACAAACAGAGGAACGCCCGCTTTCCAAATCTTCATGCTCCACCCAACCTGGAAGAGTCACTGATGTTTGAACAAAGTTCATTAGAAGCTTTTTCCTTCATGGCCTTCCCTACCACATCACCTGCTCCAACAATTCTGGCTTTTACCCTATGACATCACCCTGTGAAGAGTGAACAATAGAACATACCCTACACTTCAGAGTGTGTATAGGAACGCCTTCCCCTCTCCATATCTTTACATTGTCATCTGTACCTCAATTGTGAGATTTGTTCTATTGTTCAGTCTTCACAGGATGGTGTCCCAGGGGAAAAGTAGATGATATGGCAAATTGAGGTTCAGCATAAATTGGGTTTAAACCAATACTTCCCACCATGTACCACAATAAACTCCAAATAGGTCCAGGGCTTTGGTTTAACAGTTTATATCAAACAAACTAGAAGAGCAATTAAGAAAATACTTTCTTGGCTATGGGAAAGAGTTCTGGACCAAAAAGATGGGCAAGATCACAAAAGAGCAAATGGACAATTATGGCTGACATAAAATTGTAAAGCTTTTACACAAACAAAATCAGTACAATGAGAATTAGAAGGGAAGTAGTTAACTGGGGAAAAATTGTTTACAGCAATTTTCTCTGATATCTAAGATATAGGGAAATGATGAAAATATGTGATGAGAAGCATTCTAAAATAGATAAATGGTCAAAGGATATGAACAGGCAGTTTTCAAAAAAAGAAACACTATATTAACCACCATATGAAAAATGCTCCCAAATAACTAATAAAAAAGAAAGGCAAATGAAAATAAATCTAAGGTTCCACTTTACTAATCTGATTGGCCAAGATGGCAAAAGAATGGTGATTGCTGGAGGGGCTGTGGGAGGACTTTTGGTGGAATGAGTATTGATCCAAACTTTCTGGAAATTGGAATTGGAAAACAGTTTGAAACTATACTCAGTATAAAGGGGCATTGTCCAAGAAGCTTAACTCTTATGAGCATGCGCAGAATATGCTCCCGAGGAGATTCTTCCCTCCCTCCTTCCCTCCTTCCTTCCTTCCTCCCTTCCTCCCTCCCTTCTTCCCTCCCTTCCTCCCTCCCTTCCTCCCTCCCTCTTTCCCTCCCTTCCTTCCTATTCACCTACTTGGTGATCTCATCGGCTCCCGTGGATTCAGTAGTTGTCTCCAAGCTAATGACTCTTAAATCCAGGCTATCTGATCCTGATCTCCAGTCTCACTTCTCCAAACGCTTGTTGGAAATTTTAACCTGAATGTCCCGTAAACATCTTAAACTCAACGAACCCCACTGTTCTCTCCAAAGCTGTCAATGACCTCTATAAAGTATTTTTTAATTTCAATTTCAGTTTATCGTTTATTTTTATCATTTTTTTTTCTAATTTGAGGTCCACATTCTCTCTCTCCTTCCAGTCCCTCCCCCACCCATTGAGAAGATAAGCAACATGATATCAAGTATTCATGTGAAATCATGCATAACATATGTCCATATTAGCCATGTCACAGAAAAGGCAAGAAAAATAAAGTGAGAAAATTACGCATCGGTTTGCACCCCGTTCCTCCATTCTCTTTCTGCAGGTAGATAGCATTTTTCATCATGAGTCCTTTGGAATTCCTTCTTTACTTCTCTGCAGTTTTTGACACTGTCAAAAAAATCACCATCTTACATTCAGCTAGTGGGGGTTCTCCAGTGCTCTGTCCTTGGTCCTCCTCTCTTCTACAGCTATTTCACTTGTTGTTCTCATCAACTTCTACAGGTTCAACTATCATCTTTACCCAGATGATTCTTATATTTATTTGTAGAGCATAACCTTTCTGCTGACCTCTAGTCTCACATTTCACATTGTCTCTTGGACTTCACGAACTGGATGTCTCATAGACACCTTAAGCTTAAGATGTGTACAAAACTGAACTCATCACCTTTTCCTCCTAAGTTTCTCCTCTCCCTAAATTCTCTATTGCTGTGGTGGGTGCCACTCTTCTCCCAGTTCCCCAGTCTAGCAACCTCAGGGTCATCCTAGGAGTCACACTTCATTCCCTTTCTCTCACCCTTCTTCCATGTCCAATCAATGACCAGCCCATGTTGTTTCTATATTCAGAACATCTTTCTAAGTCTTCTGACACCACCACCACTCAGCTCCAGGTCATCATTGATTATTCCAGGGCTATTGCAATAGCCTTCCATTTGTTCTCCCTTCCTCAAGTCCCTCCCTACTCCAGTCCATCCTCCACTCAGGGGTCAAATGGATTTTCCTAAATCAAAATTTTGACTATCTTCAACCAATCAGCTCCAGGGGCTCCCAATTGCCTCCAGGATAAAATAGAAAATCATCTGCTTGGCTTATAATACCTTCCATAAACTGGTACCCTCCCACCTTGCCAGTCTTCTAACAGTCATATCACTCACCCCCATTTACTCTGTAATCCACTTTCACTGGCCTCTTTTGCTGTTCCTCGAATAAGACACTGCATCTCTTGGCTCTGGGCATTTTCATTGGCTGTCCCCCAAGCCTGGAACTCTTTCCTTCCTCACCTCTCCCTTCTGCCTCCCCTGGCTTCTTTCAAATCTCAGCTAAATTTCCACCTTCTACAAGAAGCCTTTCAGGGTCCCCCTTATTTCTAGAGCCCTCTCTCTGGTGATTATTTTCAATTTGTTGTGTCTTTGGCTTTGTTTGCACATTGTCTCCCCTATTAGATGGTGAGGTTTCTGAGGGCAAGAGCTTGCATACAGCCTTTCTTTGTATTCCTCAGCACAGTGTCTATGAAATAGCGGGGACTTAAAAACTTAATGATTGACTGACTGACTGATGCAGATTGATGTGGGCAGAACCCAGAGAGCAACTGACAAAAAAAGATTTACCTCAATACTGTAAAGGAAAACAACTTGAGAATGACTATGATCAATGGCCTGCCCCTGTTTCAGAAGGCATCTTGACTGAGAGATAAAGGAGCTAGAGGGACCAACAGAACCACCTCTGCAGACATGTCCAGTGAGTGAATTTGTTTTGATTTACTACATTTTTTATTACAAGGGAGAGTTTTATTTTTATTTGCTTTTGGGGGGGGGGCATTATTTGTAGAAATTGGTTAACAATAATATTTCTGGAGGGGGGAAGGCAGGGAAATTGGGGTTAAATGACTTGTCCAAAGTCACATGGTTAGTAAGCATTAAGTGTCTGAGTCTGGATTTGAACTCTTGTCCTCCTGACTCCAGGGCTGGTGCTCTATTCACTGGACCACCTAGCCACTCCCAACAATAATCTTTTAAAAGAATGTGGATAAATCACTCAGGAAATACATAGAAGAGGGAAGAATAGTGGCAGACGAACAGGGCAGGGCTGAAAATACAATGTTAAATTGAATCTTAAAAGAGGTACATGGTGGAGGTTAATTATTACATGCAATGCTCTTTTTATGTTCTTTGTATATGGAAATTTTCCTGTTAGTCAAACTCAGAATTTTTTTAAAATTTCTTTTAAATTTCTTTTTAAAATTCTTTTAAAGAAATTTAAAGGACAGCTAGGTGGTGCAATGGATTGAACAGTTGTCCTAAAGTTAAGACTAGAGTTCAAATTCTGCCTCATACACTTACTAGCTGTATGTCTTAGGGAAAGTCACTTACCCTCCCTCAGTCTCAGATTTCTAATCTATAAAGTGGGGCTACTCATAGCACCCACCTCACACAGTAGTTACCTGGACCAAATGAGAGAAGACATGTAAAATACCTTTTTTAAACTTCAATCGTTATATAAAAAGCAATTAAGGAACATCAGAAACCATCTAGCTGAACTCCCTCATTTTACATTTGAGGGAACTGAGGCCCAGAGAGTTACCTGAAGTCCCATAGCTAGTAAATGGACGATCCAGAATTTGGGCCAGACAATAGGAAGCAGAAGCTTGGAGGTTCAGGTCCTGGTCTCAAGTCATCAGACAAAGGGGTATTAGCAGATGGCATAGCTCCAGACTTGGTGAGAAAGGTGTGAAACAGACAAAGAGGATCTCAGACTTTGAAACAGAGTTAGATGCAAGGGTGAGGGAAGCCTGGGGCCAAGATCACTCTGGCCCAATCCTCAACCTGGTCAATAATCAGCCTGGAGGTGACCTGGAGATCCCTAGGGAAAAAAGCAGAGTCAATCAAGAGCCTCCTCCTAGGTCTTGGGGACCCTCCCCCAGGAGGGGAAGGAGACTCTTCCCAGGAAACCTGGCCTGTAGGCTGCCAGCCAGGCTTGTTAAGCTAACAAGAAGCTCTCACCCCTTAATGAGAAATCATGGGTGAGCCCCACCTGGAGAATAATTTACCAATTAAAGGCTGAAAAGACTGGTTCTCTGCCTTGCTGGGGAGGTAGAGCAGGAATGAGGAGAGCAGAGGGAGAGTGGTGGGGGTGAGAGAGAACTTTGAGAGCTCAAAGGCTACAAAGAAGGGGAGAATGGGTGAAGGAGGGTCTGCCCAGAAAGCAGGGAGGACACACCCCTGGTCAGTCCTCTTCTGGAAGAAGAAACGAATTTGGCTTGAAGCTCAGCATGCTCACCTCTGGTCTGGCCTTCTGGAGAGAAGGCACTGTTGGATAAAGGATATAGGAGAACAGACTTAGAAGAAAAGGCGTCTCTGGAGGTTTCTTGAGGGTCTGCGTCAACTTTCTATTTTTGGGGAGAAGGGAAAGAGGTCTTGGGGAAACTTATCTCTGAACTAAAAGCAGCAGCTCCTTCATTTTCCAATTCAGCGGCTTCTAAGGGATGTCCTTCAACTACTTCCCAGTCTCCCACCTCCCTCCACTCCTGCATCAGTCTTTATTCTTCAATTTTCAAGGATTTTTTATTTTATCAGCATAGCCTGTCCTTCTACCAAGGTACATCCTGACCCCTCCATTCCATGGTCAACAGTCTTTGAGACTAGTGACAACAGAAAAATTGTCATCACCTAGTAACCAGCCTTCAGACTGGCACTCCAAGCATTCCAGTTTTGGCCAACTCTTATTAATAATAATAATAATGATAACAATAATTCATTTCTATAATACTTTATGTTACATAATTACATAATACATGATACTTTAAGCAACAAACCTCTGAGTTAGGTAATAACTGAACATTTGGGGTTTTCCTGACAGAGATACTGGAGTTGTTTGTCATTTCCTTCTCCAGTTCATTTTACAAATGAGGAAACTGAGGCAAATGAGGTTAAGTGACTTGCCCAGGGTCACATAGCTAGCCAGATTTGAACTCATTTGAAGATGAGTCTTCTTGACTCTTGGCCTGTCATTCTACCCACTGTATCACCTAGCTACCCTGGGTTAGATAGTAGGAATGTTATTATGCCCATTTACAGATGGGGAAACTGACACAGCGAGAAGGTATCCAAAATAGGATTTGAACCCCTATCTCCTGACTCAGTTCAGAATTCTTTCCACTATCCCATGGTAGTGTTCTAGTAAGCTTTTCCTCACATTGAACCAAAATCTGCCTTTTTGTCATTTCTATCTATTGGCTCTAACTCTCTCCTTTAATATCAAACAGAGTAAGTCTTATTTTCAAATAATTGAAGGGAGTTATCATGGAGGAGCTAGTATGGTATGGTGGAAGGAGACGGCTTTGAAAGCAGAGGTTGAATCCTGACACTGTGTCCTTTGGTAAGTTACTGTATCTTAAATCTCAAGGTTTCTTAAAAATGAGGGGGTTGAGCTGAGTGAGCTCCAAGACTGAATCTGAGATCCCTGTAGCTCATATGTGTGAGATATGCATGTGCTTAGGTCCAGATCAAAATAGGAGATTGGTAGTGGAATGAAGATTCACAAACATTGGGATTTTTAGCTCTGGTTTAAGCTAATCCTTGCCCACATGAGAAATGACTTGCATCCCTTTCTCTGTCACCTGATCCTCAAAGCAGAATTCCCAAAGTCTGAATGTCTCCAAAATACCTTCTCCTTGGTGCAATTCTTCCTGTTAATAGACCAAAGTCTCTATGCCATTTCCAATACTATTAGTTTTCTCAATAGGGATGGGTACCTGGATTGTTTTCCATTGGCTGACACAATGGCACCCTCATTGATGAAGGGCCTGTTAGGACATTTTCACAGAGACCTTTTTCTACTATGAACCAGCCCTATATCCATGAAGGTCTGAATGGGAAGGATAAGGACTCTGCCTTCTGGCTTCCCCCTCTGCTCAGGTCAGAGAAGGCCCTTGCTCCCTGGCCCCCTAGAGAAGGCTCTGCTCCAAGATATGGCAGGATATGGCCCTCAATGAGTGTGTCAGGCTTTTCTCTAGAGCAATATGGAACGGCTTAATGCAAAGCTGTTTCCAGCTAGAGTGCTTGGGCCGTTGCCATCCATATGACGGAGGGATCCTCACTGCAGAGGGGGAGGAAGGGGGAGGCCCTCCGCCCCCCAACTCATTCCATCGCTTTCTCTCGTTCCCTTTCTCTCTTCTTTTTCCCTCTTCCCCCATCCCTACCCCCCCCCCCCAACCTTGAAAGGGGATTTAGGAAAATACAGCCCTGCATCTCCAGGAGCCTCCTTTCTGGCAGCAGAGGGGCCCTTTCCTGGGGGCTTTGACTGCTCTCCATTCTGTACATTCTGCAGCCTCTGTGTGTGTGTGTGTGTGTGTGTGTGTGTGTGTGTGTGAGAGAGAGAGAGAGAGAGAGAGAGAGAGA
>CM053595.1:307054056-307070865 GCA_028646575.1 Pseudocheirus occidentalis
TTTCTCCCTTCCTCCCTTCCTCCCTCCCTCCTTTTCTCCCTTCCTTTTTTCCTTCCTTCCTTCCTTCCTTCCTTCCTTCCTTCCTTCCTTCCTTCCTTCCTTCCTTCCTTCCTTCCTTCCTTCCTTTCTTCTTCCTTTCCTTCTTTCCTAAGGGTAGTAAGTGTAGTAAGTAGTAAGAGAATGACTAGAGGGAAAGGGGGCAGAAAAGGTACTACGCCCTGAAAAGAGGCAATGGTGGTCTGTTTGAGGCCTCTCTCTAAACAATATCTTCTTGTTGTTCAGCTGAACCAGATTCTGCATGGCCCCATGGACTTTTGTCCACAGGGTTTCTTTGGCAAAGATACTGTAATGGGCTGTCACTTCTTCCTCCAATGTGCCCCCACTTTACAGATGAGGAACTGAGTCAAACAGAGGTTAAGTGACTTGCTGAGGGTTACGCAGCTAATAGGTGTCTGAAGGTAGATTTGAACTCAGATCTTCCTGGCTCCAGGCCTGGTGCTCTATCCACTGCAGCGCCACCTAGCTGCCCAAACAACCTCTTACTTTGTGGCTTTTAACTCAGCCTCTTCCAATATGGATAGACATGACCAGGCCTATCCTCATTTACTTTTGTCAATCTGTCTCTACTTGAATCTCAGAACATGGGAGAGGATGGTAGAGACAGTGGTTTTTGTCCTTTAGAAGGCCCCTTGTCTGACTGAGGGGCAGCTGGGTAGCTCTGCAGTGGATAGAGTCCCAGGCCTGGAGCCAGGAAGATCTGAGTTCAAATCTGAATTCAGACACTTACTACCTGTGTGACCCTGGGCAAGTCACTTAACCTCTGTTTGCCTCAGTTCCTCATCTATAAAATGAGTTGGAAAGAGAAATGGCAAACCAATCCAGTATCTTCACCAAAAAAACCCCAAATGGGATTAGGAAGGCTCAGACTTCACTGAAAATGACTAAACAATGCTCTGATGAGACACAGCCCCTAGACCTGATGGATATTTCCAAAATGTGTTCATAGACTCATAAATGTAAAACTAGGAAGGACTTTAGAACCCAGTGAATCTAATGCTGTCATTGTACAGAGGAAGGAACTGAGGTCCAGAGAAGTTCAGTAGCTTGCCCAGGGTCACACAGCCAGCAAGTGTCTGAGGCAGGATTTGAATTTAGGACTTTCTGACTGAAAGTTCAGCGTCCTATCTATGTGTGTATGCATGTATCTGTTAGCAGGATGCTAGAGCCAGGGACTCAATCCCCAGGCACTCACCTGGGGCAAAGAGGTGATTGTGTGTCTGTATCTGTGTGTCTGTGTTTCAGGAGGGTGCATGCATGTCTGTCTTTGGGTGCAGAAGTATGTGAATATGTCTGTATTTACATGTAGATTATCAGAAGAACAATGGAGCCTCAGAGGTGGAAGTGACCTGAGAGATACATACTCTAATGCCACCCCCCTTGTTTCACAGAGGGGAACCCTGAACCAATCAGGGGAAAAGGTTTGACCAAGATCCCACAGTGACAGAGCCAGAACTAGTGTGTAGGGGTGTGTGTGTGTGTGTGTGTGTGTGTGTGTGTAGGTGTAGGTATATAGATGTAGGTGTGTGTATGTGTAGGTGTGTGTAGGTTTAGGTGTATGGGTAGGTGTGTAGGTGTAGGTGTCTGTACATGTATTGAGCCAGCAGCCAGCAGCTTAGGGGGAAAGTCAGAAGTGGAAATAGAGATGAGGGGTCATCCTCAGGGAGCTGAACTGGAAGCCACAGGTGGGAAGGGCTTGTCCAGGGAAGAGTATCAACAAAGAGCAAGATCTCAGGGATCATCTGGAGGGAGGGTTTGCAAAAGGAAGGAAGAGAAGCTAGTAAGAGGGACCCATAAGGAAGGGGGGAGGCTGGAGAGAGCCCAAAGTGTGCCCAGAGTCATAGAAGCTGAGGGAGGAGGGCACTGCGGGAGGTGGCCAGAGAGGGCAAAGAAGATGAGCGAGTTCTGAGCAAAGGCTGCTGAATCTGCTCAATTCTGCAGACCCTCATCCCCTACACCCGGTCTATGGCAAAAGTAACGCTACTTCAGGGTGTTCCTGCCTCCAGCCTCTGCCCACTCCAGTCCATCGTCCATTGAGCCACTACAGTGCTTTTCCTAAAAAGCAAGCTTGATCTTGTTACCCGCTGCTCAGTAGACATCAGTGGTTCCCTATTACCTCCATGATTGAATACAAAATGCTCTATTTGATATTCAAAGCCCTTCCTAAGCCAGTTCCCTCCTACCTTTCCAGTCTTCCCCAGCACAGTCTCTTTGATCCAGAGACTCTGACTTCTTTGCTGTTCCATGAACTAGACACTCCTGGCTCTTTGCATTTGCTCTGGCTGGCCTCCATGCCTAGAATAGTCTGCCTCCTCCACTCCCACTACTGACCTCCATGGTTTTCTGTATGCCACAACTAAAACCCTACTTTCTACAAGAGGGAAAGGCCAGTTCCCACCAGAAGAAAATGGACAGAAGGCTTCGGGAAAGTGGAGGATGAAGTCTCCCAACAATAGAATTGGATTGTGTCAGGCACCAGGGAAGAGGCTGGTAGAGTGGTGGTCTCATGGACTGGGTAGGGGAGGGAGAGCTGAGCTAGATAGAGCCGGAGTAGATGAGATCTAGGCAGCCAAGGGCTTTTGTTTAATTCCAGGATACACCCTCAATAGCCTAAGAGATACTTTAGGGGAAGGGAGTTTCAAACAGGACTGAGAGGGGGCCTGTAATTGGAAGGGACAGTTAACCTGACTGGAATGCAAATGTGCATCACAAAAGGTGAGTTAAGGCACTTCCAAGGAGAGCAGCAAATGAAGCCCCAAGTCAAAATAGGTGAAGTTAGGTGGAGACTGGGAATAGGAACTACTCCTGTGAATTCCCTGGTCACAGGGAATTCCCCTGGGAGAAGGCCTCTTTTTAAAAAACTTACAATCCATCACCTAGATTAAAGGTTCTCAAACTTGTGGTTTTAGGATTCCTTTAAATTCTTAAAATTATTGCAGATAGCTTCCCCCCCTCCCAAGAGCCTTTATTTGTGGGCATTATATCTGTTTTAGAAATTTAAATCTTAATGTTATTATGAAAATAGTTTTGAGCCTTGAAAATCCCTTAAAAGGGTCTCAGGGACCTTCAGGGTACATTTTGAGAACTAGTGGCCTAGACCACTGAGAGGTTAAGGGACTTGTGCAGGGTGACAGCTAGGCTGAACCCAACCCTCTTGGCTTTCAGGCCAGCTATCTATCCACAAACACAGGCTGTCTCTTTACAAATGTGAGAGAGCTGAAATGACAGTAATTGATATTTAGAGAGTGATGGCAGTCGACATACATTAATTAGCTCATTTGGTCCTTGCAGACCCCCCCTGGAGGTTTTATCTTTTTTATCTTTTATTCTGTATCTTATTCATATTATCAAGTCCATTTTATTATTTGTGTTTATTATGTATGGTTTAAGTGGTTTGCTTAACAGAGATGGCCTGGGAACTGGGAGACCTAAATTCTTGTATTGGTTCAACCACTTATTCTAGCTATGTGATCTCAGCCAATCTAATGTACCTCTCTGGCTGGTACTTCATCCATTAAATTGGTATGATGAATGACAAAGAGCTTTGGAAGCATTGTAAGTGAATTGAAGGTATTAAGTCTGGTTAAAGGAAGATTGGGGTGAGGGTGGGGGAGTCAAGTGCAAGAGTTGTCTTCAGATATCTGAAGGACTGACACCTGGAATTAGACTTGTCTTTAGCCCCGGAGGGAAGAACGTGGAGCAATGAATGAAAGTTAGAGAATGAAAAGGAAGAACTTCCTAAGACTCTGCATTGCCCAGTGATCCCCCAGCACTGGAGGGGGCTGCCTTTATGGTCACAGGACAAAATCTCCAACAGGTGAGCATTTGTCTCAGTTGGGGGACCAGGTGACCTGGGAGGCGCCTTCCAGCTCCAAGCATCTATGATTCTGAGAAAAAGGAATGAGTAATAAGAATTGTTTACATTTATATAGGACATTAAGGATTACAAAGTACTTTTTAAACAACCCCTTCTTTAGGAAATAGAATAAATTCAGAACACTGAGAAATAGACTGCTTGACTCTCAGTTCCCTGTTTGATCTAAATTGTCTGTCCTGGCATAATGCTCTGCCCACACTTTATTGAATAAATGCATGATAAATGTTAGTTGAATGACTGTGTAGACCAGATTTTGGAGCAATGAATAAATATAGTAAGAATTAGGAGGATTCTGAGGAGGCTGGTGTATATATAGAATGTGCATCACAGAATGCCCAGCGTTGGTGAGAGGGAAGGTCAGTCTAGCTTTGGGTGGTCTGGTCCCAAGCACCTTTGGGGGACTATGTGATGGGGGAGGGGGCTGAGCCTGGGCTGCCTTCCCGGGACAGTGCAAGCTCCATCTTTTTTTTTTTTCCTTTGGACCTCGCTATTTCTTTCTTCTCTGTCCTGTGTGCTTTTTCTTAAATCTCTGAAAAGACCCCTGTCTTTTAGGGTTTTTAAGTGTCTCTGCCCCAATCTCTGCTCTCAGGAACAAGAGGTGTGATGTGATGGCCCCCATTGTTTGGGACCAGATCATACCTTCTTAGACTTCTCAAGACACGTTGTGCAGACCCAGAGACAGTCCTAGCAGAAGACAATCCCTTGGGCAAAGGGGCATCTGGCTTCACCCTCCCATCCTGCATGGGCCTTTTTTTAAGATCCTGGTCCAGCCTCCTGCAAAAAGATTGGAGTAAAGCGGTAGGGGGGGTACGAGAGTAACTGCTATTTTCTTGGAAGTGATGAAAATTTGGTAGAGGAAAGGACTGAGCCTGGAACTGTTGGCTCAGTGATGGGGAAATCCAGAGAGAGGAAAAGAGAGGGGCAGGAGAGAGAGATAAAAAGAAAAGATAGAGGGAGAAAGAGGAAGAAGAAAACAGTGGGAGAGGGAGAGAGGAGGAGAGAAAAGGGAAAGACAGGAAGGAGGACGTGAGAGGGAGAAATGAGGAAGAGGGAGAGCACTAGACACAGCTCCAATACACGGACACGCACATATATTCATTCATATGTCATGGCAGTACACCATGGCTGGTGGGTTCTCACTTTGTGTGTCACCGATGCTTTGGACATTTTGGGGAACCCTGTGGATCTCTTTTTAGAAGAAAGTTTTTAAATGCCTTAAATAAAATATACAGGACTACCTGGGAAACCAATTATGGCGAAATAGGATTTCCTGACAGGTCACACACACGCATACATACGCATACACACAGGCTCACACACACACACACACACACACACACACACACACACACACACACGCACACACGCACTCACGCACGCACGCACGTTTCCAGGCCCAGGACCCCTGTCTTGGGTCTTGGGTCTAGGGTAGAGAAAGCGCGGTGTGGAATTCGAGCTGACGAGCTCCGCGGGCGAGCTGGCCCGAGGCTGGAAAGCCCCAAGGCCTGGCCCTTTTCCTTGCTTCCCTTTCTCCCTCACCGGCCCCTGCCCGCAGAAGGGGCTGGAGCGGAGCTGCCGCGCGGGGGCATTTCAGCGCAGTCGAGTGGAAAATAGACTTTAAACCCTCTTTGTGGCTGAGCCGAGGGCACCGCGGGCTCCCGGGGGCGAACGCAGCTCCCTGGAGCCGGGTCGGGGACACACACAAGAGCTGGCCTGGACTCTCGAGGGTGGCAGGGGGAAGGTCCGGGGAAAGGGTGGCGCTGCCCAGGAGAAGACAGGGGCTGGAGGCCGGGAGCTAACGCGTGGCTGGCACCCTAGCGTCCCCACTCTCGCTTCCCCTACGGGGCTCTTCTCCCTTCACCTTCTCCACTACCCTAAGACTCCAGGTCTCCTCCTCCCTTCCACCCCGCCTCCTACTACCCTTAGTCCAGACAGGTATCTGTAGGGCCCTGAATGAAGACCCTTGACCGGCTTTCCTGTGGCCTCAGCGAAGCCTCTGGGCGAAAAGTTTCCGGAATTATTACTTTTATTAAGATAAACAAAATGAAAAAGTCAGAAACGAATCAATTCAAAGGCACGACAATGAAGCGAAAATTCAGGGAGCAGCCAAGCCAGCTTCTAGCTGAGGGCAGCCGGGTCAGAGACCCCGGAACTGCATTGGATCTGGGTGTGAAATTGTGCCTGTGCTTGTGACTTGAATATGCATGCTTGTGTATGAGGGAGTGGGTGTGTATCTATGTAAAGCGTGAATGAATCGGACTGTGTGGCTGAGTGATCGTATATGTTTGTGGGTGTATATGTGTGATTCGTGTGTGGCTCGGTATGTGTATTTGTGTGACCATATTGTGCTTGTGTGAGATAACATTTGTTTCTGATTGTAGGTGTTTGCCTGTGTGACCCTATTATGCTTGCATGTGACCACATTTGTGTGTTTTCGTGGTGTGGGTGGGTGGATATTCACGTTTTAAAACATGCTGGTGTGAAGTATGAGCGAACAATCCCCGAGATGAAGATCAAATACCCCCACTTTTCCTGGGCGACCTTTGTCACCTGAGCAAATCTGGACAGCTCCAGGGAGAGGACTGGCACCTCTAAGTGACTCGGTTGGAATACACCTGCAGTCTCCTTGAGAGATTCAGCGCGCTCGAAAATCTTAGTCCAGGGCTTGTGAAAGCTCGTAGACCTTGCCCTCCAAGTCAGAAGCGGCGGTGTGTGTGTTTGTGTGTGTGTGTGTGTGCGTGTGTGTAGTGTGTGTGTATGGTTGTGTCTGTGGGGTGTGTGTGTGTGCGGGCGCCTGGGTGCTTAGTTGAGGAGCTGGCGGGAGAGGGAGCTTCGCAACAGCCAGCCAACCTACCCACTACCCGTACTCTGCCCCCAAGCCCGGCAAAGGTTCTGCCCAAGGGGTGCGAATCATTTCTCCTGGCCCAGAGGGTAGACTGAGGCTAGGGTTTTCCCTCCCTCTTCACCTCTTCAAATCGCCTCTGAATAGAGGGGCGAGTTCCCTCTTCTGGACGCACTGAGCTTTCCTTCACCGCTGGGGACCCCAAAGATGCGAACAAAACGCTACTCAGCTTCCAGTCTTCCGAGGCCTCACTTCCCTCTAGGAGCAAGACCCCCGATCTCCCGTAGCCTCCTCACCCCAAACTTGACTCCTGACCTTGGGCCAGATCCAAATGGGGGAACGGAGGACCGAGCTGGGTGCATAATGCCTGCCTGTCTGAGCCATGAACCTGGAGGCAACAGGAAGGTTGAAGAGGGAGGGTGTCCTCCAACTTCTCCCGCCTCCATTCACCGTCTTCGCCAAGGTTTGTCCGCGTCTTCCTGAAACTCTCTACGGCACAACCCCCCTCTCCCTAATCCCTGCTCCCAAGACCCTCCTACCAGAATCAGCCATGGGTGCTCACCAAGTGGGGGAGGGCTTGGAGAGAGGGAGTAGCAAGTTGAGGGAAGATACTGCGACTTTCGCCCTGAATTGGGAAGTTGGGTTCCTCAAGAGTCCTCGATTTAGCCAAAATCACGGCTGGGCAGGGTGGGAGGACGGTGGGAGGACAGAAGATCTGGGGTCTGACTCTTCCCTCTTTGGGTTAATGCTTCCATTGGTAGCCTCTGGGTGGTTGAAGGAACCGAGAGTCGGAGGAACGGTTGGGTGAGAAGTGGAAGGGCGACCCCTGAGACTGTAGGTGGCAGGGGAGGAAGAGGACGACGAGGGGGTAGAAGAGTAGATGTGGAGGAATAGACACTAAAGGAGAAAAACTGTGTGGAAGGGACGGGGGAGGATAGATGGGGGTGGGGGGGGAAGTAAGCCAGGAACCGGAGAGGGGGAACGATCCCGAATCGCCCGGCAGTACTCCAGTCCTCTTTTTGCCTCCGATCGCAGGTTCCCTCCCTTCCTCCCTCCCTCTTCCCCAGTCCCTCCTCTCTCCTTTCCCCTCCCCTCCCCCAGCCCCTAGCCCTCCCCCCCACCTGGGGGCAGGTGAGCTGCAGCCAATCGGCGGGCGCTGTCCAGGTACCGGCTCCTTCGGTCCTCTGGCTCCCGGCACGCAGCAGCCTGGGCTGGGCCGGGGGCGGGCGGAGGTGGAGGCAGGGGCGGGGGTTCTCCTTCGGGAGCGACCGCTGGTGGGACTCAGGGGCTTTGGAGACGGCAGCGGCGGGGGAGGGGGCTCCTGAAGCATCCCTTTGGTCCCGAGGACTAGTCGTACTCCAGATCCCATCGCTCCAAGGAGGAATCCGAATTCGTGCGCCTGAACGCCAGCCACAGCCCCGACCCTCGGACCCGTGGGGGTCCACTGAGAGGGGCTGCACTGAACCCGGGCACCGACTCCGCGCCCGCATCCCGCCGGGGCCCTTTTCTTATCGGGGGGGCTGGGGGGCGGGGGTGGGTGGGGATGTGTGTGAGAGAGCGAGTGTGTGAGTGAGTGAACGAGCCAGCGTGTGAGTGTGTGCATGTGCGTGTGTGCATGTGCGTGTGTTTTCGCACACCCCGCACGGCGGCGGCGGCGGCGGCGGCAGCAGGGACGCGGTCCGCTCCACCCCCCACCGAGCCAAAGAAGCCCCCTCTCTCTCTCCGGCCCCGACCATGTTCCAGCCCGCAACCAAGCGAGGCTTCACCATCGAGTCCCTGGTGGCCAAAGACAGCGGCGGCCCCGGCGGCCCCGGCCCGGGCCCGGGAGGCGGCTCCCACCACTTGGCGGCCCCGGCGGCTGCGGCCGGTGAGGAGCCCCTGCGGCCCACAGCTCTCAACTACCCCACGCCAGCGGCTGCCGAGGCGTTCGTGAGCGGCTTCCCGGCCGCCGCCGCAGCAGCTGCGGCCGCGGCCGCTGCCGCAGCCGGCCGCTCCCTCTACGGCGGGCCTGAGCTCGTCTTCCCCGAAGCCATGAACCACCCGTCCCTGACCGTGCACCCGGCCCCCCAACTCGGAGCCTCCCATCTCCAGCACCCGCACTCTTTCTTCGGAGCCCAGCACCGGGACCCGCTCAACTTCTACCCTTGGGTCTTGCGCAACCGTTTCTTCGGACACCGCTTCCAGGGTGAGTCGTCTGCCCCTGCCCCTGCTCCGGGCCGGGGCGGCCCGGGCCCAGCCTCGAACTCCCTTTCTCCCTTCCCCCGCCTCTGCCCGCCGCCCGATCCCAACTCGCCGGCGTTGAGTCCGGGAGCCGACACCTTTCCCTTTTGGGAACTCAAACGCGCTCGCCGAAGCCCCTGGGAGGTGGGGAACTGGAAGACTGCGGAGGAGGAAGCTGGGGGGAAGGGGAGGAGGCGAGGGTGCTGGGAACCTTTTACCTCTTTGCCAGAAGTTCTGGAAGAGGGACGAAGGGGGAGGGGAGAGCCAGGCACCCAGCCGGAGAAAACTAGAGGGACCCGTTGGATTTAGGACCTCATTTGGCACCCAGTCTCGGCGCTCAGTCCACTAGATCTGACAGAGTCTCGCCACCCTTTGGGGAGTGCGTTGCTCTTAGCTCTCAATTAGGAAATGGGGCTTCGAGCCGAGGTCCCAGGTTCTCCAGGTAGCATTCTGCATCTAATCCCCGGGAACCGTTCATTTTCGTCTCAGGAACGTTCCAACACTTGTCCTGGGAACGTTCCATTCCCATTCCTGCCCTTCACTCTAAAGGAGGATCTTTGGGATCCTCTCCGTCCACATCTCTCCTCCCTTCCTTCAGCTGGCCCTAAGACGGGTTAGTTTTGTTGGTTTGTAAAAAGACCAAAACAAAGACCAAAACAAAACAAAACATAAGCAAGTGAACCCGCTGGCGCTGGGGTCGGAGCCCTTGAGGAGGAAAGTCCAGCAGTCCCCAAGGCTGGTTGAGCTGAGAATGGCAGCCTCGGCGGTCCTTGGCGTGCTGATTGAGAGGTCTCAGAGGTTTAGGGTCCAAGTTCGGACTTTTCCATGTCATCTGCTAGGCGCCTGCAGGATACTCTGGGCAAAGCGCACCGCGCCCCATTTCCTTGCTTCTGCCCAAAGCCCGCGATAAGATCACGGCGGTCTCCAGGCTCTCTGAGGACCCGGCAGGAGAGGGGAAGGCGGCCCGGGAGAGACTGAGCTGGGGTTGCAAAGGACAGCGGAAGAATTGAGTAGATTTACCGAATAATCAATTCTCTCTCTGGACCACCAAGCCTAAACCAGAGCTTTGCTTCAATTATTCGGACATCTCAAATTCAAGAAGACAGTGGGTCCATTTTGTGGTTGTTTTTGAAGGAGGACGTTGCAATTATCTGGGTAATTGTCTTAGTAGTCTACCTACTTTACTTTGTTAGAGTAGATCCCCCTCCAGCTGCCCTGAACCTGGCGGGGGTGGGGGGAAGAAGAACTCCGCAATAATTTAGGATAGGTCTGATAAACAAGCAGCGTCCTTGAACCTGGGAGATTGGGGAACAGCAGCAGGGAAACATACAATTTAACCGGGCCTGCCCTCCTGCTCAGTCCTGCGGCCAAGTCTACACGAGCAAAGTTAAGTGGAGGACTGGGGGAACTCTCGGAATAATACAGGCAAAATAATCCATGAACTGTGTGTGCATATGTGTTCAGATTGCACAGATATTTCAGGGGAAGGCAGCTTCTATTTTCTCCTCCTCGTTGTGGTTTTGTTTTCTTTTATTTTATTTTGTTGCGCCTGGAATCATAGGGTCGTTTGCCTTCATTCTCCCCCCTGGGTTTAAGCCAGGCTCAACAACCCAACAGCTCCTCACCCAAGACGAAGAGTGAGAACAGAGAGGAGCAGGAGGTTGTCTGATTGCTCCCGTGGGTTTTTCTCTACCTGAGATATGTACGTGCCTGAATTATCCGGATAATTCCCTCGAATCTTTGCTTTCTTGGGCAAAGGGTCACGTCAATTCAATCTGTTCCTTCTCGATGAAATCGTATTTTGCCCCATTTCACCCACTCTCTGCGTGAGTTTTTTTGTTTGTTTTGCCTCTCTGACGGTACTGGTTCGGGGCAGGAGAAACCAGACAGACAGGTCACAGACACACTGACTAACAGTCTAGAAGAAGCAAGCCAGTTTGTCGGTTCTGTCTCTCCCTAAATCGGGCCTTCATCCGCTCTTATGGGAACCTAGGGGCAGGAGAGGACGTGAGGCGGAGGTAGACTGAACCGGAGAAGAGGCCAAAGAGAAGAGAGAGGCCGGCTGACGAGCTCCCAGGAAGAGGCCAAAAGCCCAGTCCTCTTGCTTCGGAGATGATCACCTTGCGGAGAAAGAGATGGGCTTCCCAGGTCTCCTCCTCTCGGTATCGAATCGGGTTCACAAACTTGTAGGCAACTTTCCTTCCCTCACCGCCCGCAGCGCGTGGCCAAGGCCTCAGAAACTAAGACAACCCTTTCCCTTCTCCGAGCTCAGAGGGACTCAGGTCCCTGGATTCTTCCCTCTCGAGCCGAGAGCTCCCCCGGGAATTTCCCCCCCTTCGTTCTATTTCCGCGCAGCCGTTCCCCGTGCTCCAACACCGCGGGATGCAAAGGAGCCTTGCCGGGGAAACTCGAGGCGTTGAAAAGGCCCAGGAGTTTCCCTCTGCACGCCCCTTCTCCCCGAGGGAAGGAAGGGCCTAAGAGACCCGGGACGAAAGAAATAAATCCTCATCTAATCAAGCTCACAAGATTTTCCTTTGCCCGACAAAATGAGTCCGGGCTGAGGGGATGTTTTCAAGGGCCAGAAATGTTGGTACGCTCCCCACCTCTGAGAAAGACCCCTCTGGGTCACGATCCTTCTCGAACCCAGAAAAGGCTACGAAAGTCGGTTCCATTTCCGAACCCTGAGACGCTTGAGATTCCCTGGGCAGTTCGGAACGCCGAGACATCTCCGGACCTGGACCACGCCCGAGATTCCATCTCCCCTAATTCCGAGGGATTCCGGGAAGAAATCCGTGGGATTTCGGTCCGTGGGAGCTGCGGGCACGGATGGGGCTTCTGCTCTATCGGGAGGAAGCCTGGCCGGGTCAGTTTGCTCGAGGAAAGAGCCCCCTGGATCTCAACTCCAGATCTGCTCTGGTATTTCGATTCAGGGAGGAAACAGACGAACGAACAAGTGAACAATGTTTGTATATTTCCTGTTTATTTCGCTAGTGCAGCCGGGGATCCGGGCTCTCTCCCTAAAGTCCCTAGCTCTACGGGACGATGTCATCAAAACAAGCCGGGGGAAAAGCCCAGAGCTCTAGGATTCTGTCCTCCCACCCTGAGACCCGGGTAATAGAGATTGGGAACCGCCCGCAGGTCCTCCCCCGGCTCCGGGAGAGGAGTAGCAACGAATTCCGGGCACCAGAAATACTAGGGAGATGTGAGCTCTAAATGAGCAGGTTCAGGGGGCGGGTGGTGGGGCTGGACCCGGGCTTTGGGTCTGGGCGCTGCCTAACTCCATGGCCTCTGGCTGGCTGAGCGTGGGATCGAAAAGGGGACTGCCAAAATGGGGAACGGCTGGGGCTAGCGAGTGTGTGTGTGTGTGTTTGCCCCGGGAATGAATTATATTTCCCAAAGGAGAAACCCACGGAGAGGGCGCAGAGCATATAGAGCTCATTAGCCAGCTCCCCATGCAAATCCCCTGCGGCCCTTCCCCTCCCTCCAGTTCCCCGCCCCAGCTCCGCGGCCCGCGGGAGCTAGAGGTGCATCAAAGGGCGCCTTTGTTCCGGGCAGGAGCAGAGGGATTAGGTTATCTCCGCGTTGCTGCGGCCGAGGCCAATTCTCTGGCCTCGCTCAGGGCTTTGCGGGTCTGAGAGACCCAGAAGCCGAAGCTGTCCGGTATCTCGAACCCCCAGTGGGGAAGGAGGGGTATGTGAACCAGGGCAGGATCGGAGCAAGAGAACTCCTTTCACCTTCCCAGGCCCATTTTCTTTCAAAGTCCTGGACTCCGCTCCTCAAGCTTTGGGTGCGGGAAGGAGCACGGAGCGCCCTTCCCAGGGCCTTGCGGAGGCCGGGCCTCTCTTTGCCTCTTCCTTCTGTCCAGGCCCTGAGAGTGTTGGGGGATGGGGTGGGGAATGGATGAATCAGCTCCCTTTCAGTTTTGCCTTCATCCTGCACCGCAAGTGCAGGAGGGAAGGCCTGGAGGGGGGAGGGAGTCCCGAATTTCTATTTCACCCGACCTGCTTTCCCCTTGTCTTAGTAGAAGGGGAGTCACTTTCCCTTAGAGTGGGCAGAGAACCTGGCCAGGCTGCACGCACTGCCTCAGCCCGGACCCATTGAGTTCAGTCTGTCCCCTTCCTCCTCCCCCAATTTCCCCTTTTCAATGATGTCCAGAAAGACCATCTCTTGACTAGGAAACTACAGGATACACACGGACACCTACCCAAACAATTCATCCATCAACAAACACTTATTAAGCACCTACTGTGTGCAGGGCCCTTTGCTGTGTAGGCTTTTCGCTCACATGTACGTGTATATACACATTCACAGACTCACATACATGTACATAGAAACAAATGTACCTGGCCTCGGTCTACATACATATAAAGATTAGCAGGAACTCATGTGAACATACACATATATAGAGCCATAGACATACGAATATACGTACATTTACATATTCACTAAAAATGAAACAAACACACATTTATTCATCAACAAACACACAAATCCTCCCAGACTCACCTACGGGGACTTCGCAGACATGAAATTGTACCCAGTCATGAAGGTTCCTAGATGATAACATGTATGTTGGGCAGGGCCTCACAAGTATAGAGAAGTAGAGAGGTGTTCCAATTAACTGGACTATGAGACACAAAATAGAATCAAACAAAGCTTTCTCTTCTATGCAATGAGAAATGTTTTAATCTATTCCTTTAACAAAAGTGGGGGGGACTTTTCAGCATACTGAACCTTTCTGTTCACAGATTCCCTAGGGTCTGTTAACAAGACCATACTCACAAGTACATACAGAGATCCACACCAGCCTGTGTGTATGTAAAAATTCATAAGATTAAGAAAAATACACACATGCCTACACACATGCTCCCTGACCACAACCACAAGCACAAAGATTGTGCTTGCACCAGCCTTTGGAAGTATGGAATAGAAACCATTGCAAAGCTCATTTAGCTGCTTCATAATACACTGCTTCTGACTAATTTGTCTAGAGCCCTGAGCAAAGGGGCCCTTGGGGATGGGGAGGGGTCATAGCTCTCCACAGTGCAGAAAGCTGCGTTCTTTCCCCCATGCCCCATAGAGGTCAGCTATAAGCCTGAGAGGACACCTAGACACATGGTTTCACTTGCTCGGTCACACACACTGACTCACAATTACACAATCACACAATGCTAACCATCCAATACTCTGACACACAAAATCCCACCAGCACAGAATCATACACATGAACAATAATAAATCGCATCTATGTAACACTCGAAGGTTACAAGAGGCTAGCCTCACAAGAATCCCAAGGTGGGTAGGTTCTGGCATCACTGTAGACATGAAAAAACTAAGGCTCAGTTTCTGAGAAGGGTCATGACTTGTCCAGAGTCACTGGAACCTAAGCCTCCTGACACCAAGTTCAAGGTTCTTCCCACCACTTGACCCTGACTTTGTGAATGCCACATTTACACAGCTTCCGTCTTCCCCACCAGCTGTCCCTCTTTCATCATTGCTTACCATCTTCATCCTCATCCTTTACTCTTCAACGGGTCAGAGGTCACAGCAATCTACCAAGAAACCTTGATTAAGCACCTACTCGGTGCTAAAGATACACAGAAGAGTTGGAGCTGCAAGTCGTCACTGGGCTATTGCAAGTATTAGGGTCAGGCATATTAGAGCTTGTCTGGTGCCCTTTCTTGTCAGGGATGAAGGTAGAGGCAGGTAGAAAGATGGCTCAGTTGGCATCCTAGGTGATAAAGAGGGTAGAGTGGATCTCAGACTATTGACTGGATGGAGATTGATCCCAACCCTGTCCTCCCCCCAAAAGTTTTGATCTGTGCTGAACCAATGTCCTTAACTCCTTTCTTAGGTCTCCTTTGTGACCAATGACATGTGGCTGGTCTTTTAGGTGTTAATCTGTGACAGAATTTGTCTCTGTGGGGAGTCAAGTGAATTTTTCTGGGATCAAACTTACCACATTAGACTCATTAGCTGTATTTCTACCTACACAGTACATAAATACATTTGGCAAACACTCCTGCTCAGAGAAAGAGCTACCAACGTGCGCACGCACACACAGACACAGACACAGACACAGAAGCAGGCACGAACAACTCAACTTAACATGCTGCTTGTATGACTAAGCCATGAAATTGGGAATATGACTCTCCATCTTTTTTTCTATTTCTCTGCGTCTCTGTCTCCCTTCACTTTGGGCTTCCCTCCTATTTCTCATCTGCCAAGGAAGCTCTTTTGGGCTCTGCTGATTTTACAAAGCCTTTGGAAGAGGGGGTGAGAGGGAGACAGGCATGGGCTGGTCTGGGACAAGACACGGAAGAACGAGGAAGCAACCAAAAGAAGGATTCCTTAAAAGAGAGGGCTAAGGTTAAAGGGATACTTGGTTGGGGGTAGGGGCGGGGAGCTGCCTTCTGTCCTTGAGCTGCCTGCCTCCTGAGGCTAAAGGAAAGGGCACTCGGTCCTTTCCTCTCTTCCCTGGTAACTCTGGAGAATCAGGCAGGAGTCGGAGATCGCTGGGCATTCCAATAAGAACAAGGTCCAACTTTTGATCTTTCTGTCACCTTCAAGTGCCAGGCTGTGGAGACCAAACCCAGGTGCTCACAGCACTGTTGTTCACCCCGAGGGCAGTCTTTGTCCTTACCCTTATTCCCTAGAGCCCCAGTGATATAATATCCCTCTTTAGCAGCAGTATAGACACAGCTTCCAAACCTAGAAAGAAGCCTAAAGCCACTGAAGAGAAATGAGAAGCTTAACTCTTAACCCCAGCTGCGGAAGTCAGTGCCACCCCCATCTCCCCATACTCCAGTCCTTTCAGGGATTCTCTTTGCCCTCACCTTGGTACACCCGGCCCCAGCACTACTGGGGTGTTGGGCAGCCCAAGACCCTTGCTTGTATGTCTCCCAAAGTTTGAGAACTTTCAGTTCAGCCTGTTTTTCTGAAGGATCAAAAATTTTTATGAACTCCAATGAAGTGCTGTCTTTAAGGTAAATTGTTATGCTTTATAGATAACTCAAGGTTTCCCCCCAGGTGTGTGTGTGTGTGTGTGTGTGTGTGTGTGTGTGTGTGTGTGTGTTTAACTTCGTTCTTACGTTTCTGGTTTCATCTCTTCATTTTTGTATTCCATCTCTCTCATTCTTTTTTTCAGTGTCTGGTACTTTATTATAATTTTCCACCTTTTGTTCGAAACCATTGATTCTTATTTGTATTTTTAAAAATATATTTTATATATAGTTAAATATTTTCCAATTACATTAAAATTATAATATTCATTTAAAATTATTTTGAGTTCCAAATTCTCTCCCTTCTGCCTGTCTCTCCCTTGCTCCTTGAGAATGCAAGCAATATTATATTGATTATACACATGAAGTTCTACAAAACATATTTCCATATTGGCTATCTCATTTGTCTTTTACAATTCTTAGTTAAGAGGTCATATTTTGCTCTTTCGTTTTGGCTTTTTGTATTTTTTTTTTTTTGGTTAAGCTTCTCAACCACTTAGTTCTTGGAATGAAAGTCTGCTTTCATTTCTGGGAGATCTGGTTGTGGTTATGGCAATATTTTCCCTTTCCTTTTCCGGAAATTTGCTCTCTTTCTTTTACCTCATAGGATAGCGTCATGTCATCAGGAACCTTTCTATGTTTATTCATTTCTGCAGCATATCAAAGAGAGATTTTTGGCCCCGTGAGGATTCCTTCCTTCCTTCCTTCCTTCCTTCCTTCCTTCCTTCCTTCCTTCCTTCCTTCCTTCCTTCCTTCTCTCTCTTTCTCTTTCTTTCTTTCTTTCTTTCTTTCTTTCTTTCTTTCTTTCTTTC
>CM053595.1:307071365-307147195 GCA_028646575.1 Pseudocheirus occidentalis
ACTTTGAAGAACCAAAGAAAGGACTTACTGGTCTCTGCATCAGAGAGTGAGCAAAGATGGAGAATTCTAACCTCTAACTCTCTGTGCTTTCACCTTTATAATAATATAACTCACCTCTCCACAGTACTGGGAGGGTTATAAAGTGCCTTCCTTTGACATCTCTTTGATATCCAGAGAGGAACTTTAGTTGCAGAACTGGGATTCTAACTCAGGTCATTACTATTTCCAATTTCAGTGTTTTCACCATTATAGAATACGACCTCACTTATCTGGATCCTATCCTGGAAAACTTTTGGTGGCCGGCATTATCCATATATTAACTAAAGATCTGATGGGATCTTATTAAACACACAGATACACTGACACACATAACTGTTTTTTTCTTTTTATTCCAAATTGCCGGGTTCATTCTGTTCCATTCCATGAATAGCTGGTTGAGATTTTCACTCAGATCCATCCACATGGCTTATTATCTCAGCTGAAACATTGGACCCAACGCTAGTCGGATGGGGTTGAAGTATAAAAACAGTTGCTGACAATTATATAGCTCTTCAAGGCTTGCAAAGGGTTTTACATATGTTATTTCATTTGTTCCCCGACAACCCTGGGAGGTAAGTGCTATTATCACCCCCATTTTACAGATGAAGAAACTGAGGCAAATAGAGGTTAAGTGACTTGGCGAGGATCATATAGTTACTGTCTGGGACAGGATTCAAACTTAGGTCTTTCTATCCCCAAGTCCAGATCTCTATCCATTGCTGCCTCAAGTATGAGAAAGCAACTTATAAACTTTACATACTGTGCTCAGATATGTGATTTTTGTCACCACTGCGCAGTCCATGCTTGTATGTACTTAATTTGGTGTGTGTTTGCAGATGACGTATGTGAGTATTGTATGTGAGTATTTGTGCACAAGTTTACAGATGATATTTGAGGTCTGAATTTGTCCACTTGTGTGAGTGTAGTGAGATGCCAGAGGGAGTAGTGGGGGGGCCCAAGTGTTGTGTGTCTTTTGGGAAAGGGTTGTATGTGCCTCTGCAGCCACTGACTCATTTCAATATACACACACCAGTCTGAGAGCATTTATTTAAGTGTGCATGTGTGTGCCTGCATGTTTGTATATGTGTCTCTGCAGAAATGTGTGTGTAATTGTATGCACAGGCCATGTATTTAAAACACACACACACACAGTATGCCTATATACAGTAGATCAGAGAAAAGAAGGCTGAAGCCAAGCTGGGATATCTATTTACATGCACACCCATGCAAAAACCAAATCTTCCCCCTTCTCTCTCTCATTTATTATTTTTAACTTCGTTCTCATATTTCGGGTTTCATCTTTTCGTTTTTGTATTCAGTCTCTGTCATTACAATTTTACAGAGAGAGAAAGAGAGAGAGAGAGAGAGAGAGAGAGAGAGAGAGAGAGAGAGAGCTATCTAGATTGTCTATATATTTACATGTTCATGTTCCAACAGCATGGGTTGTTTAGAGACTAGGCACCCTCTTGTGCCTGGGTGGGAGGCAATCCTCTTGTTGCTTTTGGTTTGGCCTCTTGGGGTATTAATATGAGAGGAGGGGTATTAATATCAGCATACAGCATCAGAAATAGGCTGGAGGGAAACGGAGGACTCGGCAGATTTTGTCCAGACTCCTGGTAGTTTGCTGTCCAAATAAACAGTACAACATGAGAGAAGAAGCTAAGGAGAAATAGTAGGGGGAGCTGATCTCCGCACCTAGAAGTAGGCAAGCTGTTCTGTCCAGAAAGAAGGATAGTTTGGGGACCATCCTTCTGGTCACCTTTGTTACCAGCTTAGCCTCAGGACTAGGTTTATTGGGAGGACAAGGGGGAATGGAATGGTGGCGGGTGGCTGTGTAGCTGTCTTTGTGTGTGGGGGTGGGGGGGGAGGTTTTTTATTTGTGAGGCTGGTTTAAGGAGGTGGAAGATACCAGTGCACCTTCTGTCCTCTGGTTGTGTGTTGGGGTAAAGGGAAGGTGGAAATGAGCTGAAACACTCAGCTTTTTTTTTTTTAATGTGGGGTTCTCCATCTGGCAATTCCCTTCAGAGTCTGGTTCTGTCCTGGAGGCAGAAAGTGACCAGCTAATTTCGAGTCAAATGTTTTTAGTGGTGCCAGTTTGTATACCAAGATTAAGGTCACAGCATAGACTGATAGCTAAAAGGGACCTTACAGATTGTCCGGTCACCTCTTCCTTTGAAAGATCAGAAAAATAGGACCCAGAATGGAGAAGGAGCTTTTTCAAGGTCATGAAGTTAGGAGGGAATAGGTAGGCTGTGAACCCAGGTCCTGTGATGCTTTGAGTCTAGTAATAGTGTCTGAATGGAAGGGAATGATGACCAGACTTTATAGCAAACTCGTAGAGCTGGGATCAAAGAAAGGAGTGCTGGAAATGAAAAAGAACCTGGGAGAGGGACCATGGACGAGGAAAGGAATGAGAATCCGGTAAAGGAAAGAGTGGAGAGAATTTTGCAGGGAGTGGAAGGAGGATTGCAGGTAAGAAGAAAATTAGTTGTGAAAGAAGTGAAGGGGAGGGAAATGGTTGCATAATAGGGAAAGGGGTGTGAGAAAAACGGGGAAGGAGGCTTGGAGGATAGAAGTAGAGGAGATAAGAAACATGGGAGGTGGAATAGAGAGGGTAGAAGGATATGGAAGAAAAAATGGGAAGAGCAGATGGGCTTGGGGGAGATGAAAACTGAGGGAGAGATGGGGGTGATTTCAGCAGTGGTAGTAGGATTTAGGGGATCAGAGGCTTCACCCAGCCATCTCTCTATGGTAATATAAGGAAGAATCCTCTTCGGGATTCATTCTTCTCTGGGAAGTCCTAGGTGGACGAACTCAGGTCCTTCAAAGAAAGGTGTCAGGAGCCAGTGGGGCCAGGATTCCTCTACAGAGAGACGTGGCTTATTCGGAAGATCTATATGGCAAATAATGCCGTTATAACATGGTACCTTATTAACAGACTCGGATATACCCTGGCTCCCGCATGTCCCTGGGAACAGAACTCCATATGGTAAGAGCCTTCTGGAGTCTAACAGAAAGACTTACACTTTTAGCCTGGAACAAGGGTTAGCCCTCTTCCCCAGCAGCAGAGTGTAGAAGGGGTTCCCCTGGGCAGGAGAGGAGTGGATATGTCAACGTGATGGAGAGGAACGAGTCTCCACTCCAGCCGGATACTTGCGGGCAAATCCCGACTTTGTCACTTTCTACCACTGGGACCTCGGGCAAGTCTCATCAACTCTATGGGTCTAGGTTTTCTCTTCTGAAAGATGGAAGGGATCCGAAGATGTGGTCCCTAAATCCTCTTCCAACTTCGAATCCCTAGCCTAGTACGTATAGAGCTCTGAACAAAAAGGCACAGGTCCTATTTCGTAATCCTTGCTCTGATGTTTACCACCTGGATGATGCTGAGTAAGACCCTCTATTTTCCTCCTCTGCCCATCGGAGACAGGAAGACGGGGGCTCAAATCCTTCCTTGGCTACTTGACAGCTGGGAGACCCTTCAGCTCTATGGTGGTTGCAATTAAGCTTTTTAGGGAAGGAGAGCGTTGGGATCAATCTCCATCCCGTCAATAGTCTGAAGTCCACTCTACTTTCTTTGTCACCTGGGATGCCTCTACCTCCATCCCTGACAAGAAAGGGCACCAGATAAGCTCTAAAATGCCTGACCCTAATACTTGCAATAGCCCAGTGACGACTTGCAGCTCCAACTCTTCTGTGTATCTTTAGCACCGAGTAGGTGCTTAATCAAGGTTTCTAGGTAGAATGGTGTTACCCGCTGAAGAGTAAAGGATGAGGATGATGGTCAGCAATGATGGAAGGGGAACAGCTGATGGGGAAGGTGGAAGCTGTGTAAATCTGAGATTCACAAAGTCAGGGTCAAGTATTGGGAAGAACCTTGAACTTGGTGTCAGGAGGCCTGGGTTCCAGTGACTCTGGACAAGTCATGATACTTCTCAGAAACTGAGCTTTAGGTTTTTTTGTTTACAGCGATGCCAGAACCTATCCACCTTGAGATTCTTGTGAGGCTAGCCTCTTTTAACCTTCGAGTGTTATATAGATGCGATTTATTATTCATGTGTATGATTCTGTGCTTGTGGGATTTTGTGTGTCAGAGTATTTGGATGGTTAGCATTGTGTGATTGTGTAATTGTGTCAGTGTGTGTGACCGAGCATGTGTCTGTGTGTCCCCTCTGGCTTATAGCTGACCTTTGTGGAGCATGGGAAAAGGAAGTCACTTTCTGGAAAAGGAAGTCACTTTCTGGAAAATGGAGGGCTGTGATCCCTCCCCAAACCCAGATAGATAAACCTTTGCGCAAGGTTCTAGGCAGAGCAGCCGAAAACAGTGGGTGGAGGCTGAGCGACGCTGGCGATTCCCGGCGTCGTTTGGGTCCTAGAATGGTGCGCGCTTGACCCACAGCTAGTGCCGGTTCTGCCGGGGCAGTCTCAAGACTCCCACCTTACGTGCTGTCGGGATGAGTGCCACAGCAAGGCCTGTCCTTCACCCAGACCTCGGCTCAGGCGCCGGGGAGGCCAACGAGGGGGCGGCTCCCTTGCAGAAGGAGGAAGACGGAGAGAGACAGGAAGGAGAAATGGGCTCCCGTGAGTCCAGGGTGTCCGGGCCGCCCGCACTGGTCTGGATCACCGCGCCCTCTAAGTTCAGTTATCAGTTCCCAGCCAAGGCTGCCCGCCTCTTGGTAGCCCGCGGTTAGAGCGTAGATGGTAACAGCGGAAAAGCACCAAGTATAGGAAAGAACAACGGAAGCCTTGGCTATGCTCTCGGGGCTAGGGTGGAAGGGTGACAGGACAGGGTTTGAAGAGATGCAAGGGATCAAAGTGCGCTCCCCAAGATGTGGAGACAAGGCCCAAGGGAGGGGAGCGGAGGCAGTGGGGCTGCCGGACCAGCGGGAGCAAAGGCGCTGACCCTCTCCCTCTCTTTCTCTCTTTGTCCGTCCGTGCGTCTGGCCTCTTCCCCTTGTGCAACTCCTAACCCTCCCCCGATCCCTTCCCTGTGGGATTCCCTCGTATCCCCACTTCCATCTCCGCGGGTCCCCATCCTCTCTGTCTCATCTGTCTTTTGGGCCTTGCCCGATACGTCCCTTGTATTCCTGTAACCCACCGCGGACTGTGTCCGTTGTCGCTTCCTCCTTCTCATGTCCCCCGTGTTTCGGGCTCCACAACCCCACCTCCGGATCCTGTCTTCCCAAACTCCCCTCCCCGGGATATGTCCCCTGTATCCCCGTATCTCCTGCTGCCTTGCTGTCTCCCGTGTCCTGCGAATTCTGTGTTTGTGTCGCTTGGGTCCCTGTTACCTCTGGGCCCCCATGTCCACGGGATTCCTGTGTCCGCGTGTTGTTTCGTCGCCTCCCCATCTCCCTGTTCTCTCCTATCCCCCATTCCCGTGCCGGCGTGTTGTCTCCACTGTCGCCCCCGTATTGGGTCCCCGGTTCCCCCTTCCCTTCGTTCCCTATACCTGTGTTGTTCTGCTCCCTCCCCCTGTACCCGGTTCGGTGCCCTGTTGACAGGGAGCGAGGTTCCCCAGGACAGCCTACTCCTGCACGGCCCCTTCGCCCGAAAACCCAAGCGGATTCGCACGGCCTTCTCGCCTTCGCAGCTGCTGCGGCTGGAGCGCGCCTTCGAGAAAAACCACTACGTGGTGGGCGCCGAGCGGAAGCAGCTGGCGGGCAGCCTCAGCCTCTCCGAGACCCAGGTGAGCCGCCCACCGGGGCCCTTTCCGGCCTGCTCCTGGCCTGTGCAGTCTCTCCAGTCTTTCCGAACTGCACCTGGTTTCCCTTTGAGTCGATCTGTCTGTCTCCTCCGTCTCTCGATCTCTGTATCTCTCTCCTTTCCCACTCTCTCTCCTGTTATTTCTCTTCCCTCCAACTTGCTTCATTTCATCTCCCTCCCTCCCTCCTACTTCTCCCTCCATCTCTCTCATATCCACCCGTCCCTCGATCCTTTTCTCAGTCTCCCTCCCTCTCTTCTCTCTTTCTCCCTCTCTTCCTTATTCTCTCTCTTTCTCCTTCCCTCCCTCTCTCTAGTCGCTTCCCTCCCCCTTTCCTTCCTTCTCTCCTGTCATTTTCTCTCCTTCCAACGTTCTTAATTCCATCGCTCAGTCACTTCTCTCTTCTCTTTCTCCTTCCCTTTCTCCTCTTCCATCTTCCCTTCCCTTGCTCCTTCTCCTTCTGTCCCTCTGTCTTCTGTTCTCCTTTTCTTCTCTTTCTCTCCCACCTCTGCCCTGGCTTTCTCCCTCGCCTTTCTTCCTCTTTCTCTCTCCTTTCCTTCCCTCCCTCTTTTTTCTTCCTTTCTCTTTCCCTCTCCCTCTCAGACCAGGGCGCTCCTCGCTGTACTAGCTCCTGCTTGGATCTAGCTGAATAGACATGGAGGTGGGATAAGGATGGCGAGAGGAGGAGCAGAGTCCAGCAAGTTTCTCTGTATCTTGCCCTGGTTCTTCTGAGGGCCATGCCAGACTCTCAGGGCTCTCCCTGAAAATGGTCTTTATTCTTGTTGTTCAGAGTCTCAATAAAGGCATAACTTCTTTCTTCAGTAGCTGCAGAAAGGAAGCATTTTTAAAAACCTAACAGTCCAACAGATATCTCTCAATGCAATCTTGGAAGTACAGTCTCCAGAAGAAGGGAAGTGATTGACCCTCTGTCCCTTGTCCTGGTCAGACCTCATGGGAAGATTATGTTCAGTTCTGGGTCACATTTGAAAAAGGGCATTGATAAATTCAAGCATGTCCAGAGGACAATCAGGATGGTGAGGTGCCTAGATAGAAGAAAGTGGAGGTGTTTAAGCTGGAGGAGAGAGCACTTGGTAGGGCTGCTGGGAGTGGGTGTGGGGGACACACACAAAAGCTATCTTCAGGTATTGAAAGTGATGTCATATCAATCGTCCAGAGAGTGGCCTTGACTATGAGTAGCTCCAGAGGATAGGACATGAGGTTACCTGAGGGCACTTTTAAGTTTAGTGAGTCTATGGGGAATAGGACTGCCTCCCAAGGTAGTGAGCTCTCTGGTCTGGAAGTGCTAACAGGACACCTGTTATTAGGGAGCTTCTGAGGACCCTGGCCCTTCATGATTCTTTCATGGCCATTCATGATTGACCGGCTGTTTGGGGATTTTACATGGGTCATTTCTAGAACCTGATGATTTGGTAGGGGGAGAAGGGAGGGATGGGACAATGACAGTACTTTGTGGCCTTCAGTAGGTCCAAGGTTATTGTCTTTTGGGTCCAGAGAAGGAGGAAGAAAGGAAAGGACAAAATTCCATCTCCTAGTCACCCCACTCCTTACTCCTCCCAATCCAGGAAGCCATCTGTTGATGACCCCTAGTCACAACCAGAGAAATTTGGATCCCCAGGAAGGGTAATATATGGTCAGTTTAATTTTCCAGTTACCCAAAGGATAACCCCAACTACCCTCTTTGGTTTTCTCCTCGGTCTCTATAGCATCTCTGTCCCCTGTCCTATCTAATGCATGGGGTGGACTTTCTCTATAGTGTAATGGAATCAGGAGACCAGTGGGATTCTAGTCTCTGGTTCTTAACACTACCTGTGTGATCTTGGGCAAACTGATTCCCCTGTCTGGGCCTCAGGGATTTTCCCCTTCATTTCCATTGACTGAATCTGTCAATCTAGTGGTTTAGATTACTTCTAGAACACCTTCCAGCTCTGTTATTCCAGTTCTGACTGAGGACACCCAGAACTGAATTGATGGAGAAGGAGAAGATGGTAGAAGGCAGGTCTTAAGTTGGACTGAGCCAAAGACAAGCTCAAGACATTGCTTGTATGACTAAACCCCAGACATGGGCTTCTTTCCTTGGTTATTGCTTTTTTTTCCTGAAAAGTCAAAAGTGAAATTATTCTAGTTATTTGAGAGTTCTCTCTTGGGTGGGTTCAGGTAACTGGATGAAGTGAGGTAGAGGTTTCAGGGGGGAAAAAAAACCTCATTTTGGAATCCTGGGATCCAACCTGGGTTCAGATCCTGGTTCCGCTGGTTTTAGCATTTGACACATCACTCCCCATTGCTAAACTTCTGTATTCTCATCCTTGAAATAAGGAGGCTGGTTTAGAGGAGTTCTAAGTGCTTTCCTAGCATTCATGCTTGTGATCTTATCTATTCCACTATCTCAATGGATGTCTAGTCCCCCTTCTATCTATCAGCCATCCATCTGTGTATCCATATGTCTATAATCTATTTATTCCTATATCTACCTACATAGCCTTTGTCTGTCTCTGTCTCAATAATCCCCCCGAGGGTCTATCTTTGTGACACCTGGTTCTGACACATCATATAACCATCACTATCTATCCAGGAACAGATGCTGGAACTGACTGTTTCCACTTTGGCATACTGGACCTTTCTAGTGCACAAGGAAGTCCATTTTAATGCACCTTCACTGAAAAGCTTGAGCTTAAAAATGAATAAAATTGCATCACTGAGTTTTTTTTTAACTCAAAAATACTTTTAAATTCATTAAAAACCTAGGATCTGTTAACTTCTGTTTGTTTTTATTGGCAACATTGTTTTTTAATTCAGTGCTTTTAAGCTCAATGAAAGTGTTCTTAATTAACTCTCCTCCCACCCCCTCCCCTACTTAAGAAAAACCAGCTTTCCTTTTACTTGGGGAGGTCCCATATGTCAATGTGCAAATGGGCCAGTTTCTGAATCGGAGTCATAGAATTGTGGAATCAGAGACACTGATTCAATAACAAATTATAGAATGTCAGAACTACAAGGAACCTTAGAACAGAGAGTATCAGAACTGAGAAAAATCTTAGAACAGAGAATGTCAGAGGTAGAAGAGACCTTAGAACATAAATTGTTAGAACTGGAAGCATTCTTTATGTCCATCTAATCCAGTACTTAGGCAACTAGAATGATTTGTTGAACATTCTTAGTCACAGTCAGAGAATTCTAGATTTCCAAGAGGGGTAATATGTGGTCAGTTTAATTTTCCAGTTACCCAAAGGATAACCCCAACCACCGTCTTTGGTTTTTTCATTGTTAACAGTTTTTCTATAGCTTCTACGTCCCCTCTCCTGCTTCAGTGAATCCTATTTAATGAGCGGGGTGAACTTTCCCTATGGTGCAATAGAAATCAGGAGACTAATGGAATTTTAGTCTCTGGTTCTTATACTAACTACCTGTGTGATCTTGGGCAAACTGATCCCTCTTTCTGGCCTGAAGGGTTTTCCCCTTCATTTCCATCAACTGAATCTAGGTTTAGATTATTTCTAGTGCACCTTCCACTTCTAGTGCACAGAGTACCAGACCTGGAGTCAGGAAGACTCATCTTCCTGAGTTCATATCTAGACTTAGACACTTACTACCTGTGTGACCCTGAGCAAGTCACTTAACCCTGTTTGTCTCAGTTTCCTCATATGTCAAATGAGCTGGAAAAGGAAATGGCAAAATATTCTAGCATCTCTGCCAAGAAAATCCAAATGGAACCACAAAGAATCAAACAGGACCGAACAACAAAAACAAAATCCAGCGATTCGCAACCTTTTCAATGTTAAATAAATCCAGAGATTACCTCTGCATGAGAGCTACTGCACTACTTATATTCATTGATTCAGAAAATACCTGATGATTAAAAAGCTCCTAAGATTCCATAAGGCTTTTCAGATCTGTATTTTATTAACCACAGTGGGCTCCACTGTATACTCTCTTGAAGAGTTGTCATGCATCTTTGCCAGACATGCGGCTTGTTCAGTCTCCAGAGGGTGTGCTTGCTTGTTTAGCATTGTGACTCATTTAATGAGACAGACCCTTGGCAAAGACTCCAGGGTCCAGTGGGGACCTGCAGCCCCCAGGCTGGGTACTGCTACTCTAGCTCAGCATTGTCATTCAGCAGACAAGGAAAATTAGACCCTTGCACAAAGACACACAAGTTAGTGACAAAGCTAACACTAGATTACACCATTTATAAATCATCTGGCATTATCAATCTATTCTGTCCTGCTAATTATGTAGGTGTGCCTTCAGTAATAGTCATTTGTCAATCTTGACACTTATTACTGAGCCTATATGAGTATTTAGGCATCCCCAATCCGTATCTATCCACCAACCATGCATTATGGCTTATCCAAGAGGCATCATGATGTAGTCCCCATGGCAGGCCAGTTTAGGAATCAGGAAGACCTAAGTTCAAATTCTTCCTCAGACCCTTGCTAGTTGTGTGACCCTGGGCAAGTCACTTTTTTAGAAAGGGTTTTCTGCCTCACTTTTCCCATCTGTAAAGTGGAGATAAAAATAGCACCTACTTCCCAGGGTTGTTGTGTAGATCACATGAAATAATACAGGAAACACTTTGCAAAAAGCACTATATAAATGTTAACTCTTATCATTGCTCTTATTATAATTTAAAGTTCAACACCCCCCCCAAAACTAGCAATCTATATTGGTGGAGGGAGTTTCCATATCAGGAGTTCCTCATAGGGTTTGACCAATAACAAGTATTTACCTATCAATTAATATTTATCAGCTGTTTCTGTGATATTGTTATATGAAGTCATGGAATTTTTTTGAGATGGAAGGGTCTTGGATTAATGGTCTTTTCCATTTATTTTGACCCTGACATAGCGATATCATTTTGGTCCTCTTTGAGCACGAAGGACAACAACCAACCAACCTTTTCAAAAGATGCTTGTTTTATAGATAAGAAAATGGAAGATGTTTCCTACTCCTATGCCCTATATGGGAAAGGACTTTCCCAAAGTCACCTTATTAATGAATGAAGGGGCCAACATTAAAGCCCAAGAAACCTACCTCCCAAATTCAGTGATATCCCCATCATAATATGCTCTCTCCTCTGTCCCCTCATCATTGATATCTACTTACCACCATCTCGTATCTATTCCTTTATTCCTATATCTACCTTTAAGTTCTATTATTAGCAGCATTTTTTAAAACTCACTGCTTTTAAGCTCACTGACAGTGTTCTTAAGGAACTCTCCTCCCTCTCTCCCGGTCCCTCACTTAAGACAAACCAACTTTCCTTTTACTTGTTAAAGTCCAATACTGATATCTGCTTACCACATACAATCTTCCCTTATCAGTTTCTTCGTTATCTGTAGCTGTTTGTCTTATCTATAACTATTAACCCATACTTGTTTATTTGTCCTGCTGAATTGTGTAATGACTACCTATGTGCAACTCTGGCTATTTATCTATCCCCCAAGTCATCTGTCTTTCTCTAGTGACCATCCATCCTTAGCTCTTAATCCTTCTTCATAACTCTACTTATATAGTGATGGCCATGCAGGGGTATGGTGGTAAATATTTAAGAATCATCTTCAGGAATGTGGTGGCAAATGTTTAAAAATGGACTCTCTGGAGGAAATGGATGCCCAGTGCATTTTAAGTTTGATTTGTATTATTAACACTTTCTCCATCATTGTCTTATACCCAGGCAACCATGAAAACAATCAATCAAGCCCTGATTCACAGCTTGTTGATTTCTGTCCTGGAAATGCTCACACTGAAAATTTCTATCTATGGCTCTACTTTTATCAATCGTTCATCTGTAGCTATCTGTCAGCTCGATCTATGTCTAGCTTGACCTATGAAATGACTCCGATTCAATCTCTCATTTTAAAAAATTGCATTTCTGTCTCCAAGTACCTAGCAGTTATATTTAGCTATCTACATTTCATGAGAAACTAAATACACTCTTTTAAATTATTTTATTTTGTTCAATTATCAATTTTTTCCATTTCCCCTACCCCCTGGCCTGAAAAGAAAGTGAGAAGGAACAAAGAGAGATGTAGAACCCCTGTATCACATAAGCCCAACCAAGCATAAAAATTCCCACATTGGCGAAAGTTCAAAACTCCATCTCTCATTCTGCATAACCATCATCTCTCTGTCACGAGGCAGCCACTAATCTTCTAGTGTTGTGGTCATTTTTGATCCTTTTATTGATCAGAGTTCTTAAGTCTTACAAAACTGGTGATTTTCATACTATATGGTCTGAATATGGAGCAGTTTCCCCCAGTTTATAGCAATTCAGATAGACTTCTCTGGGCTTCAGTCTCCTCATCTACCATAGGATCTAACTGGGCTCAGTGACCTCAACAACTTCTTTCAACTTCTAATTCCTTTCAGTCCACACACTTGTGATTCATTCTTATCCACCTCTCACTTTTGGCCACCATAGCAATTTCTGTGTGTGTTTCCCTAGATGTTCTTGAAATCAATATCTAGCATACTGTGTGGTTTCTAAGTGCCCAGAATTGATTTTTTTCAGCCCCTGAATCTATCAGTCGTATCGGCCTTTTGCTATTCTATGGATCCCAGCAGTTAGCACAGTGTTTGTCATGTATAAATATTAGCTGTTATCATTGCCGATAGCAGAATTTAGCATAAGCTGAAGTTCACCCCCCCCCAACTAGCAATCTATATTGTTGAAAGCCGTTCCCCATAGGGTTTGATGAATAACAGTTATTTATCTATCAATGAATATTTATCAGCTGTTTCTGTGATATTGCTATATGAATGGCACATGGTAGGTACTTAAAATGATTATTGACTGTCAGTTTATAATCTATATTATTTATAACCTAGCTGTCAATTTACATTTTTATTATGCATTTAAAATCATATAACTAGGGAAAGGAAAAGGAGTAGTAATTGGACTTATGATTTCAGTGATATAAATCTAAACTCTCTAGTCATACAGGTCACATGATGAACCTGTCTAATTAAATATGCATATAGTGTACATACATACGGAGAAATTTACATGCACAATATGAGCCTTTTCTTCACATGGTAGGGTGTTGAAGTGGATAGGATACTTCACTTGACCTGGCCTCAGGTCACCTGGGTTCAAATCCTGCCTCAAATCAGCTATGTGATCCTGGGCAAGTCACGTGATTTCCCCAAGACTCAGTTTCATCATCTGTGAAATGAAGATAATATCTACAACATCTTATAACACTCTAGAAATGTGACCTGTTAGTACATACACAATGACTAAAGGAGGTCTAAAATATTTTCCAGATCTGAAATTCTTAGATTTTTTAGATAATTCTCATCTGTTTACGTGGTCATCTAACATCTCTTTATCTGCTCAGTGCTGTAGAATTAAAAGGTCCTTGAATGTAGAGACTGCTTCATTGTTTGCTGTTGTGTTCCCAGAACCTAGTACAGTGACAGGCACTTAGTAATCACTTAAAAATATTTGTTATTGTTTTCCATCTAGCTACTGCAATCTATTGATAATCTGCTATCTTTGCATCTGTCTGAGCATTCATCATCTATCTGTCTTTGAAATGAAGAAGAGTTAACATTTATATAATGCTTTAAGGCCTTTAAAACACTTCATAATTTAAAGTTTTAATAGCTTAAAACTGCTCTAAAGATTTTTGTGATCCCCTGTGTATATAATTTCATTCTCCTTATCTGTGATTTCTACCACTATCTCTGTTATCTACAGAGATCTCTCCATCAAAAGCTTCTCACATTCAGGAGAGTCTATATTCAAACAATATTCACTGTTGTGTTCATATCTCCATGCTTAGTATAGTGGTACAGAGGGCTGATGAATGTGTTTTCATCCATCCATCCATGCATCAATTCATGCATATTTCCATCCATCCTTTCATCCGTCCTTCCATCCATCTATCCATACATCCATCCGTCCATCTGTCAGCCTGTCTGTCCTTCTGTCCATCTTTCTGTCCATCCATCCATCTGTCCATCCATCCATCCATCCATCCATCCATCCATCCGTCTGTCCATCCATCTGTCCATCCATCCATCCATCCATCCATCCATCCATCTATCCATGCATCCTTCCATCCATCCTTCCATCCATCTATCCATCCATTCATCCATCCGTCCATCCGTCAGTCCATCTGTCTTCCGTCCATCCATCCATCCATCCATCCATCCATCCTTCTTCATTCAGTTAACTTTATCCTATAGGATGTTCTGTAGTATATATACATATATGCATATATATCCCACACACATATACATATATACACACATGCACACATACACACATATTTATCATACATATGTACATATAAAATAATTGTATAACCTATCCTATAGTATGAGGACAGCATGGCAGATAGAATGCCTCGGTTTCCTCATCTGTAAAATGAGCTGGAGAAGGAAATGGAAAACCACTTGAGCATCTTTGCCAAGAAAAACCCCCAATGAAGTGATGAATAGTTGGACGCAAATATATCCTACACATAGATATAAATTATATCTTGATAGGATATATAGAAGATATGTTATTTCTATATCCTATCAGACATTCACTAGCTGTGTGACCTTGGGCAAGTCACTTAACTTCTGTCTGCCTTGGTTTCCTCTCTGTAAAATGGGATAATAATTCTCAGGGTGGTTTTGAGGATCCAATGAGGTTGGTAAAGCATTTGCACGGTGCCTGGCACATAGTAGGAGCTATTATTATCATTATTACTACTACTGCTATTATCTGGCTGGGGCAGGGAGTCCAACTGGGAAATCACCAATCAATGGATAAAATATTGAATTGAGCTAAATAATAAGGTATCAGCCATCCTAATGTAGAGCAATTTATTGGCCATCTGTCTATGTGTGTCTTTATTTCTGCATCTTTCCTGAGTCACAGCCATTTTCTTTTTTTTTAAGATCCTTTTTATGTTTTATTTTAGTGTTTTGCTTTTTGGAGGGGGAAAGGCAGGGAAATTGGGGTGAAGTGACTTGCCCAAGGTCACACGGCTAGTAAGTGTTAAATGTCAGAGGCTGGATTTGAACTCAGGTCCTCGTGATTCCAGGGCTGATGATCTATTCATTGCACCATCCAGATGCCCCAAGTCACAGCCATTTTCATCTGCCATCTTTATGTAGCAATCATTTGTTTATCAGTCAACTGCCCATTTATCTGTCTCTCCATCCATCCATCCATATATCCATCCATCCATCCATAAGAATGATTCCCATTTCTTCAGGACTTTAGGGTTGGCCAATTCATTTTCTCATAACAATTCACAGCAGGAGCTGGTGCTGTCAATGCTATCACCTCCATATTATAGAGGAGGAAATTGAGGCAGCTTTATCGTGGGTCTCCTGGCTTAGGGAAGGGTGGCCTCCTGCCTCTTTCTTCTCTCCAGTGCTGCTTTCCCTAGTGATCTTCTGTTCATCCTGTTCTTCATCTATTTTTCCCTGTCAGTTAACCATTTGTCTCTCTAGTGCTTATTTTTTTCTTTCATGATTTTATCAACGAAGAACATTTCCAGGGAGGAAACTCCATCTTCCTGTGCAAATTAGCACCTACTTTTAAAAAACCATTCTTTATTTAAAGTTTTGAGTTCCAAATTCTATCCTTCTCCTCCTCTTCCTCCCTTCCCTGAGATGGTAAGCAATCAGATATAGGTTATACATGTGCAATTATGTAAAATATTTTGTACAAGAAGACTAGAATAAAAGAAAACATGAACGAAAGAAAGTGAAAATAGTGCGCTTGAGTATGTATTCAAACAGTATCAGTTCTCTCTCTGGAGGCAGATCGTTTGCTTCATCCTTAGTCCTTTCAGATGGTCTTGGATTACAGTATTGTTGAGAAGAGCTAAGTCAATATCCCAGTTGATCATTGTTACAATGTTGCTATTACTGTGTACAACATTCTCCTGGTTCTGTTCATTTCACTCTGCATCAGTTCATGTGAGTCTTTCCAGAGCACCTGCTCTATAACTAAGAATCTTGGTCAGTATTTATTAAGTATTTAGAATGTGCCGGGCACTGTGATTCAAAGAGAGGCTGAAGGAACTCAGAGTCTCATGGGGAGAAAACATGAACAGCCAAGTGTAAACTTACTATAGGCAGAATAAATGAGAACTAATCATGAGAAGGGAGACCCGAGAGCTAAGGGAGATCAGAAAACGCCTTCTGTAGATTTTAGCTGGGATTTGAAAGAGGCCAGGGAAGCCAGGAGATGGAGACGGGGCAGAAGAGAGTGTCAGGTATGGGTACATTCAGGGGAAAGACACCATGTGGGAGATGGAGCGTCTGAGAGGGTGATGGGTCACCCACAGTCAGCTGGTCTCTATCAGAAGCAGGATTTTAACCTGGGTCTTCCTGATTTAGCTTACTCTCTGTTATATCATGCTACCATTATCCAGCAGCTAGGGGCCCAGTAGATGGAGCACCAGTCCTGGAGTCAGGAGGACCTGAGGTCAAATATAGACTCAGTTATTAGCCGTGTGACCCTGAGCAAGTCACTTAACCCTGTTTGCCTTAGTTTCCCCATCTATCAAATTAACCGGAGAAGGAAAAAGGAAAATTTCAGATGAGGTCAGAAGAGTCAGATTTGATTGATTGACTAAAGAACAAAGCTGACATCCCCTCTATTTATTGGGCCTTACTTGTGTTTTCATTGGTTATAAGGAATGACCAGCAAAGGCATTACCTGGGAGCAATGAGAGGAAGTTACTTGCCCAAAGCCACACAACCAGTGTCAGAGATAGGCCTAGAACCTAGGTCTTTGTGACTTAGTGACCAGACCTCTACCCAGACCGCTGCCCTGCCTCTCTCACCCATCTGGATCCATCCATAATAATCATCTGTCATCTCCTTACACTGAGATTTCTATCTAAATAGAAATCAGTTCTATATTTACCAGAAGTAATTGACTTCTCTCTCCTTTTTCTCCCAGCCACCCAACCCTGTGTCTGGCTTGTCTCTGACACCCCAGCTCACCTGCCCCTGCAATCCCTCATTTTTATAGATGAAACCAAGACCTAGAAAAGGAGAAGCTTTCCCCAAGTTTCAAAGAGTCACTAAGTGACAGAAGCAGGATTTGAACCCAGGTCCTGCTTTTCCCACGATATTGTCACCTTCCTTTTTCCTTCCCTTCATGAAAACAGCTCTAGGCTAAGAATTAAGAGGGCTGAGTTTGAATCTTTTCTCTGACAGTTGCTGGTTGAAAGGCTAGAGGTCACACGGTCTTTTGGAGTATCAGTTTCCTGATCTGTAAAGTGGGGACGATAATATTCACACTCCCTACACCACAGGGGTGTTATGAGGAAACATTTCATAGAAGTTATGATGCTCTAGAAGCATGTTGCTACCATTGTGCTCAGGTCTCGTCCTAGAAGGGGATAGAAGACCTAAGTGGATCCACCGGGACCCCTCCCCTCTTTCTTGTATCCTCTGTTTGATGCCGTGATAAGTGATGAGGTGATGCTAAGAACCGGGGGGCCATTAGGTGTCAAAATGGATAGAGTGCCACTGCTGGAGTCAGAAAGGCCTGAGTTCAGATCCGGCCTCAGATACTTAGCCGTGTGACCCTGGGAAAGTCACTTCACACTATTTCAGTCTCTTCATCTGCAAAATGAGCTGGAGAAGGAAATGGCAAACCAGTCCAGCTTCTTCTGCCAAGGAACCTGCAAACAACGTCATGAAAAATGACTGAACATCATCAAGAGTTGCCCACCCTCCTCTGCACTCCCTCACAGTGGGTGGGACTGGAGTGCATGGGATGAGAGCCTCCCAGGGCCCGGGGATACCTGTCAGGATGGGATGGGGAGAGATGGGGAGGGAGTGGGCTCTTGGCCTGGAATTAGGGGGCAATTTGAAACATGTGCATGATATGTATGGGGTGTGGAATTGGGAGCTTGGTCCTACACATTGGGGACAGTGCAGTGTGGTGGACAGAGGTGGGAATCCAGACTCAGTCACTCAGCTGTGTGACCCTGGATCAGTCACTTAACTTCTTTCAGCCTCAGTTTCCTCTTTTGCAATGTAAGGAACCCTGCCATATTCATTTGTTGTGAGGCTCCAATGAAGAGGGAGAGAGGTGGGGGAGGGGTTAGATCCATAGAAATGTTCATATGGGGAACTCCCAGAGGACAAAAGTCCTCTCTTCTAAAGCAGATCACCACCATTTCTGCAATTTACTGTCTTAGAGAATAGCTTAAGAGGTTTAGTGACTTGCTAAGAGAAGATTTGAATCCTTATTTAATGGCTAGAGAGCTGGCCTTATAGCCAAGGAAGAACTGCATTCCCATTGTACCTGTGATACATCCTGGCTGTGGGACCCTGGGTAAGTCACTTAACCTCTCAGAGCTCTAGAAAACTTGGTAATGCATCTAAAAGAAGAAGGAGGGGGGAAGAAGGGAGAGAAAGAAGAGAGACGGGAAGAGAGGAAGAAAGAGAAAGGAAAAGAGGGAGAAACAGAGAGGGAGGAGGAGGAGGAGGAGGAGAAGAAGAAGAAGAAGAAGAAAAAGAAGAAGAAGAAGAAGGAGAAGGAGAAGGAGAAGGAGGAGGAGGAGGAAGAGAGGAAAAGAGAATATTTGAGAGCCTCTAGGCTGGTCCATCAAGACCAGCCACTCAGAATTTCATGAGTCCCTCTGTGTGCTCAGAGTTTATGCAGAACTGGGGTGTGCTAGCTGCCCTTGTGGGGCTCCTAGTCTAATTACAGACTAGTTTTGCCCCAAGGAAGAGGCCCTACAAATGAGGACAAGAGGGATTCAGGAGAGCCCTGAATGGATACTGAGCTGTGAGAGCAGAGAGGGGCTCCTGGAGCCCAGAGAAGGGGAAGATAGGGAAGAATTTCCTGGAGGGGTTGAGACTGAATATAGCCTGGAAAGTGTTAGGCAATCATCCAAGGAGAAATCATTTCTAGCATCAGGGAAAGGTCAACGGAGGAGGCAGCCTCTGAACTGAACCCTGAAGGGTAGGAAGGGAGAGATTGCATAGAGAAGTTTGTGAACAAAAAGGAGGAAGTAAGGAATTGAGGACTGAATATGGGTGGAGGTGAGGGACCCAGTTTGGCTGGAACTTAGAGGTAGGAGGAGAAATTGGGGGAGCTGTGCTGAAAAAGGAGATTGAGGTCAGATCCTTTGGGGCCTTGAAAGCCAGGAATCTTGGGGGCCATAAATTTAGGTTTAGGAGTAAGTAAGATATCTGTATAACTCTTTCCCTTCCCCAGCTCTGCAAAGGTGGTCAACAATTTTTCATCTCTAGAGTCTTAACAACATGGGAACAACCACTGAGTGTCAAAACCAGAAGGAATCTTAGAGATCCAAGCCTGTAATTTTACAGAGAAGGACTCTCTGACTCAGAGAGATGAATCTATCTAGCCAAGGACATGTGACTTTCAGTCCTTCAGACTCTTTCCATAAGAACCACTGCCTTCCTTGACTGGTCTCTCATATCTGTCACTTTCATTCTGTCTTTCTCTCCTATTCAGTCTAAGCCTTAATGGAACTGAGAGGAATTGGGAGAATTCAGAAGTAGGGAAGGGGGGGAGAATTGTGACTTGCATCTGTCCTCTGTTGGGTTGGAAAATTGATGGGCTGATGCTGATTATTCTGAAAAAGGTGACATAGGAAGGAAGTATCCCAAGACCTCAGCTCTTCATCCTCCCCATAGTTCTTCAGCCTATCTCCTCACCAAGAAAGATATCCCATGGTGTCACTTCCAAGGAGATCCTAGGAATCATGAACCAAAGTCTACCTTAATGAATCTCAAGTCTTTACTGAACACCTTTGTGTGCTCGACTCTGCTATAGGAGGGGAGAGGGAACACAGTCCTTGCCCTCAGAGACCCAACAGACTTTTCAGAGAGCCAGGACACCTTTAGGAAGCAATGAGGGAGCTAGGAAAGGGGGCATGATGGAGAACCAAGAGCAAGGAAGCACAAGGTTGGGGACCTTCATGTTCACTAGCTGTGTGACCTCATTAAAATTATTTCCCTCCATGGGCCTCAGCTTTCTTCTCTGTAAAAAAGAGGGATTTAGATTAGTCATCTCTAAGTTCCTTCTTTGTTCTAAGGTACCCCCCCACCCCAAGCTGAGGTTTCAGTTCCATGCTCTAAGATTCTCTCATATAAGCTCTGACTTTTCATGTTCTAACATCCCTTAGTTCTGACATTCTGTGTTCTAAGATCCCTCCATGCTCTGATATTCTCTGTTTTAAGGCCCCTCTCAGTCTTGACATCTTATGTTCTAAAGCTCTTCCCAGCTTGGACATCCCACCCAACTCTGACATTACATGTTCTAAGCCCCCTCTCAGCTCTGATATCCTATGTTCTAAAGTTCCTCTCAGCTCTGAAATTTAATGATCCTAAGGTATGATCTAGGTCTGGCTTGTGTGCTACAAGCCACACAAGCTATAAGAATTCAGAGTAGGGACTGATCAGTGTGGACTGGATGGTTGGAGACAATGAGGCATGAGTTAGGTCTTTAAGGGTGAGGAAAAAGATTTCCCTTGATGGGGCCCAGAATCTCTGTTATGTCCCAATGGTGAGGTAAGTTGTAGCATGGTATAATAGAAATCTGGGCATAAAGTCTGGAAGACCTCAGTTCAAGTCATGTCTTTGACACAACATCTGAGTGACCTTGGACAAGTCTCTTAACTTCTCTGTGCCTTAGTTTCTCAATCTATAAAATGAAGAGGTTAGAAGAGATCATGTCTAAGGTTCCTTCCAGCTCTAGAACTCTGACCCTGTGAGCCATTATTCTGCTGTGTCTCCAAAGGCCCAATAAATCCTGCCTGAAGTCTGGAGATGCCCAGTTGGCTAAAAGTCTTGTGGGGGTACGATTGTTTTGCTTTTGTCTTTGCATCCTTAGCACCTAACGCAGTGGCTAGCACATGCTAGGAACTTAATCAATGGTGGCTGATTGAGTCAACGAATGTGACTTAGAATCAGAGTTTGGGTCACTGATCCTGGGGAGCCATCAAATGTGATGGTCACTCTACTCTGAAATAGTCACTGATGTAAGGACGTCACTCTTACTGTAATAGAATGATCCAAGAGGCTAACAGCACCAAACAAGTTTGTCTCCTTTTCCTATGGGCCCTCCAGCAGGAGAGCCTCCACTCCAAGTTCTGTGTGATCTTAGGCACACTGTCTATCTCTGTGGACTTGATTTCCCCATCTGTAAAATGTGGGGCTGTGCCTCCATGGCCTCTGAGGTGTCTTCCGGCTCTAACTCTATGATGCTCTGATTGTCCTCTCTGTGACTGGTCTCAGGGAAACTCCCTCTTATGGTCCCTGCCCCAGAGGCTTCTGGGATCCTCCCCCTCCCCTGAACATGTAGTAACTATGATCTCAAAGAGTTTAGACTTAAAGTAATGTCAGGATAGCAATAAAACCTCATTTTTTTTGTCTAACACCTTAAGGTTTTCAAAACTCTTTACCAACATCTCATTTGATTGCTGGAGATTTCAACCTGGGTTTTCCTGACTCCAAGTCTCTCTCTTAGGATAAGGGAGGCAATGCCTCTGAAAAGGAAAAAGAAATCCAAAATTCGCAGTCTTCTTTTCAAATACAATAGAAATGTCTTGTGGGTTATCATATTGTCTAGCATTTTAGGATATACACAACTCCATGCTGATTTTCCTCCCTTTATCTTCTCCCCAAAATGACATTTGTTATATAGGGTGGCTCTTGGGGAGGGGGCAGAGGAGGGGTGTCTAGGATACAATGGCATATGGGAAACAGAAAATATCCCAAATTATTATTTTTATAGGCACTCATGTGTTGCTTTAATAGAAACACTTTTTTCAGTAGTTACCTGGCAATGCTATCTTTGATAAAGCTATTTTTTTTTGAGGGGGGGAAGGCAGGGCAATTGGGGTTAAGTGACTTGCCCAAGGTCACACGACTGGTAAGTGTTAAGTGTCTGAGGCAGAATTTGAACACAGGTCCTCCTGACTCCAGGGCTGATGCTCTATTCATTGCACCACCTAGCCATCCCGATAAAGCTATTTATTAATTATAAAAAATATCTTAAAATAATATATATACAATTCTGCCTTCCACCTCCAAAAGTAGATATCATTGAGAGACAGCTCAGCACATAATTGAGAGACCCCTAGCGTGGTTATAAGATTGTCGATTTAGAGGTGGACTAGGGCTAAGAAGGCAGAGTATGGAACTTGGCACTGGGAAAGACAGGCTGAAGGAGTGGAGCTGTGGTTTTACAGCTGTAGGAGGCAGGGAAACGCCCTCTACCAATCCAGGTCTGTACCTTCTCTGCCTCGAGCAGAGGGGTTAAATGATTTGCTCAGGATATTATTGTCGGTATGTGAAAGAAGCATGACTTGAATCTAAGACTTTGTGGAGTGTTCAATCTTGGCTCAGACATTTATAAGCTATGTGAACCCTAGATTAAGTCACCTAAACTCTCCTTGGAGGGGAGGGCGATTGGATTTGATGACCTCTCAGGTTCTCTCCGTTTCTAAATTTATGATGCTATGATTTATCCAATCCCTTCATTATATAAATGAGGAAACTGAGAGTTCAGTGACTTGCTCAAGGTCACACAGACAGTGTCAAAACTAGAATTTGAACCCAGGACTTTTGACTTGATATCAAGTACATTTTTTGCCCTGTGGCAAGTGGCAGAAACTAAATGCTGGACAGCAACAGAACTGTAATATTAGGCCAGTGGTCCACAATCCATAGGATTGCGTAAGATGCCAGCTGCCTTTACATTATCTTCCAAACCAAAACCTTCACATGTCTTTGCCACCCTGAGTAAATGAAGACAATGCCATGTGATGGAGGCTCTGAGCTATATCCCTAGAAGAGCAGATGGGCTATTCTGAGGTAGCCATACTTTATCATCCAGATCCCCAGCTCCCTACCCACTCTAATCTCCACCTCTGCATTGTGACCAGGACTTATTTGTGAGATGGATGGCACAAATGGGGAGCACTCTATGTTCAAGGTTAGGGGGCCATCTTGTGATAAGGTTAGAGTCTATTCCATTATCAAGGTTAGTGTCAGGCAGCGTTCATGATAACAGGTCAATGGGAGGTTATTAGGGGTGAACCTGTAGCCATAATTAGATGGGCATAAGCAAAGTTTTGTTGCATAGTGGAGGAACAACCTTGAAGCCACAAAGACCTGGGTTCAGGTCCCGTCTTGATATATTCTGGCTGCGTCAGTTGGACAAATGATTTAATCTCTCAGGGAAGTAGCAGAGAAGGTGCTGATCTGAATTAGTAGAGGGAATTTCCTCACCTGGGAATTCCCTTAGTCTAGTGAAATCACAAATCCAGGCTGTCCTCTGTCTCATAAGATTCAGAGCTGGAAGGAGCCTTAGAGATGGTCTGATCTAATCCCTCATTCTACACAGGAGGAAGCTCAGGTCCAGAGAGGTTCAGTGACTTGTCCAATGTCACACAGACACTAAATGATGTATAATTTAAACCCAGGTCTCCCACCTCCAAACCTAGCTTTTTTTCTGCTGTCTAATCAAGAGAAACAAAGTCTTGTTCAAGCAGTGGCTCTTTTCCTCACGGTTAGGGTTGGAATGGAATAAATGGAGTGGTGGGACCCAGTATGTATTGTCGGGGCAGGGTTAGGGGAGGGATGGCTTTTCAGATGGTTGGGGAAGGTGGTTCTGGCATTTATCAGGGCAGCATGGGAGCAAGCCCAGGGACGGGAATGGGAGGTAGAGATGAAGGGCAGGAGGGAGAGAGGAGGAAGATGAAAAGGGAATTGGTGCCAAAGTGGAGGTGGATATGGGGGGAAGAACCCTCTCAGGGCATTTGGTGAAATGAGAGTAGAAGAGACAGGAAAGGCAAAGATGAAGGGAGGTATGGGGGCTCCCTGTCAGTGTCTAAATTAATGAAAAGAACTTGGAGACATGGGTACCACTTTGTACTCTGCCCAACTGGATGTCCCCAAGGTTGCTTCCCCTCCTGGGCTTTGAACTCCCTTTTTAAAAAAAAATGGGGAGTGAGGTGGCACCCATCTGAACTTGGGATCCACTAATGAGTCGTTGAGAACCCAGTCACTATGCTAGGATAAGATTTGGAATTGGGATCAGTGGGGGATAGGGGTGAGGTAAGAGATCATGTTGGGAAAGGGGCAGAGAGTGGGAATGGTTTTGGGGTGGGAATGATTATGAACAGCGGTAGAGATGGGGTTGAGATGAAGAGCAGAGTTTAGAGTGAGTTTAATTATGGGATTAAAGATGTAGTTTTGAGATGGAGATGAATGAATTAAAGAAAAAACATTTACCGAGCACTTTCTATGTGTCAGACACTACACTAAACATCTGATATATGCAGACAAGACAGGCTGCCCTCAAGAAGCTTACATTTAGATAGACAGGATATACAAGGGAGTGGTGCTTGGGAAAGTTTGTTTTGGACACGGAAGTCAGAAGGAATGGGGATCTGAGTCACGGGACAATTGATCTGACATAGACTTTCAAAGAATGGAAAGTGTTGAGTTGACTACTTTTCTCCAAACTAGAGTTGCAAGGGGAAGGGATGAGAAGTGTCTGTCACTTAGGCATTGAGGTGACTGGGAAATGACATGGAGTGGAGTCTGGGTTTGGGCACAATAAGAGAAAGAAGGTTCACTGGTCAGAAATTGGGAGTCTGGGTGTAGAGAGCAATGGAGTTGGAACTGAGAATAGAGATTGGCTGGTTTAGGCCGAGTATAAATTTAAATTCAAGAATGGGGGTAGGGATAGGGGGAGGGTAGAGTTGGAGATGGGCAATAGGGTTCCCATTGTAAAGAATCACATTAGGTCACCCAACTGACAAAAAGAGGGAACCACTTGAGAGACTGAAGGAGAGAGCAAACTGGGGACAAAGTGGGGAAAGTTTTTGAGGATGGAGACACCGAATGATTATTTTGTTTTTCTTCTTCTTCTTCTTTTTTTTTTTTTTTTTGCTTTTTGGAGGGGGGAAGGTAGGGGAGTTGGGGTTAAGTGACTTGCCCAAGGTCATGCGGCTAGTTTGTGTGTGTGTGTGTGTGTGTGTGTGTGTGTGTGTGCGCGCGCACGCATGTGTGTGAAGTGTCTGAGGCTGGATTTGAACTCGGGTCCTGCTGACTCCAGAACCGATGCTCTATTCACTGCGCCACCCAGCAACCCCAAATGATTATTTTCCAAACAGAAGGAAATAGGTTTAAATTAAAGCAGGAGTTGGGCAAAAGGAAAACCTTGGATATTAGGACAGTCTTAACCCAGGCTTGGATTCTGCATCCTGAGAGATACTAAAAAAGCAGAAGGACTGATCCTCCATTCTGGAAGGTGCAGACCTAAAGGCAGGAGCCTGGATTCAGTCCATCAGTCAGTCAATCAACAAGCATTTTTAAAGTCCTTAGTACGTGCCAGGCACTGTGCTAAGCTCTAAGGATACAAAGATAAGCAGTTCACCTACTGATGGGAGAGAGAAATATTCAGTTTCCTCTCACATACATAGATTAAAGCTCACATACATACATATATTCTATATTTATCATATATTAATATATATTAGTTGTATCTCATATACACACTTAGATTAAAGAATCTAAGTATGAAAGGTGATTGAAACAAGAGCCTGAAGGAAGAGAGAACAGGGAATGGATAATAGGAAATACCAAATAATCCCAAAGTCATTTCTATCCTTCTCTGTAATACTTGGGTTTGCTGAGCCTATAAAGGCATATATTCATTTCTCTTGTCCTTGTGCAATTTGACCTTGGGAAAGTCACTTGCCTTTGTCCTTATAAAAAAAAATTCCTGCTTCCAGTGAGTGAAGCGCTTTTGATGGTTTCCAGGCTGTTTCACATCCAGATGCTTAAATGATCCTCACAATTTCTTCCACCTCTTGCTGCCTGTGTGACCTTGGGCAAGTTCCTTAACCTCCCTGGGTCTCAGTTTCATCCTCTGCAGAATGAGGGGGTAGGACCAGATGGTTTCATGGACTTTTTCTGTTTGAGATCTGCCTGTGTTCCTGTGGTAAATACCCTTGAGAGGTTTGTGGAAATTCTAGCCTTATATTACAGGTCAGGAAACTGGGACCCAGGGAGGTGAGGGGCACAGTCAGTTAAGGGCAGAGATAGATAAATAGATAGGTGATGGAGAGATAGATGACACAGACAAACAAATGAATGGAGAGATGGAGGAATAAATAAATAAATGATACATATATGGATGGATAAATAGATGGATGGACAGAGAATAGATGAATAGAGAGGCAGATAGAAATGGATAAATGGATAGATTATAGATACATAGATGAATATAGGATAGATGACTAGAAAGACAGACAGACAGATAGATAGATAGATAGACAAATGGATGGATAGATGGATGGATGGATGGATGGATGGATGGATGGATGGATGGATGGGTGAGTGGGTGGATGGGTGGGTGGATAGATTGATAGACAGTAGATAGATGAAGCATTTATTAAATACTATGTGCCAGACATTGTGTTAAGTGCTGGAAATACTAAAACAAGAAAAAAAAGATAGTCCCTACTCTTTAAGGACCTTACGCTAATGAAGGAAGACAGTACATAAAGGGCACTTGAAAACTGAAATGGGAGTAGGTTTGAGAGGCTTCCTTGGGGTGGGAGTGGGGAAGGGTCTAAGGTAGCTGATAAGAACTTGAATTAGCTGATACTTCTCTGAAACTGCTGATGTTTTGGGGTGGGAAGGGAGTTGTCCTCTGTCAGGAGGAGGGGGCAGTTCTAAATGGAGGGACAAGGCTCAGAGGAGGTGGCAGCCAGCCCAGCACTGGGAGGAGGGTCTGGGCCAGCCCAGCTCTGGGAATCTCTAGTCCTCTTCAGAATTAGGCAGTTCCCAAACTCCTTGGTTTGGGGGAGGCTGTCAAGTCATTTTGATCATGCCCTTCTCCCTGGGAAGGATGCTTGACACACCAGTCCTGACTCTGGGACAGGGGTCAGACCTGGCTCTCTCAGAATGACATTCTGAGAACCCAGTGGGTCACAATGTCACAAAACTGCTGGTCCTTCTTACTGCAAGTCCAGCCTCTGTTTTCACCTCATTCCTTTCACTGTCCTAAGCTCAGCATTCAACACGAAATATCTTGGCTGAGTGAGATGCTGAGCAGGGGAAACTAGGGCTGCATCTCTGTTGAGGCTAATCCTGATCCTAATAGTTTTCTAGTATTGATGTATCACTGTAAGGTGTGCAAAGAGCTTTGCAACAACAATGCTGCAGGTAGGTGCTGTTATTATCTCCATTTTACAGATGAGGAAACTGAGGCAAACAGAGTTAAGTGACTTGCTCAGGGTCATCCAGATAGTAAGTGTCTGAGGCTGAATTAGAACTCAGGTCTTTCTGACTCTATCTCCTTCCTTCCAAAGCTAAGGCTTTGTTGCTGAGACCTGTCTTGGGGTAAGCTTTTGGGGTATGGGGTCTGAGTTCCATCTGGTGTCCTCAGCATTGGGGCCCCCATTGACGGGGAGGAGCAGCTATGTCTCCTACTCCTGCCCATCAGGAGAGCCGCCCAAGCACACCAACTAGCTTCTGGAATAGCAATAGACAAGCATTTATTAAGCGCCTACAATCTGTCAGGTCCCATGCCAAGTTCTGGGGAGATAGAAACAAAAGTGAACCGATGCCTGCCCTCAGGGAGCTTATATGTGTTTGAAGGCATGTGCAAACATTATTATATATGACATACATGAAAGATAAATGTAAGTTAATTTGGGGGGAACTAGCAAGAGAAGAAGAACTTAGATTCTCCCTTCCACCAACCCCAAACTATCTCTTCCCAATTCTGCTAGTCACTGTGCTTGAAATTCCACCATTAATGTTGCACTGATTTGGGATCAGCATCGTTCCAAGGTGAGGTATTATAAAGAACACTGTTTGGAGTCAGAGGATTTGAGTTCAAGTGTTGGCATATGAGTCAATAGTTATTGATATTATTTTCAGTACTCTTTTAAAAAATTGTTAATGATGAAGTCTATGAGGGTTTTTCCCTACATACTTGAGAAGAAATTATAGATTTACAGCTAGAAGGGCCCAGAGGTCATCGAGTCCCAACCCTCATTTCACAGAGGCTGTGTAGTCTGGGGCAAGTTATCCCACCTCCCAAGGCCTCAATTTCCAAGTCTGTAAAATGGGGAGGGGGGTACTCCATGGCCTTTGTATCTTATGATTGACATCAAGGCTCCCTCCACAGAAGGAGAATGCTGCATCCCAGCTTCCCAGTGAAGGAGGTGACAGAAGGGGCTGGGGTAGCTGAAGAGCAGGGTGCCCCCTCCCCCGACTGTGCTCCTGCTGATCCACCTCCCCCCTGCCAGGGCTGCCAGAGCCTGGGAACCAGCAGCTTCCTCTGTGCCACATGGCCCTCCCTGGGCGGCTTCGATGGATGGCAGCAGCTCCCAGGAACTGGCACCTCCTCTCTCCCACCCCGCCCCCAATGCTGCAGTCACAGAGCCCTGACTCACCCACCTCAGTGCCCGCCGGGAAGGGTGAGATCATCCACCCACCATGCTGTAACAGCCAGCACCAGCACTGGACCTGGGCAGGACCCAAAGGGCAGGGCAGAAGCACCTCCAGGGCTACCTGGGTTTATACCCTGGGGAGACACTGAGATACTGAACTGGGGGGTGTGTGGAATGGAAAGAGCTGGACTGGACGTGTGAGGACCTAGATTTTAATCCTGGTCCTGTCCCTTACTCCCCATGTGACCTTGGAGAAGTCACATCCCCTGTGCCTCAGTTTCCTCTTTTGAAAAATAGAGGTGGGAGAAAACAAGATGATCTCTAAGGTCTCTTCCAACTTATATTGAGTCTATTCAATTCCATAAAGTAGGAGGGAGGTTTAGCATCTCTTAGGCCACTCATTCTCTCTCTCTCTCTCCCTGTCTCTCTCTCTCTCTCTCTCTCTCTCTCTCTCTCTCTCTCTCTCTCTCTCTCTCTCTCTTCCCCCTAATTTTTAAACATTTTTATTTAAAAAGTTGAGCTCCAAATTCTTCCCTCCCTCCCTCTTCCCTGAGATGGTAAGCAGTCAGATATAGGTTATACATGTGCAATTATGTAAAACATTTCCATATTAGTCATTTTGTACAAGAAGACTCAAAGAAAAAAATGAAAAGAAAGTGAAAAATAGCTGCTTCAGTCTGTAGCCAATCAATATCAGCTCTTTCTCTGGAGGCGGATAGTATTGCTTCACCATTAATCCTTTGGGATTATCTTGAATTATAGCATTGCTAAGAACAGTTAAGTCATTCATAGTTCTTCACCAGACAGCATTGCTGTTACTATACAGTGGTCTTCGGGTTTTGTTCACTTCACTTTGCATCAGTTCATATAAGTCTTTCCAGGTCTTTCTGAAATCTTCCTGCTTATCATTTCTTATAGCACAATAATGCTCCATTACAATCACATACCACAGCATGTTTAGACATTCTTCAATTGATGGGCATCCTTTTGACTTCCAGTTCTTAGGGGGTCTGTAATTATTATTATCCTTTTGTAGATGAGGGAACTAAGGCAGGCAGCAGCTAAGTGACTTATTTAGGAGCACACAGCTGGCAAGTGTCTGAAGCAGGATTCAAAGCCAGGCTCTTTCTGAGTCCAAGTCCAATGTCAGATGAATGAGTAGAATCTGCATATGAAATAAGTGCTTTGTACAGTGGGGTTTTGACACATCCAAGACCAGAACTGGCTTGGCTCTTGGCTCCTGGGACAATGTTCATTCCTGGAGACTCCACAAAAAAAGTCAAGTTAGGCGTTATTATCCCCATTTTGCAGGTAAGGAGGTGGAACTGGAGAGTTTAACAGCAGACCTGAGGCTAGAACCCAGGACTCTTGAATCATATGTATCCAAGAAGGATCCCAGATCAAGAGCTGGAAGGATCTTAGAGGGCATCTAGCCCAAAACACTCATTTTACAGTTAGAGAAACTGAGTCCCAGGAAAGGGAAGTGAATTGTTCAAAGTCACTTAGGTAGTATGTGTTAGAGGCAGGACTTGAACTCATGTCAGTGTTCTTTCCATTGAACCATGCTGGAAGCCCCATATATCTGTGCCTTCCTTTTCCTGATCCCGGACCCAAAGCTTACCTGCTCTGACATATGATGACAATAATAAAGGTGCTTAACCATGTAAAATGCAAACCCTATGAAGGTAACAATCTTTTCTGTATCTTTTCTGATCGGGGGTATCTTCCAGCAGTAGAGCAGTATGTGCTAAAGCCTTTGTTTGTTGGATAAATGAAAAGAAGGATGAGTGATGAAGGGGCTCCAGTCCCTCTGACCTATGCCTCCCTCTCCACCCTCAGGTGAAGGTGTGGTTTCAGAACCGGCGGACAAAGTACAAGCGTCAGAAGCTGGAGGAAGAGGGCCCTGAGTCAGACCAGAAAAAGAAGGGGTCCCATCACATCAACCGGTGGCGCATCGCCACCAAGCAGGCCAACGGCGAGGACATCGATGTCACATCCAATGACTAATAGGGGGGCTGGGGAGGGGGGGCAGCTGAGAAACCAATGAAGAGAGCCAGGCGGGCAAGGGGACATCAGAAATGGACTCAAGTGAGACCCAATGGAAACCAACCGCCATACCTCCTGAACTCCCCCACCATGCCCAGGCCCACTCCTCAGCCTCCCTTTGACCCTGCTGGGTTGGGCAGCAGGAAGTGGGCAGCTCCTACTGGGGGCCTCCCAAGGGACTCAGAGACTGGGGGCAGCTGACTGGAGGGAGAAGGCGAAGCAAGGGATGCCTTCCTCCAGGTTCTGTCTCTTCCAAATTCCTTGGGCTGGGCTGGGTCGAGTGACCTGCAGCATCAACTCTGGCTCAGTGAGCCTGTCAGCCTCACCCTGGGACTCCCAACCCTGATCCGCTACCCGAGCCTTCTCTGTTCCCTTTGCCTTTTCTGTTCTTACCTCCTTCCTTTGAACGAGTTTTTATTTTAATTTATTTCTTGTCCAAAGGCCCCTCTGATCCCCAATCCCCACTTTCCTATCATGACCCCAGCTATAGGCCTTAGAGACATCCTCTTGTGTTTCCCTTCCCTGTGGGTAATAAAACAAAAAAACAAAAAAACTACCTTTGTCTGAGTGACCCTGAAACCTGGTTCCAACCCACAGTAGTGTGGACTGTATGCTCTTCTGGAGAGGTGCTAGGAGTAAGCATTCTGGGAGAGTGGATCGGGGTGGTTGTAAGTGTAAGACATGGAGAGGCAGGAAAAGGTTTTTTTTTCTTACCAACCTAGCTAGAGTCAACCCTGGTAGTAGAAATGGTCTGTGTAGCACCTGGGGCTACCTTCAGATCACAGGATGAGTCCCCTAGGGATAGCCACCCCAGGTTCAAGGTACTCTGTGGGTCATGAAAACCATAGCCCATGAGCCCCCACCAAGGTGTCTATCTTTAATTATCAGCCATATGTGATTAGTTCAAAACAAAGGCATTTAATAAAAAGTAGTGATAAAACACTTCCCCCGTAAACCTGAGGCACACTCACAAATACACCTGTCATCAGTGAGAAAAGTGGACACCTGTTTGGCCATGACAGATGAATAAGGGGAGAGACCTAAAGTGAACATAACCAGAGACAACTCCTGCCTCCAATGTTTTGGGGCTACCTAATGGCTTCTCATGATGGTATGATGATGGTACGGCTTCCCCACTGGTCTCTGCTGGACACCTACTTTCAGTCAGATGCCACTTCCAAGAGTGTTACTCCACTGAACATGTAAGTCTTTGCTGGATACGCTCTGGACAAGTCTTTGCTAGATATGGAGTCTCTGCTGAACATGGGTCCACTAGCCATTGCATTGCTTAATGTATGGTAATGACCTTCTAGATAATCACTAGGCTTGTAGCTAGAGAGTTTATTTTTGCTTTCTGTTTCTGGTTTCAACTGAGTGTTTAAACCTGTGGCCATAGTGCTCTAGTTTTCTCATGAGAATGGGCTCAGCACAGCTCTTTTATTTAAAAAAATGTTTTTACTTATTTGTTTGTTTTTAGTGCACAGCTCTTTTACCTCAAACGCCAGAGTTTTGCTTTAATGGTAATTGTAGGAAAGCAGCCACCCTTAAGCCAATGGGCAAGACACAATCCTCAGAAACAAAAACGTTTTGTGACTGTGTTGTAGGTACCTGACTTCTTCCCTTCAGAATCTTGACTATGAAGATTTTCATTTCTGGCAGGAAAATTCTAAGTCTTGGAAACAAGAGACATTCTTAGACAGAGTCGTTGGGTTCCAATGTGTCTTTTCTTTGGATAAATTTTTTTGATTAGGATCTCCTTTGGATTGTTATCTTACTTGGTTTATGGTAAACATTCTGTATAACATCTGATTTTAATTTCTGAGAGATGGGTTACATTTACCATTGTCATCCAAATAAGGGCTATTTGCCAAATGTCTCTGGGGTTCAGTTTCCTGGGTTTTTATTTTTTTGTTTAATTCTAAACCTCATCTATTTGCTGTGTAATTAATGTGGGTAAGGAAAAGGCATAGAGAGAAAGCTCAGCCCAGAAGACAGGGCCAATGTCTTCCTGCCTGCCTCATCACTCTCATGACTTTTCATATGTGTGTATATACTCATACACATATAGACACACATGCACATGTAGATGTGTGTGTATGTGTGAGAATATTCATGCACCTACATACATATTTGTATATGTGTATTTGTGTATATGTGTGCTCATACGTGTGTGTGTGTGTGTGTGTGTGTGTGTGTAAAATCAGTAAAGCCTGAAAAGGTTGCATTTGGAGTCAGAGGTTCTAGGTTCAAATCCTTGGTCTGCTAATTACTACCCAAGTGACATTGGACAAAGTCACTTAACTCTTCTGAATCTCATTTCCTCATGTACAAAAAAGGGATAATAGGATTAAAGATTTAGTGCTGGAAGGAGCATTACAGGTCATCTGACACAAGTAGGGAAATTAGCTCTGGTTGATATACCAGATAGGGTTCATAAGGTCACCCATAACTCTAAGGCCATGATTCAGCTCCTGGGGGCTAGATTACAAGCCCTGAGAAGTCCCTCCTCATAGGGATTCATAGGATCATAGAATGTTAGAGCTGAAGGCACTTTTGAGGTCATCCAGTCCAACCACCTGATTTTAGAGCTGGGGAGAATGAGGCTCAAGTGGCAGGGCTGAAACTCCAAACTAGGTCTTCTGACTGCAAGTCTAAAATTCTGACCCCTGAGGTTCCCCCCTCCCACTGTAGCACATTGCCTGGATGACCTCTGAGGTCCCCCCCATCATAGCACATTGCCTGGATGACCCCTGAAGTCCCCCCACCATAGCACATTGCCTGGATGACCCCTGAGGTCCCCTTCAGCTCTGAACTTTCAAGACTTTGATTCTTTCTCATTCTCTTCAACCATTTTGTGTATGTATACAAGGGCTAAGCCATGGGCAGCAGATAGGAGATTTAGGTCCTGCCTTCAGAGAGCCTGCAGCCTCACTGCAGAAGTGCCTCATATAGGAGAGACAGAAAACATGCCACATATCTGGGAAATTCGGGGCTAGTCCAGTTAGTAGAGACAGTAAGGAAGTCAGAGATGACCATAGGCTAGATCCAGTGATGGACTTGGAATCAGGAAGACATGAGTTTGAATCTATCCTCAGCCACTTACCATCGGTGTGATGCTAGGCAGATCTCTTAATCTTTCTAGGTCTCAGTTTCCTCATCTGTAAAGTGAGGTGGGTAGAGATTGTACTTGATGAGGTTAAATGTTCTTTTCAGTCCTAAATCTATGACCCATGACCTATAATCTGAAGATCATAGGGGCAGGGCAAGCCTCTAAAGAAGGGAGCTTGACCTGAGTCTTGAAGGAAGGGTAGGATTTGATTAGGCAGAGAAGGTGCTGGTGGTCCACACTGAATCATCCTTCTCTATCCCCTCTACATCCCCCAAATAACTAAAGGAATCTGCTCCATCTTCCCTCTTTCCTGATTGGTTGGAGGAAAGCAGAGGTAAAGCTCTCTAATCTTGGAGGGGATTTGGAAAAGGAGACATCACTTGGGATAGATAGATGTGTCATAGATGTCAAAAAGGGGCAGTTGTCACAGGGAAATTGGGTGAGGGAAACTTTGCCTTCCTTCTCCTCCATTTCCCCCCTCTTCTATTGTTACAGTGTCTGAGAATCATAGATGTTCGTGGGATTAGATCTTCATTTAGAAATGAAGATTTTGCTCAACCCCTTTATTTCACTAAGGAGAAAATGGAAGTTCCAGAGATAAGAGAGGGTACACTGGGTAGTAAGTAATCAGATAGAATCTTTGACTCTTCAAGGGGGCCCTGGTGTCTGATGGGGGAGAAATGGCCCTCACACTTACTCGGGCAGTTCTGGGTCTCATGCAGGCACAAGAACAGAGTAGTAGGGAGGCCTTTCCAGGACAGGATGCTCAGTTTCCCCCATCTATAGGGAAAGGGGAATAGTCAAGATCATTTCCCCAGATAGAAAATAAAGGACAATGAGAAGAAGGGGAAGGGAGCACCTGGTGGTAAATTGGAGAAGCCTCCATTACCTACTGCTCCACAGAAACTTTCCATGACTGGAGATTCTGTCCCAACTGCCTTTCCAGGGGAATTCCAGAAATATCAGTACCCTCTGTTATTCTTCTGGGCAAAGGCTCCCCTGAGGCTGGTAGACCTCCTCCCAGGGAGCCAAGGTCAGGGGCTAAGGTCATGGCTAAAGCCTTCCCCCAGGAAAGGGCCCTTCTGATTTAGGTCCTACAGATCCTGGGTAAGCCCCTCAATAGTATTTCTCTTGTCCATGTTCTGTCTGTCTCTTTAAATTCTGTGGACCTGCTCCCCTGGGCAGCTCATTGAATTGAGGATAGCAGATGATCCCCCTGACAGCAGAAGATGGGGTTATTCACCCCATCAGACATTTTCCCTCATTGTCCATGAAAAGTCTCCCATCCTCTCTCCTTATCCTATGCTCGTATCTTTTCCTCTCAGGTCCATAGCATTGCCTTATGGTCCCGCCAGATACAGGCTGAATTTCTGACTCCTGCTAGATACAGGCTGAATTTCAAGAAGGATGTCCTGATTTATTGGGGATTGCCTTGAAGCAGGTGACTACTGAAGGAGAGAGTGGTCTGTAGAGGGGTGTATGGGATGCAGACAGAGATGGATGGGAGGCAGGCAGATGAATGGAAAGGATGAAGAAAGGAAGATGGAAGGGATGCAGGTAGAGGGAAGGCTGAGGACTGCAAAGGGTGGATGTAATGAGGCGCTCTCATTCCATTGCACCTTGGGGTGTGGGGGAAGCAGAAAGACAGCATCAGAGATGCTAACATCTCCCCAACCAAAGGAAAAAACAAGCCCCCCCAACCCAAGGCAGGAGCAAGGAGGACAGCCCCAGGTCCCTCAGGCCAGCCCTCACTGCCTGAAGGGTGGGGAAGTGGAAATAGGACCTTTGCTGGGTTCCCCCTCACTGTGTTGTGCCTCTCCCCACAGACTGTAAATATTGGTGTTGTGACTTAATTAATAAAGACTTCTGTGAGCTTGAAAAATATGTAATTAGGATGAACTATTTTCTGAGCTGCTTGCTTGCCAGGTTTTCTAATTTGGGAGTTTCTGGGTCCCATCCAGGGAATAAAACTGAAGTCTCTCTCGAGGAGGCTGAACTGATTTAGAGAAGGGGAGAAGAAGACAGGGCTGGATGCTCCCCTTTCCTAGCCCTTTCCTTGTCCACCATGGTTTGGAGCCAGCCCCACTTAGGACACTCTGGGAAGGAAGGGAGAGGAGGATCAGGACCCCCACCCTGCTGCTCACTTACTGTGGGGCACCTCTCTGGGCCCTGTGGGGCACCACCACCATTGAGATGGTGACATCTGCCCTGCTGGGCACTTAGAATGTAGAGACTGAGTTTGACTCTTTCCTTTCATAGGGAAGTCCAATGCAGATGGGGGAAAGACTTGTCCAAGGTACCACAAGTTAGCTGTGGAAGAGCTGGGACTCAACCACTCAGAGCCGATGCTGGGATACCATGGACAGCGTAGGTGAACATGCTTTGTAGTCCCTAATAACAGGTTGCATTTGGGTAGTGTTGAAAGGTTTGTAAAATCACTTTATGTATGTTATCTGATATAATATCCCAGGGAGGTAGGTGCTGCTATCATTCCCATTTTGCAGATGGCAAATTGAGGCACAGATTGGTTCACTGACCTGCCTGGGGTTGTAGTCAAGCCAGGAGTCAAACATCTGTCTTCGGTCTATAATGCTGCCTCCCTCCCAGGCTTACCCACCTAAGAGACGATTTCCCTCAAAAGGTGGAGAAGGGGATAATTGTGGTGAGGGGTCTCAGGACTGGGCCCTCTTGGGTGTTCAGACTACATCCTTTCTACCTTCAAAAGCATCCTCTGAATGCTCGCTCTCCCTCCCTCCCAGTGAGATCATTGTGTTCTGTTCTGCCAGCTTCATGCCTCCACTCTCTTAGGCACTGCTGGATTTGCTTACACTGGACCCTTTTACACACTGGGATGAAATCATTCCTGAGTTGTAGAGACTGAGTGGTCTAGGCCCTACCTTTGGAGTTTAGGGGTTTCTAGGATGAGACATAAAGTTGCATGCACTCAGACACACACACACATACAAACACACTTGGCATCCCACATACAGGATCAGACATAGACTGAGCTTCATAGACTCACATCCACAGGACAAATCTTTGACCCAAACTCCTGCTCGGCGTTTCCTTCCACACTCGACCCCCTGGGCAGCTCTGCATGATGGGAAACTAGCCTGCAGCGGGCTACAGCCCCAACAGCTTTCCTGTCAGACGTGTCCTTGCCAATTGGTGCCCAGACTTGGGGAACAGGTTTAACCAATTAGCTGAGTCCCCCATCTGCTGTCTAGGGTGGCTGTGTGTGTGTGTGTGTGTGTGTGTGTGCATGTCTGTGTGAGAGTGTTTGTGTGCACATGAGAGCAACCGGTGAAGTTGGGGCTGTGTGTGTATGTGTGTGCATGTGTGTGTGTGTTCCAGTGGGACAGGGAGTGTGTAGGCATGTCTGAGTGTGTCCTAATATGTGTGTACTGGTGTCTGCAGAACTCGTGCGTAAGACAGGACCATGGGGCCACCATGATCCTTTCTGACTCATATATTCTGTGACTAGGTGAGTAGGTTGTGTGTGAGTGTGGTTGTCTGGATTTCTGTGACGTTACACAAATGTGTGTATACACACGTGTGTGGTCAAGGGGGTAACATGAGACTAGGTTTTATCTGAGGCAAGGGCTGCTCTCCCCTGCCCCAGGGGTAGGGGGTCTGGGGGTTGGGATTCCAGGATTTGCCTCTGCTGATGACATCTCTGACTCTCTTCTCCCCTTTGTGCGTTCTTTCTTTCTTTCCTTGGTGACCTTCATTCTCATGCCAGTATCTGAACTGGGGGCCTCTTACTTGGGGTTCCTTGACTCCAGCCTCCCCTATTTGATTCATTCTGCACAGTGCCTTCAAATGGTCCCTCCCAAGGTTGCACTTCCATCATGAGCCTCTGTGCTGTGATGGAAGAGGCTGCTTCTGGTAATGAGTGCCCCATGCTCGGGGGCTTTTCAGTAGAAGCTAAAGGCCTGTTGTCAGGGAGCTCTTCATGGGGCAGCAAATCATAGGATCATAGATTTAGTTCCAGAAGATACCTTAGAGGCCATGGGTCCAAAGCCCTCATTCTACAGACAGGAAGACTGAGTCACTGACTTGTCCAGGGTCATGTAAGAAATGTCCAAGTGAACCACGAGTTTCCCGACTCAAATCTAGGGTCCTCGCCACTCTACTGACTCTAATTAGATTGGACTAGAGCCCCACAAACACTTCACAAGTCCATGAAAACCCTATAAACACTCCTTTACATTCAAGATCTTTCAAGATCTGCCCCACCTGCCTCCAGCCCTTCTGACCAAGATTCCTTTACAGTCAGAACTAGGTGATCTTTAGAGATCACCTCATCCAACCCTCCTCTCAAGGTCACATGGCTATTCAGTGGCAGAAATGGCACCTGAAACAACGTTGCCTGCCTCCCAGTCCAGGGTCCTTTCCTTGGAACCATAACACTTCACCTTGACCTTGAGTGAATCACTTAACTCCTCTAAGATTTCATTTGCAAAGTGAGGGTTCTTCTAGCCCATTGTTGTTAGAGGATCAAAGAAGTTGATGTCCTCAAGAGTTTTTGAAAACTTAAAGTGTTATATAAATGTAAACCATTACTATTATTATAATTCATTCAATAAACATTTGTCAAACACCTACTAGGCATCAGGGGTTGGGCTAGGCACTGGACTTCATTCTTTTGAAGGAAAAGAATAGGAAAAAATAAATATGAAATACACACAAAGTGGATGCAAAGTCATGTCTGACAGGAAGTCACTAGCAGATAGGGCACTGGGAGAATCAGCTAGGCTTCCTGTAGACCAACCTGGGGTCTGTACACTTGTTTTTTTAAAGATGTTTAGAACATGGTGTTTCAACCTATTGGGTTTTCTTTCTAATCCTGTGTGCTTTATTTTGTGCATTTAAAAACACAGTTCTGAGAAAGCTTCAGCAGTCTGCCCAAGGGGCCCATAACACACAAAGAGGTCAGGAAGCTGTGGTTGAAGAGATGCTCATTGAGGTGGACTTTGAAAGGGGTGAGGGATTCTTGTAGGCAAAGACAAAGAGATAGTGCAGTTGGGGGGAGGACACAGCCTGGTCAAAGTCATGGAGATGGGAAGAAGGGATGTTCAATATGAGGAACAGCCAGTTGGAAAGTAAAACGAGTGACAGATAGTAAAGTGTCCGAGTGAAAAAGGTAGCTGGCACCATCTATGTTGCAAAGGCTTTAAAAGTGGAACAGAGAGATTTGTACTTGAGCTGAGAGGTAATGGAGGCAACTGGGTATTTCAGAGACAGAATGCTGGGCCTAGAGTCAGGAAGACCTGAGTTCAAATCCAGCCTCGGACACTTCCTAGCTGTGTGACCCTGGGCAAGTCATTTAACGCTCTTTGCCTCAGTTTCAGAAGGAAATGGCAAATCACTTCAGGATCTTTGCCAAGAAAACCCCAAATGGGGTCACAGTGAGTCAGATGGGACTGATAACAGCCATCAGAAGTAGCAGGGATCAGTCACTGTAGCTTCTTGGGCAGGAGAGGAGCATGTCTCATCCATCTTTGGCTCCCCACAGTGCCCAGCACAGACCTGCCCACAAGGGGCTCCATGAAGCTTGGTTGTTGGACTGCTTGGTGGAGGAGGAGGGCTTGTTCTTGGGGCTGGACAGAGACCCTCAGTCCTGAAGGGTTAAACTCAAGAGCAGAACCACTGTTGACAGGGTGGGAGATAGGTGTCTATTCGTGACAGTCTGAATCTGCAGGAAGCTGATGAACCTGACTTCTCAGTCAGTGGCAGCCCTTCCCCCATTTCCCACTTTTCAAATGAGGTAGTAATTATAACGTGCTCAGCAGAGGGCTTGGCCCAAAGTAGGTCCTATGTAGATGTTTGCCATTGTTATTATCCCATCTCTTCACCCTCCACATTTATTAGCCATGTGGCCATGGACAAGTCCCATCATCCTCCAAGCCTCAGTTTCCTCATCTGGAAAATGCCACCTACTTCGATGTTAGGAAAATGCTTTGTAAGTCACAGACAGCCCTGAAAAGGGAGGGAGGCTGAGGGGGAGGGGCAGGCTAGGACACAGCCAAGCTGGGGCACTGAGGCATTGCATTCCTAGAGTGTTAATGATCTCTGGGGTGATGAGTTCAGTGGGGCACAGGCTGGAGAGTTTGTCATCCTTCTCCCAACCCTGCCTCCCCCAGGGGATTTTTGCTGATCATCAGGACAGTGAAGGCACAGGGGCTGGTAGAGACATGCATCTGATTGTGTGGTATTCTAGGGTTAGGACCTCAAAGAAACAGGCATCTGAATGGGAAGGGACCTTAATGGTCATTTAACTGAACACTCTCTTCCCCATTTTGTGGGCAGGGAACTAACACCCTGAAAAGAGAAGAGACTTACCCAAGGTCATGCATGTCCAGAGCCAATGGCATCGCCAGTCTCCCATACCCATGTTTCTTCTCTTATATAGAAGATCACATAAACAGAAAGTTAGCTCCCTGATGGTATGAGCTACTGCATTAATCTGTATATATCCACTGTCTGGAGCATAGTAGGCTCATGACAAACGCATATTGATTGGTTGACTTCCCAGAGCGCACTGGGGCCAAGAAAGGCAGCAGTGATTTGCCCAAGTTCTCACAGTCAGCCCATGGCCTTTGGTTCTATTTCACAACCGTGGATCACTTCAGGAGTAGATGGTAACAGCAGGTCTTACTGTGACATTGTTTTAAGGTCTACAAAGCATTTTCAAGCATTCAATCAACAAGCATTTATTAAATGCCCATAGCAACTCTGGAAGGGAAGTGGTGAAGTCAGCACGCCCATGAATAAACTGAGAGTCAAGTGATTTGCAGGCTACGAGAGGCAGAGTCTGGATTCAAATCCACATTTTTAAACTTTGAGGGGGTTTCTCACCTATGATTCTAAGAGAAACCAGGTAAGAGGGTACAGAGGACACATGGAACCTGGGCCTCCTGCTCATCTTCCATGGGCCCAGAGTCTGCCCCACACCCTGTCCCTTCTTCTTTTTTTTCTTTGCTTTTTGGAGGGGAAGGTAGGGCAATTGGGGTTAAGTGACTTGCCCTACTAGTAAGTGTTAAGTGTCTGAGGCCAGATTCAAACTCAGGTCCTCCTGACTTCAGGGCCAGTGCTCTATTCACTGCATCACTTAGCTGCCCCACCCCTTCCTCTTTTGCCTCCACATGTCTCCTGTTGCCTTATGCTTTCAGGTGACTTTCTAAGGTACCAATGAGTGGAAGGACTCTTGCTTGACTCACCTGGAATATCTAAAAGACCCTTAGAGAAACCCCTCTTCTCTTATTCTTTAGAAGCTCCAGGAAGGATGGTGATAGCTTCTAGACTGGGACTAAATCTTTAGTGATAAATTCGGGATGTGGAGTGGGGAGTGTGTGTGTGTGTGTGTGTGTGTGTGCAAAATAAGGGGGACTGGACAGAGCCACACATCCAAGAGTAGACCCCAGACTCTGTAGCAGGAAGGAAGATGGTCATGGGGTCACAGATTAAGAGCCAGAAGGGGTTTTCTAGACCATCTTCCTTGTCAACAGGGAGCCAAGACCCAGAAAAGTCCAGTGACTTGCCCAAAGTCACAAGGTAGCCAGTAATAATTAGGATTCAAACCCAGGGTCTCTAGCTCTAGAGAGAACCATGTTCTTTCCCCTGTCCCATACTACATCTTGAGGCTGAAATGAGGAAGGACTTTTACTCAGGCCACAAGGGACTTTGAGGCTGGTGTGGGGTTACAAGGGTGCTTATTCTTCTAGAGGGAAGAGATCCATTCTGGAAGAGCCAAGGATACAGGGACTCAGTATGGATGGAGCCCTCTGGTGCACTAGCAGAGCTCCCTGGTGAAGGGAACCTGGGGCCCAGGGGGCTTCACAATGCAGAGGGAGGACTGGCTTTGGAGTTAGGGGACCTTAGTCCCAATCCCAGTCTAGCCACTTACTAGCTATATGATGGCAGCCAAGTCATTTAAACTCTTGGAGTCTCCATCTCAGTACTGGTAAATGAGGGAGCCAGAGAGCTGGCTTCCAGGGAACCCTGGCTAGGGACTCAGAGGGTTTACATGATGCTTCCCATGTGGCCTCTCACTCAACTTCCCTGAGACTCTGTTTTCTTTTCTGCAAAATAAGGGGTTCCTTCCAACTGTAGCTCTATGGCCCTATAAATGACAAAGACTCCTTAACCTTCAGTAAATCCTGAGAAGGGGATCATTCTGTCCATTCTTTGTTCCCTCCTCTGCCCTTGATGCTCTCCTTCTCTCCTCTGTCTGGCTGTCCCAGGAGTCTTCAGGGAGCAAGGCCTCAAGGCTGTATGGTGAGGGGCCAGGGCACCTAGTATTGTGACCCTGCTCCTGGAAAGGGGGCTTCCAGAGTTGGCCCCTTTGGGCTGCTCCCTCTGAGCATCCACTCCTACCCCAGGCTGCCTTGGTGGTTCCCACCCTTGCTCCTCATCCAAGAAGCCAAGGCTTAGGGGTTTAATCCTTGGTGTTTATTGGTGTTACATAAATCACAGAGAATGAGAAATTGATTCAGAAGGTTAAAAAGACTCTATGCCCACAGTTGGCAAATCCCCTGGTCTGGCCGAGGTATGTAGGGTGGTACAATTATTCACGTTGAGTCCTGGACTGGGCTGGAAGACAATTGGCAATTTGGAACAGGTTCCCCCATCCCCCCGCCCCCACCCCAACAGAACATGAAGGTGCTCTTGTGGACATGGTTACACACATGGTGGCTGAGACTGTCCAGATCAAGGACCCAGGCTACAGCAGTGAAGGAAGATGATGATATGATGGGTAGACAAATTGGTCCATTCTCCTCCTTCAGAGTGGCCTGGATCTCTTGACATCTGATCCTTGGGACCTGGTCCCTTTGAGTGACCCAAATAGACCATCCTTCCAACCTGGGCAGAAGAACAGTCCTACGCTTCTGTGGCAGATCTGGAAGCAGCTGGGTGAAGGATGAGAAACATCTACAGATGGGCTGTTACACAGCACAGGGTGGGCAAAACCCTGAGTTCAGTAGTAGCTGAAGCTGCCTCTGCCCACCTGACCCCCAGGCTTGGCACTCTCCTTCAGGCTGGCCGATCAACACTGCAAGGGACCAGGGAGCATCCTGTCCTTTGCCCTGGCTGCCAACATTCTTTTCTTCTTGCCTGGGTGGAAGTGGGAAAATTCTGGGCCAGTGGTTATCTGCAAGGCTGCTGTTCCAGAAAGGTTTGGGGTAGCACGATGGATCAGAGTGGTTGAGAGCCAATCGCTCCTCTACCCATTGTTAGCTGTTGTGGAGAGGATGTCTCCACTGCCTTCACCACCTCCCTCATCCTTCCCACCTTCTAGAAAAGACACCTGACTTAGTTAAGATTGCTAGAAATCAGCTGGAAGACAATGGAAGAGATGGCCAGAATCTGAAGACACTGGCATGGTGGGGCTTGGCGGCTCCCTTTGCCATTTCCCTGGGGGATGTCCTTTAGCAGCTGTGTCCCAAGATAAAGTGCACAGTTCTAGCTTGAGGGGGACAGGGTAGGGCTCCAGGTGCTGAGTTCAATTTCTTGGAAGGGAACCTGGGGCCTGTGCCCCACAGGTGGGCCTACATGAATGTGTCCAGATGTAGTCCTCCAAAACCTTGGGATTATAGGAAGTTCACATTATCATGGTATTGGCTCTTTTCAGCCCAGGATGAGTCAGGGAAGGAAGAATGCAGTTCTAGGCCAGCCATGTTGAGCATCCCCCTACCAAGGATGGGGGTGCAGGTGGTGTAGCTACGGCACTAGGTCCAGCCTAACTGCCGAACAGCAGGCCACGCCTCCTCCTCCTGCCCAACACATGGACTTTGGCCTCTGTACTTGGTCCTCTGGGGCATTGAACCTGGATACTCTGGCCCCCCACCCCAAAGGGCTCACAGCTTTGTCAAGGAGAGTGGGAATGGGGACTGACTTGGCACTCTTACCCCCTAATAACAAAACAAGAGCTTACTTGGTACCGCAAGTTGACATTTCAGAAGAGAAAGAAGAGTCTTATCCACCATTTTGGTCCCCAAGGTATTCCCTGTAAGACTTTCATCAAGTTGCTACTGTTCTCTGGGTCTTTTTTCCTAGTTCAGTCTGGTAGGAGGGAGCCGCCTTGAGAGAAGTGCCCTGTTACCCCACAGCTCTCCTGGGCTGGTGGAGTTCTGTTACCCATCTTGGAGCCAAGGGGACTAGACCAGCTTTTCCTCTCCATCTCTACAGGGCAAGTCTCCCAAGCTGGATAGAGAGACCTTGTTCTAAGCCTATCAGTCTTCACAGCAGACCAAGGTACCTCAAGGAGACCTTACTGCAAGATAAGTGAATAAGAGGTTCCAGGTAGTCACTCCAGGCTGCAGTAATCTCTCCCTTTTTGAGTTCTGACTACATTTAGAGAATAGACCCAGGGCTCCCGGAGTCCTGAAATCATAGCTAAGGTTTGGCCTTGCCCAGGGATCCCTCCCAATAGGCTAGTATTGCTTTTGACAGCTGAGGCATCATTGTTATCAAAACAGGGATTTTTTTCTTTCAACATAATCATTGTAATAGTTGGTCCTTCTAAAAACAATCCCTTATGGGATCTGTCCAGGCCAATTTTGTATCCAATTTTGAACAGGAATCAAAGCATCAAAGGCTCTAAGAGCTGGAAAGGACTTCTAAGATCCGCTGCCCATTTTACTGACAAGGAAATGGAGACCCAGAGAGGGGAAGTCATTTTACCAAGGTCACAAAGCAAGTCAGTGTAAAAGCTAGGACCCCCTCTAGCCCAGGGGTTTTGGCTTCCCATCAGAGCATCCAGCCTCTCAGACCTGAGGCAGGAGCAATGGAGTTCTACATCCCTGACACAAAACCCACTTGGGGAGGAGAGTGAAGGCGAGGGGGAGGAGAAAAGATGGGATGGGAAAAGCTTTGCATATTTTCCCAAATCCAAGGGAGATTCAGGTCTGAGGGGGCAGGCTGCTGTTTGGGCAGAGTGGTCTAGAGGGAAATAAATGCAAATTGGTCCAAACATTCAGGTCAGTTACACATCCATCCTGAGGTCAAGCCTTATTGTTGATATGTGGTCCCTAGCTCATTGGTCCTCCTGAGGAATGGAAGGCTCAGTCCTGCCTTTCCTGGACAGATTGTCCCAGATGGCTTTTCCTGGATGGTCCCTATCCCAAGAGGGTTGGCATATCCTTAATTCCTAAGTCTCTCCTCCTTGGGAAGGGAAGGGAGGAGAGGGGGATTCTTTCTATTCTTGGGGCTGCAATGGCTTTGGAAGCTTGAAAGAACCAATGTCTAGGTCACTTTCAAGGATTTAGATTACCTTGCTTCCACCAAGTCTTTGCTTATTTCTGGTAGGGGAAGAATAGGGAGAAGCAGAGAACAGGGGGCTTCTGGTGTAGATAGGATGGTTGGACAGGCAGGCAAGGTGCCATCTGGGATTTGGTTATGGATGGGCTTCCATGGGGTGAAGGGGTGCCAGGCAGTCCTGGAAGGGTTACATTGCCTGAGCCAGTGAATGTGCCTCTTCCTGATTCTTCCAGCTTGAGTTCTGGGCCAGAGGCCAGGTCTAGTCTGTCCCAAAGGGCTCAGGGGAGCACTCCAGAGCATCAGTCCCCAGCTTAGATCTCAACCCTGGGATCCTGTTACCATTTCTTTCCTCCATTCCCCAGCCCCTCCAATTTGGGCTGCTTAAAGGCCTTATCCCTCTACTGCTGGTATCTTTCTCATCTGGTTCAGTCCTTAGTCTTGTAAGGTACCTCCAATGTCATCATGCCCTCAGTTTCATCACTTCCTACCTCCCTTTCCCAAATCACCACAGTGGAGGCACCCAGTCTCCTAGAAGGTCTGGATTTTGACTTGCTTTGGTGCCCCTGATCATTGGCTTGTAGCTTCCCCATCTGGGGGCTCCAGAGGGCAGAAGGCTGCTACTGGGGTTAGGGACAAGCTTTCCTGTTCCCATCAATGGGAAGGGTCTCAAGTTCTGGTCCAGTTGGGTTCTAGTCTTTGAGAAAGGGAGAGAAGGGTAGGGGAAGTGACACATGTAGCATCTCCTGTTTACTGAGAACACCAGATTAGGCAGGGCAAGACTGGGCTATAGGGCTCAAGTTTTACCCAGAGGATATGTGATACAGCACCCCTCACCCCACCGAGTTCATGCGCCCAATTCCCATGCTCATCCACCCAGCTACGAAATGGCTTCTTTGCAGCATCAACCAATGTTAAGACTCAATTCTTATTTTTAAAAACCAACCCAACAAAAAGAAACAAAAATTTTGAAAATCCCAACACCCTATTCCTCTCTCTAGGGCATTCTATATATTTTTTCCCAGCTTCATTCATGATTGTTCTGGGATGGGTTCTGTAAGCTCCTCACCAGGGCCCAGAAATGCACTTGATTATAATATTTCCTTTCTATAAAAGCTGATTCTCCCTTGCACTAGGCTTTCCCCCCACCCCCTTCTCCCCTATGTTAAAATCTGATTGCCTTAACCTCCCAACCTCCTGTACGGTGGCGGTTCTCTGAAAATGTTATTTCCTGTCCAATATTAGTGATGTGGTATTAGCTTGGAACTCCTCGATCAACTGCTTGGAGTCAGAAGGGCAGGCTGATATTTCCTATCCCCAGCCCTCACCCTGCCTGGTCCTCTGGCCCAGTTGCCTCTCTGGCCAGAGGACCTGCTTCCACTCACAGGCCTTTGTTGTATACCACTGTCCGACTGGCTGTAGCCAGTGCAATCTCTGGCTCCAATTGGGATGTTTCAATCTGTGTGGGGGGGAAAAAAGCAGACAAGAAGTTAGGTAAGAAATAGGCACTACAGATAGGGAGGGATTAAACAATGACGCTTAGTACATGGGGCTAAAATCTGACTGTGTTGTGGAGTGTGGTGGAAGGTATTGCTCTGAGCCTAATTTCTGCCAGACTACTTTCCAATTTCCCTAGAAGATTTTTTAAAATAAAATTGGGGGTTCTTTCCTAAGTAATTTAGTTTTCCAGTTTATCAAACACTGGATTATTGACTGTTTCTGATTCTCCCTTGTCTAGTCTGCTCCATTAATCTACCTCTCTTTTTTAACCAATACCAGATGGTTTTGATGATTACCGCTTTACTATATAGCCTGAGGTCTGGAGGTGCTCTTTCCTCTCCATCTGTACCTCTTTTCATCATTTCCCTTGATATTTTACATCTTTTTCCAGATAAATTTTATTATTATTTTCTCAAGTCCTATAAAGTATACCTTTGATAATATGACTTGGCGTAACACTAAAGGTGTAAATTAACTTGGTATTATTGTAATTTTTATTATATTGGCAGAAATGTATTAGAAGATTGAAAAAAATATCTGACAGCATATGTAATATTCTACACCCGTGGATCCACAATCTATGCAAAGAAATTGGGGGAGTTGTTTCTCCTATCTCTTCTTTGGGGTTAAATTTATTCTTTGAAATTTTGCAACATTCATTTTCAACTGCCTTGTGGTGTTTATCCATTTCCATTTACGTGGTTGTGGTTAGTGTGTGCATCAGGGGGTGTTAAACTCAAAAGAAATGGGGGTCATTAACACATACACAAGGGCCATATGCTGTCTTAGTTTTAAAATGTAATGTCATTTATACTTTATTGTATTTTTATTTTGTTAAATATTTCCCAATTACATTTTAATCTAATTTGATACTTCTGATGTGTATTATTTTCTTGTTTCTGCTTACTTCGCTATGCATCAGTTCATGTAAATCTTTTCATGCTTTTCTGTACTCATTATGCTAATCATTTTTTATAGCACAGTAATGTTCTACTACATCTATTTGCCACAAATTGTTTAGCCATACACTAATTGATAGAAAAGTGATTTGTTTCCAATTCTTGTAACCACAAAAAGTACTATTATAAATATTTTGGTGTATGTGGAGCCTTTCTTTTTGTCAATGATCTCCTTGAGCTATATGCCTAGTTATGGAATCTCTGGGTCAAAGGATATGAACATTTTAGCCACTAATTCATATAATTCTAAATTGCTTTCCAGAATGGTTATACCAATTCACAGCTCAACCAATAATACATGAGTGTATCTGTAATCTTCCCACAATGCCTCCAACACTGATCATATCATCCTTGCCAATTTGCCATGGATAAAGTGAAACCTTAGGGTTGTTTTGATTTAACATTTCCTTATTTTTAGTAATCTGGAGCATTCTTTCGTGTGGTTGAGAATTGTTCATAATCCTTCTTTTTTAGTTCATATCCTTTAACCACTTATCTATTGGGGAATGACTTTTGGTCTTCTGTTACTCTTGGTTGTTTATATATCTTGGACAACTACACCCTTACCTAAGAAATCTGACACAAAGATTTTTTTTTCACAATTGACCAATTCCCTTCTTATCCTAGATGCATTCATTTTGTTCATCCAAAGGCTTTTCAACTTCATGTCATTGAAAATTATTTATTTTGTCTTTTGTAATTTCCTCATCTTTTGTTTAATTAAGAATTCATCCATCCATAACTGGGTCTTTGGATACTCTGTTCTCCAGCCTTGAAAAGGCTTTAGCTGTCCAGTCTGCAGACTCTGGGCCCCAGCAACTTGCTCATTTCTCTCTCTCTCAGTCCCAGCCTTTGCCCAATCAATCCTAGTCTACTCCTGACTCAACCCACTGCATGAAAATCTGGATTTTGTACCAGATAAACCACAAATATTCACTTCACAGAAGGATTCCCTGCTGGGCTCCCATGTAGGACCATCCCTCCTCTTCCCTTGGTGAAAATGATGTCTGCTATTTTTACCTTATGTGTAAAATATTTTTGATATTACAAATCTGTAGTGGTGATAGAATTCTGGAAAGTCATCCCCTGGCTAGGGGGTGGGATGCCCAGGAGATGAGTCATCAAGAAGATGGGTGGGGTGAGAGCTTGCTTACCCAACCAGGACTTAATCAGTCACTTCTGATTTATATATGCTACCTTTCTCATTAAAGCATAAACTCCTTGAAGACGGGGACCATTTTTGCTTTTTCTTTGTATCCTCAGAATTAAATGCAGTGTCTAGAACATATTAGGTATTTGACAAATGGTTATTACTTGGATGATTGGGAAACTGAAATGAATCGAGAGAGGGAAATACTCTTCTGCTGGGGAATCAAGAATTTAGTAGGTGGCTTAACCAGGCACCAGGAAATAGGAAGAGATCACAGGTCTCATCAGAGGGGACATCAAAGGTCATCTAGGCTGCCCCCTCTTCATCTAACAGATAAGGACACTGAAGCCCAGAAGGGGTAGTGACTTGTCCAAAATCACACAGGTAATAAGTAAAGGAACTAGGATTTGAAACTAGGTCCTTTGATCTCAAATCTACTCCTCTTGATGTGGAATCTACGTTTGCCTACTGACTTGAGAGGGAGCTGACTTGATAAAGGTGGACTCAGCGCAAAGTCACCTAATTACTGATGAGACTGGACCCACCAGCAGGTTGGGACAAGCACTGGAAGGACTGAACTTCATGGTGGGTAGAAGCAATTTTGATACTTGTCTAGAGAACTGTCTTAAGGATGGGGGAGGTATAAGCACATTTAAAGAGAAGGCAAAATTGTAGATATTTGCAGGTGATTGGAGGCGTTACTCAGCCCTAGGGATTCTTCTAAAATGAACTGGAAAGAATTAGTAACTTCAACTTTAGTATATAAAATTAGCTCAAAAACTCATCAGGCTTTCTGTATATTACTAACAAAACCTAATTAAGAGGAGAGAGAAAAAAAATTCCATTCAAAATAACTACCAAAATGTTTATAATATATGGGAACCAATCTACTGAGGCATACTCAGGATTTGAATGACTATAACTACTAAGTATTCTTTACAGAAATAAAGGGAGGAAAAAAATTCTTATCTTCAATTAAAAGAAACAACATCAAATAAAGGAAGACACATAGTTGGAGAGATAGTAATTGTCCATGGTTGGACAGCACCAGTATTTTTTTAAAGGCTGAGCCTTCTACCTAAAATTAATATTCAGACGTAGTGACATACCAGTCAAATATTTTTGTAGAACTAAACAAAATAATAATAAATTGGCATTAAGCAAATTGAACAGGGCAGAAAGGTCAAGGAAGAGGATGGGATTTGTGGGGCTAGAAACTCAGATACCTCTGGGAACATGAACTGTCTTTTGTTGTTGTTTTTTAAATTTTATTATATCTCTGGCATTTAGCACAGTACCTATCACAGAGTAAGCCTTTTAAGAAATCCTTATGGAGGCCTTTTCTGGGTCTGTATTTTCTCCTGTAAAATGGAGATTATTTCCTCCCTACTCATTAGGTTTCTGGGAAGACTGCACACAATGTACTTTGTATAAGATAGAAATTTGAAAAATATAAACTGTTAAGAAGGCATAGTGTGCCATCATCATCCTAGCTGCCATTTTAAATTTGGAGCCTAAAGCTGACTCATATGGGTTCTATAGGACATGCTAAATCCTTAAAAGAAGTGACTGTGTCTTTAACGGCTTTTTTGAAGCCCTGAGCAGTGTCTTGCATCCGGAAGGTGCTGAATAAATGTTAATTTAATTAGCCAATCTGGATTTAGTAAAGAGCCAACACGTGAATAATGGTGATGGGGAATCTGCAGGGTCCTGGGTGGGAGAGATCAGTGGAAAAAATGGCATTAAGGGTGACTATTTCCTCACTGGACACCAGTTTGGGAGTCAAAAGGTCTGGGTTCAAATCGCACTCCTGATGCTTATTAACTGTGATTTGAGTTAAGTCACTTCGTTTCTAAGTCTTGGTTTTCTCATCTGTCAAATAGAGCGAATGGACTAGGGATGACTGCTATGGTCCCTTGTGGCTTTAGTTACTTTGTAAATGGCTTGTTGAATAGAATGGAAGGAATTTCTAAGGTTCCTTCCAGGTCCAGAATGGCTTTCTAGGAGATCTCTCCCCTCAGCACTGCCTTAATCTCCTTCTAGTCTGGCTCCACTGTCAGGAAGGGGATGAGAGAGCTAGGCCAACCATTTCCCAGCTCCTTTCCCATCATATAGCATGCTCTTTATTATTCTCCTGGGTGGCACAATGGGTAGAGCACTCAGTCTTCAGTCAGGAAGACCTGAGCTCAACTCCAGCCTCAGACACTTAGTAGCTGTGTGACTCTGGGCAAGTCACTTCATCCTGTTTGCCTCAGTTTCCCCAATTGTGAAATTTGGAAAATACTAGCACATACCTCCTAGGATCAGATGAGATGACATTTATGAGCACTTATGGTACCTGGAACATGGCTGGCACTTGATAAATATTTAGATAAATCTAAGATCTTCCTCCTGCTCTGAGTATTCTCCAACTTTGTCACTCATGCTTCCTAAAATGTGGCATTCTGACTCAAGCACACCCTAGGCTCAACAAGGCAGAATACATTGGAAGATAGTGAGTTCCACCTCGTTGGGGCTCTGCAAGAAGAGTCCATGTGACCACTTCTCAGGGATGATGGAGATGTTCGTCCACCACCAAAGGCCCTTCCAATTAAGGAGATCCTGTGACTCTTCCCCCAAGAATAGCTTAACCCAGACCTGGGCACATAGGACGGGGTCCATATGTCTTAGCTGTATTATCAGTCGGCCCTTCATCTCCCCAGCCTGGGTACACCCTCCATGCAGAGAAGGCACTCCTTTCTCACTTCTCCCTCTAAAAATTCTTATCTTCAAGCTTCGGCTCAGGGAGGCAGTATGGGGAGAACCTGGGTTCAAATCCTACCTCAGTCACTTGCTAGCTTCATAGTCCTGGACTACATTAAACATCTCTTTGTCTTCATCTGAAAAACAAGGGGTCAGGGTAGATTCAGGACTGTAGAGAGTTGGAAGTGACCTCAGTAGCCATTTCTGCCAAGGCTGATGGCTTCTATGAATGCCTCCAGCTTTAAACCTATGTCCCTGTGCCGTATTCTCTAGGAAACAGTGGTGAGTGTCCTCTCTCCCAACTTATGCTTAGCTGAGTTCAGGCTGTATTTATTCCCTCAGGAGAACACAAGCACTAGGCAGGCAGAGATGGTTTCCCTTTCCTCCTTGGGTCCTTTGCACGAAGCATCTATGTAGTAGATGCTTCAAATATATTGACTGAATTAAAAGTGAAATTTGCTGTAGCCTTTAGCCTTTCCATGTGGTACAGTGGGTACCTCAGACCCAGGCTTGGCCTGGGCCAACAGGGGCTGAATACCTAGAGAGTAAACAGTCAGGAAAAAAAGGAAGGGGCTGACCAGAAAAACGTCCAGAAATTTCCCTTCCATTCCAGGGAGGAGGAGGGGACTGTACTCATGAAGGTGAGAGGTATACCAGTCATCACCATCATCATTGTTACTATTATTATTATTAAAATTTTTTATTAAAATTTTTTTCATTATTATTATTAACAACAACTTATTAAGATCTTTTAAGTTTTGCAAAACATTATAAATATGATTTAATTTTATCCTGGAGCATCTAGATGGCACAGTGGATAGAATGCTGAGCCTAAAGTCAGGGAGACTCATCTTCCTGAATTCAAATCCAGACTCAGACATTTCCTAGCTGTGTGATCCTGGGCAAATCACTTGACTTTGTTGGCCTCAGTTTCCTCATCTGTAAAATGAGCTCGAGAATCTGCCAAGAAAACCCCAAATGGGGTCACAAAGAGTCTGAAATGATTGAATGGCAACAACAAAATGTTAATCTAACAGCAACTCTGGGAGGTAGGTGCAATTACTATTCCCATTTTACAAATGAGGAAACTGAGGCAGAGACAAGTTAAGTGACTTGCCCAGGGTCACACAGCTAACAAATGTCTGGGGCTGGATATGAATTCAGGACTTTCTGACTCCAGAGCCACCATGCTTGCCCTACAAAGTCTCAATGAGCCCAAATGGGGTGAGAGGAACTGGGCTAGGGAGAGGTGAGGGATGAGGAAAGGAAGTTTATTAAACTCATCTCAATTTAGCATATTTCCTAAATCATAGAATCCCTACAGTCTCCACTTGGAAAGAAACACAGAAATCATCTGGTCTAACCTGCACCTGACCAAGAAACCTCACTCCATCCCCCTTAACACGGGGACATCTGGCCTCTGTTTGATGACACCAGCGAGGAGTGGCCTGCCACTTCTTGGGGCAACCTATTCCACCTTGGAAGGGTCTGAATTATTAGGACATTTCTCCAAAATCTTGCTCTCTGCAACTTCTACCCATGGTGCCAAGCAGAGCAAGTCCAGAATATCTTGTCCTTGTTGAACCCATGGTGGCTCCCAATGATCACTTTCCTTTTCTAAGTACTCACCAGCCATCTTTTAATCATTCATTCTAGAATGTTGTTAGTAATGGAAGCCCAGCTCACTAGTCAATGGTTTGTCCTCTCCCCCTCCTTCCCCTCCTCCTCTTCCTCCTCTTTCTTCCTCTTCCTTTTCCTCTTCCTCCTCCTCCTCCTCTCCCTTCTCTACCCCCTTGGAAAAGAGAGAAAGCATTTACCTCCCTCGAATCCTGCCATGACTTTCCACAATCTTAATGAGTACTGACAGTGATCAGAGATCACATTGGATGTGGAGCTGTGCCCATATGTCTAACCCTGTGCTAGGTCTGGACCATGTAAAGAGCCCTGGTTCTAGAGTCAGAGGACCTGCTTTCAGATCCTGGCTCTGGGACTTTCTGCCTGTGTGATTTCCTGCAAGGCTGGGGCCCATTTTCCTCAACTGTAAAATGGGTATGTGTGTTTGGAGGGGGGGTGTACTGAACAACCTTGGAGGTTTATGACTTCTCCCAATCCAGGAGCCCAAGATTCTTCCTCTTCTTGCCCACATGAGGAGATCACAGTCCTGAAGCTGGAAGGGACCCCAAAGGCCATATAGTCCAACCTCTTCACTTTACAGATGAGGAAACTGAGACCCAGGGAGACTTCCTGACAGTCACCCAGGTGGTAAGCCCCAGAGCTGGGATTCAGACTCCAAATTTAGCTGTCTTTCCCCAACACCAGGCAGTCCCTGCCCTCAGGGAGTTCACAGCCTGTTTCAGGACACCAGACTCACATACAAGAAACAAAGACTACAAGGAACTAAGGAATGGAACAGGACGTGCTCTTGGAGTTCAGAAGGAAAATGTCATCCCAGACTAGAGTCCTAAGTGCAGGATCTTTAAAGGGGGAGGGGAGTAGTGCCCCTCCCTGTGAGCTCCCCAGGGCTTGGCAGCCCACAGGAGAGCAGGTGGAAAGGTCTGGCTACCTCTCCCCACCTTAGACCACAAGGGTCTCTCCATCTCCCCAATCCCACGCCACCTCCTGATGTCCCCCACCCCCGTGGGCTCCCTTAGTCTCCACGCCCGCCAACGACACAATGCTCGGAGCCCACGCTCCAAAATCGAAATGCTTTTGAAAATGTTTAACCTAGTTAGACAAATTAGCAAAAATTTGTGCAAAACAATTTAGGTATTTAAAATATTCAATGTTTTTAAAAAACTGGAAAACTGTTCTTCGCTTTCAGCTGCAAAAACCAACAAAATATAACATCCCAGCAATCTTACCATGAGGTGTAACATAACCCTTCGGGAAAGCTGTTAAGCAGAGACTGAGGCATCCTGGGAAATAGCGCTTCATTTATTCAAATGCACATATGCCAGGCTTTTACACCATATGTCATTCCAAGCTATTTACAGTAATAATTAAATCTTAATCAACGTTTAACCTCTGTAAAATGTTTGAAGGATCCTAATCACCCTTCAGACTGCACTAATGAAGGAGAAATGCATAAACATAAAAGGGAGATGGTGCGCAGATATCACGCTGGAAAGAACAGTAAGTGCAGAATTGTATTTCTTTTAAATATAATCAGTAAATTATGCAAAGGAAGCCAAGGAGTATTTTAAGTTAAGACATCTTGGATGTCAGAGGTGTGAGCAGCTAATTTTGTTCTGCTATCCATAACAGATGTAGCATATTTTCTTACTGCCATTATTAGCAACTCCCCGTGAAGGCTTTCACTGAAACACCGAGGCCCACAGGATAATCGGAGGGGCTGCTCGGCCCCGGCGTGGGACCAGCTCCATCCCGTGGCCCCGTGGCCTCAGCTGGCCCTAGAGCTCTGGACCGAACTCTCATCTGTCTGCTCACCTCTACGCCTGCCGCCAAGAGGGTTAACCAGATGACTGAGAGCATGCCTCCCTGGGCTTGGGAGGGGGCACACCCTGGCATGCCCTGACTCTGTAGAGGCCTGCCCCTCGTACACAGCAGTACCCTCCCCCCCTTCCCCTCCTGTTGCTGCCTATGGGGCCAGGAAGTGGGGACATCCTAGGATCGGAGCTAGAAGGTACTTGGGGCATGGCTAGCCCAACCCCCTCATTCTGTGTGTGTGAGGCCTAGGAAAGCTATGTAGTGTGCTTAAGGTCGCCAGGACTCTAAGGGACAGTGGAGATTCCGACCCGTGACCTCTGACTTCATTGCACCATGTTGGAAGCTGCTCAAGCAGGGGAACTGTGGGTGTGAGAAACCAGTGAGGGTCAGGAAATGTTTGTAGGCTGGAACCGCCATTCTAGACTTCCTTTCTTATTGTAAAGAGAAGGGTCTGAAACTCTGTTCTCCCCAGGGCTATTTCCCAAGCAGCCCCCAGGACTTAGCACCAGAAGGGCCTTGGGTCATGTAACCCAGAGCTGTCAAACCCAAAGAGAAATGGCTGGATGGAGGTGGAAACTGCTGGGGCCTCAAGTCTAAGGTCTCTGAAAATCTAATCCTTCTATTTTACAGAGGAGGGAACTCGGAGGCCCAGAAAGGGGCTACCTAGGTGGTAGATAGTAGAGGCGTCAGATATGGGGCTCTTCCTGTGACTCATGTTAACCCATGAGCCGAGAGCTTGGATCTGAACTCAGAGTCCAAATCCAGCCATATTTCCAAAATGGTTTTGGTTTGTTGTCAATTCTAATCAGGCTAAAGTGCAGCTTCCCCAAAAGAAAGGAACCTGAATGCTGGTTGAAGATCCCAGCAAAATTGTGAAAGAGATGAAAATGTATTTTGTCCTCAGAGACGTTAAGTTGCATTAAGGCAAGGCCTATGCTTTATTTTAGGTATATATCTTGCCTAGGATTGAGTACAGAGCTTAGTATACAATGGGTGCCTAATACGTGTTTTTTGAATTGAATTTGGGCCTTTCTTCATCAAGGGGATATCTGTAGTCTTGCTATTAGCAGCCTGTCAATGGATCTGCCTTTCTACCCCATCATCCCCCAGGCATTAGACAATAATGTCTTAATGTGTTTTTCTCTCCCAAGAATACAGACTCTAATACAAAACTGTGGGAGGGGCAAAAATCTTCAAGAGCCAAAGGCATGAAACTCTCACGGTAGAACGTGAAGCACCTGGGCTATCTTTTGTGCCCACGTCCTTCTCACACATCCAGCATCCTGTAGGGTTCAGGCTCTTATCACTTCTCCTCTGAGGACTCCCTCCTAGTCTACTTTCCAACATAAAGCCAAGGTCACAGAATCAGGGGATTTCAGAGTTGGAAGGGCCCTCAGAAGCCCTCACAAAGCCCATGACAAAAGGTCATCCAAACCTCTGCCTGATGATCTCCAAGAAGGAGAAGAAGCCCCCCTAGCCCCTTGGAGCAGCCCATTCCACTCTGTTGCATTCAGCCTAAATCTTCTTCCTCTCCAGGCCCCAATCCCAACTCTCCAGACTTCTTTCTCCACAGTGAATCATCAGCCTTCTCACACTGGAAGATCTGTCCTCCCCTGAGGCTCCATCCTCCAATGGACACTTCCCCCATTTTAAGGACAGGACTTGGCCAACTGTGTTCATTCCTTCATTCTTCTCAGGGTTCTCTGGCCCTCTTTCTCCATCACGCCATTTAAGGGGGAAACCTTATGGGTTGTCAGGTCATCTCCCAATAGAATAAAACCCCTTGAAGACAGCGGCTGTCTTTTTTTTCTTCTATGTATAATCCCACTACTTAAAACAGACTGGCACTTAGTATTTACTGCTTGGTGGCACAGTGAATTGAAGTCAGGAAGACCTGACTTCAAATCCAACCTCAGACCCTTACTAGCTGCATGACCCTTGGCAAGTCACTTAACCTCAGTTTGCCTTAATCCAGTGGAGGTGGAAATGGCAAACCGTCACAGTATCTTTGCTAAGAAAACCCCATATAGCGTCTTAAAGAATTAAACATGACTGAACAATAACGACAAATTCCTGTCCCTTTAATAAATGCTTGTTGACTTTTCTAAATCTGTTTTTGAGAAACATCTTGGCACGTAGTAGGTGCTAAATAAATTTCTGTCCCTTTCCACTTAATAAATTCTTGTCGACTCTTCCAAATCTGTTTTTCAGAAAACTTCCATCTATTACTTCTAATTTTGCCATCTCCAACCAAATAGAACCATACTGATTCTTCTTATATGACAACCTTTCAAATATTTGAAAGCAGAAATCTTGCTTCCCCAAGAGTCTTTTCTCCAAACCTGCCTCATTCTGGTTGCTCTTCTCTGCATGTGCTCCAGTTTATCCACACCCTGCCTAGAATTGGGCTCTGACCAGCAGAGAGTCCAGAAGAACTACTGCCTCCTTCCTGGAAGCTCTGCCTTGCTTAATGTGCTCAAAGACAACATTCTCTCTTTTGACTGCCCTATCACTCTGACTGGTAATGAGCTTGTGGCTCACTAAAATCCCCAGATCTTTTTCAGACACAAAGTGTTGCCTGACCACACCTTTTCCTTCTTATATTTGTGGAACAGAAGCTTTAATTCCAAGTATAAGACTTTATATTTCCCCATTGTTGCCTTACTAGATTCAGCCCCTTTTTTTGGCCTGCCAAGGTCTTTTTGGATCCTGACTGTCACTGTCCCAGCTTTGTGTCATTTGTAAATCTAATGGGGTCCAATGTTTGCCTTCATTCAAGTCATTGCTAAAAATATTAAATATTCCTGGAAAACCCACAGAAGCCTGGGGAACTCCACCCATAGGAAACCTCCCTTGAAGTTGAAATTGAACCATTATACTCCCAGGATAAAAACAAAACAAAACAAAACAAAAAATATTTGTTGACTCATTTTCTATTGAATAAAATAAAATCTTCTCAGCCTGGTAGTTAAGGTCCTCTATAATCTGGTGCCCACCTGACTTCCTATCTATACTTCATATTGCCCTGTACAAACTCTCCATTACAGTCAGCCAATCAACAAACTAAACCTTGGGGATGCAAATACAGTAGGGAAGCTCCTTGTGGAACTTATGTTTCTATTGCGGCAGACACTGTAAACAGGTAACATGAGCAAGGCTGTGCTGGAGCCAGCTCTAATCACCTCTTGAACAGATTGTTAAGTTTTTCAGTATGAGCATTTATTTACACCTTGGAAATCAGTAAAAGCTACAAATTAGGGCTTGATTCACTGTTTTGTTGATTGTCTGGGTTTAAGAAAGTGGTGGAGAAATGTTAATGGTGCAGATTAAATTTAAAAGTGTGTTGTGCTTACATTTTTTCCCCAGGAGAGTCAATTGTTAAACATTTACCAGCACACTCCTGGTTATAAATAAATATAAACATATACAAAGCAGATATAAGATAAACTTGGGTGGGAGCCAGGTCCTAGCATCACTAGGGTGATGGGGAAGAGTATCATAAAGGGTTTCCTGTAGTAGGTGGTATTTGAGCTGAGTCTTAAAGACAGTCAGGGGCTCCAGGGTCAGGAGACAGAGCATTCTAGGTGTGGAGTGATAGCCAATGCAATGGTGAGAGGAACATCAACTGGACCAGAATAGATTGTACAGTGTATGGAGGAGAGTCATATGTAGGGAGACTAGAATGGAGGGAGGGCTTTAAATGACAGAGAAAATTCTATTTGATCTTAGAGGTACCACTATTGAGACACTTATTAGCTTTGGGACTCTTGGCAAGTCACTAAACCTCTCTGTGACTCAATTTCCTCATCTGTAAATTAAGGGGGATGGACTGAGGTCTACCAAGGACTCTTCTAGTTCTAAATCTATCGTTGATAACTAGATGGCCAAGTGGAGAAAGTGAAGGATCTGAAATTAGGAAAATCTGAGTTCAAATCCAGCTGCAATATTTCCTAGCTGTGTGACCCTAGGAAAATCATTTGACGTTTGTCTATTTCAGTTTCCTCCTATGTAAAGTGGGGACAATAATGGCACCTACTTTGCAGGGTTGTTGTGAAGATGAAATGATATATTTGTAAAGTTCTTTGCAAACCTTAAGATGCCATGTAAATGCAAGCTCTCGTCATTATTAAATCTTTGATATTCTCAACCTACACCCCAAACTCAGTTTTCTTGCCATCATGCATTCACATGAGCTAAGTGTCTCATCTCTAAAGGACCCTCCATCTTCATCTCTGCCTCTCTGAAGTCTTGTTTTCCTTCTAGGCTCAACTCAGGTGTCTCCTCCTCCATGACGTCTTCCCTGATTCCTAGCTGTGAATATGTTTCATCTAATTCAATCTTGGACTACATGATCAATAGGATAGATTCTAGGAATAAGAAGCTCACAGTCTAATGGAAGAGACCACATGCAAACAATTATATACAAACAAGTTACATTCAAGATAAATAAGAAATAATTAACAAAGGGAAGGTACTATATTTAAGAGGGGCTTCGTATAGAAGGTAGGGTTTTAGCTGGGACTTGAAGGAAGCCAGGGAAGTAGGAGGTAGAGATGAGGAGGGAGAGAATTCCAGGCCTGGGGGGCAGTCAGAGAAAATGCCTTGAGCTGAGAGATAGAGTGCCTTGTGAGAGGAACAGCCAAGAGGTCATGTCAGTGGATCAAAGAGAAAATGCAGGGGAGTAGGGTGTAACAAGACTGGAAAGGTGGGAAGGGGCTGGGTTAAGAAGGGCTTTGAATGCCAAACAGAGCATTTTATATTTGCTCTTAGAGGCAAGAGGAAGCCACTGGAGTGTACTGAGCCAGTGGGAGGGCAGGGGGGCACATGGTTGGACCTATGCTTTAGGAAAATCACTTTAATGACTGAATGGAGGATGAATCTGAGCAGGGAGAGACTGGAGGCAGGTAGATCTCCCAACAGCTATTACAAAGTCCAGGTATGAGGTGATGAGGATCTGCACCAGGGTGAGGACAGAGGAGAGGAAGGGGCATATGGGGAAATACTGCAGAGGTGAAATTGACAAGAGATACTACAGAGGTGACAATGACAAGAGATGCTGCAGAGGTGACAATGACAAGAGATGCTGCATAAGTGAAATTGACAAGAGATGCTACAGAAGTGAAATTGACAAGAGATGCTGCAAAAGTGAAATTGACAGGAGATGCTGTAGAGGTAAAATCCACAAGAGATACTGCAGAGTGAAATAGACCGGCCTTGGCAACAGCTTAGATATGAAGGGTGTGGGGTGAGAAATATCCAGTATGACTCCTAGGTTGTGAGGCTGGGGAACTGGAAAGATGGTAGTGCCCTTTACAATAATGGGGAAGTTGGAGTATTGTGCTTAGCCCTCAGTGTCATGGCTTAAGAAGGTCATTAATAAGATGGGAAGCCACAAGGAGGATGAGCAGGAAGGTAAAATGCCTTAGGTCCATGTCATATAATGACTGGGTGAGGGAATGGGATGGAGGGGGAAGGTATTGAGTCTGGAGAGGAGAGCCTTGGGGGGATATGACGGGTATCTTCAAGTGTATGAATGGCTTGTGGAGGAGGGATCAGACCTGGTCTATTGGACAGAAGTGGGAACAGAGAGTACAAATGCAGGGGGCAGATTTAGCTTGATAAAAGGAAAATTTTCCTAGCTGTGACAGCTGCCCCAAATGTCAGGTTGTGCCTCGCTGTGGGCTTTAAGAAAAAGATGAAGTCATGTATTGGGTACATAGTGGAGGCGGGGGCATCTTCAGGTGTGGGCTGGACCTTTGAGGTGTGATTGTGTGAATCTGTGAATAAAGGCTCCTTAAGGGAATGGACTATTAAATTTATCTTTCTGTATCCCCAGTTTCAGGCATAGGGTCTGACATAGAATAGGCACTTTAATAAAAGGCCAGTGTTATTTGATTCATGTTAATAGTCAGTCTGTCTATCTCCTATCACGAGCAACTCCATTGGATGCTGGGTGGTGGGGTGGGGAAGGAGATGGGAGATGAGAGAGGAAATCATATCATGGCCCAATCCTTCAAGGCCTGAAGATGGATATGTGATACCTACCTTCTAGGGGGCCTCCACCCCTGCTATCTTGTTTTCTTGCTATCAGGAGTCCTGGAATGCCAGTGGATGGGTGGGGGGGGGGAAATAGGCAATTTTCTTTGAATAGGATCCTTTGGCTATGGCCTAAAATCATTTGACCCTTATCCCAGGGGAGTAGGAAGGAGAAATGGCCCAATCTCCTGGACTTAGTGGTCTCAACCTTGTAGTGGGAGAAAAAGAGCCTGAGACAAGGGACCTTCTGAGGCCTGAGCACTGGAGTTAAGAAATTATTCCACAAATCTCAGTCTCTGTCCATTCTTCTCCTGCTAATTGGCCTTCCCTTATACAATCACTCAAAGGTAGGGGGACACCATTTATTGATTATCTACCACTGGCCATCCCTGGCCAGTCTAAGAACATAGGGAGACAAGAAACAGACACAGGATGGGAGAATAGAAGGGTCCTTAGGCCTCATCTAGTCAAACTCCTACCCTCCTATTTTGCAGATGACAAAACTGAGGCCTAGAAGGGGGGTATCACTTGCCCAAGGTCACACAGGTGGGAAGCAGCCTTCCTCCCAATATAACCTCGGTACTTGTGTTCCTACTGCTTCTTACAAACACAAACATATGGGCAAATGAGTAAATGGATCAGTTGGCCCTTGGCCTAGTTCTTTGCCTGTTCCTGTTTGTCTCTGTTATTCATTAAAAGTAATAACAACAACCTACCAGAATAAAAAAAGTGGACCCTCCCTCTTTGCCACAGGAAGGTGGGACATCAGCCTTGTCATAGGCTCCTACCTGAAGGCTAACAATGTGTGCCAGCCCAACTCGTGATAGGGGCATTACCTTTGCAGAAGAGGCCACAGTCATGCTTTGGAGATACAAAACCATGATCCTTGTCCTACGGGAATTTCCCATCTAGGTAGCCGGGAAGTGCAGTGGGTAGAGCACTGAGCTTGCAGTTAGGAAGACCTAAATTCAAATCTAGCCTAAAACATTTACTAACTGTAGGACCCTGGGTGAGTCACTTAACTCTGTCTCAATTTACTCAACTGTAAAGTGGGCATAATAACAGTACCCTTCCCCCAGGGGTGTTGTGATGATCAGGTGAGAAAATAATTGTAAAGCTCAGTGCCTGTCACACAGTAGGTGCTTAAATTCTCCTCCCCTCCCTATTTGGGGAAGATAAAATATGTGTACCTGAAAATTAACAAATGATGTGGGTAACAGCCACAGAGAGCTCAGAGAAGGGAGCTTTTTCTTAATGGTAATGGAGGCCCCCGCTAAGCGCCCCCTGGAGGCTGGGTCTGGAAGCGTGGCCTAAATAGTAAGGGTGGGGAAGAAGTACCACGATAGCATCATACAGTGAGTGGGAAGAGTGTGGAGATTGGTATACAAGGCCTGGATTCAAATCCCAGCTGCGCCACTTAGTGTGTGGCCTTGGGCAAATTACTGAACCTCGGGCTTCAACTTGCTCATCAGTAATTGGCCTACAAGGCATCATCTCTGAGCCTTAGTTCCCAGCCAATGGGAGTGGACATTTCCAGCTAAATGCTGTAACTAGGGAAACAGCTGAAGCAAAAATAAGGAAGAAGGAAAGGTAAGGCGAGGTATTTAGGAGACAGCAAATAGACCAGGTTGGCAGGAGCAGCGGTCTGGGTTTTGGGGAGAAACACGGCGACTTAGTTCATACTGACAGCCTCCCTCAGAACTTTCTCCAAAATTAAATTCCTTCTGAAGACCTCCTTGATGGACCATCACCTGCCTAGAATCAACCAGTGAACTTCATCTCTGTCCCCCAGGTGATGAAACATTCACTCATTGATAAGTTGGAGACCAGCCAGAGGAAGGGGACCAGAATGGTGAAGGGCTTGGACATCAGGCCAGATGAGGGTCAGCAGAATGGACCGGGATGCTTTGCCCAGAACAGAGAAGGCTTGAGGGCAGGGAGTCAAGATGACCATCGTCCAGGATTGGAAAGGTGCATGACAATGTGGGGCTGCGGCTAGACTTTCTCTGCTTGACCACAGAGAGGGATGTTGGCAGGAGAAACTTGCTTATGATTAGGGCGACTCCAAACTAAAATAAATCAGTCCAATAAATGAAGACAGCCTGGTGATTTATCAAATACTCCCCCCCATGCCCTCCTGCAAAATTTTTAGGTTACACATACCCCAGGATGGGGACTGAACGCGTAGTGTGGGGAAATAAAGAAGATCCAGAAAGAGAGTAAGGTAGGGACCTTAGCTTAGCAGAGGTAGGGAACCTGTGGCCTCGAGGCTTCTAGGGGCCTTCTAGGCCCTCAGGTTCGGCCTTTTGACTGAGTTCAAGTTCTACAGAACAAATCCTTTTATTAAGGGGACTTGTTCTGTGAAGACCAAGGGTCTCTTGTTCTATTGTCCTTCCCACATTGTAGCAATTGGTCATGGGGGTGGGGAACAATAATATTGAAGAAAGACAGTGTTAGTAAGAGTGCTGGACTGGTTGGACACCTGGGTTCTAATTTGTGCTCGTCTAACTGGACTGTGTGACCTTGGGGGAGTCACTTTTCCTCTAGACCTTAGATTCCCCACTTTGTAAAACAAAGGTGTTACACTAAATCTCCTCCGAGGCCCCATCTGATTCTGACATTCTTCTTCGTCCTAAGACCCATTTCACTTTGTTCGTAAGCCTTTCCTTATGACAAACCTGCCTCATTACAAGTCCCACTCATTGCTATGGGGTCTGAACTGTGACAACCACATAGAAAAATGTCCAATTCCTCTTCTAGAGGGTAGCCTGTCAAGTACTTGAGAACAGTCCTCTTCTCCTGTCCCCCATCCCCACCTGAACCTTCTCTTCAGAGTAAACGTTCTCAGCTCCCACAGCTGACCCTGATGTGGCCTAAATTCAAGGTCCTTTCTCCTCTTGGGCACCTTCTCTGGAAACTCTCTAGTTTATTTATGATGTTCATAAAATATGTGACCCAGGATAAAGACAGAACTCCAAGCATGCTCTGACCAAGTCATCTGGACTGTCACTTCCTCATTCCTAGAAGGGACATCTCAATTAATGCCAAGATTTCTTTAGTTTTCTTGAATGCTAGGTCTCACAGTTGGCTCACACAGAGCTTACAATCCATAAACACTTGAGATCTTTTTTTTTCAACTATCTACTCTCTTCACACCTCAGAGGGGTTCAGGAGTTCATGCCTCAGGGGTTAGGAGACTGACTTTGAGTCTCAGCCCAGATACTTCCTAGACAAGTCTGAACTCTGGATTCTACATATATAAAATAGGCCCCTTATGTGTGGAATAGCTCCTTCTATAAAATGGGTCTAATCACACTTGTAGGACCTACTACACAGGGGTACTGTGAAGAAAATACTTATTAAGCCTTAAAGAAATTCAGCTAGGAGGTGCATAGAGCACTGGACCTAGAATCAGGAAGCCCTGAGTTCAAATCCAGCCTCAGGTATTTGCTAGGTGTCTGATTTCATTCAAGTCACTGAATTGTCAGCTTCAATTTCTTCAACTGTAAAATCAATCAATGAATATTTATACAGTACCCACAATGTGTGAGACACTGCTCTAAGCACTGAGGAGAATAATGGAGATTATAATATTATAATACTATAATAATGGGGATAATAATAGAACCTACCTCCCAGCGTTGTTGTAAGAAAAAATTTGTCATTTGCTTTGCAGACCTTAAGGTTCAATATAAATGCTAGCCATTACTGTCATTATTGTTGTTGTTATAATACATAAGCCATTAGGAAGAATCCTTAGCAGATTTGCATATGCCACAAAGCTGGGCAGGATAACTAATAAACTGGATGACGGTCAGGATCCCCAAAGCTCTGGGCAGTCTAGGAGATTGTACTTAGTTCAATGAGATAAACATTAGTAGAAATAAATGCTAAGATTTACATTTGGGTTCAAGAAATCAACTCTACAACTTCTCAAGATGGTGGAAAACAGGGTTAGATGTCAGATTATCTGAAAAGACCTTGGGGGTTTTACTGAACCACAGGCTCACAATGAATCAACAGTAGCCCCCAAAGGCCAATGTTATCTTGGGCTGTATTGAGAGGGGAGACTCCAAGAACAGGGAGGGTATAGTCTGACTGCCCTTGGCCCTAGTTAGACCTCATATCTGGAGTTCTGGGCACTGAAGTTTAAGAAGGATATCGATGAGCTGGACAGTGTTTAGAGGAGAACCAGAATGGCAAAGGGCATGGATTCCATGCCATATACAGATCAGTTAAAAAAATTGGGGATGTTTAGCCTGGAGACAAGAAAACTCTCGGGCCATGAGAGCTCTTGTTGAGGCTATCTTAGGGAAGAGGAATTAGATTTGGAGCAATGGATGGAGATTTCTAAAGGATAAGTTTAGGCTTGATGCCAGGAACACTTCCTAACAATTACAGTTGTTCCAATGACGATTGGGCCATCTGTTGGAGGGGGTGAATTTCCCCACACTTTGAGGGGTTTAAGCAAAAGCTTGTTGGTTATGTTGCAGAAGGAATTTTGGTTCAGATATAGATTGGACAAGATGGTCCCTGAGGTCCTGAGTATGAGATTTTATGAAGTTGGCACTGCCCTTCCAAGAGGACCATCCCCCATTCCTCGGGTGTCTCCATGGATAGCTGCTCAGTTGTTTGTTCCCAGCATTTGCCCCCAGGCCAGACAGAACCAAGGGCTCTACTGATAAATGAACATCATGCAGGTAACAGGGGTCATGAGTGAAAGAGACTGGCAGGGGGTTGGCCACCACTCCCCAACCCCTCTGACCTTGAAACTAATCCTTGACCATGCATCAAGACTATAAACACGTTCTGTTCTCCCTTCTCTCCCCTGTGGAGTGGTACAGCTAATTGGGGTGAGGGAGAGTTTGCTGGCTTCATGTGCTGGTGTGGGCTGGCAGACCACATGGTGTTATGGCCACAGCTGTGACTTGGAGAAGGGAGGAAGGGAGCAGGGGAGAGAGGGGGATGGGAGGGTTGGACAGGGCTTGGAAGTCCTGATCTCTATCCTCTGGTTTGAGAAGTAGGAGGAGGGGAAGACTGGAACTGAGAGATTAGGTGTTCGGGGGATAGCTAGGGTGGACCCTAGCTGGTGCCTGGGGGTTAAAGGATCCCTAAATATGGGCTTGGTCTTTGACTGGGAATCAGCTGCAATGGCAGCTCCCCCCACTCCTAATGGTGTAAGAAGACTGTACTCTCAGGATGGGGAGAATGGAAAGCTGATGGAAGGCAGGGGTGGAGACCAGCCCCTAAGCCAGGGGTCTATTGGTGATGGCAGGAAAAGTGGGGAGGAGATGGGGCAGGTGTTCAGTTTCATCTTTAAGTCAATGGGAAAGGGAATCAGCTGAGACTTCAGGGGGAGCCAGGGTGAGTTTCAAGGGGAGGTATCCTGTGGGGGTCATTGAGTTCTGGGGCACCAATCATGATGCTGTCAGATAGCTATTTGACTAGCTGCCTTCACTGAAGAAAGAAGAGATGGGGAGAGATCTCAATCTAACTGGTTCATAGATCAGAAGCCTGAACCCAGAGGTTCAAGGTATGCTGGGGATCATAGCATTTGGATTTGGGATGAGTCTTTGAGACCATCTTGTCCAATGGCCTCATTTCATTCCATGTTCTGGGATCCAGAACAGGAGCTTTCTTGGTCAGCATCCCTCAAGTTGCAAGTAGCAAAGCTGGGACGAGACCCCAGGTCCTCTGACTTCAAATTCAGTGTTCTACACACTGTACTATAATGGCAAAATAATAGGTTATCCTGTGTGTTTTATACTTTCAATGGAAGTGATTATTACTTATTCTTATGGAATCCTGGATTCTTCAAGAATTTATTAGCCCAGTCGTCTGCTTTCAGGCAGGTGAGCATCAAGACCACCCAGATTTAGGTTCAGACATTCTCTTCTTGCCTTGAAGGCTGCCAGGAATGTGGACATTCCAAGGCTAGATCACCTAGTTCATCTGAACAAACTGCTTCCCTTTCAGAGGACACTTCTTGTCTCTATCCTGCCCTTGAAATTTTGTCAAGGTTGCTGATCTATGTACATACTGTGTCTTCCTAGCAGACTGTAAGGTCCTGGAGGGTAGGGCTTGTTCTGTTGGCTTCTATTTCACCAGCAACTTGTATAGGGCTGGTACTGAGTAATGGAAAGGGGTTCATCCTTCCTAGACCTGTTCATGTGTGGTAAAGGAGCCCACCAAGAGGACATTAAATGTAAAATTGAGGCTGTGCTAAGTGATCCCTTTATGAGGTGAAAACGAATCCCTTGAGTGAATTGGAAGGAAACAACACCATTGGACACAAGGCTTGATCAGCCAATCATGATCATTGGGGCTGGGCTGTTCTGTTGAGTGAGTGCTTCTCCCTCATCAGTACTGCAGACCACTCTTTACTCTTGCCTTACCTCACTGCCCTGGGGCCCCTGCTGTCCTAACTGGTGACCACCTCTTCTAGACTACTCCAGCTTCTATTCTCCATTTCATTCACTACTCTCCAACCGCCTCTGCCTAAGCCCTTTTATCCCTACCTCCACATCTGAAACCATGAATTGTGACTGAATCACTTCTGTCATTGTTCCCCTATGGCTCTATTCACCATCCTGCTAAACTTGAAAACCAAACTGCTCCTCGTAGGCCACACTCCCTTCCTTCAAATGTAAGGTGTAGTCCCAGCTCTTAGCACCCTCCTTGGCATATGATCAGCACTTCATAAAAGCTTCTCTCATTCATTCATTCCTGCTCTGTTCCAGGTCCTGTGCTAAAGCACTAGACAAAGAAAGTCAAAGACAGCTCCTGCCCTGGAAGAGCTCACAATCTAATTACAGGGACAATGTGCAAACCCTATTCACTAGCAAGTTATATGCAGAATAAACAGGAGGTAATTAACAGAGGGAAGGCACTAGATTTAAGAAGCATTGGGGAAATCTTCCTGTAGAAGGAGAGATTTTAGCTGGGACTTTAACAAAGCCTGGGAGGTCAGCAGTCATATCAGAGGAGGGAGAATGTTCCAGGCCTGGTGGACAGTCAGAGAACATGCCTGGAGCCAAGAGACAAGTGTCCTGTTCATGCACAGTGAGAAGGCCAGTGTCATTGGATTGAAGAGAATGTGGTGAGGAGTAAGGTATAAGAAGACTGGAAAGGTAGGAGGGGGCTAGGACATAAGGGTCTTGGATGTCAAATAGAGTATTTTGTATTTGATCCTGGAGGCAATAGGGAGCCACTGGAGTTTATTGAATGGGTGGGTGGATGACACTATCAGACCTGCATTTTAGGAAAATCACTTCAATGTCTGAATGGAGGATGGGCTGAACTGGGGATAAACTTGAGACAGGCAGACCCCCTAGCAGGCTCTGGCAACAGTCCAGGTAGGAGGTGATAAAGGTCTGCACCAGAAGGGTGGCAGCATCAGAGGAGAGGAGGAGCATGTTTGAGAAATGCTGCAGAAGTGAAATCTACAAGAGATGCTGCAGAAGAGAAATCTACAAGAGATGCTGCAGAAGTGAAATCTATGAGAGATGCTGCAGAGGAGAAATCTATGAGAAATGCTGCAGAAGTGAAATCTACAAGAGAGGCTACAGAAGTGAAATATACAAGAGATGCTACAGAGATGAAATCTACAAGAGATGTTGCAGAAGTGAAATCTATAGGTCTTGGCACCATATTGGACATGAGAGTGAGAGATAGTGAGATGTCCAGGATGACTTCTAGGTTAGGAGTCTGAGGGACTCCGAGGAGGGTGTTTCCCTCTATAAGTAATAGAGAAGGCAGGAAAAGAGGGAGGGTTTAGGGAGAAAGATGATGAGTTCCATCTTGACCATGTTGAGTTTGAGATGTCTACTGGACGTCCATTTAGGGATGTCTGAAAGGCATTCGGAAATATGAGACTGGAAATAGCAGCAGGAAAGGGAGAGTTGAGAATCCTTAGCACAGATATGATATCGGAATCAATGGGAGCAGATGAGATCTCCAAATGCCTCTCCCTCTCCATACTTCATTTTCCTCCCCCTTGGCACAGTGGAAAAAGCATTGACTTTGGAGTGAGAAAACTCAGTCTCTGACTTACTACTAGTGTGACTTTAAGCTAGTCATATAACCTTGCAGGGGCTCAGTTTCTTCTTTTATAAAATGTTGGACTGAATGGCCTCTGAAGTCCCTTCCAGCTGTCACTCTGATCCTGTGAGGCCCAGGAAGGGTTAACACAGGGCTGTTTGTGGATGTTAGGCCTTCCCTTTGACTTCTGGCTTGGGATGGGGGGAGGCTGAAGTTAGGAATGTGTTAGGGCTGCCCCTTACCCTCCCACCCCCACCCCAACACACACACCTGCATGGTCCTAGATGGATAGTTTACATTTTTGAACCTGGAGCTGAGGTGCGGAGGTATAAACAGGAAACCAGATCCCCCTGCCATCTGAGCCCCCTCTGAGTCCCCTTCTTCTAGGCTTTTACCCACTACAAAGAGCTTCCTCCTCACCTCTGCTTTCTGCTGCCTTTGTCAAAGGCTGACAACTGGGGTGGGGGTGGGAATGGGGGGACCATGGATTCTGAGTGACCCTGAAACAGGGCAAAAATCTGCCTCTGAGACTCCTGCCCTTCCACAGGTGAGGGGGAGGGGGGGAAGCCCAAAGCCTAGGCCCCTACCTGGAGCCTTGGAAAAGAGCTTGGAGCTGATAGGCCACAGGTAGTCCCAGAGCTTTTGAGAGAGAATGTTGCTACTGTGGGGGTCTCGTCAGGCTCTACTACTTCCTGCCCACAGGACCTCCAACCTCTGGGCCTCTGCTTCCTCATCCATTAAATGGGAGGTGGCATGAACCAGTTGAGCTCTAAGGCCACTTCTCTAAACCTCTGATCTTAGAGGTCATTGAGCCCAATCCCCCAGTTTTACAAAGGAGAAGCCTGTCTAGAGAGGGGGACATGATTTCTTTGAGTCAGATGGATGATAACCACAGTCACTGATATGTGTATAGAGCTTTAAGGCTTGGCAATGCATTTTGTATTTTTCATATCATTGGATCTTCACAACCTCCCTAATCACAATAATTAATAATAAATAATAACTTTTATGTAATGCTTACCATGTGCCCTGTAGGTGCTGTACTAAGTAAACACTTTATAATTATTATTCCATATGTTCCTCATTACAACCCTTGGGATGCAGGAGCTGTTATTATACCCATTTTAATGATGAGGAAACTGAAGCAAACGGAGTTGAAGTAACTTGCCCAGGGTCATATAGCTAGGAAGTGTCAGGGGCGAGTCCGTTCTGAGGGCAGGGCCAGCGTTCTCCCTGCCAGACCACATTGCCCCGTGCCAGAGTGGACAGAACACAGAAGGACCAAACGGGAGTTCCGGCTCAGAGACTTCGTGGCTGGGTGACCCTGCCCCTTTCAGTAAGTCACTGCCCCTTTCTGACCCCCCAGCTTCCTCCTCTGTAGGATGGGGAGAATAAAGTCTGCACTAGCTATTCTGAGGTAAGTAAGTGTTGTGTAAACTGCAATGTGCGTTGTCATGAAGAATGCCCTGCTCTTAACATACCAGGAAGGAAGGCTGCCTGGAGCTGACTCTACAGATAACCCCCCTCTTATCCTGCCTTGTTCTTCAGGTCAAACAAACACACACACACACAAAACACACTCCACATACATACATACATACATACACACAAACATACTCAAAAACAAATACACAAACACACACTAGGCATACCACTGACATGGCATTAAGGTGGCACAGTGGAAAGGGCACAATTTGGAGGCAGAGGAGCTGTGTTCAAATCCTGCCTTTGTCACTTACTACCCGTGTGACTCCTTTGAAAAATGACAGGGTTGGAGTCAATCACTGACTAACCAATCAATGGTCCCTTCCAACTCTGGATCTATGGTCCTATTATCTTGGGCACACTCACACCTCAAACCACTGAAGACACAGACCCAGAAACTCCTTCAAAAGCTGGATACCTTGGGCAAGCAGGGATTGATGAGACATGTGCCCTAGGGGGAGAATGGCAAAGCCTAGTTGGGGCTGGGGGAGAAGCAGGGCCCTGGGCTCTGGACCTAAGGCCTCCCTGGCTCCTATTTTATACTGGGGAGTGTGGCCAGGGCAGATTCCTGAGGCTCCCCCAAAGCATGTCTTCAACAGGGCATCAGATACCTCTAAGACCAGCAGCAGGGGAGGGGGAGATGTGGCCCTGAGGCTTCCTGACAGCTGACCAGAAAACCCTTCTCCCTGGGCCCCCTTACTCAAGTACGAGAGGAATGTGTGAGGGTCACTTGAAGAAAAACCAAACAAAATAAAACATGAGCTAAGCAAAATGGATCTAAGCTGGGCAGGCAGAAAGAATTTCCCAAGGATGTTCCTGAACCAGGTGCATGGGGGAGGGGGAGAAGGGCTGGTTACTGAATTCTGGTGGCTGTCATGCTCACAGATCAAATCTTCTCATCACTAAGAGGAAGGCTAGCATGCATGTGTATCTTTCTGTGTCATGGGAGTGTGTGTGTGTGTGTGTGTATGTGTATGTGTATCCTGGTGGGGGGGGAAGACAGAGAGAGAGAGAGACAGAGAGAAGAGGGAGGGAGGGAGGGAGGGAGGGAGGGAGAGAGAGAGAGAGAGAGAGAGAGAGAGAGAGAGAGAGAGAAGGAAGGAGGGAGAGAGGGAGGAAAGTAGGGAGGGAGAGAGTGTGTGTGTGTGTGTGTGTGTGAGAGAGAGAGGGAGGGAGAGAGAGAGAGAGAGAGAGAGAGAGAGAGAGAGAGAGAGTGTGTGTGTGTGTGTGTGTGTGTGTGTGTGTGTGTGTGTGTGTGGTGGGAAGAATATAGGGGGAGAGCCTTCACTAGGCCAGGGATTCCAAGTTTCTCAGAGCCAGAGCCGGCATTTTGGGTTAGAGGTCTAGAACAGAAAGCTCTGCTGCACATTCACTTAGAAAACCACAAAATAGCACCATCTAGGTTTTATTGTATTTCTGTTTATTTTGTTAAACATTTCCCAATCACATTTTCATCTAGTCTGGGCACTATAGGTGTTGGGGACCCCAGGTGACCCAGAGTCTTCTAGTTTGACACCTATGATGTAGTCCAACCCCCTAATTTTACAGATGAGGAAACTGAGGCACAGGAAAGTAGCCACACTAAGACCATGAAGCCAGAACAGGGAGGGAACTCAGGGACATGGACCCAGATCTTAGCCTGGGAAAATTCAATAATCATGCAAATGCGTGAGTTTGCACACGGCTAAGATGGGACGGACACTGGTTCATGGATCTCTAGACCAGCCATTTACCCAAACCTCTTATTGCCTTTCCATTTCTTGCTCAGGGCACAGTAATCAAATGAACAAAACCATGGTTTTTGAAAAGAGCATGACAGTCAGCTGCCCCATGGATCTGCTCATTATTTCTGCAATGCCCCTTATCAAAATTCACTCCCTGGCCACCACTCTCATATGTCTTGTCTCCCACATTAGAATGTAAACTCCCTGAGGGCAGGAACTGTCTTTTCTATTTATATCTCAGTATTTAGCACAGTGTCTGGCAAATCAGAAGTACCTAATAAATGCTTTCCTTCCTTTCTTTCTTTCTTTCTTTCTTTCTTTCTTTCTTTCTTTCTTTCTTTCTTTCTTTCTTTCTTTCTTTCTTTCTTCCTTCCTTCCTTCCTTCCTTCCATTCTTCTACTCTCCCTGCCTCTCTCTTTCCCTTCTTTCTTCTTCCATCCATTCGTCCACTCCCTCACTGGCTAAAAGCCAATCTGCCTAAAAGCATGCTCACATCTTCCCTAAAAGTTTTCCTTTGACCCTTCCATCACCTCCTCCCATCCAACTACTACTCCACTTCTTTCCTCTCTTTCAGTGCTAATAAACTTGAAAAAGCTAACTGTACTCTGCCTCTACTTCCTCACTGTCTAAAGACAGAGACTGATGGTCCCAGTACGTCCTTTCAGTCTGGGGTTCTGTAGAGTGATAGAGCCAAAGGTGGGGGTTGAAGGACTGAGGCAGGGGAGATGGATGGACAGGGTCCCTCTCCTTCCCACTCCCCGCCAGGGGAAGATTTACAGTCCTTTGATGTTATATGTCTAAAGAATCAAATTCAGCTAAGCTCCTTCCAGTTGGCCTTTTCTCCCCACTCCTCTCTTGAAGCTACTTTCTCAGTAGCCACCAGTGTTCTCAATGACCAAATCCAATGGCCGTTTTTTCAGTCCTCGTCTTCCTTGACCCCTCTGCAGCTTTTAACACAGCCAATTACTTCTGTGTAGGCTACTCTCTCCTCTTGGCTTCAGAGGTATAGGGACACATTTGATTCCTTTTCCTCTAATCGTTCCCAGACTTCTAATTCTAGACCATCTCCACCTGGATGTCCTCAAATTGTCTCAAACTCAATATGGTCAGGACCAAACTTACCGTCTTTACCTCTGAATGTACTTTTTCCCTATTCTTTTCTGTGTCATCACCTGGTATAGGAGAAAGAACCAAGGGCCTGGGTTCAAATCTTAGACCTGTCACTCACTGCCTATGTGATCCTGGGCTTTAGTTTCCTCGTCTCTAAAATGGGGAGGTTGGACTCAATGGCCTCTGAGATCACCTTCCCACTTTGGATCTAGGCTCCTAGGATCTTTTCTCATGTTTGTAATGGCAGGGCTTTCTTCACCTCTTCCCTTTCTCTCACCTCTCAATCCAATTGGTTACCAAGTGTTTGACTCTACTGCCCATCTCTTCTCTACTTTGACTTCCACCATCCTCACAGAAGTCCTCATCATCACTTGCTCAGATGATCCTCCTCACTCCCTGCCTCCACGTTCTTTCCCTTCTGTTTCTCATGTCTCTTCCAAAACAACCTTTCTCAGGCACAGGAAAGTCTCAAAACTCTGCTCAAAAATCTTCAGTAGTGACCTATTGCCTACAGGTAAAGTTCAAATCCCCTTTCCTGGATTTCATGGCATAATTCAAATTTGGTGCTCCCCTAGCTTTTGTGTCCCATCCACCTCCCATCACTCTCTTCCATACATTTTATGTCATAGCTAAGGGGACATGGGAGAGTTCTCTCTCCCCTCTCCTACTTCCATATCTCTGCTCTCATTGTGCTTAAGATACTTTCTTCCCTCTCATTTTTCATCTGTTGAATTCTTTTAAAGTCCAGCTGTCACTTCCTCCATGAAGTCTCACCTGACTCCACTCCCCACCCCCAAGTCCTTAACAACTTTCTCTCCATACCTCACATAGCATCTTGCTTATTGCTTTTTGAGTTGTATCTAACTCTTCCTGACCCCAGTTGGGGTTTTCTTGGCAAAGATACTGGAGTGGCTTGCCATTTCCTTCTCCAGCTCATTTTACAGATCAGGAAATTGAGGCAGGTAATTTATGTGGCTTGTCCAAGGTAAGTGCCTGAGGTGGGATTTGAACTCAGGAAGATGAGTCTTCCTTACTCCAGGCACCGCACTCTATGCACTCTGTCGCCGCCTAGCCATCCATTTACTACTTACAACTATTCATAATAGGTCTCATGTAATGCTATATGTTTTCTTTGTCCATTTTTATGCCTTCTCCTCTTACTAGACTATATGTTTCATGAAGGCAGGGGATTTATCTTATACAGATTATGTATTTCCCTCAGTGAAATGTACTCAGTTAAGTAGATGCCTCCCAGATAGAAAGGCCAGCACATGGACAGAGTGTAAATTCTATCTTGTTCTGATAGAGCGTAAGCTCCTTGAGGGCAGGAATTGTCTCATTTCTGTCTGCGTATCTTCAAACCAGAGTAGTATCTGGAAGCAGGAGAGGTTATGGTATGTTTGGGGGAGGCTGGACATCCAGTTGAGCCATAAAGTAAAGTAGGAGCTTAATAAATATTTGATTGGGGTGTGCTGGCTAGAGTGGAGTCAGGAAAACTTCCCTTTCCACCTGACACTTAACACCTCTGAGACCACAGGCAAATCCCTTCATTTCTATTGGCCTCATCTTCAACTACAGAATTCAGAGACTGGATGAGATGGCCTCTGAGGCTCCTCCTACCAGCTCTTGATCCAGGATGCTAGGATTCCTCTGTGCCTCAGTTTCTACCTTTGTAAAGTGAGGAGGTTAGCCTGGGTGACTACTGAGGTCCCTCTGGGTCTAGGACTCTCCTCTGTGGGTTGGCCTGAGTTTCTGCCTTTCTTTTCCAGCACCCCTTGGTATGGAGCTCGCTCAGAGTCAACGACTACCTCCCTCCCTGCCTCAGTTCCCCCTCAGCCAAATGGAGACCCTGGTCTCTGCCCACCCTCTGTCTCAAAGCTAGGGTGATGCAGTAGATGGGGAAGGGCTTTGAAAATGAAGAAAACAAGACATTATATACAAAATGGTTTTCCTGTTGTTGCTTTGGATAGTAAACTTGGGATCTTATTATCCTCCGGACCTGTCCCCTGGATCCTCTTCCAAACTGAGGCCTTTTTTCTTTCCACTCACTATCCTATCACAAGAACCCCTCTTCTGCTGAATTCAGCTCAGGGATGCTGTGCTATATTGGGGATGGGATGGAAAGGGCGCAGTAGGGGCCCTGGAGAGAGGAGAAGGATCTGGAGAGACTCAGAAACTAAGACTACAAAAAGGGGAGGGGAGAAAAGGAGGGGGTTGAAGTTTTCTGAATTGGGCCCCCAACCCCCTGGCCCAGCTCTCAGCACTGGATGGTGCTGCCTCCCTGAGGCCAAACTGGAGGGGCGTGTGTATGGGGGGAGTGGATTATTGTGCAGGCAATGTGACAGGTGGCGTTGGTGTTTCTGATGTCTCCACATGGGTTTGCTGTTCCAATCCGTCCCCTCCCGGGGGGTACTGTGGGCAAACTCCAAGAAAGCAGCGGGCGGGGAACACGGCAGATTTCTGATGGCAAAAATAGCCCACTTTGCAGTTCAATGGGGATTGATTAAAACAACAGAAAAGAAAGACCCCAAACAAACATTTTCAAACAAAAGTACAGAAGATCACTTTGGGTGTTCAGGGGAAAGGCCATCTTGGTCTCCAACCCTCAGAGAAGGCTCTCCATTGGCAGATGGAAAGGACTCTTCTGGATTCATGGAGGGATCTAACTCCCCAATCTCCTCAATGTCTCCCACCTGGAGAGACTTTTTCCTAGCACAATATAAGACCCTGAAATGATTCTCCCCATTTGGTTGGTGGATGAAGCCCAAGAGCCTCGAGGTCACATGATCAACCAACATCAATGAACCCAGAACAGGCATTACTACTCCTTATCTTAAGTGATGGCAAGATAACGACCTTTCCTTGGAGGAGTCCAAGGTGAACAGTAGATACCCATATCCATACCTCCATATACACATAGAGAAGCCTTAAGGATATTTGTAAATCACGTTAGCTGGTACCAATAAAGGCCAAGTAAACTGGGTCACTGCTGGCTAGGAGAAAGTTCCAGTGGGTGTTGCTAACCAGGGAGGGCTGGCTGA
>CM053595.1:307147695-307165380 GCA_028646575.1 Pseudocheirus occidentalis
TCAGCCAGCCCTCCCTGGTTAGCAACACCCACTGGAACTTTCTCCTAGCCAGCAGTGACCCAGTTTACTTGGCCTTTATTGGTACCAGCTAACGTGATTTACAAATATCCTTAAGGCTTCTCTATGTGTATATGGAGGTATGGATATGGGTATCTACTGTTCACCTTGGACTCCTCCAAGGAAAGGTCGTTATCTTGCCTTTTTTTTGCAGTCAAGGTGTTCCACAGATGCCAGAGCTAGGGGCACAGGGTGGAGAAGAAGGGGGGTAGATGAGGTGTCAAGGGAAGGGCCAAAGGGCATGAGCGGAAGAGCCTCCACTTGAGGCATGATGAACAAACAGGCTTAACAGGAAGCAGTCTCCGTGATCCTGTGAACCCCACTCCCCACCCTCACCCCCAGTGGAGAACAGCTGGTACAAGTAGAGCTCTAGATATGCCACACACACACACACACACACACACACACACACACATACACACAGTCAGAGTGACAAACTGCTTTCTATCTACAGGCTCACAAATGCACACAACCCCCTGCTCCCCCCAGGCACACATGCATGTGCACACACAGACACACACAGACACACAGACACACACATACAGAGCCAGAGTCACAAACTGCTTTCCACCTATAGGGTCACAAATGCAAACAAGCCCAGCCCCACCCCTTGGCACATATGCATGCGCACATACATGAATACACACACACTTTCTGTATTCCCTCCCATATGATGTGTCACTGTTGGGGTTCTAGAACTAGATAAATACGGTAGAGGTATCAATGATCCTCATTTCTCAAGCACATGCCTGGTTGGGCTTTATAGTTAGAAAGAACATTTCCATACATCATTTCACTTAATACTCCCTAAGACATTCTAAGTCAGTAGTAAGGACACCATTATCCCCATTATATAGATGAGGAAACTGAGAATTGGGGAGAATAACCTAACTTGCCAAGGCCCTATAGCTAGTAAGCTGAGCCTCTAAGCCTCTCTCTTGGAAAGGCCCACGAATGGGCATCTCCACAAATGCCTGTCCTTCATGTCTTACTGCCACCTTCTTGGTTGGCCAGGTCATAGACTTGGAGCTGGAAGAGGATGTCAAAGGCCATTCCGCTCACCCCCTTATCTTACGCCAAGGGCTCTATCCCTAGTGGAAGCAGAGTCAGGTGACAGAGTCCTGGGGTCCCTCTGCTGATTCTAACTCAGTGTATAATCTTGGACAAGTCTCCACATAATAACTGACATTTATATTGTACATTCAGGTTTTCCCCAAAATCTTTTAAGAACCTCATGTAGATTTTGTGAGGCAAAGTACTATTGGCATTTTTACTGTCCTTTAGCAAGTGAGGGAACTGAGGCAGGGGAAGGTTCATTCATTTGGGCAGGGACTGGGATCAGGTCTTTGGATCCAGGTCCAGCATTCTGGCCACCATACCAAAACGCCTCCCCCAGATTATCTGGGCTCATTGCCCCCAATCTCTAACGGTGGAGTCAGACCTCCTCTGCCTGCTGCCTTGCCCTCAGGCTAGCTGTGGAGCTCCTATCCCGACTTGTCTGTCCAACCACAGAGTTAAAAGGCTAGAAGGCCCTCCGAGACTAGTCATCTAGTCCAACTCCCTCATTTTGCAGATCAGGAAACTGAGGCCCATAGACAGAAAGTGAATTAATTGCCCAAGGTCACCCGGCGAATCAGGGGCGATCGAGTTGGAAACAATTCTAGTACGTTGGCGCTGCAGCCCAAGGTGGGAGAGCCCTACCTCTGTGGGGTTGAGCCCTCTCTCCTGCCTCCCCACCCCCCTGAGCCTGGGCGCTGTCCCCGGACAAGGTGGCTGCCCCGGCCACACCCTCTTCTCTCTATCGAGCTCGAGTCCGGGGGACAAAAGCTGCCTTTTTCACTGTGGACACATTGCAGCCTCACCAAATCAGCTAATTATTGACAGTTGGTGAAGAGGAGATTTCACTTTTTCCTCCTGTTAAACTGCGCCTAATTAGTAATTACTGGCTCCCAGTCACTGCGGCTCCTCGCTCGCCCGCCTGCCGGCCCGCCCGCTCCTCCTCGCAGTAATCCCGCTCCCAGTGCCTCATTAACCTTCTGCATTTCTCCTGCAGCCTGCCAACAAGAAGAAGATGAAAACAGATTGGCAAACAATGGTTCAGCCTTGTATCTGCACTCCGGGCTCGGCGGCCCCAGAGCTCCCAGGGGAATATTGGGAAAAGGGGGGAGCCGGGGGGAACAGAGAGCAGCGAGAGGAGAGAAAGCCAGAGGCAGAGAAGAGAGAGATCGGAGGAGAGAGAAAGGCAGCAGAGAGGGCTTTGGGTAGGGGAGACACAGGGAACAGAGAGCGACTGAAGTGAGAGAGACAAGGGAGGGCTTTGGGTTGAGGGAGACATGGAACAGAGAGAGACCCAGAGATGGAGACACAGACAAGAGAGGGATTTAGGGGGTGTAGAGAACAGAGAGAGACAGAGAGGAGACAAGAGAGGAGCTTAGGAGGCAAGAGATTTGGGGGGAAAGAGGGAGATTCAGAGACTAGAGGGACACAGAGCAAGGCAAAGACAGAAGATGGGGTGGGAGAGACAACAGAGAACGATTTTCAGGGATATACAAAGTATAAAGATAGAGAGACAGGACAGACCAGAGAGGGAAGAGAAACAGAACAGAGAGGTTTTTTTTTAGTAGGCCCAGAGATGAGAGAAAAAGAGACAAGAAAAGCAGAGATGGAGAACCAAGGGTCTTGGGAGAATACAGAACAGAGAGGGAAAGAAGACAGAGATGAGGGGTGGAGACAGAGAATAGAGAATTTGGGGGAAGAAGCTGAGATGGAAGAGGAAAGAAGAGAGGCTTGGGGAGATAGAACAATAGAGAGACAGCAAAGAAAGGAGTAGCTGAGAGACAGAGCAGAGAGGCTGAACTGAAGGGTGGGGAGAAGATAGAAGGAACAGATATGGAATTAAGGAAGGGAAAGCAGAGAATGGGGGTAGGGGAGAGGGAACAGAGTTTGAAGAAAGATGCAAATAACTGGGTGAGGAGTGAGAAGAGAGAAAGAGAGACAGAGAACAGAGAGGTGGAGAAAGCTAGAAATAGAAGCAGTCAGAATGGTGGGGGAGGAGGAGGAGAGGGAGAGAGAGACAGAGACAGAGAGACAGAGGGACTGAACCTGCTAGGAACAGAAAAGAAGTCCCAGACAGAGAGAGCCAGAGTCAGGCTGACCCAAGCATGCCTCTCAGTCTGTACCATGAGGAATGTGACCAAAGGTAGGGAGCTGGAATAGAATACCGGGGTGACGGCCTGGGGCTAGAGCAGGGGCAGGGGTAGGGACAGGGGAAAGGGATGCTGCTAAGGGACTGATGCGGGTTAGTGTCCCTCACTTTCCTGATCCCTGTAAAGGAAATGGGTTTGTTGGCACGTGGAGTTCTTTGATATTGCTCACCTAAGCACCCAATCAGCCATGGTCCTTGTCCTGTGCTATGATAGTCCTAACACCTGGCCTGCCCAGGACAGCTCCTTCCCCACCCACAGTTAGGGTTAGGACCACCAAGGGCCTTCCTGTCTTTCTAAATCTGTGGCCCTAAAGCTTAAAGGCTCTTCTTGGAGTAAGGCAAGAAATTGAAAAGCAGTACCAACTTTTTCAGAGCCTTGGACAGGGGAAAGGAAGGACATTTCTGGGGGCACTGGATGGACAAAGATCCCTCCTCTTCCAAGTAGGGTCTGAGCCTGTCAAGAATCACCGCTTTATCCAAATATCTCTTCCTATCTTGAGTAGCCTCTTTAATTGCTTCATCAAAGTAATTTTATGTAAAGAAAAAATAACTGGAGAACTCTGTGTGAGTACTCCCATGTATTGCACTTCGGGTGTGCCATGTGCATGTGTGTGTGTGTACGTACGCGTGCACTCAAAGTAAGGTGCTGTGGGTCATGGGATGTGAGTCCTTTGTATCAATCTGTGGGTAGTTGGTATGTGAACATCAGCATCTTCTTCCTGCTTTTCTGGAAGTGGAAGCTCCCTGAGGGCAGGCACTGTTTCAGTCTTTGTGCTGTCACATGATTCTACTTCTCCCCACTCACATCCTTCATTTAGGAAGTGATGAAAGAGCAGGTATTTCCATAGAGTGTTAAGGCTATTGTCTGTGTAACAGGACATTGCTGGTGGGCAGATTCCCCAATCTTCCTCTACTGAGCTTTCAGAAAACTTAGTCCCTTTCATTTCTAAGAGAGGGAGAAAAGGAGGAAGAGCAATCCTTGAGTAGAATCTGCATATTGAGATGAGTAAATTGAGGCAGGCTCATAATGGTTATGTGACTTGCCCAGAGCTAGTAAGTGTCCACAGAGGGATCTGATCCCAGTCTTTCAGACTCCATATGCAATGGTCTCTCCACCAAACCAAAGAGAGGGGAGCTGCTCCATTGCCCTCTTGACTCAGTGTCCCTCCCCTTCCCCCTGCCCTTCTAAGATCTAGGTTGGAAAACTATGGCAGAATATAGTGTCTCCAGAGGGTCTTTAGGAAAATGTACCTGTGTTACAGGTACCCTTGTTTCAAGTCCCCTTTAACCAAGAGAGATGAGTGTTCTCATGAGTACATTCTCAAAGCTGTTATTTCTAGCTTGCCTCCTCTTTCTCAGTGAGGCTGAGTGGAGTGATGAAAGGCATTTTGTCAGAAGGGGAAGAGGTCTAGGTTCAATCCCAGATAGTCTCTAGAACTGCCTGAAGGAAAGCCCCCTGCCCCTCCAAGGCTGCTCTCCCATCCTCCCTAAGTTGCCAGAGGATAGAGAAATCAGAGCTGGCAACATCTCAGTGCCCTGGAATGAGCACATAGGAGTCAGCTACTCCTCTGCCAGGGGACAAAATCTTCTAGGAAAGGTTGTAGGCTTCGTGTGAGCCTTTCCTGCCAGATTCTGGACCAAAGTCCTCTGTGATTCAGTTCCCATGATATATGTTCTGCCTCATCTCCTTCTCCCCTCCATGCAGCCAACATCCTAGGTAACTGTCCTGGAAGGCAAGGGTTGTTTCATTTTTGTCTTTTTAGTCACAACACTGCGGTTAGGTGGCGCTGCGGTGGATAGAGTGCTGGTGCTGGAATAAGGAAGAATCATCTTCCTGAGTTCAGATAAACTAGCTGCGTGACCCTGGGCAAGACACTTCACCTGATTTGCCTCAATTTCCTTCTCTGTAAAATGAACTAGAGAAGAAAACGGCCAACTACTCCAATATCTTTATCAAGACAATTCAAACATAAAAGAGAGCAGATAGGGGGAGGGGCTTTACAGTGGGATCACTGTTTTGGGGTTGGGGGTAGGAGAAAGAAGGGGAGAAAATTTGTAACTCAAAATCTCGTGGAAATGAATGATGTAAACAATAAAATAAATTTAAAAATTTTTTAAATTAAAATTAAAAAAAGAAAAAGAAAAGAAAATTCAGAATGGGGCCACAAAGAGTCAGACATGATGGAACAACAATAGATACTTAGTGCATAGAAGATACTTAATAATAAGGATAACTGTGGTACACAAAAAGAAGTTGTCCCTAGCTCTGGAGTCAGATGAACTGGGTTCAAATTCCTCCTCTAATGTTTGTTACTCTGTGTGACCTTGGGCAAGTTAGGTAACTTCCCTAGGCTTCTTGCATTTGTAAAATGACCTGATGTCCTCGAAGGTCCCTTCAGTTCTAGATCTATGGTCCAAGATCCTAAATCACTTTACCTCTCCATTCCTCAGTTTCCTCACCTGTAAGATGAGCAAATGACCTCCAAAATATCCCTTCCAGCTCTCATGTCATAATACTATGGTCATGTGGTCCTATGGAGAGCACTCTGCAAATTGCCTTCCAGCCTGGGCCAGTCTCCTTCCCATGCCCTGAATCCCTTCCCATGTTCAGAAGATGCATTATCTGGTGAATATACAGGACGCTGGAATTGAATCTAGAGTCAGAAGAGAACTGGGTTCAATTCCTGCTCCTCAACTTTCATTAAATAGTTAGTTTTTATTATTTTATTAAAGACTATTATTAAATGTGTTGATATTTTAAAAATAATTAATAGCTGTGTAACTCTGGACAAATCACCTCTCTGTGCCTCAGTTTCCTCTCCTGAAAAAGGGGGATAACAATGTCTATAATACCTACCTTACAGAAGTCTTACAAGTCCCAGTGCATGCATATATTCTGGGAAGGGCCCTAAAGTTCAGTTTAGTTCAACCTCTCCTAATTTTTTAAGTATTACATAGACACCAGGGGCTTTACCATAGTGAGTAGAGGGGTGGCTCTGGAGATGAGAAGTCCTGAGTTCAAATCTTGCCTCAGACACTTACTAGCTGTGTGACCTTGGACACATCACTTAACCTGTGAACCTCAGTTTCTTTACATGTAAAATGCATCCAGAATCATAGATTTGGAGCTGAAGGTCACTGAATGCAAGTCCCTTACTTTACAGACGAGGATCTGATGCATGAGAAGTTACCATCACTGCATAAATACTGGTAATTGTGATATTCATGCCTCTTCCCTTGCCTGATACCCTGTGAATATTCCTGGGCTCTCCCATCCTCTCCCAGGATTCTTTCAGAACCTCCGCATCCTTCAAGACTCAGCTGCATCACCACGCTTCTTAGGAAGACTCCTTAGGCCACCCAGCACTTGCCCTTTTCTGGACTCATGCTGGGCTCATGATAAGTGCCACCCAAGCTCAGGAGCCCCCCATCCAGACACTTCCTGCTCACTAGTCCATTGCTCTTCTCCTTGGCTCATTTGGGAACTCCCATCCTAAGCTCTCCTCCTCCCTTGCTCACTGTATCAGTGATTCAGCAGAAATAGGGAAGTCTGGGGGTAGGGGAGAGGAAGATGAGTTTGTTCTGTATTTCTTGAAGGTCTAGAGCAAACTCATGTACAAACCTGTGCTGTGATGGAGTGGGTACCTACTACATGTTTGTCAGATTAAAGTGAAAGAAGACAACGAGGTGAGATGTTATCATGGTTAGTGGAATAGGACTGTGTGTCAGAGGAATCACTGGGCTATGCCATGAGAGGAAATGTAGACACAGCCTCATGCTATGGGAGAGTAGGCTTGAAGTCAAGATTTCCCTCTAGAGCAGTAGTTCTCAACCTGTGGGTTGCTAACCCTTTGGGGGTCAAACGACCCTTTCACAGGGGTTGCCTAAGACCATCAGAAAACACTTATTTCCAATGGTCTTAGGAACCAAGACACCGCTCCTCTATCTCTCTGCAGGCAGGTCCGCCCACATGCAGATACGCCTACGTACAAGTATTAAAGGATTGCAGCATTAGGAAGGTTGAGAACCACTGCTCTAGATTCTGTTTTTTACTCCAGAGAGAGACAGAAAGAGAAACAGAGACAGAGACAGAAACAGAAGTCTTCTCACCCTACTTCACCCTGGAGTAATCCTTTGTCCTAGGGCTCTCTTCTCCCACTGGTGAGTTTTTCCATTTTGAGGAAGGGGTCAGGCCAGTCATCCTTCATTACTCTTCCAGATCTGCTTCTGATTCGAGATTTAGACACCATATCACCTACTCCCTACCATCTCCCTCAACTTTTAAGCTCCTCTTGATATGTTTCCCCTCATTAGAATGTAAGCTTCTTGGGGTGGCCAGGTGACACAGTGAATACAGCACTGGCCCTGGAGTCAGGAGGACCTGAGTTCAAATTCGGCCTCAGACACTTAACACTTAGTAGCCATGTGACCTTGGGCAAGTCACTTAACCCCAATCGCCCTGCCTTCCCCCTCCAAAAAGCAAAAAAAAAAAAAAAAGTAAACTCCTTGGGGGCAGGGACTGTCTTTCTTTTTGCTTATACATGGATCCTGAGAGCTTAGCCCAGTTTCTGGCACATAGTAAGCACTTCTTAAACTTGCTCATAAGAAGAGATCTGAGTTAGCATACTGGCACCTCTTTTAAGACTTTTGGAACCTTGAAGGATTCTCCCTGGATCTTCCAAAGGCTCCTTTTTGTAGATGACATTATGCCAGCTACATCCAGTCCTAAGACACTGCAGAACCTTCTGGAAGAGATAGGTAAGCACCCAGAGGAGTTTGCATATTCATGAAGAATGTCTATGGCCCAGATTTCAACATACACTTAGATGCACACCCTATAGAGCTTGTCCAATAACGTGTATATTTGGGCCATGGACCAGCACAGTTGGTCAATGAAAGGGCCCTACACTGAAAAGAAGGAAAGTGGACTGGACTATTTGGGGGAAAATTTACTGACCCCCAAGTTTACCGTGAAAACCAAGGCCCACCTTTCCAGTACTAATATGGTTCCAATAATGCTCCACAATAGCAATGCCTTGAATATCAGGGCCTCTGAAGCAGCAAGAAAAACGAGAAGGCAATGGAGAGACACATGATGGGTGCTGCCAACATGCAACCTAGAACTGAGGAACATCTCCAGAGCTGAAGAGAAGGACAAGATGTGATCCAGGAGGGATATGGCAGGAGCAAGGAAGGACAGGGAGGCAGACAGAATACTCTCTTGGTACCTCGGTCAGGAGGAGACCTGACAGGCTCAGCACACTGGCTGACAACCCCCCCCCTGCCCCCACCATGGTCACCTTTGGAACAATGTGAACAACAGTTGCCCATAAGGAGCAGGGAAATTGTGATCTCTAAAGCTGGAGGGAATTTCTGAATCTATGAGAGCACAGATCCCTTGGGGTGTTGTGTGACCCTGAATGAAGAATGTAATCTCTCTGAACCTTAGCTTCCTCATTGTAGAATGGGAACATTTGTACCATCTCTGCTTTGCAGGGTTGTGATGGTAAAAAGGCTTGGTAAAGCTTGGAGGGCTTCAGAATCACCAAGTTCAGAGAAAACTCAGATCATCTTTGTTATTCAGGTAATTTCAGTCATGTCTGACTCTGTGACCCCATTTGGGGTTTTCTTGACAAAGATACTAGTTTGCCATTTCCTTCTCCAGCTCATTTTACAGATAAGGAAACAGGGAAATGGGTGAAATGACTTGCCCAGGGTCACACAACTAGTGTGTCTGAGCCTGAAGATGAGTCTTCCTGCCATCAGGGTCAGCACTCTATCCACCTTGCCACACTAACTGTTCCTCAGAGATTACCTAATCTACCCCATACATGAACAAGAAACCCAATATACAGTATACCTCCCTTGCCTCCAAATTGCTCATCCCATCACTAGCTCCAGACCTTTAGTGAGGGGCACTTTACCACCTCCTGGGATGGCTGTCACTACATATTATTACAATAAAGAAAATAAGGCAGGGGTATGGTATAGATATTATCATAAAGAGAAAAGAGTTAGAAGCTGGGGTAAGGTGCCATCATATAGTGGATAAAGGGCTGGATTTGATGTCCAAAAGACCTGGGATCAAATTTTGCCTCAGACACTTGCCCCCAATTTTTCTACAAATGTCATCCCTGTATTAAGGGGACCAACAAAGGGAGTAAATCCATGTCTGGCTGACCCTGGTTGTGTTGTGGAACAAAGAAAAGCATCCTTTTTCCCAGGTCCCTCTAGGTGAAGTGCCAGACCCAGCCATCTAGTCTGTGTCCCTTTCAAAAGAGCAGTCGATCCAAGGAGGCCACTTCCATTACAAGCCAGAAGGGGATCAAACAAAGTGAAACAGTGAAAGGATCTCTTCTAAAACTGATCTTCCTACAGACATATGCGTAGAAGAGAGGGAGAAGAGCAACCTCTTTCCAGCTTAAGGAGCCCCAGATGGGAGGGAAGTCCCAGGTTCTTTTTTCCAGGAGCCACGAAGATAGGTCAGGTCAGTTGGCAGTTGAGAAGAGTTTGTGTTTAAGTGTTAGGTGCTCTTAGAGAGCACACAGTAGTGGGGGGGGCTTCTGGGAAATGGGGTGGCTTGCATAGAGGTGGGCTACTGCCACACTGGGGTCACTTTGGGCAGGGTTAAACCACATCTGAATGCAGCACCCACTGCCCCATCATGCCCACTTGGTGGCCTTGTAAGAGTTGCTCCTAAAGCTCCAGATGGTTAGACATAATTCCCATAGGAAAAGTTAAACAACAGAAAGTAATGTAGGAGAAAGGTCAATTGAGTGGTAGAGCCCCCAGGAATTCGGGAGTCTTCCCAGGATGGAGGGTCCTGGGGAGAATCCAAGGAGCACTTCTGGAGAAGGTAGGACCTTAGCTGGATCTTAAGGGTTGGACAAGGGTGAGAGGGGTGGAAAAGGCCAGGAAGAGCACTCCCTACCAAGTGGGGAAGAAGAGTCTGAGAAGAGGTAGGGGTGCATAAGGCAAGGGCAGAAGAGAGGGAGGAATCTGACCTGGGGGAGGAGAAGGTGAACCTATCACATCAAACAATCAACAAGCACTTATTTTTTAAAGTTTATTTATGTATTTATTTGCTTTTTGGAGGGGAGAAAGTAGGGCAATTGGGGTTAAGTGACTTGCCCATCTAAAGCCGGATTTGAACTCAGATCCCCCTGACTCCAGGGCTGGTGCTCTATTCACTGTGCAACCTAGCCACTCCTCAACAAGCACTTATTAAGTGCCTGTTGCATACCAGGCTTGGTGCTGGGGATACAAATTCAATGAATGAAACAGTTTCTGGTTGAGGTATCCAGGGAGACGACAAGGACAAATACAAATATATACAGTATATAAAGAAAATAAGTACAAAGTAGTTAAATACCAGGGCAGCAAGGTGGCTCAGGGGATAGAGAACCAGGCTTGGACTCAGACAGACCCGAGTTCAAATCCGGCCTCAGACACTTACTAGCTGTGTGACACTGGGCAAGTCGCTTAATCCTATTTGCCTCAGTTTCCTCATCTTTAAAATGAACTGAAGAAGAAAATGGCAAACCAGTCCAGCATCACTGTCAAGAATGCATCATGAAGAGTCAGACGTGACTTAATGACCAAACAACAACAGCTTAAACACCTAGGAGTTGTGGGAAGAGAGTCAAGAAAAGCTTTGTGTAGAAGGTGATACTTGGCCTGAGGGAAGAAAGAGAAGGATTCTATGATTTGGGGAGGAGGGATGGGGAAGAGGAAATGTGTTTTAGGAATGGAAGGACAGGCATCCCAATGGAGGACAATGGAGGATAGGCATCCCATGCAAAAGTGTTGAGATAGGGCATGGAGTGGTACCTGTGATAAACATCAAGAAAGAGAATATGGTTGATCCCTGAGTGCAGGAAGCTAAATAATGTCAAAACAGCAAGAAATGTGCCAAATAAGGATTAAAAGCAACAGTGAGCTACAAAGAGAGACTAGTTATTACAGAGTCAATCTTGTTAGATACTGGTGACTGGCTCTCCAATAAAGTCTCATTAGAGACTAGTCACTAGAGACAGACATCATTACAAGAAAAATCTTACAGAAAGAATAAAAACCACACACATACGTATATATGTATATAAGTATATACACACATATACACATACATATGATAAGCAAGAAGACACAATAAAGTAAAAAAAAATGCTGAAGTAAAAAACAAATATTCAAGAGCCCAGTAAAAAGGGAAGCGCTGTAATAATTCTGATAGAATTTCTAGAAATGCTTAGGAGGTGATTGCAGGATGCTCCAGAATGGTTCAGAAGAGTAATTTTTAAAAAGTTAAAAAAATCCTAATGGAAATTAAGAGAGACTTTAGAGCTTTCAAATAAGAAATATTTTTTAAATGATGCATAGAAGAAATGACCATTTTTACTCCAAAATAATAGATTTTCCAATGAAAATAAACCAAAACTAAAAAATTCAGAGACAGAAGAAAGATGATCAGAACAAAAGACAATATATTTGAAAGAACCCTGAGATAACTACAGGGAGATGGAAGATGGAACGCTTGAGATAACTGGAGAATCATAGATATTCCAAGAAAACATGATGAAATAAAAAGTCTAAATACTATGTATCAGGAAATCATACAGGAAATTTCCCAGAAATACTGGAGACAGAGGAAAGAGTACAACTAGATAGACTCCACGAAAGACTGACAAAAAGAAACAATACATTAAACGCACCAAGAAATGTCATACTCAATTGTGACATAGAACTGTGACATTAAATAACAAATATTGCAGCCTATTAGAAGGGAGCCCTTATTTACCAAGGAGAGACAGTCTGGATCATGCAAGATTATTCTTTGGTCATTAGAAGTTAAAGAAAAAAATACAGTGGAGGCTGGTATTGGGGAATAGCAGGCTAGAGGACTGACAAGGTAGTGTGAGATTTTGATTGCTAGATGAGGAACATGAATATTTTCCTTCAGTTGGTTGGTTGGTTGTTGTGCTTCATTCTCAAAGAGGACCAAAATGATATCACTGTGTATGGGTGATACCTTTTAATCCATGCATAAATTGGATTTAAGTAAGGCAGAGCTGCACAAAGTTGCTGACCTCACTCTCTTCCAGAGTCATCACTGTCCAGTGGCAGGACAGAGTCAAGGTGACTGGTGATGGACTGAGATCCAGCAGATGACCTTGGTATTTTAGGAAGATTAATTTTGCGACATTGGGTAGAATGGATCAAGGGGGGAGACTGGAAATCAGATAAGAGGAGGCTATGGCAATAATTTAGTCCTAAACTGGGGTGGGGATGGTGAGAATCAGACTAGAATCTGGGGCTGACTTATTTTTGGGCTCTCAGATGATGGAGTATGATGGGGCTAAATGGAGAGGAGAGACAGATCCGTGACATTGGTCTTGGACCATCTGAAGAGTCGTGCTGAGCTCAGATGCAGCTCTATACAAGTCAAGACCAAAGAAAATGGCTGCTAACTACAGCAGAAGGGACTTGGGTTATTTAGCAGCAAGGATTCCCACTAGCACAAAAGGTCTCAGTGACTGAGGGTAATTATTCAGGGCCAGAGGAAAGTAAGATCATGCCACCACTGCTGGTATTATTTTAGGTCCTGGAGAATTATCTTGTGAAAAAGCAGACCCACAAGTGCTGCTAGGGAAGGACTGGAACCCTGTTAGTTCTCTTTCCAAATGGGATGTGTTATGGGGTGAGGTCTGGAATCCCCAGAACAATAACTTGGTGAATATAGCAGCTCCAATGGTAGACTTCCAATCCCTACCCCAGGGCCTGTTTAATTAACTGATTGATGAATTAATTAATTATGTGGCTTGTGTTCCCGGTGATGACCTCTGTAACTTTTGGTGAGGTTGGGTCATCCCCAGCAAGCCCAGACTCATTGTGACAAATCCCACCCACTTCTGGGACATGACACACAATCCCCATGGCTCAGCCCAGATGGCAAGGGAACCACCTTGTTAGAGAGAATTAATTAGCATGACGAGCATGAGGGAAAAGACAGTCCCTCCAGATGACTGGCTGGTAGCTATGGTGCCATGTATTGCAGACAGTCCTAAGAACACTCCAATACTCTCAGAGACAGGGAAGTCTGGGAATCAGCTTAACCTGGAGGTTTTCTACAAGTCATTCCCCACTCAAGGAAGGGTGATGATCTATTGAGAGGGAGCCCTTGTTCTCCTCTTCCACTAAAATTGGGACAAGAGGTAAGGACTCTGAGGAACAGCACAAGGAGCCTTAGTTAGATTTCCAGACTATGGGAAGGTGCCTGGTAAAAGGATGGAGGCACTGTCCCATACCAAGTCTACTCCTTAGGAGAAGGGTTTCATTATCTTATTCTACATCAGTAGGGGAGATGGAAGAGATGATGTTGGCTGGGTTTGTATTGTGGTCCAGTCTAAGAGTGTATGTGTTGGAGTTGGAGTTGGCCTGGCTCAGTTAGCACTTTGTGACCTTGGGCAAGTCCCTTCCCCAACTTCCTCAGCTGTAAAATCAGAGGTTCCAGATCAGATGGTCTCCTAGGTCCCTTTCAGCTCTAAATCCCAAGAGTATGGGTTTCAATCACCTGTGAATAGGACATTTTCTCTAGGCTAGAGCCTAGTTAGTCTGCTTTAGACTGTGAGATTTGGAAAAAGGATGAGGGAGTGTGAGGACATCCACATGATGGTTGTCTCTTTAGATTTCTGCAACAAAGTGTATAGTAATCCCCACCAATCCCTTCTCTGCCCCCAGCTAGCTCTTAGGTATGTCCTTTCCCAGCCCTGGGAATGGCAAGTCTTTATGTAAGCCAAGGTAAAGAGAATGAGGAAAGAGAACCATTGGCTCAGAACAAGACAATGTTGAACCTCCAGATGGCACAAAGCTAGGAAGGACAGCCAACACATGGATGGCAGAATCAGGAATCTCAAAAAAAGGATCTTGACGGGTTAGACCACTGAGCTCAATATAAAAAGAGGACATTCAGTAGGCACAAATGTGAAACCTTTCGCTTGGATTAAAAAAAAAAAACCAACTTCACATGTACAAGATGGGAGAGGCGGGGCTAAGAGAGAAGTCAGTCTGAAAATGATCTGGGGGTGTTAGTGGACTGTAGGCTCAATCTAAGATAACAACAGCCCATCAAAGGTAATGGGCTGCAGAGACAGAGGTGATTGCCTTGCCATCCTCTGCCATGATTAGATCTCATCTGGAGTACTGACGAAGGACACTGATGAGCTGGAGAGTAGAGGAGGGCAGGCAGGGTAGTAATGGGCTGGGAGTCCATGGCATATGAGGATCAGTGGAAAGAATTAGATTTGTTTAGACTGGAGAAGACTCAGGGGAGACACGCTAGCTGTCTTTAAAGACTTGAAATGCTGATGTGTGAAAGAGAAATTAGACTTGTTTTGTTTGGTCCCAAAGGTCAAAACTAGGAGCAATGGTGGTTGGGTAGGCAGGGGGATTGCAAAGAAGCCGTGTTAGGCTTAATATCCAAGAAAACTTCCTAACAGTTGTTGTCATGAAGTCATTTCAGTCGTGTCTGGCTCCTTTTTTTTTTTTTTTTACCCCATTTAGGTTTTTCTTGGCAAAGATACTCGAATAGTTTGTCATTTCCTTATGCAGCTCATTTTACAGTGGAGGAAACTGAGGCAAACAGGGTGAAGTGACTTGCCCAGGGCCATGTAGCTATTAAGTGTCTGAGGTCACATTTGAACTCAGGTCGTCCTGACTCCAGACCTGGCACTCTATCCACCACAGCGCCACCTAGCTGCCTTTCCTAAAAGTGAGAGTGGTCCAAAGGCAGAGTGAGCTATTTGGGGAGTAGTGGGCTCCCTGTCACTTACATGCAGTCCTTAAGCAGAGGCTGGGGGTGTTTCAGGTGTTTCAACCTCGACAAGTTCCAAAGGCCTCCTTGGTGGGTTGGCAAGAGCATGGTGCATTTTCTAGCCAATTTACAAAGACCATTTACTGATGCCTTGCAAACTTCACTGGTGAGAAGAGTCCCCACAGTGAAGAATTTTGGCTTTCTTGTGGTCTTGAGGTAGCCAGCATCCATGGACCAGGATTCTTTCAGCGAGGATGGACTAGGTGACCACTGAGGTACCTTTCTACTGAAATTCTCTGGTTCTACACCCTAGACAGGGAATCAAGAGACCTGGAGCCTACATGACTTGACTCTGCTCCTGGCTACCTTTAGACAAATTGCTAGAAAGTGGGAATAAAATGGAAGAGGGATGTTGTGGATTCTGCAAGCTAGTGGATGGAAACACTCTCTGGGCCTCTGTTTCCTGATCTGTAAAATGAGGGGGTTGGATTGAATTCCATCTATCTTATGTGTGGGGTCACAAAGAGTCAGATGTGTCTGTGACAAATCAACAAGAAAATCTCATGTGCAGCCCAAGGGCCAAATGGTGCTCCCCCAGGTTGAGGCCTTCCCAAGGTTTCTAACAAAAACAGTTTTCACTGAATTAGCTAGCAAATGTACATCCCTCTATGAAAGTCTTGTGGTAGTGCAGAGGTAACCCTGGGATCTTGAAGTCTCTGCCAGCTGAGCATAAGCTCTGGCAGCTTCTTCCAGCTATGGAAGAAGTTTCCAATAGTCTGGTGAAAGACTTCCTCATTTGAAGATCTGGAGCTGAAGGGACCTTAGAGATCAGCATGTTGCTCCTGAGGCTCAGGAGAGAGAAAGGGCCTGGCTTAGGTCCCACAGCTCAGAAGCAGATCCCGGCTGTCCTGCAGAAGGATTAACTTTGCTGCCCTCTTGACCAAACCAAAGCTGCTTCTCCCTGTTTGTCACCCAAGGACCACCCTCGACAAGTTCCAAAGGCCTCCTTGGTGGGTTGGCAGCAGCATGGTGCATTTTCTAGCCAATTTACAAAGACCATTTACTGATGCCTTGCAAACTTCACTGGTGAGGGGAGCCCCCACAGTGAAGAATTCTGGCTTTCTTGTAGTCTTGAGGTAGTCAGCATCCATGGACCAGCATCCATGGACCAGTAGGGGCCTCAACTACAGTGGGCATGCTTGCCCACCCCCAGCTATCCTGCTGAGCAGGCTTGGAGCAATTAGTCCTGGTAATGGATGGTACTGGAATGAATTCTCTAACGACCTTCATAGTGCACATTCTCAGCTTAATCAGGGGTCTCCCATCACATGTCTGGTTATCATAACACTTGGACTTCCCTGAATAAGACATCTCTAAGGCGGGCAGCAGACCCACAACCCCATAGTCCGCGGATTTCAATCCAAGTTCATTCCACAAGTACATATTATACCTGACAGGCAATAAGTACTAGGTACACAGACAAAAATGTGACCTCCCTGCCCTCAAGAAGCTTACAATCTATTGGAATAGAATGTAATGGGGGCTTCAAGCTTTGGGTTCACTTGAGAGAAGGATCAAGTGAATCTGCCTAAGGCAGGGCTCCTGGACATGTTGGGCAGCCTGGTGTAGCCTACTGACCCCTTCTCAGAAGAATGTGTTATCAATGCATAAAATAAAATGCATAGGGTTACAAAGAAAACCGATTATACTGAAATATTGTTGTGTTTTATATATATGCATATATATGGGTATGCGTGTATATATATGTATGTATGTGTATATGTATGTATGTATACATACACACGTACATACATATAGTTCTCAGACCCAGGGTTAAGAACCCCTGACCAACTCCTACTTAATTCAGTGAGCTCAGTGAAGTGAGTCCCAGGCCCTAACCTGGTCTAACCAGACCTCTAGACCTAGGGTCACACCAACCACATGAGTAGGAAGGGGCATTTGATGACAGGAAGCCAAATAATAGCCAATAATCCATTGTTAAAGAGGGGCAGGGGTGATCCCTGCCCCCCTCAGTATCACCCTCTCACCTTTCCCTTCCCATTACTGACCTCTGACATCTGTGGAAAGAGACTGATGGCGAGAGGCAGGGCCAGGCCAAAGGCGGCAAGGCACACAAAGCTTTGCACAGGCAGAAGAAGCCGGGGACGAGACTGCAGGAGGAATGTCCTGGAATGGATAAGAGAGGGGGGCACATTAGACCTACTGATGAGCAAAGACTCCTTCCCTCCTCACCCACTGCTGCTGGGGCCCCAGGAGGAGTTCTAAATCACCAACATTTGAGTGATGAAATAACTCAAGACTGCTGAAATTCTGGGCTTATCCCTCACTAGCTGTGTGACCTTGGGCAAATGCCTCCCCCTCTCTGGGCCTCGGGGGTCTTCATCTCTAAAATGATGGCAGATGGACTGGATGACCTCTAGGGGTCTTTCTAGCTCTAAACATGTGGTTTTATATACAAGTACATAGCAGGCTGTGTGTGTGTGAGAGAGAGAGAGACAGAGAGACAGAGAGAGAGAGAGAGAGACAGAGAGAGAGAGAGACAGAGAGAGAGAGACAGAGGGGGGGAGGGAGAGAGGGAGAGAGAGAGTAAGAGAGA
>CM053595.1:307165880-307204854 GCA_028646575.1 Pseudocheirus occidentalis
TGGAGGGCAGTTGGGGTTAAGTGACTTGCCCAAGGTCACACGGCTAGTTTTTTGTGTTAAGTGTCTGAGGCCGGATTTGAACTCAGGTACTCCTGACTCCAGGGCCGGTGCTCTATTCACTGCGCCACCTAGCCGCCCCATATGTATTTATAGAAAATATTTCTAAGTCAAATATAAAATATTCCATATGTAAATATATCAAATATAAAATATTTATATAAAGAAATTATATAATATTTGTAAAAAGCATTTAGCACAGGCATGCCTGGAACATAATAGGTGCTCTGTAAATGCTCGTTCCCTTCCCCTTCCCCCAAACAAGTACATGCAAAATAAATAGAATAAATGAGATGGGGGTGGCACTTGAACACTTGATCTCATCTCCCCCCACCCAGATGTCTGTAAGTGTCTTGTCCTCCAGCTGGCCTGTGAGTTGCCCCAGAGCAGGTCCTGGTGTCTTTCCTGAATCACTTCCTAGGACCAGTCCCGACCCAGAGGAAGGGCATGGTCCTAACTTCACTGATTGAGTAGATAGCAGTGGAAGGAACAAAGAATACAAGCATTTCAGGGTAAATGCCCAACTTTCTTGGGCCACATTCTTCCCTGGTGGCAGGAGCATCAAGCAGGAGCCGGCAGGGGTGGGTAGGGGTGGGTGTGCATTGGTTGCAGACCATCGAGTCACCCTGGGAACAGGGGTGCTGAGTCACACATGGGGGTTTGGGATCTGGCAGGAGATAAGGAGCTGTTCTTTGCCCAGGGCCTTCCTTTCCACCTCCTCTAGTGGTTAATGGGGGCAGAATGTCCTGTTGTAGCAGTTCTCTCCTCTGATTGCACTCTCTCCTCTTTCCAAGGTGGGCCTTAACGCTCTGGTTCAAAGAGCAAACAAGTTCACCCCAGCCACCCGCCTTCTCATCCAGAGATTCGTGCCATTCCCAGCTGTAGGTAAGAGCAAGCTCAGTGTGTGTGTGTGTGTGTGTGTGTGTGTGTGTGTGTGTATGTGTATGTGTGCATGTGCGCATGTGCGCACATGAGTGCGTGTGAGACCCCATCCAACCTGGGGCTCTCCTGGCCAAGGGATGAGTATACCTGGAGATACCAGGAAAGCTGCTGCACAGGGTGAAGAGGGTGTGTCCCAGAGAACCCCCAAGCCTCAAAAGGATGCCCAACTAGTTTGCCCTTTAATGAGTATGGGCTTTCATCCCCAAGGAAAAACAGCATGACATTGTGGCTAGAGTATGGGACCTGGAGTCAAGAAGGCTTGGGTTTGAATCCTGCATCAAGCAATTTCTAGCTGTGTGACCTTGGGTCACTGAACCTCTCTGAGACTCAGTTTCTTTATCTGTAAAATGGTGGTAATAATAGTACCTACCTTCCAGGCTTACTGTCTCATTATCAAATGAGATAATGTCTGTAACATGCTTAGTCTCAACTCTTTTCCACCCCTTCCCCCCCCAACCCAGCTTGCTTTCTTCTCTTCTTCAGTGGGATCAAAGGCAGAGGACTATCTCAAGGCTACTTTTACTCTTCTGCCACCCCTGTTACAAACCATTTAGTTCTTGACCCCAAGCTCTCCCTATGTAATAACCAAGTACATCCCATCATATCTCTCTGCCTACAAATGACTTGTCCAAGGACTAGTTAGTGGCAGGGCCATGGCTCAAAACCATGTCTCTGGATTGTAAAGTTGGGTGTTCTTTCTACTGGGATGCCCTACCTCTCTATATAGGAAGGGAGCCAGGCCTACAGCCTGGGGCTCAGATACCTTGGAGAGCTCACACGATTCCTCCTTGGCAGTTCAGTCCAGAGGAAAGACCCAGGAGGAAGGAAATTTGGGGTGCTGTATCTGGATCTCCTAGCACCTTGGGCCTCTTGTTAGCTATAAAACTTGGAGCATGGGAAAAGTATGTTTAGTTCTGGAAAGGACTTTGGGGAGCATCTAATCTACCCCCTATAATTTTGTATAGAAGGCCCAAAGACCCAAGGGACTTACCCAAAGTCACTCAGGTCATGAGTGACAGACTCAGGATTTGAACCCGGGTCCTGTGATCCAACATTCTTTCTGATACATCCTTCTGTCTCCTCCTCTGCCTCAGGCATGTACTGAGGAGCAAGAGAAGGGCATGGAAGTATATTGAAAGAAGTTGGCAGCCCGTGGCAAATATGGGAGTTTGCCAGGATTATTATTATTCTGGAGCCTCATTCTTTGTTCCCTTCTACACGCCAATAGGCTAATGAACTCCAAGGACTAATCACGGGGCCAGATCCTCAGATGACCCAGATAATTGCTGTGGCAACGCCACACGTTTAATGAAGTCTCCTGCTATTTGGGGGGAGGGCCATTAAAGGAATTACCCTTTAGGGCTAGCTTCGTTAAGGGACCTAATTGAGTTAACTCTGTGCTTTCCCAGTCATTTGGATTTATGGGCCACATAAGGCACAAAGAGGGGACAGACCACAACTGCCCTGGACTGGCTGTGGCCGTGACAATGAGGCAGAAATCAGATCTTGACTCTGGAAATAGACTTGAAACTGGAAAGGTAGGGTGTGTTAACCCAGCCCCTGCCATCCAGATGGCTGGTCAACCAGAAATTCTCTGGGCTTCCTCCGTGAAATGGCACAAAAGAGAGAAGGGAAGAGAATAGACATTTATGTAGAGCCTACTGTATGCCAAGTGCTTTATAAATATTATCTCCTCTGATCCTCACAACAGTTCAGAAAGGTAGCCGCTCTTTTTAACCACTTTATAGTTGAGGAATCTGAAGCAAACAGGTTAAATGTCTTATCCAGTTTTACATGGCTATCTAGGTGTTCCAGGCTGGCTTTGAACTTCCATCTACAGTGCCAGAGGGGCTGCAACACAAGACTTTCAGACTTTGGTGTTGACTGCTTCTGCAGTGACCATTAAAGGTGCTGCAGAGGAGACAGTATCATTCACTCATGAAGAAGTATTTATTAAGCCCTTACTGTATACCACAAGCCTTGCTGAACCCTGGGAGTACTAAGAAAGGCAAAAGCAGCCTTAGTCCTCAAAGGGTTCACAATCAGATAGCAAGGACAGCCTGTGTATATGTAAGTGTGACTTTGCCCTATGCTACCTGTGTAACCTTGGGCAATAATAATGAAGGCTTGCATTTATATAACCCATTATGGTTTGCGATATATTATCTCATTTGGCCCCAATCCATCCTCTACTCAGAAGCCAAAGTGATCTTTCTGAAGTATAGGTCTGGTCAAGTCACTTCCCACTTAATAAACTTCACTGGCTTGCTATTACCTCTGGGATCAAATAGAAAATTCTATGTTTGGCTTTTATATCTCTTCATAACCTGCCCCCTTCCCAGCTTTCCAGTTTCCTTGCCTTACTCCCCAGCACAGACTTCAGGATCCAGGGACATTGGCTTTTGACCCTCTATCCATGATTCTCCATCTCTGGTGTCCACACCTTTTCCTTGTCCCCTGTGCCTAGAATTCTCTTCCTCCTTACTTCCTCTTCTGAGCTTACCTAGATTCCTTCCAGAATCAGTTCAAAGCCTACCTTCTGTACGAAGTCTTTCCCAATCCCCCCAGATGCTGGTGATTTTCCTTTGAGATGACCTGGGTGGACTTTGGCCATGACAATGAGCTGGAGATTCAATCTGGCTCTGGATGCAGGCTCAGCCTCTGTATATATATGTTACACTGTACCTATATATGTTACATTGTAACTATTTATAGCATACCGCAGATATATGTTACATTCTAACTGTGTATTATACTATAACTGTATATTTGTTATGCTATAACTATGTGTTACATTGTTACTTTCTATAGGTTACACTGTAACTATATATGTTACATGGGCTTAGTGAGTTGCATGTCATTTTTTCTGTTACAATGTGAGCTCCTTGAGGGCAGGGACTATGCCTTTGTATCCCTGGCTCTTTGCACAGTTCCTTGCACATAGTATATATTTAACAAATGTTTGCTGACTGATTCTTGCAACAACCCTGAGAGGGAGGTGCTATTATTCTCCCCATTTTCCTGATGAGAAAACCAAGGCAGGCAGAGGTGAAGTGACTTGCCTAGGATCACACAGCTAGTAAGTATCTGAGAAAAAATTTGAACTCAGACTCCAGGTCCAGAATTCTCTAGAAGCTTAGGCACACACTCAGTCTTTCTGGACCTCAGTTCTTTCAGCCATAAAATGAGGGGAGTTGACTTGCAGTGCTTGAGGCCTGGCCCACCAGGGTCTACATGCCCAACAACTGAAATGATTCCTTTTTCTCCTAGGCTTTCTCACTGCCAACTTCTCTCTCTTTTTCCTCTTGAATTCTAGATTACCCTATCTCTTGCTTCTACCTTGATTTAATTCTGCCTCGTCTTGTGTTCTTAAATCTTTGAGTTTAAGTTATTTGTCACTTAGATGATTCCATTTCCTAATGGAAAACTTAAGTTCAACCCCAGACTGTCATTGATAAGTCCTCATTAAGACAGAGAGTAGAAGCAGCAAAAAAAGGCCTCAAAGGTCAGACATCTGTGGATCTTGGTTTCATGTCAGGTGGCCCTGCCTATTTCTGGGGATTTTGTGAGGATCCAGTGATAGAACTTTGTGAAAATATACAAATTCGAGAGTTTGGAAGAATTCTCTCATTGATGGGGGATATGTAGCCCCTTCCTTGGGGAATTCCTGATCTGGTGGAAGAGATACAAACCATGCATCATCAGGGAGTCTTCAGTCTGATGCTGGGTGATACCACAGCCCCTGATCTAATTGGGGCCCATAGGGAGCCCCTAGTGTTATGGGGGGAGACTCAGGTCCTGTCCTTGGAGCCCTCCTCCCCCCACCATGTGATAGGGAAGCCAGGTATGTGCAGGGAAGTCAGATTGCCATTATTCCCCTTGCTCAGTCATCCAATGAACCCAGTGAGTGGGTTGGACCAGCTGATCCTTCCCAACTCTATGAATCTAATATTGCTCAGAGTACTGTATGTCCTCCCACCCCCAGGAGTCTCATCACAGAACAGGCAGCCCCTCCGAGGTGAGTTAATGGTGTGAGGCCATCTCCCAGCCCACAGGAGGGTGGGGCCCAGCATCAGATCAGGCTGCTTTCATCACTGGCCTCCTTAGATTCTCTGGCTGGCTTCATACTGTTGGAACTCCCCAGGCCCTGGGGGGGGGGGGAGGGACTTGGAACCTTAGCATACAAGGGATTTTAGATCTAGGGCTAGAAGGACCTTTGAGATCACTGATCCAGCCCCTTCATTTTGCAGTGGAGGAATCTGAGGCTTAGAGAATTGCTCAGGGTCACCTAAGATTTGAACCCTGGTCCTCAGATTCCAGGTTTCTTCTATGTTTTTTTCACTGAATTTTGTAGGGTCTCTCTCCACTGGAGAGGATCCTCCTTAGGGACTCCCTTAATTGGATGGGGGAGAAGGCACTCAACCTCAGGGAGCATCCACACGATGATGAGACACAGGTCATCCTCCCAGGGAATTTCCAGCCTGGTGTGTGTGTGTGTGTGTGTGTGTGTGTGTGTGTGTGTGTGTGTGTATGTGTGTGTGTGTGTGTTCATAGATATGCTATGAATATCCTTTTAAAGCATTATTGGTGCCTCTGTGACTTACTCCTCATTTCCAGATACACACATTTTTTCTTACTCCCACCTATAACAATTAAAAATAGTTTTAAAAAACACACAGGCAGCTAGGTGGTACAATGACTAGAGCAATGGCTCTAGAGTTAGAAGGACATGAGTTCAAAGCCAGCTCAGATACTTCCTAGCTGGGTGACCCTGGGCAAGTGGCTTAACCCTGCTTGCCTCAGTTTCCTCATCTGTAAAATGAGCTGGAGGAGGAAATGGCAAACCACTCCAGTATCTTTGCCAAGAAAACCCACAAACAACAAAAACAAGTTAAAAAACAAGTGAAACCATCTCACAATTTCCACATTTTCCACCAGTAGTCCCTTACCTTTCCGCCTGAGAGGAAGGAAGATACATCTATTTTCTGATCAGCCTTCCAAATAAAATTCTCCTACTGGGAGAAACATTTGGAATTTATATAACAATTTACACTTTTGGAAAATGTTATTAATAATTTATTGATAAATACAAGGTGTTTCTTCTCATTAGGAAAGCTAATTTTTCACATTTCATTAGGTCCTCCTAACATCACCATGGGCTAACTTAAGGCAGGGATTATCATCCCCAGTTCTTCAGTTATGGAAACTGAAATCCAAGGATTTCTCAAGGTTAGTGACTGGCACAGCTCGAACCCAGGGCCATTCCTCCTTTCCACTCCACCATACTGTTTTCTCTTTGCTTTTTAGGTGAAGTTAAAGAGGCTTGTAAGGAATCTTATAATTGCACAAAACCTCCAAGGTTAACAAGTCCTGACATCTGCAATATCCCCACTAAGCAGCTGTTCAGCCTCTTGGTGACCTGGCCCCAATTCATTCCATTTGGTGTCAGTTCTAGTGGTTGGAAGATTTTTACCTTTTGTTGAGTGGAAAATCTGCTTCTATAGTTCTACTCACCCCCTCTTTGGTCCTAGTTCTATCCTTTGGGGCCAAGAAGAAAAGTCTTCCCATAATAATTAATAATAAAGGATATGTGCATGGCACTTCAAGGTTTGTAAAGCCCTTTCCATGCAGTGTATCCTTCGATTCTTACAACAACAAATTGTGGTCAATGTGGATTATATTATTAGTATGATGATGCCCACTTTACAGATGAGGAAACTGAAGTTCAGACTCACTTACCCCTCATCAAACAGCCAGTAAGTGTCAGAGGTGGAATATGAATCTTGACCCTCAGACTCACAATCCAATTCTTTCCCTACTGAACCCCCTCCCCAAATATTCTCTTCTCCAGAATAAACAGTTCCAGTCTTTCAACCAGACATAAAGTCAATATAATTAAGCACCTTTTATGTGCTGGATACTCTGTTAAGGGCTGGGAACATAAAGAAAGGCAAAACACAGTTTGTGCTTTCAAGACAACCTTCAGAGAACTACACACAAACAAGCTTTATCCAGGGTACATCAGAAATAATTAACAGAGGGAAAGCTGTGGAATTAGGGGGGTTGTGAAGGCTTCCTGGAGAAGGGGAATTCTAGCTGGGACTTGAGGAAAGCCACAGTATTCCAAATGAAGTTTGATCAGAGCAGACTACAGCAGAATCATCAGTTACTTTCAGTTGTTACTTCTGTTAATTCAGTGATGGATGGGAATTAGCTTTTTGACTGCTACGTACCACTGGTGACTCACAGGGAGCTTCCCTGCCCCCCCCCCACCTCCACCCCAGGGTGAGGTCTTTTGTACTTGATCTACCTTATAAACACACCTCTGTCATCTTTTCTTGGGAAACTGATTTTTTGAGCCTATCTGCAGAACTTTACATTTCCCCCTAATAAAAGTCATTTCCTTAGTGTCAGTTCTGAATTTGAACCTGTCGAGAGGTTTTTAGTCCAGGATTTTACACGTATCTGATAAACTGAGGGCAGATTCCTCATTGTTTTACAGAGAAAGCCAGGAACTGTGAGTAATTCTAGTATGTTCCATGTTTCTCAATGTATTCATTAAAAAAATAAATATTTGAGAGGCTTTAGTAGTACACCATAGGTGACTAGGTTGTATAGAAAATAGAGCAGGATACAGAGTGCTGGACCTGGAGTCAGGAAGACCAGTGTTCAGACACTTACTAGCTGGGTGACCCTGGACATGTGAATTAACCTGTCTGTCTCTGTTTCCTCATCTGTAAAATGGAGATAATAGCACCCACCTCCCAGGCATGTCAAGACCAACCAAGAGAACGTCTCTAAAGTGCTTTTCCAACCCTGATGTGCTATCTCTGTGTATCAGCTGTTACTGCTGAACCTCTAACCCTTCCTCTCTCCCCCTCCCCCAAGATCCCATAACAACCCACTTCTGAGCAGTATTTTGAGCCTGGTAGAGTATTGATGCAAGTGGAAAATCTCGGTTATTGGAGGTTTCTATTTTTACAGGAGGTGTATGTGTGTGTATGTGTGTGTGTGTGTGTGTGTGTGTGAGAGAGAGAGAGAGAGAGAGAGAGAGAGAGAGAGAGAGAGAGAGAGGAGAGAGAGGGAGGGAGAGAGAGATGGAAAGAGAGAGCTCGCTGGCAACAGAACTGATTAGGGACCCATAATTAATTTGTTTAGGCCTTAATTAATTCTCCAGTTCTTTCTTATTTGTGGCCTGTCATGCCTAATTGTCTGTAGAGCCTTGTGGTTGATGAAGAGGTGGAATGAATGGTTGGGCGACCTGGGCAAACAGGCTAATGAAAGGTCAGGGTCTCTCCATGTAGCACATGCTAAGAATAGATGAAGGAAACAGCCATCTCACCACCAGCATTCCTGCCCCATGCCCACCCCAGCCTTCCTAGGTTCCTTCCCAATATGTGGGGGAATGCCAGGAAATTCCCCAAGTCCCTGATTCCCAAGACAGGAGAGTGGAAGCAGGCGGGGAATGTGGGTCAGCAACAAGAGGTTTGTGGGAGCCAGAGGTAAACAAAGGTGTGCTCCCAGTATTCAGTCTATAATTTCTGCAGCAGGCAGCCCAGGGACTCCTTGTGCATATATGTGAAAGAGAGGGGGATGGAGGGAGGGAAAAAGAAAAGGAGTGAGAAGAGAAAAGGCAAAAAGTAGATAAATGGAAAGAGTAAAAGGAGAGAGGAAGAAGAGGGATAAAGAAAAGGATAGAGAGAAAAGGAAGAGGAAAGAAGGGGGAAGGTTAAAGAGAAAGGGGGAGAAAGAAAGAATAAGGAAAAAGAGGAGAGGAAAAAGGGAGGGAGAGACAGAGAGATACACAAAGACTGAGATAGAGACAGAGAAAGATTGAGAGAGGAGAGAAGGGAAGAGAGAGAGAGAGCAGGGGAGAGGGGAAGAAGCAGGGAAGGAGTGTAAAAGAGAAAACTGGGAGGGTATCAGAACAGTCACATTTTGGGTCCTTTCCATAGGAGCAAACTGTCTCTGTGCTGGGCTCTGCCAGTGGGGATGCCTGCTTCAGGGTTCAAGTCCATGCATTGGGTCTAGGGTTCATGTATCCCCTGGACACTTGTCTACCTCTCTTCAGTCCAAGGCAGTGCCCCTCCCCCTTCTCCCTTCCTTTGCTGCTCACCCTGGGGCTGGGCCTTGATGGGCACTTTTAGAGTTGAGGCATCATTGTTCAGGCAAGAGGAAACTTGGTTCTTGCTCTGTTGTTTTCAGTTGTATCCTATTCATTGTAATGCCACGTGGAGTTTTCTTGGCAAAGATACTGGAGTGATTCATCATTTCCTTCTCCAGCTCGTTCTACAGATGAGGAAACTGAGGCAAACAGGGTTAAATGACTTGCCCAGGGTCACACAGCTAGTAAATGTCTGAGGTGGGATTTGACGCTAGATCTTCCAGGTTCCAAGGCCAGTGTTCTCTGTCCTCTCCCACAATGCCATCCTCAGACCCACGGCGGCCCTCTCCCTTAGGAAAGTCGTACTCTCAACAGGTAAAACAAATATTATCTTCCACAGAACAAGTATGGTCGGGGTGGCCACTATCCTCTGTGGCTCATTGGTGTATCAAAGGATCAGATCATTAGAAGCAGAAAGGATGTTAGAGGCCTTTGAGTCAAACCTCATTTTACAGATGAGGAAACTGAGGCACAGGGGTCCTATGACTTGTCCAGGTACATGTAGCTAATAAGGGTCAGAGCCAAGATTTGGACCTAGGCCTTCCTGAACCCACGTCTAACACTTCATCTGTTACACCGTGTTGATTTGCTGCACCCCTATTGACTCCCATAATGCATTTCTCCATTGCCTTTGAGGGGTACGGATAAGAAATGGTGAATTTCCAGCGGAGGGAGCATCGCTCTAAGATTCCGACTCTATTTGGAATATGAGGGAAAGGGTTCTAGAATAGTCAGGAAAGACTTCCTAGAGGTGCTGAAACTGAGACTGGACCTCAAAGTATCATGAGTGAGCAGATGCCAGAGTATATCAGGAATTAGCCTAGGGTACCAGAATGGAGGGGCCATACTTGATAACATGGTGGACATATTTCATAACCAAGGAGTTTCAACAGAATACTCCTGCTCAGAAACCTTCCATGGCACTCCACTTCTGTTTAAAGAGCCTAAGCTTGAGAGTCACTTTATGTTAAAACCTGGTTTAAGTCTCAAATTCCTAACCTGTCTCTATGACACCTTAGTTGTAAAACTCTAGAAATTGTCAGAAATTAGTAACAAATTTATAAAAAAAGTGATTATAAAATTTTTAGCTAGAGAAGGCATATTGTTAAATCAAAGAGACATTAGGGGGTTATAGACCCAAAGGCTGAGTATTCTTATCTTTGTATGACTTTTTCAAGAGACTTTTACATTTGTTACCTCATATCATTTTCACACCAGAACCGTAGTAAAGATGCAGTGTGTCTCAGTGGGTAGAGCACTGCACTCTGCAGTAGGATGACCTGAATTTGAGTTGAGCTGTGTGACCATGAGCAAATCATTTACCCTCTCTGTGTTGGTCAGTCAATAGACATTTTTATGTACCACGCACTGAAGAGCAAGCTGGCAAACAAAAGCCAAAAGATGACACCAGCCTTCAAAGAGCTTACATTTTAAAAGGGAGATACATACATAATATAAGACAGAGATGCAATGCATGCTACATACATGCATGTTTATTTGTATGTAACAACACATAATGCTCATATGCGTATGCCACACACGTGTGCTAAATACACATATATTTATTCTGTGTATATGAATGTGTATTACTTGTATATAGACACAATGTAGACATGCTTGTATATGCACACATGTGTACACATATGTGTCTATATAGATATGTGAGTGTGTATATATATGTGTGTGTGTGTATACATATGTGTGTGTGTATACATGTGTTGTGGGGAGGTCCGAGTGTACAACTGCCTCTGCCCATGCATGTCAGCCCCCTCTCTTTTTAATTGTTGCCAGGAGTGATGAGAGGTGACCTAATCTACCCAGGGTCTTCTGTATCATGAAGCCAGCTTAATTTAATCACCTTACCATATATCTAATATATTTAAAGTGCTTCTGAATCCTTATAGTTCTACATACACATGAGTTGCTGTTGTTAGGATCATTTTTTTATTTTTAATTTTTTTTTGCAAGGGCAAATGGGGTTATAAGTGACTTGCCCAAGGTCACACAGCTAGTGTGTTAAGTGTCTGAGGTCACATTTGAACTCAGGTCCTCCTGACTCCAGGGCCGGTGCTCTATTCACTACTCCACCTAGCTGCCGCTGTTGTTAGGATCATTATTAGAAAGGGTGAGGATGATCTCCATTTCCAAGATGTGCAAACTAAGGCTCTCAGCGAGACGAAGTGACAGCCGAGGTCTCTGGGAAAGCTACTGGCAGAACTAGGACAAGACCACCAGACTCCCAAGGCCCCGACCAGGACTCCCAGTGCTCTGCCAAGATTGGAGAGCCCCCATGCTGAACATCCATACGGCTTGCTTTTCTTCATTGAGCTTTGATTTGATGTGAGAACATCTGCAGCAGGCGGGAACAGATTTCCCCCAGGACTTGACTCCGAGTTTGCTGCCGCGGGAATGAAGCCTCCTCTTCCCGAGTCTGTGACATCTCTCAGTATCGCTGCACCAACGTCAGTTATGCCTGGGTTTTGAATGGTGTCAATCCGAGTTGAAAATGTGCCAGCTTTCTTAACATCCTCACTAACAGACTGCTTAATTAACCTGCTGATACTGTCAATAATGGAACGCGCTGGTGTTGGAGAAGGAGGAAAGGGAGGGACACTTTTTTCTTTCTTCCTCTAAATTACTTGAGCTAGACAGTTCCTGAGGATTTCTTGGGTAGGACAATGAACCTTCTTCAAAGGCCCATCCTAACTGAACCTTAGAGCTGCTCCCAACTGCCTTTGAACAAGAATCCCCTCAACCAATTCACAGTCAAGCAGTATTTATTAAGCACCTATTGTATGCCAATCTGAGTTTGGCATTGAGAATTCCAAGACAAAAATTAAATGGTCTCTGCCTTCAGAGAGTTTTCTCTTTTGGAAGAAGTAGCACGTACACAATATAAATGTTTCAAGATATAAATCCATCAACCAGCATTTAGTGGCACCCATTGTGTACCAGTCTCTGAATCTGACTGAGAATTCAAAGACAAAAATGAAATGGTTGCTTCCTTTCAAGGAATTTCCTGTACTGGAAGAAGCAGCATGTATCCAACATAAATATTTGCAAGCTATAAAATGATCAATCAACCAGTACTTATTAAGTGCCTACTGTGTATCTCCAACCCTTAGCTACCCATTTTTCTTTCTCTCTCCTTCAGTCACAACTCTACCCCTTAAAGCTGTCGTTGGCATTAGTCTTCATCATTACAAATCATCCTAGAGTGATTTGGAGATGGCCAAGTCTTTCTCGATTCTCTCTCCCACAGTATTTCTTTACCACACCCATTCTCTGTAGCACCTGTGTCCTGCCTAAGCTTTCAAGAAGTGGTTTTGATGTTGCTCATCCAGAGATAGGTTGAACTGATGACCTTGGAATCAGGTTCAGAGTTGGAGGGGGAACTCGAACCCGTATGGCCCCACTCATTCCTGAACTGGGATACTCTCTACAATGAATCTGAAGGATGGATATGACCAGAGGCAGAATACTCCCCACTTCATTCACTTCTCAGAGTCTCAGTGTTCTCATCTGTAAAATGGAGATAATAAAATCTGCCCCCAATGGGCTGTTGTGAGGACCAATAAAGGAACGTCAAGCATTTTGCAAATCTCAGAAATATCACATAAATGGAATCAACTATTATCCAGATTTTGCTTTCAAACCTTGTGACAAGCAGTTGACTATGTTGTTCCCAGGTTGCTCATTCTCCTTTGGGACATCTCTCATTGTTAGCAAGTTTTCCTGTCATCTAGTACAAATTTTTCTCCTCAAACTCCCTCCCTCATACTCCTGCTTCAGTCCTCTGAAGCCAAACAAAAGAAAGCCAATCCCTTCCTCACCCTTTTGGATCAGCAGTCCATCATGTGCCCTATGATAGTCTCTTCTTTGGGCTGAACACTCCCAATCTTCATGAGGGTGAACAACGGGGCCACAGACAGAAATAGATGGGTCAGAAGAAGTAACCAGTTGAAAGGGAAAGACTGCCTAAGCTTGACTTTGGATTTACTTTGGGATGCCAGTGGGGCATCTGACTAGAGGTTACAGAAGATCTCGAGACTCGAGTGGCCCGCTCACATAGGTGACATGTAGCAAAACCAGGATTCAAACCAAGACCTGACTCCAAATCCAGTGCCAGGGTCACTATGCCAGGTGATCTTCCCACACCCCTTTCCTGAAGGTTCTCTGTGGGGGCTGGCAATGGCAGAGACTTTGTTTCTTGGCTTCCTTCCAGTCTCAGCACCAATTCCACCTTCTGCAAGAGGCCTTTCCCAGTTACTTTTCTCCCTAGTGCTGTCCCTTTGAGATTACCTTCTACTCACTCTGATCTTTCTAGAATATCTCTCGTTATTTACAAATTGTCTTCCCAAGTAAAGGCTTTTGCCTTGCTTTCTGTCTCCAGCACTTATCACAATGCCTGGTATAGAGCAGGTACATATTAAAACCTTTAGAAATTGATTGATTGGACAAACCAAGAATCAATGGATAAGGAAAAACCAGATTCTAACTGACTTTGAAAAGCATTTCCTTTTTTTTTTTAAGGCAGGTCTCCTTTCCTAATCCCATTAGGTTTAGGCTGGATTAGAATGGATCTGAATCTCCTGAGGTCCCTAGCAGCTTGTGGAGCAAGAAACACAAGCCTAGAGCCTGCTTTGGGGGAAGGGGAGAAACTCTCCCAAGTGTACCTGCCCATCATCAGCCTTTGATGTAAGCCTGGATAATCCACAAAGTGGGTCTTCACATAGGAAGTGCATCTTCACAGACCCCCAGGGTTATTTGGGTTGCTTAGCTGGAGCAATGACCCCATTGGCTTCCTCCACCTGTGTAAATTCCTTCCCCCTCCTGGGCCAGACTCATTCAGAGCTTTCTGGGAATTCTTTGAGGATCCATCTGACCACCCCACTTTTGCACTTTCCTATGCTTTTCTTTCTGTGCTGAGAATAAGGTGGGGGAGGGGACTAGAATTGAGATTTCATAGGTGTCAGGAAAGGCCTTCCTGTGTGGGCCGGCACCTTCTCTGCAGCAGATAGCCCCATAAAATTGTCTTGAGCACTGAGAAGTGAAATAATTTTACCCAGGATGGGTCAGAGGTTAAACTGGTCTTCCTGATGCTGAAGCTTACTGTCTAACCATTATATAGGTCTGCCTTCCTATAGAACAAAGGTATTTAAGAGATGGGCTTTAGCAACAAAAAACAGTTCAAAGCTAAGAAAACCCTTTAGAGGTTTCCCAAAAGGATTCAGCCCAATTATTTCCTCCTGATCCTTCTTGGGTTCATCATCCACCACAGTGCCTGCTTAGGGTGTGCCCGTTCGCGGGCACATACATACACATATACACACACAGGCACACACATGCACCCACACCCGTAAGTGTGTGTGTGTGTGTGTGTGTATTTGTGATCTTGCCTCCTTCCCTCTTCATTTTTCCATCAGGTCTCATGGAAGAAAAGTAAAAATTCCAAGGAAACAGGCAAGCCCAGGGAATAGAAAGCTAGATTTAGAGTCAGGAAGACCTGAGTTCACCTCTCACCTCTAAGGCTTACTAGATGTGTGATCGTGGCAAAAATACAACCCCTCTGAGCCTTGGGCAGCTAAGACCATACTGTCAGTTAGGATGCATTCAGTGTTGTTGGAAAGAATTTCCACACCAAAATTACAGACCCTTGATACATTGATGGATGAATTCAGTGGGCAGCCCATCCAGAGGAAGGGCTGCATGGGTCTAGTTAATAACAGCTGACATTTACATAGTATTTTAAAGCTCACCAAGCTGAAATACATTATGTCATCTAAGGGAAGCCGTGTAGTCCAGCAGAATAGACACTGGATTTAGAATTGCAGGATTCGGATCCCAGCTCTGCCACTTGTGAGCTGTGTGACCTTGCTCAAGTCACTTCTCTATCTGGCCCTCAGTTTCCTCTTGTGTAAAATGAGAGGGCTGGACTACAGGCACTCCAGAATTTGGCGGGAGCCACATCCAGGGACTCGTCATGGAACAGTGTCAAATGGAAAGCCTGGCCACGTTTGTAATCCACCTCTCACCTCACTGGATGTAATCACAGATATCATTCCTATTGTAGGGAACAGGAGACTGAGACTCAGACATGGAAAAAATGACCCATGGTAACTGAGACACTCAGATGCCATTGGTGATCACAATATGGATATTCCTATAAGTCATGCAGACTAGACCCATCCCAAGCAACTCTTGGTCATGTCCTTCCTTAAGATCAGCCAGGGGTCCATCCAAGGTGCTGGAGGCCTTCCTCTGGTCCTCTTGACATGGTAAAGAAGACAGTGGCATGCACAGGCTGCCCATCGGTTCACTCTCATTTTTGCCACATGACCAACAGCCCATCTTTTTCATTGGGCCGTTTATTTGAGAGCATTCTTTACTCAAGTCCTTCATAATCCCTTCTTTGTGATGCATTATGGTCAGCTCACATATGCTATTGGCCTCTCTGCTGCCTTCTGACTGATGCTCTTGTTCATTTCTTCCAAGATGACACACACGCTACACACACATTCCCACAATACACTTTTAAATTTAATCTGCATTATTAACATTTTTCCCCTTCACTTTCCTAAGTCTAGACAATCAACAAACAATAAATCAAGCCCTGATTTGTAGCACTTGCCAATTTCTGAGGTGTAAATGCTCACACTGAAAATTTAACAGTCGGCTCTTTCATGAGCCAGTCTGAGCTGGCTCCAGCACACCCCTGCTTGCAAGCCGTGGTTACATGCCTAGTGAAGTTAGAAGGAGGCCCAGCACACCCCTGCTTGCAAGCCATGGTTACATACCTAGTGAAGTTAGAAGGGGGCCATGATCCCAGGGTTTCCTGACTTCCAGATTCCTTTATTTCTCTGAAGCTCAGTTTCTTCTCCACCATGCTGGACTGGGAACCTTCTGTCTCTAAAAGCATCATCAGATCACAGGTCTAAAACTGAAAGGAACCTTAGAAATGATCTAATCCCACTCCCTCATTGGACAGCTAAGACAACTGAGCCCCAGAGGGGTTGTGAGTGCTCAGAGTTGCACACTATTGAGCGGCAAAACCCAATTTCTGATTCCAGATTTCTGATACCAAATCCAGGCCTCTTTCCACTGTACCATACTGTTGTCTCAGCCATCCTCTCTCTCACATTCCTGTGCCCATTTTCCCAATGAGGCAGCCAAGCCCAGAGAAATGTGATGACACACAGTGAGTCAAGAGCAAATCTTTTCTGAGGCTCCCGCACAGGACTGGTGTCTTTCGGAGGTCAGGGGCTACATTAGGTTTTGCTCAGCTTTCTTCTCTCACATGGAATTCAAGCTTCTTCTTTGTACCCACCCCCCTTCTCTCCCTAGCAATCTCCCTCCTCTACCCTGCCTGCTGCCCCTGCCAGGTGCTCAGCACAACCCTGGGGCCTGGCTGTTTCAAGAGTCCATAATAACTGCCCCTCCTCACCTGGTCCAGCCTGGTCTCATGGGCCCACCTTCTCCTCCAGATGTGAGCTCCCTAGAGACCCCTTCTCTTCCCCCCTCCCCCAGCCCCAGACTCCCGGAGCATATGTATCTCCCCAATCTCCTTCCTCCTGCCCTCCCCCACCATGCCGTCCTCATCCTCACGCTGGCTCCCCAAACCCTCATTCCCTCCCCCTCCCCCCCCCAGCAGAGGGAGTGTAAGCAGCAGGTGTTGACGCCAATCAGCATTCACAGCCGAGAACTACATTAGCTCCCGGGCTCACACACTCCCCAAAATTAAACCCTCATTATACAAAATTAATTGACATTAATTAGCAAAAATTAAAACTTTAAATGCTGTGCAACTTGTTTTTTGGGGGGAGGGAGGAAAGGAGCAAGACCACTTAGTGTCTTTCGCTGGCCACCCCTCCATCACCCCCTCTTAGCCCTGCATTTTTATTCCCAAGCAGGTTGGAGGGGAGTCCGGCAGCCAAGCCCGAGTGAGCAGCTCCCCAGATGAGGCCGGCTCTGCCCAGGTGGGGCAGACGCTGCCCCATGAAGCAGATGGTGGTCCTTTCAGGACGTTTCACAGCTGCCAATCTAGGAAGTCTCTCAGTCCGCCTAGTCCCCTCCCCTTCCACACTCCCAATCCCCCATTTTCAGGAGCAAAGACATCTAATTAAGGGATTGGGCACCACGAGTCTCAGCCGCTCAGACCCCCACTCTGCTCTGGGGCTACACTGGGAGCAGATCATAGCAGCTGGTGGCACTTAGTAGGTACTCAGTCGATCACCAGTGATGGAGACCAGGACCAGCCAGCAGCAAGGCTAGGAAGCCAGCTAATTCTGTCCCCAGCACCACCCCTCATTTCCTCTGTGCCCTCCTCTCATCCTAGAACCCAAGGGTCTCATGCTCATATGCAGCTGTCCTGTCACAGAGGAACGTGTAGTAAAAAGTGGCATGGGTTTGGAGGCCCAAACCCAGCTTTTGCTACTTCTTCATATGTATGATCCTGGGCAACTGATTTCTCCTCTCTTGGGAAAGAGACTCACTACCTTTAAAATGAGGAATTTACCCTGGATCCCCTCCAAGGTCGCTTGCATGTTGAATGTTAGTGGTCGATAGACTCTCAGTCACTGAGGGTTTGTAGATGTACTTTTGAGGCGGGGTTGGCAGTGTGTATTCAAAAGAAGCCCCTGGAAAGATCAGCGTGGACAGTCCCAGACACATGGTATCAGTGATGACCGACTTTGCCAGACTGGGCTCCCCTCGTCAATGCAAGGTTATAAGACAACTCCAAAAGACTCGTGACGGAAAGGGCTCCACATCCAGAGACAGATTTACGAGTCCCAATGTCGATTGAAGCAGGTTACTTGCTCTCTTTCTTTTTTGTTTTGTTTCTTCTTTCTCTTTATTTATTCCATCAGTTATGCAGAACCTATATCAGAATGCATGCCGCCATGGGGAGGGGGGGAGGAAGGCAGGGCAGAAAATTTGGAATTTTGCAATTTGAATGTTGCAAACTAATGGTAAATATATATTTTTTAATAAAGAAAGAACAGTGTGGGACTCCGGGTGAGGAGCTGCTTCGAGGCTGAGTGCAAAAAGGAAACCTTCCTTCCTGGGGCCCCTTAACTCATGCTGGGAAGGTGGCTTCCTATGTCTACACCCAGGGAAGACCCTGGCCATAGCTGCTCTCCGTTTTCCCCTCCCTTCTCTCAGCAGGATATTTTTTTGTCTCCCTTGCTCAAAGGGAACAAAACTCAGCACTCAGCAGTTATTAAATAAATCCCCACTATGCACTGGGCTCTGTGCTAAGTGTTCCAGATAGAAAAGTAAAATAGAGGCCCTGTTCTCAAAGAGCTCATAGTCTAATGGGGGAGACAGCATGCCAACAACTGTGAATGCTACCCACCTGTCTGATCCCACTGACCACTGCATTAGAACCTGGGCTCAGATATTGTTCTGAGTAATCAGCAGACGTATGAGGCCAGAGATTGGGCTGGTTTGGGGGACAGGTAGGATGCCACTCTGATAATTTGAAGAGGGAAGGGGCATTAAACTGTGGCAGAGAGGGACTGAACTTTTCCTTGAAGAAAGCTAGGGATTCTAAAGAGTAGAGGTGAGGAGAGAGGGCAGTCTAGGTATGGGGAACAGCCTGGGCAAAGGTATAGAGGCAAGATGTGGCATTTGAAGTTGGGGAACAAATAGCATGATGGTTTGGATGAAATTCAGAGTGTGTGATGGGGTATAATGTAGACTAGATTAGCCCCATAAGGTGGCTGAGTGCTGTTTGTGGAGAACTTTAAATGCCAAGCAAAGGGATTACTCTCCCCAGTTCCCCAAATGCTTGGAGATTTGAGGACTGATGAGGGTCATAAGTAGGGTTGCGATGTCCATTTTTACTCACCCTTTCTCCTCACCTAACTACTTCTCTGCTTTCCTCTTTTCCTCCAGCAAGTGCCAATATTTGCAATGTCGTCCTGATGAGGCACAATGAATTGGAGGAAGGGATTGATGTCTTGGACAATGATGGGAACATCGTGGGCTCCTCCAGAATTGCGGCCAGACATGTGAGTCTGGGTCCAGGGCTGGGGAGGGGCAGGGGAAGAGTGGGCAGGGAAACAGCCCCTAATTGCTTTTATTTCCTTTTTAAAAAATCAATCACCAGTCATTTATTAAGTGCTTACGGTATACCAGACCCCGTGCTATATCCTAAGAAAGCAAAAATTAGTCCCTGCTTTCCAGAAGCTTACATTCTAATGAGTGAGGCAACATGTAAGTATCTAGGCATATATAAGACGTGCATAGAATTATAGGAAGGGAAAGGGAAAGCATTGGCTGGAACTGGATCCCTAGGCCTGAGTTCTGATTCTTCCTCTTACTGCCCAGGTGACCTTGGGCAAGTCATTTACCTTTTGACTTCTCTTAGTTCCTTTGTAAAATGGGAGAATTGGATTCAATGATCTTTCAGATCTCTAGTGGGGACCTTATTCTGGAATCCTGAGTACAGCCATGTTTTTGGTTCCTTTTTTTTCACTGTTTGGAGTGGGAAGGCAGGGCAATCAGTGTTAAGTGACTTGCCCAAGGTCACATGGCTAGTAAGTGTTAAGTATCTGAGGCTGGATTTGAACTCAAATTCTCCTGGGGCTGGACTCTAGGGCAAGGGCTCTATTCTCTACACCACCTTGCCACCCCAGTCTAGGCAGGTTTAGAAGGAGATGGCAGAGCACAGGATATCAAAAGGAGTGTAGGATGTTACAAGGGAGATCCTGAACACTTAGGCACCTTGGCATTGTTCATATGACAGGAGAAGAGGTGAAAATGAGAGCTGGAGATCATGCTGAGAACCCTTGCCTTGCTTTGCCTTCTTTGTCGTGCCAGGGATCTGGTGTGAGAGAGGAGCTTGTACCCCCACCTCTTTCCTTGTTTTTCAGTTATCAAACATTTATCTTTCTTCTACCACTGACATCTTTCATTCTTTTTTTTTTAATCTTTCATTCTTAATTCAGTTAGACAAACAGTTATTAAGCGTCTGATGTGCTGGTCCTAGAAGTAAAAAGGCAAAACCAAAAAATCCCTGCCCTCAAAAGGCTGGAATGAGCTTCCTCCTTATCTCTTCATGAATAGTTGTCCCACCAGTGATTAAAATGGTGTCATCCTTCTTTCTTCAGGTCCTTCTTCTCACACTTACTCTCTACTCCCCCCAGGTCACACTCTAGAGCATCTAGTGCTAATCCTTGGCATATCTGGGAGGGAGAAGGCAATATGCCTCAACTCTGCTGGTGCTTACTCTGGTGTCTGCTCCCCCCAACCCCTAGCCAATGTACTGACCCACAGGTGGTACAATAGGGAAAACATTGAAATCTGGAGTCCCAGGCCTTGGGTTCAAATCTTGGCTCTATTACTTCCTGGCTGTAGTCACTTTGCCATTCTAGGCCTCTGTTTCCTTAACTGTAAAACTGGACTAAGTGACTCCAGAGATCCCTTTCATATTTAAATCTGTGATCCTATGACCTTGGCCTTTCCTCACTGTGCCATGCCCAGTCCTCTAGACCAGGAATTCTTAAACCCCTTCATGTCATAGCCCCATTTGGCAGCAGAGTGAAGCCAACAGACCCCTTCTCAAAATGAATATAAATTGATCCTTTTGCCTTTTCTCTGATCTCTTTGGGGGTATAGACCTAGTAGCAGTATTTCTGGGTCAAAGAATATGCACAGTTTTATAGCCCTTTGGGCAAAGCTCCAAATTGTTCTCCGCAATGGTTGGATCAGTTCACAACTCCACCAACAGTGGAGTGTCCTTATTTTTTCACATCCCCTTCCAGCATTTTTCATTTTTCTTTTCTGTCATCTTAGCCAATCTGATAAGTGTAAGGCGGTAACTGAGAGTTGCTTTAATGTGCATTACTCTTGTCAGTAATAATTTAGAGCATTTTTAATGTGGCTGTTGATATCTTTTATTTCTCCTTCTGAAAGCTCTTCATAGCCTTTTACCATTTATCAATTGGGGAATGGTTCCTATTTTTTATGAATTTGACCCAGTTCCCTATATAATTGAGAAATGAGGCATATAGTAAAGAAACTTGCTGTAGAAGGTTCCCCCCCTCCCCCCGCCAGTTCCTGTTTTCCTTCTAATTTTGGCTGCATTAGTTTTGTTTGTGTAAAAGCTTTTCGATTTCATATAATCAAAATTACCCATTTTACTTCCTGTCACCCTCTCTATCTGTTGTTTGGTCATAAACTCTTGTCCTATCCATAGATCTGACAGGAAAATTTTCCATGCTCTCCTAATTTACTTGTGATATCACCCTTTATGTCTGAATCATTCACCCATTTTGACTTTATCTTGGCATAGGGTATGAGATGTTGGTCTATGCCTAACTGCTTTCTAGTTTTCCCAGCAATTTTTGTCAAATGATGAGTCATGCCCCCAAAGCTGGGGTCTTTGGGCTTGTCAAACACTAGATTACTGCAGTCATGTACTTCTGGGTATTATGTACCTGATATATTCTACTGATCTACCATTCAGTAGTAATTTAAAATCCAGTTCTGCTAGACCACCTCCCTTCATGTATTTTTTTCCCATTGACTCCCTTCATATTCTTGACCTTTAATTTTTCCAGATGAATTTTATTTTATTTTTCTAGCTCTAGAAAATAATGCCTTGGTAGTTTCATTGGTACAACACTGAATAAGTATGTTAACTTAAGCAGAATTGCATTTATTAAGTGCTCATAATGTTCCAGTACTATGTTAGGTGCTGAGAATACAAAGAAAAGGTATACGCAGAACAGTCTCTGTCTTCAAGGAGCTTGCATACTTATTAAGGAAACAACATATAAATAAATAATCACATAGATAGTAGATATTGAGTAGAAGGAAAGTTTCCTGAGATGGGGAGGCTTAGGAGGCTGGGAGGCCTGGGGAAGCCTTATAGAGAGGAGCTAGAAGGGGTCTCAGAGGCCATTGACCTCAGAGGCACTGATGGGAAGGACTAGAGGTTCTTGAAGGAGGGTGGGGAGCAACAGGCATTCCAGGTGTGGGGGATGGGTTGTTGAAACGAAGATAGAATGTTGCGCTTGCTAAATTAGCAGGTAGCCCAATGGGGCTGGAGCACCCAGAGCAGGAAGATGATGAGGGCTGCAAAGGTAAGCTAGAGACCATTGTGAGGGACCTTAAACCAGCCTGAGGGAATTGTGTCTTATCTTGGAGGCAATGAGGAACCAGGAGGAGAAAGTAACATACTAAACTTGTCTCAGAAAGGAATTTTGGCATTCATATGAAGAATGAGTTGGAGTAGAGAGACCAGATGTAGGGAGACCGATTGGGAGGCAATTGTGATAGTCCTAGTCTGCACTGGAATAATATTCATGTGACTTGAAAGAAGGGTATGGAGCAGAGAGATGTTGAGGGAAGTAGGATTGTTTGCAACTGATTGGATGTGAGCAGGGAGGGTAAGTAAAGAGTTAAGTATGACAGTGAGGCTGTGAGCCTGGGTGACTGGGAAGATGGTGGTGCCCCCAGTGAAAATCAGGCAGAATGGCAGATGAGGAAGAAGAAGGAACTCAATTTTGGACATGTGGAGATGCCCAGCAGATGAGGATGTGGGATTGGACCCACTTAGGAGAGAATTTCAGACTGGAGATAAAGATTTGTGAGTCCATTGCTTAGAAGTGATCATCAAATTCATGAGAACTGCTGATAAACAACAAAGAACAGAAGAGGGCCCAGGACAATCCATCAGTCAATAAGCATTTATTAAGCACCATCATGTGCCAGACATCATGCTAAGTGCTAGGGATGTAATGACAAAAATAAAACAGTTCTTGCCTCCCTGCTCTCAGGAAGCTTCCATTCTTACAGGAAGACATGAGCTTTTATCAGTAAAAACAACATAAATTCAAAGTAAAGGTAGCTAAATACCCAGTAGTCAGGTAAGAGAGGACCTCAATTATATAGGGAATTGAGTCAAATTAATAAAAATAAGAGCCATTTCCCAGTTGATAAATGGTCAAAGAGAGGTAGAAGGTTGGAGGGGAGATCAGAAAAGCCTTCAGGGAGAAAATAGGGCTGGAGCCAGGTCTTGAAGGAAGTGAGAATTCTCTGAGACAGAGGTGAGGAAGGAGCATGTTCCAGGCATGAGACATAGTGTCTACAAAGACATGGAGACAGGAAATGGAGTACCACATATATGGTACAGATCCGAGGCCACTTTGTACCAGGGAGAAGAAGTTGGCAAAGCATAGTGAGACCTGGTGGGGAAGGACCTGAAAGACCAAATGGAGGGGCTTACATTTTATCTTAAAAGTAAAAGGATGGAGTCCTGGGGGACACCTACCCTAGGAGGCCAGGGCTTGTATAATGGTCCAGTCAAAGGAACTGAATGGGTCCTACAAAAAGGAAGAGCACCAGAATGTCAGCATTATTTCAACCAAAGGAGAAGAGAATGTCCAGATGGGAGGGGGAAGTTAACTATGCCAGCTGAGAAAAAGCCATTGGATTTGGCCTTTGGGAGATCACTGCCCTCCAGCCTGTGTGCCTACATGTTGTTTCTCTAATAAATACGCAAGCTCCTTGAAGATGGAGATTGTTCTGTGTTTACCTTTTCTTTGTATTCCCAGCACCCAGTATAATGATACGGAAGCAATGAGAACTAAAGGGCCTCCGATAACCATCTTGTCCTACTAGAGGTAGTGTGGCATAGTGGCTAGGTCACTGAACTTGGAGTCAAAAAGACTGGGCTTGAGATCCCATCTCAGATGCTTTTTTTCTACCACTTAATAGTATTTTATTTTTTCCATCTCAGACACATATTAGTTGTGTGACCCTGAGCAAGTCACTTATCATATGTGCCTTCATTTCCTCATCTGTAAAATGACTCAGTAACTTCTAGAGTCCCTCCCATCTCTGATCCTAAATTCCCTCTTTGTACAGATGAAGAAACTGAGGCCCAGGGCAATGAAGGGGCTTGGATAGTTGTGATTGAACCTAGAACCTTTGACTTCAGGGAGTGGTCTGGTCACTAAACAATGGGATATTCTCTCTCTCTCTCTTTTTTTTTTTTTGCTTTTTTTTTTTGGAGGGGGGAGGGCAGGGCCATTGGGGTTAAGTGACTTGCCCAAGGTCACATGGGTGGTAAGTGTTAAGCGTCTGAGGCAGGATTTGAACTCAAGTCCTCCTGACTCTAGGGCCGGTGCTCTATTCACTGCACCCCCTAGCCACCCCAACAATGGGATATTCTCAACAACAGTTGGTTTCTTGTGCCCTTTTTGTAGTTACTTAGGGAAAGCAAGCACAAGGGTGACCCCAAAGGACACATGACCCCCAGAAGCATCTAGACTGTGGAACAAGATGATTTGGCATCAGGTGTCCTTCTGTACTCACTCTCTGTGGCCCAGGCTGAGTCTGTCTTCCCAGAGCTCACCAGGAGGGCCCTGTGAGCTTCTGAGGAAGCCAGGCCAGGCTGAAACCAATGAGCCTACTACCTGAGGGTTCAGAACAGGGCTTTAGCCAGAGCTGCTGAAGAACGCAAATGATGGATAACAGGCGAAAGCCAGGACCCAGAGCCACCCGTCAAAGTGGGACTCAGTGGGTCCTCCAAAGCAAGGCTCTGGCGGGGAAATCACTGCTGCACTGGGGGAGGTGGAGGTGGAGGTGTTGTCTTAAGGTTCCAGGTACCTGGCACAGTCATTAAAAAGTCAGATGCTCCCCTTCCAGTAGGGACCTTGACCTAACCCATGGAGATCCCCAGAAGGCCAGCGGGAGACTTTGTTTCTGTCTCCTCTCCCCAAATCACTCCGCCACCCTCACCTTGCCAAGCAAGCCCCAGCTGTTTTTTTTCCCTGTTCCTTCCAACACCTGCTTTCTGCTTCTTTCTTTTTTTTCTTTGAAGCATCTAAACTCCACCATATGCTCATTTCCCCCCTCCCTCCACCCCCTGGCGGTGTGACAGCAGCGTCCTTGTCTCTGCGGTCTCTGTCCTCGCTCTTTCTCTGGATCTCAGGCAGCTTGTCATGGGGAGAAGGAGGGGGCCATTCCCTACCCTCCACCCCTGCATGCACACACATATACACACGCCCTCAAACTCCTACAGCTGGCTCAGAAGGGTTAATTAAGGTGTCTACACTGGCTTCCACACTTGCTAAACGTCCCTGGCGGGAGTCTGCAGTCGAGGAATTTGGGTGTCTGGTACTAATGCATTTCCATTCCAAAGCATTGTTCCAGCTGATTTGAATCTGCTCTTTAAAAAACATGTACAGTAAGAGTGTGTGTATTGGGGGTGGGGAAGGGGGTGGGTTTTTTTTTGCAAAAGAACCACTTTCTAATGGATTCTATGCATAGTGTTAACATAGCCTTGAGTGCCTTCCCTCCAAGATTCTCTCCAATTTATCCTGTATATATTCTGTTTGCACATAGTTGCTTCCATGTTGTCTCCCCATTACAATGAGCTCTTTGAATGTAAGAATTGTTGAGTTTGGAGGATATTTTTTGCCCTTCTTTGTAACCTCAACACTTAGCACGATGCCTGGCATATGGTGGGCACTTAATAAATGCTTATTGACTTTACTTGAATGGCCTTAAAGCCAGATCTACACACATACACATAAATAGCAGGATTAGAGACAGAATTATAACTAGGGCAAGGTCATTGCAACTTTGTTCCAGGGCACCACAATTTAGAGGGCATTGAAAGCACTTCCTCTACATAACTATGTCAGGCAATCTCCCCAACCCTAACCTCTACCACAGCCTTCTCCCCATGGCAATAAATCCTGATTATGACACTGGCTCTAAATTCTACAAAGGGCTTTCCCTATAGACATCCTGTGATAGAGATACTGTAAAGGTTATTATCCCCATTTTGCAGATGAGAAGACTGAGACCCAGAAATGAATATACCTTGTTCATATGGTAACTCTCTAGTACAGAGGCAGGGAACCTGCCACCTCAAGGCCACATGTGACCTTCTAGGTCCTTGGGTGTGGCCCTTTGACCAAACAAATCCTTTTACAGAACAAACCCTTTTATTAAGGTGATTTGTTCTGTGAAATTTGGATTCAGTCAAAGGGCTTCACTTGAGGACCTAGAGGGTCACATGTGGCCTTGAGGACACAGGTTCTCCATCTCTGCTTTAAGACCACCAGCTGCTCTAAGCAGATCCAAATGAACAACAGTGGGTGATTTTGTAGAGAGGATGAGGAGAAGGAGGTTTGGTGTGGAAGGGTTACCCTGGGACACCAGCTCAGACAGACGACCTCACCTAACCCTTTTGCTTGGTTCCCCAGGCACTGATTGAGACGGCCCTGACTCGAGTGGTCCTCCCCATGCCCATCCTGGTTCTACCTCCAATCATCATGTCTGTGCTGGAAAAGTAAGTCCAGAGGGTGGGATGGGGTCAGGGCAGCCATGCCCTGCACAAAGGCAGGAAGAAAGGAAGGGGCAGACTGGGCAGAGAGCTGGCCCCAGAATCAAGGCCCATTTCTACCATCTGTGGACCATGGGCAAGTCCATTTCTCAGTCTCTTAGACAACCCCTTAATGACTATGAAATGCAGAAAAGATGTTGACCCACAACAGTGGATGGAAGCCTCCTCATAGGGAGTTTCTTGAACTAATGAAATCAGAGGCAAAAACCCAAAAAAGAAAGGAAGGGAGGACAGGGAGCTGGCCCTGGGAATGCCTTCCTCTGGGGCATGTCCTGTTTTGGACTTGCAGGCATGGAGCAAGCGCTTCATCAGTGTTTGTTACAGACTACCATGATTTATCTCAACCCCACAAATAATGACAAAAAGTGCCTGCTGTGTCAACAAGCAGATTAGGGACTGAACAAAACCAGCTCCTGCCCTCAAAGTGCTTACATTCTACTTGGGGGAGGAGGGGATGGTGAGGATACATCATGTGCTCTGGTAAGCATAGAATTGGGAATGAACTCAGTGTATTTGGGAGACAAGTCATCGAGGCCAACTCAGCAGAAGGAGAGAGGGCAGGTGTTGGGGAATAAGATTGGAGAGTGAGGCCTCGAAGGCCAGACTAAAAGCGTTTATATAAATTATGTGAGCCATAGGGAATCCTTGTATAGATTCTTAGGTGGGAGGGGGGATCCTGGGTGACATGATGAAAGCATTACTTCGGGGAGACTGACCTGGAGACGATGTACGAGATGGGTCAGAGGGGAAAGGGGTTGGGGGCGTCTCATGATCTGTGTGTAAGGGAACGCTTATCCCTGGCCTAAGGTGTGGCAGGTGCATTTATTAGGCTCTTACTGTGTGGAGGAACTATGCTAAGCACTGGATATAAATATAAAGCAACAAAGATGGTCTCTGCTCTCAGGGAGCTTACAATCAGATGGGGAAAGGAGGCTGGACAGTGGTAGGTGGGAAGCAGAGTGAGGAACCTGCCACGGGGGCACTGTGGGAAATCAGAGAAGTCCCAAAACAATGTAGCCAGGTGAGGAACGAGCCTCACCCAGCCAGTAAGAGTCTAAGGCTGGATCTCAGCTCAGCTCTCCCCGATTCTAGGTCTAGCAGTCTCCCCACTGGGTCACCTAGCTGCCTCTGAGCAGTTTAGTGAATATAAAGAAAATTCTGTTCAGAATCCAAACCCCAGCTATGCTACAGATGGCCCTGGGCAAGGACCACTCTCTAGGTCTCAGTTTTCCCCTCCATAAAACAAAGGGCTCTTTCAATTCTCCTATCCCAAGTTCATCAGACTTTCAGAAGGTCAGTTACTTGGTTATAGTTCAAGGGCCAAGTGAAAGAATGAAAGGTCATAGGGTCGCAGATCTAGTTATAAGTGATTTGTCCATAATCACATAGGTAGTAAGATGCAGGGCTGAGATTAGAACCCAAGTCCCCAGTCCTCTAAGTCAGTGTTCTACCCCAGGGCCCTGGGGATGGGCCCCCCAGCCAGGAGGCCTGTGAGGGGAACGACGTGCAGAGCTCACAGGTCTACTTGTCCCAACCACCTGGTCCCTCAGATCTAGGGGGCTACCAGAGGCACACAGAAAGATGGTGCTCACCTTCCTGCATATATCCCTCCATGCTCCTGCTTAGATGCAGGCCAGGGGTGGGGCCCAGGAGGTTTCCCCTTGTCCCTATCCCTGGGCAGTGGCTGAGGCCAGGCCTTCATTTTCTGTGTCTCCAGACAGGTTGTGGAGGCAGCTCCTCAGGCCCGGGGGGGGGGGGGTCTTGCTTCTCTCCCCAGCATGTCTCACATCTCCCCATCTGCATATTTTAACTGGCCCAGCTGCCTTTCTCATCTCTCATGCCATTTTTTTCTGGCTTTCCTGGCATTTCTTCTCTCCTCCTGCTGTGGGTTTTAACTCTGGGCCTGCCTTCTTGGCTGTTCAGAGAGAACTGGCTTCTCCCCATCACCCCCCACCCCCAGCCTCTGTATTCCCCGGTCCCCCCAGAGCAGTCCAAGCTACAGTACCTGTTGGCTGACGTGGGAGCAGAAGGGCTAGAGCAGCTCTGGGCGCACCTGATGGCACTGTTCCCTCCCTTACAGAGCAAACTGCCAGTTTCCATGTTGGAAGCAGAGGCTTGGAGCTCATTGGACGAGTCCTTCAGAGTATTGTAGGGCCATGCCGTAGATCTAAAGAGGACCTCCAAGGCCATGGGTCTCCACCCCCCATTTACAGATGAGCAAACTGAGGCCCAGGAAGATTCAGTCCAACTCACAGTTAATATGCATTCCAGGTAGAATTAGAACTCAGGCTATCTTGGTACCACCTCCCTTCAGGGTTTAGATCCACCCCTCATCCCCATCCCTTAAGTTCAACCCCACTGGGAAAGGGAGGAGGCGGAGAGTCCCCAGAAATTCAGTTCAGTTCAGTTCAACTCAAAGAGAAGGCTTCCTCTGGTCCAGGCACTGTTCTGGGGTCTGGGGACAAACAGACCAAAATAAGACCAGGCCTTTGGGAGTCAGCTAACCCAACTTCATTGGTGTACAAAAGCAAGTGACTTGCTCAAGGTCATACAGATGATAAGGTCAGAGTCAGGATTAGAACCTAAGCCTTGTGATTCCAAATCCAGCACTCTTCCTGCTCTCAAGGAGTTTACTGGAGCATACAATGTACTCCAGTTAGAAGTAAATTTTAAAATTAAACACAAAGTAATTGGGGGATGGGAAGTGCCAATGGGGAATCAGGCAAGGTTTCTTGTAGGAGGTGGAAATTAGCCTGTGTCCCAAGAGGCAGAAATGAGGAGGGAAGGCATTCTAACCACAGGGAGACTTGGAGTCAAATTGTGAAGGACCTTAAATGCCACATGGAGGGTATGGTCTTTTACCCTGGAGGGAATAGGGAGCCATGGAAGCTTTTGGAGCAAAGGAGTAACCTGGTTAGACCTGTGCTTTAGGAACCTCTTCCTAGCTTTCAGGGGAACCTTGGTATCTAGGACTTGGGAAGTGACATTATGGCTCTCTTCTCCCACTCCTCAACCTGTACCTCCCCCTTCCCAGTAATTCCTGGCAGCTGAGGAGACCCAAGAGGAGATTCTGAGGTGGAAGAAGGCTGTGGCTTTAGGGATGGTTGATGGGAGAGTTCCTCAGTTCTCTCAGTGAGGAATCTCCAAAGACTTCTCCACCAATTGCTCAACTCCTTTTTCTCCTCTGAGGTTCTGGCACCTAGTCTGGATCCACATGGCTGTTACTTACCAACACCAAGACATTCTCCTGCTTTCCTTGAGTTCAGTATCTACACTCCCAATCTTTCTCTCCTCCTCAATTTCTGCCCTGATAACAGGGAACAGAAGCATGCATAATGGGTGTTGCCTCAAATGGCCTAACTTCCCAGTTCCTTAGTCTACCCATTTCTCATGCTGCACCTTGGCCTTACGTAGAGATGGTTATACCCTTGATCTGGTCACCTAGCACCCTTTCATTCCCATGTTTCTGAGCTCTGAAATCCCTTTATCTTATTCCATTTTTCCCTCTCCCTTATACTTCTCCACCATCATCGATACCACGACCTCCATTACCTCTACCCCTGAATCTTTTCGTGGGCCCTATTCCCTAAATTCACACTACCTAACTCTTCTCCCTTCCCTCCCCTAAACCTCTGAGGGTCCAGTTCAGCTGTTCTTTGTCTTCTCACCAAGAAGGCCTGACCAGACCTCTGCCCTGGATTACTGCCAGCTTCCTCCTCCTTCATTCTTATTCTGGAGAAAATTGCTAAATTATACTGAATCTACTGCAAATTTGTGTTCTTTCATCTCAACTGGGCCCTCCCTGCCACAAGGCAATCCTCTGACTCCTCTCAGATGTTAGCAGATCTTCTCCTGGGCTGTTCCAAACATCCTCCTCTCTCCTCAGGCCTCCCATGATACCCCTTCCCTCCACTCCCAGATGAAGCTGTTGCTTTATATTTCACTGAAAAAAATGGAAACATTGACAGAGAGCTTCTCCTTCCCCTCTCCTGTTCAGCTCTTTCCTTCCCTTGCTATTTCCTTCTTCACTCTGAAGAAATGGCCCTTCTCCTTACCGAGGCCAACTGTTCTTCACACACAAGCAATCTCATCCTGCCCTATCTTCTCCAGAAGATTGCTCTTACTTTCATCTCTACTCTCAATTTTATTTTCAGTCTCTCCCTGTTTACTCCTCCATCCTTAAAAACTCTCACTACAATCTGGGCAGATAGGTGGTACAGTAGATAGAGCACCAAACCTGGAGTCAGGAAGACCTGAGTTCAAATCCAGCCTCAGACACTCGCTGTGTGACCTTGGGCAAGTCACTTAACTCTGTTTACCTCAGTTTACTCATATGTAAAATAAGTTAGAGAAGGAAATGGCAAACCACTCCAGTAACTGCCAGAAGACCCCAAATGGGGTCCCAAAGAATCAGACATGGCTGAAAAATGACCAAACGACAACAGATCCTACCATCTCAGCTCTTGCCCTATATCTCCCCTCCTTCGCCTCTTCATCTCCTTGAAAAAACATCTGCGCTTGGTGGCTCCATGTTTTTTCTCTCTCTCTTTTCTCAACCCTCTGTGCCCATCTTCCAACCTCATCATGCCATTAAAGCCGTCCTCTCCAAAGCTACCAATGATCTCTTAACTGCCTCATCTGATGGTCTTTTCTGAGTCTTCATCCTGACCTTTCTGCAGTCTTTGATACTGTTGACCACCTTCATCTCCAGGATATTCTCTCCCCACTAGGCTTCATGACACTCTTCTGACTGTTGGGCATCTCCTTCTTGGTCTCCTTTGGTGGGTCTTCATTCAGATAATTCCCATGAACCTTCTTAGTTTCTGTCTCAAGTTGTCTTCTAGTTTCACACTCCACTTGGTGATCTCACCACCTCCTGTGGTTCAATGGTCATCTCTATGAAGATGATTCTCATGTCTGTGTGTCTACTCCTCTTCCCCATCCTGATCTCTGATTCTGCATCACCTGCCTTCTGGACATCTCCAACTGGCTATTCCACAGGCGCCTCAAACTCAACGTGTCCACAGACACATAGTGTAATGCCTGGCACAAAGCAGGCTTTTTGACTGGCAAAAACAGGGAAGGTTAGGGTTTTCTTTTAGACAAAGAGTGACTATCAGTAAGCCTTTAGGTTTTTAAACTCCATGTTGCTCGGATTTGTCTTGATAGTTCAGTCAAGCCTCCCCATTCTGTGTCCCCCCCAAACCCCTGATTTTCTCTGCCTTCTCCAATGATAGCTAGCTAATCTGATCAGAGGCATATGGAAGCATAGATTCAGAGGAGGATCTCATTTTACAAATGAAGAAACTGAGGCCCAGAGAGCAAATCACCAATCTCCTCAGCCCCTCAGTTCCCTCATCTTTAAAGTAGAGGTGCTAGGCCTTTGAGGTCCTTTCCAGCTCTGAATATTTAGAGACAGCAAAGTGGCTTAGTGAATGGTCAGAAAGGCCTGACTGTGAATCTTCTCTCAGACACTTACTAGTTGTATGACCTGGGCAAGTCATATAAGCTCTGTGTGCCTCAGTTTCCTCATCTTGGACTCTGTGCCTTGTAGAGTTCTTCCCACCTCTAAATCTCTGAGCCTATGGGCCCAAAGTCACACAGAACTAGGCTTGGAACATCAGTGCACTAATGCAGTGTCCATCCCTCTTTGCACTGTATCACCATCTAATCTGTACTAATGAGGGATGGCTAGAGGGCAGCCTCTGCCAGCAGCCCTCCCTCTCCCCCTCCCAGGAGAGAGACCCTCTGAAGACAAGTGCCCTACTTGTATGGCACCCCTCAGATGGAGGCCTCAGCGGCAGAATTGCAGGGGAGGAAAGAGGTGAGGGCGTTGTTGGGCAGGCTGGTGGGAGGTGTGCTCTGTTCCAGAGGCCCATCCCCTGCAGCGCCCCCTCTTCATGAGCCCACAGCTGGCATTGCCACCTAATCGCTGCCTCCAATGAGATCCTGCTTGTCGATTTCTTTGTAGGAGAGAAGAATCCCACAGAATCTGTCAGATGGGATATTGTAGTTAACTCTTGTCATGTTTAGTTTAGCATGTAACACCTTCTTCTAGGCAAACACGGCTCTGGTTCAGTGATCCCGATAACTTGTACTCATCCGTTTAGCTGCTTCCATATGGAATAAATTGTGGTGCCTACTGCAAAGTGTGAGAGGCACTGGCCAAATTACACGAATGCAAACCACTAATGAACAAAGCGGGGAGAGCGGAACCAAGGTGTATTTACGGCGAGCTGCCACAGGCTCTGTCTGGGGAGCCACAGTGCATGGCAAGGCCCCAGTTAAGGTGGAGAGTGTGCACACATGAACGCCCCACACTGCTGTCATAGGGCCAGGTCCTTCCTCCTTAGCAACCGGCCCCCTGCTCCCTCTGGTAATGGGCTTTCCACCTGCCCTGGGCATCTTAGCAACAAGGCCAGGTGAGGCCTGGGGACAAGCAGAACTCACATTTCCATAGCACATTATAAGGCTCACAATGCAATTCAACTTAGCAAACAAACAAACAAACAAACAAACAACTTAGCTGTCTCCTACATTCCAGGCACTGTGTTACACATAGGAGATGCAAAACCAGCCAAAGAATAATCCCTGCCCACAAAAAGCTTACGTTCTCCTGGATTGAGGAAGCAATATATTCCCAGATAAGTAAGGATAAGGTAGCCAGTTTGGAGCCAGGAAAACATGAATTCAAATCCCACTGTAGTTAGTTTTGACCATGTGACCCTGGGTGTGTCACTTAACCCTTTTCAGCCTTAATTTTCTCATCAGGAAAGTGTAAAATGCTACCAACCTCACAGAGTTCTTGTGAAGATCAAGTGAAATTATCTGTGTAAAGTGCTTTGCCAACCTTGAAGTGCTTTACAAATGCCAGCTGCTATTATGATTATTATTATTTATTAGGTCTGGACCTGTGATTGTTAGTGAGAGCTCCTAGATGAGGAAACCATCTCCCAGTGTAGACAGACACTGTCTTTATTGTCAAGGCCAGTCCTTATCTTTTGTCTTTTCCTTCTACCCCCAACAATTGCTGAATTAGTAGATACGAATTACTTTCCAAAGGGAGACTGCATTAAGAGTTGGGGGAATCAGGTAGGATGTGGAAGTATTCCTATCCCTAGTTTTCAAGATAAAGAAAGTGAAGCTGTGGGAGGTAAAATGATCGGTCCAGGGTCACACCAATAATTGGTGCTAGTGCCAGAGCTAGATCCTGGGCATTCTAACTCCAAGCCCTGCGCCCTTTCCACAAGACTACGAGGAGATTTCTGGGACGTGGTCAAGAGTTTGGAGCAGGATTGGGAGGGACCATGGAAGGGGAGAGGAGGTTCTGTGAAGCAGATGACTCTTCTGCCCTATTCTGGACCTCATTGGGGGATGATAACACTCTTGTAGCATTCTCTATGGACCCAGAGTCAAAACCTTCTGAACTCTTAACTCTTCATTGTCCATCCATGTTCTGGACCAAACTAGTAGGGTTGAAATAATCAAAGAGGATATATATGCGCCATTCTATTCCAGTGCCTGGGGCATGGGGGCTCCAAATGGTATGAGGCAAGAGGATGAACTTTTCTCTAACTTAGGGCACCATCTCCTTCCTCTTATCCATGCACTCCAAGTACTTCTGATGCCCTTACTATGCACACACCAGATGCTGTGCCAAGCCACTGGTTATGCAAATACAGGAAAGAAACAATCCCTGTCCTCCAGAAGTTTATATTCTGACAGGGGAGAGGCAATATGTATATCATTAAATAAATGCAGAACAGATACAAAGTAAATAACCTAAAGGAAATATCAGAAAAAGCTGATATTAAGTAGAACCTTGAGAAAATGATTCTATGAAGCAGAGGAGAGGAGAGAGAGCATTCCAGGCGTGGAGACAGCCTATACAACAATACATTCGTCCATCCATTCAGCCTCAATGAGCACTTGTTGGTTGCCCATTCTTGAGCTAGGTCCTATATTTTATGTATTATGTATTAAGGCAGTGCCTATGCTTATGAAAGGCTGGGAAGGTCAGATGTTTACTACTGATTCTCATTTTTCCAGTGCATTTGAGGTTGACCAACCATTTTCATTTCTAGTATAATGTAAGCTCCTTGAAGGGGGAGACATTTAGATTTGTAAACCCATTGCTTAGCACTGAGGTACATAGTAAGGACCTACATGTGCTGTGCCCATACTAGGTGCTTAATAAATGTGCATTGACTGATGATTGATTGATCAATTGGACAACACCACGAGGTAGAATGTAACTGTTCCCATTTCATAGATGAGAAAATACAGAAAAATTAGATGAGTTATTATAGAAACCCCAGTGTTCTTCCTGATTTCAAGTCCAGTGCACTTTGTACTATACTGTCCCTTCCCCTACCAGTCAGGGCCAGTTAGATGGAGATTATAGATCATAAGTAATAGGCAGATCAGAAGGAAGGAAGATTTACTTCTTGGAGTATATGTGGGGGAGGAAAGAGGGTAGAAATTAAGGAAGACTTCATGTAGGAGGCAACCTGGTAAATTGAGGCTGAGCAAGGTTAAGTGACTTACCCAGTGCCACATAGCGAGGAAGTATCTGAGGCTGTTTTAACCCAAGTCATCCCAGTCCCAAATCCTGCACCACCTAGTTGCCCAATTAATCCACAAGCTAAGCAATTAGTCCCCAAGCATTCTTAAGCATTGACCATGTGCCAGATCTGGTTCTGGGCAATCCGTGTTCTAAGCTGTTGTTATTATTAAGGAGGTAGGATTTAAGATGAGCTTTGAAGGATGAATTTAGCTACTTTAGTAACTTCAATAGATGACAATGGGGGAAAGGACATTCCAAACATGATGAAAATAGAGGTGAGAAGGCAGGAAAGGGATGTGGGAGGGAGATCAAGTAGATCTGCCTGGCTTAGACATAGGAGATGTTTTGGAAAATAGTAGACGAGAAAGTTGGCACCTCACACCTGGCAAACTGGCAAAGAAGATACAAAATGGGAATATTCAACATTGGAGGGGTTATGGAAAGGCAGGTACACATTTTTGGTGGAGTTGCGAACTGGTATGACCATTTTGGAAAGCCACTTGAAATTATGCAAATAAAATGACTAAAATGTCCGTATCCTTGGAGCCAGAGATTCTACTGCAAGGCATATACCTTGAGTATGTCTTTGACAAGAAGAAAATTCCCATATAAAATAAAAATACTTATAGCAGCACTTTTTATAGCAAAGAAGTGAAAATAAGGAAGATTAGGGGATAGCTAAATAAGTTGGGGCACATGGATGTAATGCAATAAATACTACTGAGCCGCAAGAAATGATGAACATAACGAATAGAGAAATATGGAATATTTACACGAACTGATACTGAGTAAAGTCAGCAGAATCAGGAAAACAACGAGCACAATAACTACAACGATGAAAATGGACAGAACTCATTGGAAAGTGACTGTTGTAGGACTACAAAAGGGACCTCAAAGAAGAGATGCCTCCCCTGACTCCTTTGCAGGGCTGGGAAGCCCTTGGGTGTGGAACGTTGAGTCTATTTTGATGTATTCATCAGTTTTGATGATTTTATTTATCTTTTTAATAAAATGTTCTTTCTTATATGAAAGAAAACTGGGAGAAATTTAGGCAGTGTTAAACAAAAAAAATTTCAATAACTATTTTTTTTTAAAAGACCAAGAAAGGATTGGGAGGAGGTTCCAAAGAGTCTTGGATGCCAGATTGAGAAGTCTAGACTTCATTCTGTTACCAGTGGTGAGACATTCAATAACTTTCAGCAGGGAACTGTGATATCATAATATAACTAGGGAAAGATTAACCCAGACTCTGTGGGGGCCATTGGCTCTGGACGGTGTTTAACCTGGGGCTTCCTTTGTGCAGCAGATCAGTTATGAGAGAAAAAGCGTGGTGAGAGATAAGCCGCTAAATGAGTGCCTGGCCCGGAATCTAGATCTGCCTGGCGTCTGTTCTCTGGGGTGGCACAGGGTCTCCTTGTCAACAGCAGCCTCTCCCCATCTCCCATCACAAGGGCACTTCATGCAGAGGACACAGTCTTGAAGAGGAACTCACAAATAGCAGCAGTTGATGCCAAGAGGCAGTTGACTGTGGGGTCCGGCAGCAGAGCTCAGAGCCAAGTGTGATGACTGATTGGCTGTGGATCTGGGGTGATAGATTGGGAGAAGGAAGAAAGCAGATCCATAGCCTACCAGAGCCTGGAGCTCCAGCCCGGAAAAGTGATCTCATTTCATAGAGAAGCACTCGCACTGAGTTTTACAGATTTTTAGAATCTGGGGCCCAATTAAGACCTGGCACCTTGTATGTTAATCAAGGGTGTTGGATGGTTGGGGTTTTTAATCCTTTTCCAACCAACTCCTAACTCACCCTAATGAGGATGTTTTAGCCATTGTAATGGGAGCCGCCTGTTTGGGAAGATGGCCTGGAAGTCACACCTCCAAGCTCACAGGGAAGGTGCTTTGGGTAGACTTGGAGCCTTCCCAGGTGACTGTAGGGCCCACAACAGGGCAGCAATTACAAAGGAGGCCTCATCCAAACAATCATGCCAGGCTGGCATTAGGAAGCAAACTGGGGAAGGAAAGCTTCTGGGAGCCTGGGAGATGGGTAGAGGAATGGATGAGTGGGTGGGTTGGTAGGTGGATAGGGAGACTCTTTCCTGGCCATCTTGGGAAGAAATGGAGGCAAGGGAACAAGAGGCCAGGACTGGAATTATCTGTGAGCAAGGACACAATCCCTGCCCTATTTCCAGTGACATAGAGCAGATAATAACATTGCAGTTAGGACCCAGGCAGCGTGGACTTCCTGCTAACACATTTCAGTCATAGCTCATCTCTTCCTTATGTCATTTGCTAGAGAACAAGCCCCTGGTTGGCCTGTTTTTCTTTTCCCCTTTGGTCATTCATTTGTTTATCTAACAAACAATTTGAAGACATCCTTCCTGTACCTCTGAAGAGGTAGAAGGTCATGGGTGTGGAATATGATATACCATCAGATTTCCCGACATAATAATTTTGCTAAACTTTTCCTACCTTAAAATTATTTTTTATGACAAGGGATGGGAGGTGAAGGGGGAAAGAGACACAGTAGGACATGTAGATGATGTGAAACAGAAGATGTCAATAATTATTTTTGGGTGACATGAAAAATGTGTTAGGTACTTGCTAGGTACTGGGGATACAAAGACAAAAAAGAAGGAAGGAAAGAAGGAAGGAAGGAAGGAAGGAAGGAAGGAAGGAAGGAAGGAAGGAAGGAAAGAAGGAAGGAAGGAAGGAAGGAAGGAAAGGAAAGAAGGAAGGAAGGAAGGAAGGAAAGAAGGAAGGAAGGAAGGAAGGAAGGAAGGAAGGAAGGAAGGAATAGTTCCTGCCCTCAAGTAACTTAATTCTATTTGGGGGAACCAGCATGTACAGCAATGTGAGTCGATCCCTGGGGGATTACACCGGGAGTTGGGTAACTAGGATACATCTACCATAGGAATTTGCACATTAACAAGGCCTTGAAGGATGCTGGGGATTCTAAGCTGCAGAGACAGGGAGTGAGTGTGTTCTCAGCATGGGAACCAGTTTGTGCAAATACACAGAGATGGGATTTGGGAAGTTGTGTATGAGGAACAGAAAGTAGTCCCCTTTGACTGGAACCTGACTGGTATCAGTTGGTGAAGGACTTTAAATGCCAAAGAGAAGAATTTGCTCCTAATCAATAGGGAACCATTGGAGCTTCTGACTCTGAGGGACACCAGTACTCAGTGTAGTTTCCGTTGGTGCGCCTCATCTCCCTTCTTCCTATTACCTACCATAGCCAACATGAACTCCTGGGCGCCACAGTCCCTGGCTCTTTTTTTTCTGCTGATAACCTTAACAAAGGGCCTGGATGAGTTACTACAACACACAAATTCTAATCTGTGCAGTCAAATTTCTGGTGACGAGTCTCCAAGACCCCACTCCAGGGCTACCTCCCACAAGAAGCCTTTCAAACTTCCTCAGCTGTTAATACTCCTCACCCCTTCTCCCAAAAATTAGTTTTCTGTGTATTTGTTGGTTTCTCTGGTAGACTGTAAGCTTCTTGAGGGCAGGGGCTCTTTTTCCTCTGTGTCTTTATCCCCAGAGCTTCACAGAGTGCTTAAAACATAGTAAGTGCTTATTAAAGGTTTATTGTATTGGGTTAAGTGGGAATTAGGTAGACTTTCTCTTGGTCAACAGATACACAGTCAGTTGTCATCTGTTATCGCTTTGCCTGTACCTGAAGCTTCTTCCATTAGATTGAGTCCCTTCCCAACTAGAACCTAAAAATATTTGGGAGCAGGGTTGGCTCACTTCTCCTCTACGAAAACCCTCTCATGCCACCCTGGTCTCATTGGCCCTTTTACGTACAACATTCCTTTTCTTTTGCCCAGGCTTATTCTCCCTTCTTGGAATGCCTTGTTCTCCCTCCCTCTCTCTCCCT
>CM053595.1:307205354-307288872 GCA_028646575.1 Pseudocheirus occidentalis
AAAAAAAAAAAAAAAAAAAGCAAAAAAAAAAAAAAATACATATGTCCCCTAATCAAATGTAAACTCCTTAAGGGCAGGGGCTATTTCATTTTTTTCCCTTTGTAACCCCGGTGCCTAGCACAGTTATCTGGCATACAAGAGGCATTTATTCAATGCTGATTGATCGAATGGCTGAGTGTATAACATAGGCTACACAGGAAGCAGGAGTTCAGAAGAAAGATGACCTGAAGCAGGAAGGTTCCTGGGACAAGGCAGACTTTAGTTGGGCATTGAAGGATGGAACGAATCCACCCTCCTCATTTCACAAATGAAGAAACTGAGGCCCAAAGAGCTGAAGAAATTTCAATTCAATTCAATAAATATTTATTAATGTGCCTGGGACTATGCTAAGTACTGGGCATGAAAAAAAGGTGAAAGCCAGCCCCTGCCCTCAGGGAGCTTATAACTGAATGGGAGAGCTGGTGATAACAAACATATGTAAAGCAGGAGAAACAGGAAATAATTGAGAGAGGGAAGGCACCAAGGTCTCGAAGAAATGCCCCACATTCTCCACTGCCCACATTCTTTAAGGCTTACAAGGCCCTTGATATTCACTGTCCTCTTCGAATCTCCCAAGGTCCCCGAGAGAACTATCCCCATTTGTTAGATGAGATAGCTGAGGCTCAGAGGGGTTAAGTGATTTGCCCACAGTCACACAGTGATGTAAAGAAGACCTGAAACCAGATCTCCTAGGCCTCTGTCCACTATACCGTGAATTCTCACAGGGGGCAGAGCATGAAGGAGAATGTTCCAGTCAGAGAGAACAGGATAAGCAAATGTGTGGAGGTGGGACTGGATGGGGAGGCAGGCAGGGGACAGGGAGGAGGAGGAGCCATAGCTGTTTTCCTACAGACTGCATGTCCTGTCAGGCTAGAACCAACCCAGCTATGGTCAGAAAGCCTCATCATCACCAGATGGGTCTCGAGATGATGTATTTTTGGCCACAGAGAGTATGTAATCTGTCTTGGTGGAGGGGATGGCCTCACTGGTGAGTCACAAGTCAAAACAGAAAAGTTTCTACAGCACTTTGATGCACACCTCATTTGACTCTCCCAACAACCCTAAGAAATAAAGAATCCCAATCATTGCACCCATTTTACAGCTGAGGCAATTGAGGCTTGACAAGGTGAGGTGACTTGGCAGGGACACACTGCTTGTGAGCACCACAGTGAGGGTGACTTTTCACTAGGTCTCCTGACTCCAAATCATGAACCCTGTCTACAAGGTGATGGCAGCTCCCTGAGGTCAGACGAGGCCAGACTTTGGAGGACACCTATACTCTCTGGCCCTTGGAGTTACTCAGTCTGGCACCAAGCTGTCCCCAACACCAAGAGTCTTGTCTCCTCAACTAGTGTGTGCTCTCTGAGGCCAGGGACTATCTATGCTTTCTCCTCTTTCTTCCACACCTGGCACTGAGCAGGGTGGATCTCCAAAGAGGTGGGTCAGGCCACTGGGAGTTTATAAGGAGGTTGATCCCAGAGATGTGGGTGGGCTACTAGCCATAAAAGACCCCTTTCCCTTGTCAGGACTTCTGGGAATTCCCAAAGGTATATCCAGGGGTCACTCTCTCTGGGTTCCAACCCACTGTCCACACAGCTGCCGATGATTGTCCTAAAGTGCAGGCCTGACTGGTACTCCCCAGCTCAATAAACTGCAATGGCTCCCTATTACCTCTAGGATCAACTATAGCATCCTTAAAGACTTTTACAAGCTCTCACCTTCCTACCTTGTAATCTTCTCATACTTTATCCCCTGCATCTAGGAACTCTAGATGCCAGGACAGAAGTGAAGCAAGCCCAGACCAGAGAAGCCCTTCCCACTCTCCTCCACCTTTTAGACTTCCCAACTCCCTTCAAAACTCAGCTCAAGAGCCCCTTTATGGACAGTGCCATTGTGAGGGTCTTTCCCAATGCCCATGTCAATTTGTACTCACTTAATATGTTATTGTTGTACTAGCTGGCTCCCAGAGGCTGCTCCAGTATATTGTAAACTTGGGCTGCAGGGACCATTTCCTTCTGGTCTTTGTGGTCTCTGTGCCTCGCACTGGGCTGCAGACTTTTTGGGGCGGGGAGGTATCTAGATCTGTGACTTCCTCAGTAGAAGAAAACTACCTTCCCTGATCAACATGTGAAAATCCCCTCAAACTGATGTGGGTCAAAAATGGGGGCACAACTTGTTATCTTAGCTAGGTGGGATGGAAGAGAGCAAGTCATTGACCCACATCAAAAGTACTGGATTGAGTGAACCAGTGAACCAGATATTCTGGGTTCAGATCCTGACTCTGCCTCTTACCATTCATGTGTATGACTTTGGTCAAGTCATTTGATTGCTGGAATCTATAAAACAAAAAGGCTGGGCTAGATGACCCTGAGAACACTTTTTAGTTCTACATCTCTGATCCTCTGAATGAATCTGAGCATGAGGTTGACAATGCGTTGAGGATATCTCTAATCAGACTTATGTGACTTTCCAGGAAACTTTGGCTAGGCTAGTCCTAGCCAGCCTTTCTTTCTTCCTCTCTTGAGCCCTCCCTCTTCCTCTCCAACTCCTGGGGTCCTTCTAGACTCAGTTCAAATCTCACCTTCTAAAGATCTTTTCCCTCCTTGGCCCCTGAGATAACCTCTGTGTGTATATAAACACACACAAACATATAATTATATGCACATACATTCTAGGTACAGACAGGATATTCTTCTGTAGAGATAGATGTCTTGTATGTACCTAATTAGACACATTTTGTATCTACCAAGTGTCCTCATCCCATCAGAATGTAAATTCCTTCAAGGCAGAGATTATTTTATTTCTATCTTTGTATATTCAGCACTTAGCATACAGTAAGCACTTAATCAGGGCTTGCTGATTATTTCCATAGCTAGCCTGATACCCCCCCACCCCACCCCTCCCACTTCAGGGAGAGAGCCCAGCATTCTCACTGCGGTGACAGAGAAGCAGAAAGAAGAGAGGCCTCTCAAGGCCATCAGGAACCAGGCGCCGTGCTTGAGATGGGAACGACGTCCCCGAATCCTGCCCTGTCCCTCTCCTCCCCTCCCCTTCAGATGCCAGGGCTGCCTGAATGCCCCCGGCCTCCCTGCAGTGACTGTAAGGCAGCTTGCGCTGCCATAACCACCCTGCAGATCGTGGAGATGTATAGATATATATGGATGTGTGTGTCTATATTTTTACTCTTTATTTTAAGCCCCGCATGGATGCACAGATCTCAATTCCCTCCCTTCCCCACTCGCTCAGGGCCAGAGTTGGAATGCAAAGCGAAGGAGGAGCATCTCTATTAAAATGAAAAGGTTAGGCTGTCGCTGGGAACCCGCCCGCCATCCGCCATCCCCGCCGCGCATCCAACGCTGGGATTGATTCGCAGAGGCCGCTGCTGCACACTGCACCCGCCGCCGCCTCCTCCTCCCTACTCCATCCCGGCCCGCACCCTGCTGTGCAGATGAAATTCAGTGTTGGGGTGAATTGAAATCCAATCTCTTCCATTCTCAAGCGAAGCCCCAGGATCAATCAGCTAATGACTTCGCGTTTCATCTACTCAAAGACGCCCCCACCCCCGACTGAACTGGGTTCTGAGGCTCAGCGGGGGCAGCTGAACATGGAGGGGGAAGGAAGAGGCCCTGGGATATGATGGACCACCTTCCATTTTTAGCGATGTGGAAGGAAGATCAGAATGGGGAGTTTAAATGACAAAGCGATGGAGCAGCAACCTTCTCCCTGTGGACGGATTAAGTAAGGCCAGGGCCTGTCTACCAGCTTCTGGCCTGGCCTTCGGTCACTGAGGATGGAGCAGCAGTGGAGTCACAGGCCCCGGGGTTCCAATCCTCCCTCCTGACCTTCAGAAAATCAGTTACTCTTTCTGGGTTGCTATTTCCATATCTGTAAAATATAGAGATGGCCTGGATGCTTTCAAAAGTTCCTTTCAGCTCTAAATCTAAGCTCTTTGGAGGCTGCTAGGTCTGGGCAGAGGCAGCACCCACCCCACCTCCTCCCAGCTGGGAGGCAGGAGGCTCGGCTTCTCTTCCCAGCCTCCACTCAGATGGAAAAGTGCTGGGAAATGCTGAAAAGGGAGTGGAAGGTGGCTATATTCTGGAATCCTTTTCTGAGCAGATGAGAAGGAAGGCCAGGCTCACTGGAGAACTCTGGGGTGTTAAGGGAGGCCTCCAACTACAGCCCAGGAAATGGGGCTGGGAGGTGGGGGAGCATCAGCCTGGGAGAGGACACTCACACTTATTTCAGTTTGACCAGTTGTACTAAGCACTTACTGGACCAGCCACCCGAACCTCCCTCTTCCCATCCCTATCCCAGTCATCCCTGCTCCTTACACTCATACCCAGCTACACAAAGGGACAGAAGGGAGAGGAGGAGGAGGAGGGAACTGCTCAGAAAGAGATCACCATCCTCTTCCTCCTGGAGTGATAAAGGCAGTAGAGATAGGAGTGAAGAGCCAAGGACAGGAGCAAAGTCAACAAGACTTGGTTACTGGCTAGTTTTGCTGGGGGGGCGGGGAGGAAGGGAGACAGAGACACAGAGGGGGGGGAGGGAAAAGAGGGAAGGAGAAGAGGGAGGAGGGGGGAGGGAGGAAAGGAGGGACAGAGAGAGAGAGAGAAAAGGAAAATGGGGAGGCTGGGGCAGAAAACATCTTACTTCCTTTGGAATCCTCTGCCCCAATTTCTGCCCAATTCCTGGCTCTCAGTGACATCTCACATGTCTCATTCTGGAAAACCCTACTCTGAGACCCTAAGACAGGGCTAGGACCACAGACAGCTGTGCCCCCTCACTTCTGTTTCCTGGCTCTCTTCCAGACTCAGCTCCGACCCCACCTTCTGCAGGAGGCCTTTCCCATTCTATCCTGGCCTCACTGTGCCTTCCCTCTGAGACTACCTTCTATGTGTACATCTCCTGGATGTCCCCCAGAAGACCATGAGCTCCCTAACAGCGGGGGTTGTTTGAGCCTTTCTTTGCACCATGCCCAGCGCCCACTGCAGTGCCTAGCCCACAGTACACACTTAAATGATTTTTGACTGACTGAGGTCAGAGAAATGACTTCTGAGGTCCCTTCAAAAGAGGTGATTCTGCAAGTCAGTGCAGTCAAAAGAGGACTGACTAAGTTTGGAGTCAGAGGCCCTTAGTTCCTGGCTCTACCATGCATTTATTTGCCTATGTTGAGAATCTCTCCCCACCCACCCAGAGACACTTTCCAGGTGATAAAAAAAATCACATTATCCTGATCAGACAGCTGTGTAATAAATGGGGCCAGTTCTTCACTCCCTGGGCCTCCCCTGCCCAGTCCATACACTGGGGGGAGGGGGCAGGCCTTCATGGTCCTCTCCAGCTGGGATTTGTTGTCTGATTACCTGCTGAGCCCTTCCAGGTAGAAAGCAAGGCAATCCCAACATCTCTGCCTGTCCTTGTGGGACAAACAACCATGGTGAGAGGGGTGAGAAATGGGAACAAAAGTGGCTGGGAGCCTGACAAGTCTTGGAGAGAATTTTCTATGGGAGGGAGTTAGCAGTGCTGGAGGAAGATATGGGTGACCTGCATTCCTCACCTGGCTACTACAGCCTCAGATGGACAGAACCCACAGAACATGGAGAAGGTGAGCTCGGGCTCCCCCTGCTGGCTGCTGAGTGGTAAGGGAAGCCCTAGAGGGAGCATGTGTGTAGAGGAGGGGGGGATGGTGAAGTGTCCTTCCCAATTTACAGAGGAATATTAGCACCTACTTAGTCTAAACCCCTCATTATACAAATGGGGAAACTGAGGTCTGGGGGCTTGTCCAAGGTCATTAAATGGTAGCTGAAGATGTGACCCCACGTCCTCTGACTTTAGGATTCATTCACATCTGTGCTTCCTCCAGGTGGTAAATACTCTCAAAGAAGACTTGCCAAGCTCCTGGACACTTTAGCCCCCATTACTCACCCCCTCCAGCTCTGCCTATTCCACTAAATCAAGATCAGTGTGCCAATTTTTTTTTGGCACACCCAGTTAGTAGACCAATTATATTCATCAGGCACTATGAACCAGAACTTACAAGGTGCTTTACTCACAATGACCCTATGAGGTAGATGGAGTCAGTATGATCCCCATTTTAGAGATGAAGAAACTGGCACTTGGAGAGATCAGGTGCTTTGCCCTAAATCACGTTATTAGGGCAGGGTTTAGAATCCAGGTTTCATATTGACTCTGGTTCCTTAGGAGAGAGGGAGGAGGTAAAAGAGCAGATCCCCATGGAGAACCTCTGGGCCTCAGGTTCCCCATTTGTAAAAAGAGGGGGATGACCTCTAAGGGCCCTTCTAGCTCTAAATCTATGATGCTATCTATGATCAGGGCTCTCGGAATGAAGGTCCCTAACACCTGGCCACAAACACTGGCCGCTGAGCATTCTAAGCCCAGGACTGTCTCCTTTCTTCCCAGCTTAGCTCTCTCCAGTCACAGGTTGGAGTCTGGGATCAGATGGAGAGATAGCCTAGGAACATAGACCTGTAACTGGGAGAGACTTTCCCGGCTATCTTTCTAACCTCTTCATTTTCCAGATTAGGAAAATTTGACCCAAGTGGATTAAGTGACATTGCCTAAATCACACAGGCAGTTAGAGGCAGACATTGCATTTGAGCCCAGGCCAACTCCAGAGAGAAGCAAGGTTTCCACTGAAACACCCTGATTTTTTTCTCATTACTTGCTAGGTCCTCCCCCTTAAGCCATGGATTGGCTCACTTCTAACACAGGAGACCAGCAGTGGTTAAGAGAAAATGAAATGCCAGATGAAATGCCACCCGAGGATCCCTCCTACCACCCCCAAAAGGACCATAGACAAAGGCCTGCTCTCAGCCTTCCTGGGAATTCCTCCCCCAGGACTCTCATCCTGAATTCCCTCATCCCATCACATGCCCTCCTGAGTGACCTTGGACAAGTCCCTTAACTTCAGAGCCCCACTTTTTTCATCTGTTAAAGGAGGGCGCAGGACAGGAAGGTCTCATCTAGCTTTATATCTCAGCAAAACCTCTCTTTCCTTAGCTCTTGGTTCAGAGTTTGGAGATGGGGCTTTGGGGATAATATCTGCCTTCTGGGTCAACCAAACAAGCAATTCCCCTGGCCACTGCCTTCCAGACACAGACACAGACACAGACACACACACACACACACACACACACACAGCTGAAGCTCAGCCCCTTCCTATGCTGTCCCTTCTGACTGAGTGTGGCCATGGGTGGCCCCCACTCCATCTCACACCCCGATGATGGGTTCTCACACCACATTCACAGGCTGTCAGCAAAAAGGCTCCACCGATCACAAACAATTATCAGGGCCAGGGAGCTGGGATTAGAAAAATCCACAGGGGCACCTTCACCTAGGCAGCAAAGGAAAGGGGGGGGGGGGGGGGGAGAGAGAGAGAGGTGAGGCAGAAAGGGCTGACAGGGAAGGGAGAGGCCAGCCTTGTGATCAATTACATTAACAGACAGCATTTTCATAGAAAAGTGGACTCCTCACCCTTCTGGTCACTCTAGAAACTTGGGGTGAGGGAGGAAGAAAGTGATTTCTGTCCCAAACAGAATCTTCATAGACTCAGAGCCCAAAGGAATGGCCTGGGAGGTCATTTAGTCCATCTCATTATGTCTGGTTTTGAAGATGAGGACATTGAAGCCCAGATGTTGAGTTAACTTGCCTGAGATTACACTGGTAACCTTCCACGTGAAGTGGAAAAGCTTGTATTTGAATCTGTGAGACTCTAGAAATCAAGGTTAGGGAGGGTGGTGTGGGGCAGGTGGGTGGGGACTTCTGCTTGCCTTATTCTTTTTTTTTTATTTTGGAGGGGGGGGAAGGCAAGGCAATGAGGGTTAAGTGACTTGCCCAAAGTCACACATCTAGTAAGCATGTCAAGTGTCTGAGATCACATTTGAACTCAGGTCCTCTTGGCTCCAGGGTCAGTGCTCTGTTCACTGAGTCACCTAGCTGCCCCAGCTTGTTTTATTCTTTAGGATGTCCACAGACAGGCTAAGAGATGCATGGAGGTCAGAGTTTGGCAGCATTTCTATCTAAAGGCAATTAACCAGAGTTGGTAGTGATAACAATCCCCAGATTAGTCTAATAATATTCCCTTTCCTATAGGGTAACAGGGCAAATACCACTGGACAGAGGCAGGCTAATGGCATGGAGAGCATCCTGAAGACCTCAGAGGCAAGAGAGACATGAACCCGAGTTCAAATCTGGCTTCTGGCACTTCTCAGCTATGTCATCTTGGGCACTTGCTCCCTCCAAGCCACAGAGTCTTCATTTGTTAAATGGGGAGCATAATACCTGCTCCCCCAAGTTGTGATGATCCCATGGGTTCATGTATGTAAAACCCTTTCTGAGTTTGAATGACAGTGTTGGGGAGCCTATACTGGGCTACACCATGCCATGGCCTCCATGGAGGATCAACTGAGAGCTATGGGAGGGGGGGAAAGAGTATAAGAAGAAAAAGCCTTTCTCTTGGCAGGAGATCTGGATTCCAGTTTTGGCTGTTACTGACCAGCAGGGTAGCCATGAACACTCTTCTGCCTCTCTGTTTCCTTACTAGTAAAACTGTGTCCCTCAAAGGGCCACCTACAGTTGAGGCCCTCACTGAGATGACAGCAACAGCCTTCCAGCTCCCTGACTCCAGCCTCTCCTCCTCTTAAATCCATCCTTAACAGAGCAAATAAATTAATATTTCCAAAATACAGATCAGATCACTCACTTCACTACCCAAAAATGTTCAGTGGCTCCCATTTACCCATAGGGTAAAATATGAACCTCTTTTCTAAGCATTTAAAGGATTTGAACTCAGCAGGAAGACCTGAGATTGCATTTACTAGCTGTGTAACCCTGAGCAAGTCACTTTACTTCCATCTGTCTGGGGACAATAATAGTACCTACCTCCCAGAGCCATTGGGAGACTCAAATAAGATATTTGTAAAGCACTTAGAAACCTTAGAGCACAATGTAAATGCTAGCTGTTGTTCCTGTTGTTGGAAGTGAAGGAGAGAGGGCCACTCATCCCTCCCAACCCTCTCTCACTGTGAAAAGTTCTGTTCCAACAGCCCCTGCCTCTTCTGAAGGCTAGGTCCCCAGATAAAGGGGCTGGAGTAGGGCTGAGGCCCAGGGTCTCTTCTGTCAGGGGCTTCCCAGCATGTTAGGGCATGTACCAGCCAGGAGGCAGCTCTCCCCACTCCCACACCCCCACCGCTGGGGCTGGTTGGGGCCCTCAGGGCTACAGCATTTGGTGGAGCCCATTAAAATGAAAAAGCCTAGCCGGCTGCTTCCTCTCCTTGCCAGCTCAGCGGGCCTTGTTTAAGGAAACCAGCTGGCATAAATGGCGACCGACCCATCATGAACAGAGCTAGTGATCAGAAAATCAGCCCTAATAATTGGATTCTGGAGGATTTCGAGAAAGAGAACAATTATGGCCATGGGCTGCCCCAGTGGGGCGCTTTCACAACCGCCCAAATAAATCACAAAATAAAAGTTAACTACACACGGGCTCTGCTTTGGCAAGGCCTTGCCATGGAAGGAGAGGAAGGAGGGCAAAACAAACAGGCTGCTGAGCCTGCCCAGGAATGCTTGGCCTCAGAAGCCCGCCTCCCTACCAGCTCACTGGGCTGGCCCTACAGGGGATGGCCAGCCAGGTCAGTGCTAACCCAAGCCTGGAGGAGACCAAGGCAGCAGGGGCAGGGAGATGGAAAAGAGTTCAGCCTTGGCCTCCTCCTGTTCCTCCCCCTCCCTGAGGGTCTCCATGGGGATTTGGTGTCCACATGGGGCAAGAACTGGAGGACCCAGGAGGAAGCAGCTGGGGGAGACAGAGACAGAGACAGAGAAATAAAGACAGAGAACAAGAGACACAGAGACACAGAAAGAGACAGAGAGACAGAGGCAGGCAGAGACAGATATCATAGCACAGGGCAGATGGGCCATGCTCAGGAAAAGGGGGGTGGAGAGGGTTGTGGAAGGAAGGCTGTGAATTTCTCAGGAAGGACATGCCTGTATTAAAATAATGTTAAGCCAGTGCATAGAACCAGCATAAGCCTATTAAAGTTACACATGCCCAATAATTAAAGCTGGACAGCTATCACAAGGTAGCCTGGGTCAGACTTGTTCTTAAGCACCAAGGTTGGTTGGTGCTTAGTTGGGACGAGGGAGGTCCCACTACCATCCCTGTCCTCCCTCCCCCAAGCTGGAGATGCAGGGATTGGAGCAGAGTGTGCCCCGTACAGCCAACCTGTGGCTAAATGGAGAAGTCAGAGCTTGTCTGGAAGCCCACTACTCTCCAGCTTCAGCATGCTGTCTGACTGAATGAGTGAGCCACCCCCTCCGGGCCTCATCTGTAAAATGAAAAGGTGACAGCTTAGAAATACCTAAGGTCTTTGGTCAACGCGATGACCAGAATCCAGAGGACCAGACTTGAACAGTCTCATGATACAACAAGACATCCATTTTTGGACTTTGGTTACTATTGTACAATCATTTCCAGTAGTTTCTGGGTTTTCTTGGCAAAGATACTGGAGTGCTTTGCCATTTCCTCCTCTAGCTCATTTTACAGATGAGGAAACTGAGGCAAACAGGGTGAAGTGGCTTGCCCAGGGTCACACGGCTAGAAGTATCTGAGGCTAGATTTGAACTCACAAAGATGAATCTTCCTGGTTCCAAGCCCAAGGCTCTGTTCACTGTACCACTTAGCTGCCCCAATCATGAAAACATGGTGTCTGAGACAGCTCCCTCTTCCTGGTCCAGGGGTTAGAGACCGACTGGACCAATCCCACTATCCCTCCCAGCATGACTCAGGGCAATAAAGCAAGGAATCCCTCCCCTGTCCTCTCTGCCCTTTCCTCCCCTCATCTTATGTCCACAGGCCATTTAGCAGTCATGGCCTAAGTCAAAGGCCCCAGCCTTTGGTGAAAGAGACCGTCTACTCTGATTGACCAGGTCTACACTAGAGCAAGGAAGACTAAATACCAGAGAATAAATGGGGTGGGCAAAGAAGTACCCTAGCACCAGAAATGATCGTCAAGGTGGGGAGTGGCAGCTCGAGATGAGGGATAAAGTCAGTAAAAGATACTCAACGAAACACAGGGGCTGCTCCCAACTCCAGGGAGCTTTCTGTGCCAAGGGTTGGAGCCAACACCTCTTCCTTCTCTAGGTTTTGCTGAAGCTCTTGACCACACTGCTCAATGGACTGACAGTCTGGTGCTGCCTTGTGGGACCATAAGCTGCGGCCTTACACTGTGATTGAATTTTCATGCATCTACAGCTTATCTCTCCAATAATGTTCATCAACAAAGCATTTATTAAACACCTACTAGATGCCCAGCATTGTGATCTATGCTGGGGATGAAAAAAAGGCAAAGAATGTACACACACACACATATGTATATATGTATAGCCCCTGCCCTCAGAGAATTTACATTCTAATGGGGGAAATAAATGGTAGAACTCAATAAACACAGCCATCTGTGGGCACTTTTAGGCAGGAATTCACTACTTTGGGTGGTCTGGCACTATGGACTAATGTCATATAAGGTGTATAACTAATATATTTTCTCCAGTCCCTCCCACTAGAATGTCAACTCCCAGAGGGCAGGGATTTCCTTGTTTATTTATATTTGTATCCCCAGAACTTAACCCAGTGCCTATCACAGAATAAAGGCTTAATAAATATTATCTTCTAATAAATGCTTTATTTAATAAATGTTCTATCTATTTATCTAGGCATGATACTCACTTGGGACAGGCTGAGCCTTTCCCAATTTCCCTGTAGCAGCCCCAAGTAAAAGGCTGGATATACAGTAGGTGCTCAAAGTGTACATGTGGCATTGAATGGTGATGCTAAATAGAATGAAGTTTCCTCTTAAAATATAGCAAGCTGTGAGATTTAAGAAAATAATTTAATGGAATCTCCTTCCTTTCTCCCTTCTCTCCATTCATCCATCCATCCATCTATCTCTCCATCCTTCCTTCCTTCCTTGTCAATAATTTTTTCTTGGTAATTGCTGTTGGTCAAAAGTCTGATAACCGAGGTTTAATGCCTGGCTTTCTGGCCTGTAAATCTATTTAGGAAGAATGAATACTGAAGGGTCTAGATTCCTGGGGCAGCTGGGGTGATAGGGAAGATACACAGAGGCTGGAGGGTCGTCATTGGGAGTAAGAGAAGGGCCAAGTCCTTCCCCAGGTCCTAGTGCCTCCACCTTTCCTCTGCCTTGCTAGGTCTCTCCATCCAAGCTGCCTGTCTGGGAGGGGCTCCTTTTAATTAATACCAGTACTGGGCCAACCACTGGGGCCAGTGACACTTGTTTTCAGGTCATCTCCTCCTAATAGGCTCGCCCTGGGAGGGGATTTACAGCTAATTGACAGCAGGGATCAGTTAATGGGGTGCCAGGGAACAAGGAAAACTAAACTAAAATAAAACTCCTTTATCCAGTGGTTTTGTGATTTACACAAAAAGAGAAAAGCAAGCTGGAGATAATCCGTGTCAGAAACTCTGCTCCCATCTGTCAAGGCTGGACCCTCGCCGTGAGCAGGAGGAGGCAGTGAGGAAGGGTTACTCTTATCAAGCGGAGATCACGGAATTAGAGAATCAAGGGGCCGGCAATCAAGGAGGGCCTGCCGAGTGCTCCCCATGGGGTCTAGCCTTAGGTCCTGGGGTCCTGGAGGAGGAGGAGGAGGAGGAGGAGGAGGAGGAGGAGGTGGTGGTGGGGAAAAAGAGGAAGACAACAGGGGAAGAAAATGAAGAGGAAGAGAAGGAAAAGGATGAGAAGGAAGAAAAGGAAAAGATGAAAGAGTGGGAAGAAGGGGGAGAGATAGCAGAAGAGGAAGAGGAGAAGGGGAAAGAGGAGGTGGGAGGAAGGGGAGGGGGAAGAAGAGGAGGCAGGGAAGGATAGGGAAGGAGGGAGAAGAGATAGAGGAAGGGGGAGGATGAGGAAAAGGGGAAAGAGTAAGTGGAAGGAAGAAAAGGAAGAAGAAGAAGAGAAATGGAAGAGCAGGGAAGGGGGGAAAAGAGATAGAGGAAGGGGAAGGAAGAGGAGAAGCAGAAGGAGGAGGTAGGAGAGGGGAGAAGATATAAAAGGAGATACAGAAACCAAAGGAGGGAAGGAAGAAATGAGGAGCTAGAGATGGAAGAGAAAATCTAATAGGAAAGGAAGATAAGGAAGTGAAGGAGGTGTGAGAGTAAGAGACACTTTCAAGAAGATTATTATAGTGTTATTTGGGACTGGGAGAGAAATTTCAAAGACAAGAAAGGATTGGTGATGTTTGTTTTCTTCAGGACCCTGGGTACCCAGCTTGGTATGACCTACTGGCACCTCCCAGGACTCCAAGCTGGGGCAAATCCATCATCACCATTACTAGGTTCTTGGCACAGGCCATCTTCCTAAGGTATCCTGGAACTACTTGTAGACAAACCCTTTCCCCTCTTAATTCAGCTGAGACAGCTGAGGAAAAGGAGCCCAGAACAAGTATTTGTAAAACGGATTGGCTCAGACAGGGTCTAGTGTCCTTAGTTGTCCCTAGTGCCTTTCTGTAGCATCACAGACTCCTCTCAGAGCTGGAAAGGATCTCAGAGCCGAGTCCAATTCTTCCATCTTACAGACGAGGGCAACTATCATCAAAGGGGGAGGAACCCGAAAGTGAGCAAAGGGGAAAACAGTATAAGGAAAAAAGACTGACATTACCAAAGATCTCTGGAGGAAGAAAACTCAGATAAAGACTTTGAGCATTAACAGATACATCAACAGGGAAGAATGGCATTAATAACAGAAAGGAATATGGCCTCTAGATCAGCTAAAGAGTCCAAACATCTATGAATAAAGGTAAAAGGAAAATGAACCAGTACATGATAGGGCAGCTAGGTGGCGCCATAGTGTACAGAGGGCCAGATCTTCCGTCAGGAAGACCTGGGCTCAAATCTAACCTCAGACATCTAGCAGCTGTGTGGCCCTGGGAAAGTCACTTAAACTGTGTTTGCCTCAGTTCCCTCATCTGTAAAATCAGAATAATAATGGCACCTACTTCCCAGAGTCGTCGTGAGAATCAAATGAGATAATAATTTGTAAAATGCTTAGCAAAATGTCTGGCACATAGTAAGCACTGTATAAATGTAGGCTATTGTTATTATAATGATGAAGAAGCAAAGGACCATAGCAGTATGTGTGTGTCTGTGTGTCTGTGTGTATTCCTAAGAGAGCATGGAACCCCAGGAAGAGGTTCCCAAATGGTTTAAAAGAGAAATAAGAATTGTGAAAGCAGAATTTATGGCCCACACAGCAGATATAATTGGCAGAACAGAAAAATTTTAATCCATCGTGGCAAGAATCACAAAAAAAAGAGAGAGAGGGGACAACCAATTGGGATTGTAAATGCAAATATACAGAAGTGAAGGCTAATCTAGGAGAGAAGCAGAAAAGCAATAATGTTCCAAGAAAATGTGATCACCAGAAAAGCAAAATCTATTGATCTTGAAAACAGGATGCAGAGAGACAATTGAAGAACGATAGGTCTTCCAAAAGAGAGAAGAAAAAAGTCTGATAATAACAGCTGATTAACAGAATGCACAAAACAATATAACCGTCCAGAACTTTGGAACACATTGGTAGCATGACCCTAAGTAAATCCATTATGCTCTAAGCCTCAGTGTTTTCAGAACCACTGGGGAAAAGATACCTTAAGAATTTTTTGGACTGGCAAATATGGGAATTTATTTGGCTTGACGATGTATATTGTTACAAGGATTTTGTTCTTTTCAGGAGGCAGAAAGGGAAAAATACCTAATCATTTTTTTCAAAAAGAAGGCATTGTGAGTATTTCCAAAGGGCCAGATAAATATGAGTCGCTCCTGCTGCTACTAGTTAATGTCTCGTTCTTCTCTTTTTTGATGGAGTTTGGAAAGAAGTGGTTCTGGGAGAAATTGCTAACCCACTAATATTCTTTTCTGATATATTAATAAATATTATTGATAATAATTATTGGTATTACTAATAATAAAATTGATATGTAGTAGGCATCATCATTGTTGCAGAGAGCATGGGATATTCTGATGGCGGCAGGCATAGCCTTTCATTCAGCTGAACAGGGGATGAGGACAATGTGGGCTAGAAGGCAAGACTCTTAAGCTCCTCTCCTGGCTTTGCCATCCACTCACCTGGACAAGGGCCCAAACCACTGAGCTAATCAGCTCAACCCCTCCAGCCAATGCCATAGTCTTCCCTCCCAACTCAACACTGTCTTTTAAGGAAGGAAAGAACCAGGAAAACAGCAAGATGGTGGAGTTTTTTGTATGTTAATCATTCTAGGCTGGCTCCCTCTTTGCCCTGGTGAGACTGGGTTACCCTAGGAGTCAAGGACAGATTGGATTCTGCCTCAGTTTTTAGCAGTCAGTCCTGCCTTATTTCCTAACCTATGTCTGGGGCTTGTCAGGCAATAGTTAAGAAACATGTTAGAAGTACCTAGTGCTAGGCACTAGGAATACTAATGCCTTCATGTGAAGATGCCCTTCCCTCACTATGGCAAGGGAAGCACCTCCTCTTTTCCTTTGCACCAACGTCTTCTGACAGGTACACTGTATGATATCCAACATTCTCTTTTGTGGCCCCGCCCCCACCAGTACTCCCTCTCTTAGGATCTGTATGAAAGTAGGAAAATCTCTCCTGAAAGCAGATGAAAGCCCTCCTCCTCCCCGGTGGCCCTTCAGAAATGGACACCCCAAGATCCTGAAGGGTAGGAGACATATGTTCAAGAAGATGGAGATTAGGGAGACAGAGAAAGCAATTTCAACACAACAGATACAATGTAAGCAAGTGTTACCCACTGCAATTGAGACAGCGCTTATGACGGCTCCCAAGTAGCCCTGGATGAACTTGGATGCAGGCAAAGGCTGAAAAATAGAGAGAGAAATTTCAGCTTTGCACCTGGAGCCCTGGAAAGCAGATGTGACATCATTATCAAATAATCATAATTTTACATTTGCAAAGCACTTGTAGTACATGACCTCATTTGAGGTAGACACCACAGAAGGACTATAATGTCCCCATTTCTCAGAAGAGAAAATGGAGGCTCCGAGAGGGTGATTTTCTGGGCTTGCAAGCATCACAGGTGACATGGGGTTCCAAGTCTGTTTTGACTCCAAGCCAAGACACAAAGTATAGCACAGGAGAATAGGAAAAAACTAGCAGAAATCAAAATCTAAGTTCAGGCCACTCCTAGAAATGCAACTGTGGGGGACACAGATATAATAAAGGGGAAACCGTACTAGATTTGGAGTCCAAGGTCCTGGGTTCAAACCCCGCTTCAGCGGTGCTCTATCTGGCTGGAGCAGGGTTGAGTGAGCTCACCTTGGTTGCATTGCGGTTTGCATAGTTGACGCAGGCATTGTGACTCTGGTTCAGCCACTGCAAAGAGACACAAGTCATCAGAGAGCATCTCTTGGAAGCACCCCTCCTGCCATAGCTCCCCATGGGCCAACCAAGCAGCACTCTTTGTGGAAATAAAACAAGTAGGGGGGAAAAGTGGAGGTCCTACTGATTTGGAATGGCTAGAACATTCCCTACACAAATAATAGAATTGTGTTGCACCGTAAGAAAAAACCGATACAAGGAATTCAAAAAAGAACGGGCAGACCAGATCTGTAGGGACTAAACACAGAGGAGAGAAGAAAGCAAATGAGCATTTATTATGCACCTACTGCAGGCCGGACACTGCGCTTAGTAAGCCTATTACAATTCTTCTCTCATTTGATTCTCACAAGAGACTTGGGAGGTAGGTGCTGTTATCTAGAATTGACAGATGGGGAAATTGAGGCTGGCAGAGATTAAGTGACTTGTTCAGGGTCACACAACTAGTAAATGTCTGAAGCTAGATTTGAACTCAGGTCTTTCTGACCCCAGACCCAGTGTTCTCTCTACTGCACCACCCAGTAGAAAGAGCAAAGGTCACACAGCTACTAGGTGTCTAAATCTGGATTCGAACTCTGATCTTCCTGACTCCACAGCCACCCAAGGGTTTCAACCCTTTCTGCCAAAGCACATTATCAAATACTTTGTAATTTATGTTCAATTTATTGCCTGACGGTAATGAAAGGTTAACTAACTTTCCCAAAGAGGCCCAGCAAATACCCAGCAGAGGCAGGATCTGAGGCCAGGTGCTCCTGCCTCTAAGGCCAGCAACTATCTGCTCAGCCACACCTGTGAAATGGCATGCCCAAAGTCACCCAGGTGGCAAGTGGCAAAGCCAGAATTTGAACCCAGGGCCTTTGCCTCCAGAAGGAAGGCTCTTGTCCTTGTTCTCCTGGTTTTGCTCTCTCTGTTTGCATGAGTTCATAAAAGCCTTCCCACTGAGCTTGGAATCCTTTGGATTTGCTGTTTCCTACAATTCCCTAAGAGGCCACTCTCTCATCCACTATGGCTGGCTCAGACCGTCCCTAGCCAATGGCTCTCACTTTGTTTCCAGGTACTTTGCTGCCACAGAAAAGAACTGTTTTGAATATTTTGGCCTATCTGGCACCTTGCCTGCTTTCTTGGTACATGAGTACCAAGGTGGTGCTAAATAAATGTTGAACTGAACTCTTTCGTCAGGGGTGGGGGACATGAAATCACATGGGAGTTGCCACAGGCCCTGAATGTCATAAAAATAGCACAGCTGGTGGAGAGGTGGGTGCTTCTAGGAGACCAACTGGAAACCCTTTACCCTCAATTTCTTTAGGGGAGTCAGACCCTGAACCCCCCCCACACACATCTCTACAGACAGACAGAGAGACATACACACACACACACACACACACACACACAGTTAGCTGCAAGATTAATTCTCAGTTAGCTGCAAGAGAGCTAAAGTCTAAACTACCCAAAAGAAAGATTTAGAAAAAATGATTGCACCTGGTTTTATAATGCATTTGTAATGTGATTGGAGAGGAGAGGCAGCCCAGGTGGTGCTGAGGGGGTGGGGGAGACAGCCTTACCTTCCTCATTAGTTACAGCTTGGGCTGAAAGTCAAGTGAGTCTGCCTTCCCTAAACCTGTACTGACTGAGGGTGAGGGAGAGAGTGTGTGGAATGAGGGATCTGCTGGCCCAAATGTGTATTCTTCTTCTAAATGGGAGCCTGGGGACTAGAAGAGCCTCAGGAGAGGATTCAGTCCAGACCCCTGCTTTCAAGCAGCAGGGCATGGATGGGTCAGGAGAGGGAGAGACAGAGAGACAGAAACAGAGACAGAGAGAGACAGAGAGACAAAAAAGAAAAAGAATAAAAGAGGGAGGGAGGAAGGAGGGGGAAGAGAGAGAGGGAGAGAGAGAGAGAGAGAGAGAGAGAAAGAGAGAGAGAGAGAGAGAGAGAGAGAGAGAGAGAGAGAGAGAGAGAGAGAGAGAGAGAGACACTATTGTAATGAATAGAGCACTGGGCCTAGAGTCAGGAAGACTCATCTTCCTGAGTTCAAATCTGACTTTAGATACTGACTAGCTGTGTGACCCTGGATAAGTCATTTAACCTCTAACTGCTTTGGACAATCTTCTAAGACTCTCAATTGCAGAGAAGGTGGTGACCTATATTGGTAGATGGACCTTCTTCTCTATACTACTGAAATGACAAGTTTAGTCATTATCCTTTCGATATGTACAAGCTGTCTCTCCCAGCAGTCAGGCAAGGTGCATTTTTTAAGCACTTACCATATCCTAGGCACGGTGCTAAGCACGAGGAATAACCACAAGGAAAGGCAAGGACAGCCCCCTGCCCTCAGGAGTTTACACTCTGGCTGAGGAGACACAGGGAAAGAAGTCTCTCTGTAGAAGGGGATGTCTTCCCAGAGGAAAGCACCAGAAGAAGCTAGGGACCAAGGAAAGGCCTCCTGCCTAAGGTGGGCTTGGAGGGGAGACCTAAGGAGGCCAGGAAGTGGTGGTGAGAAGGGAGAGGATTCCTGGGAAGGAGAGCAGCTGGTGCAAAAAGAGGGCAAGATGATTTTTGAATGATCTTTGGGTCCCCAACAATGTCTGGCACAGGGAAGGTATTTAATCAAGGTTTCTTGCTTGATTTTTCTCTTTAATGGGGCTAGAGAGTCTGTCCAACAGAATGAGAAAGGCTTCCCAGGCAGGACTTTTCTTACATAAGTATTTGTTGTTGAATGTTTGCGACCCACCTCCTGGAGGCTGAGGGCTTCTGGGAGAGAGTTACCTGCCAGAAGATGGTAGAGGCCAGGGTCTGGTTGGGCAGGAGGAGGCCGACAACCTGGAAGAGAGAAAGAGAATGAAGTCACTGCTGCTTCTGATCTTCAGGGATAGGGGCTCTGGCTTTTAGAGAAGGGGTCAGGGAGGCCTCTGAAAGCCCCTCCTCTAACACCTTCTCCTGGGGGAGACTGGGCACTGAAATACAAAGAATTGTGTGTGTATGTATATATATAAAACATAATATATATATAATGTATATATTATATATAATAGTATATATAATAATACCTGAAAATAAAGGTAATAACATTCCCTCTGTCTCTGATGATGTTCTTATGAGGAATAAATGCAGTAAGAGATGTGACTCTTATATGTAAAAATGTGGCCCAAATGCAAGGGAGGGGGCATAACTCATTATTTCAAATACTTTATTTGTAATAATTGTTCCAAGATTTAGCTGCTTAACCCAGATGTTGCTGGTTTTGAAATGATATGTCCAATTCCTCACGACCCCATTTGGGGCTTTCTTGGCAAAGATACTAGAGTGATTTATCATTTCTTTCTCCAGCTCATTTTACAGATGAGGAAACTGAGGCAAACAGAGTTAGGTGACTTGCCCAGGGTATGTGAAGCCAGACTTGAACTCAGGAAGCTCCAGACCAAGCACTCTGTGCACTATGGCGCCACCTAGTGGCCCTAGGTGGTGAAAGGTAGCTAGTAGATACATGATCTAAAGCCAAGCTCAGGCTTAATGAGCAGCAGCTGGTGGTACAGTGGCTAGAGCACTGGTCTGGAGACAGAAGACCCCAGTTCAAATCCAGTCTCATACACTCACCAGTTATGCGATCCGGGACAAGTCACTTTCACTCTGTCCCAGTTTCCTCAACTGTAAAGTGGAGGTGAAAATAGCACCCATGTCAAGATCAAAAGAGACAGCACTGGCTAAAAAAAAAAAAAAAGGGCTCAGCACATTGCCTGACCCGTAGTAGGCATGACGTGAATTGTAATTCCCTTAATGTCAAGGTTGGCATTAGCCACTCGAGTCTGGCTAATGTATACATCGATGAAGAGGAATGTAACTAATTGGTTTGTAAATTAACCTTACAGATCTATCCGAAGAACTGATAATTACCAGTCTTGAATGGTGCTTCTACTGGTAAAATAATCCTGAAAAATTTATATTTGTCCTAATGAGACAGGCCATTAATGTAGCCTTGGGTGGAGGTCAAGATTAACTGGTTGATCTTGACACCAGCCAGTGTTTGGAATTGTAACAGATGCTTCCATACATATGACAACTTCACCTTTCGCCTGTGTTTGGGTGCCATGTACCATATACAAAATACAATCGCATATGGGGAAAACTTGTACAGTCTCATCCACATATTGACTTATTTATTATTCTGATACATAAAATTGCTCTCTTGGCAAGAATTTTCCACAAGGAACAAGTGTAAACATCCAATGCTGTATAGTACATCAAACCCTACACATTGTCAGCCACATTAGTAAACCATGTTTTAAACATTAAAAAAAAAATGCTTTAAATGGCTCAGACACACACATGTACTTCTTGGCCCACATCATATTAAATATCGTAAGCTTAAAGCCACTTTACAAGTTCTATTAGAAGCTATCCTGTAATATTCAACTCCCCAACCAAAAATGAGGCTGGAAAAATGTTCTGCCTGGGAGACAGACTGTCAGGGAGACCCTGCGCAAGTCACTTAACCTCTAGGTGCCCTAAGTAACTAGCTCTTTAAAATGGTAACTTGCAAAGAAGGAGTCAACCTACTTCATTTGAGGGCATTTCCTCTGGGGGAGACCTCCCTGAGCCACTGATGTCACAAGTCCAGTCCTTCATCCTATACTAGCCCTGAAATGATGAGATCCAAGGCCAGTTTTGAGCTCTGGTCCTAGAACTGCCATTACAGCTAATTTCAAGTCAATCAGTCAGTCAACAAACATTTATCAGGGGCTTACTCCATGGCAGGCAGTGTGCAAGAACACGGCCCCTGTCCTCAAAGAGCTTCCTTTCTAATGGAGATACAACATAGAAATGCTTATATACATACAAGAGTCACAGGATGTAAATGGAATGGGAGCAAGAAAGTCAGTCTCTTAATCTCTCTGGGCTACAAGTTCCTTTCTCCATAAAATTGTGGAATTAGATGGAGAGATCATTAAGACCCTTTCTATGACTTGAATTCTCTTTTCTTGATTGTAGTGTGACGTATGTAAAGTTAATAGATATATGATTAAATCTTAATTATTTTGTGGCTTATTCTTTGAAGACCCAGCATCTTCTCCTTCCTTATCTCCCAGTCTGAACCAAGAGGGAAAATGAGGAGGGAAGGAGAGGAGAGAGAAAGAAAGGGAGAGAGAAAAAGAGAGGGAGGGAGGAAGAGAAAGAGGGAAAGAGGGGAGAAAGAGGGGAGAGAGGGAGAGAGGAAGAGAGAGAAAGGAAATGAGAGAGATGGGGGAGAGAGAGGAAGAGGGAGAAAGGGAGAAAGAGAAAGGGAGGGGGAAGGAGGAAGGGGAATCTGTGCCTCTGGTTATATTCCAAAGCTAAATAGAACATAAATGCAGTTTTTTTATTAACTGCTGTTAGGTATTATCTGTACTTATGATCTCCTTTGCATGATGGGGGTGGGGCGGACTGGATAAGGAAAGGGAAATGTTCTTACAAACACCACAAGTGAGTGCTTTCCATACATTGGTCTTGTGGCTAACCCAAGACATCCATGCCTTGGTCAAATATTCATGCTGGAAGCTTCAGCTACCCAAGGACAAGTCCCTTGCTGGGCCTCACCCATTCAGAATCAATGACTTCCATAAAGGTAGAAAATGAAGGACATTGGCCCAGATGGCCTCTGAGGTCATTTCCTGATCTAGATCTCAGATCCCATGATCTAATACGGGCTGGAGTAGTTAGAAGATTCAGGGCTTAAAAGATTGGTGAAAGGTGTGGGAGGAAGGCAGGTTAAAAAGTCTGAGCATTGGGCACAGCATGAAAAAAGGCATGGAGACAGGAATAAGCATCATGTCTTGCCCCTCCCCACCCTAGACTTGGGGGTCAGTGAGGAGATGAGCCAGGTTGAAGCGTGGATTATATGCCAGGGAGTAACAAAAGTGATGTCCTGAGGTTTGAGGGAAGGAGTGCTGAGACTGAAGTCGGAGAGTCCCAGCTTCACCACTTACTAACCCCTCTGGGCCTCAGTTTTTTCATTTGTGAGAAAAATAAGCATTTGGACTAGATGTCCCTTGATCCTACAAGTCTATAGAGTCACCTAAGCACAGAGGGCAGAGATACCTGAATGTTTGGTTGGACAGGTTAGAAAGCCATGGAAAATTGTGGATGGGGCTGGGAGGAGTAAGCAAAGATCAGTGCTAAGTCCCAGCTGCTCACAACTGGAAGGTGAGTGAGGCAGTCCTCTTCAAAGTCCTCAGCTATATCTAGGTGGCCCCAAGCTAGATCACTGAACCACCCAGGGCTTCATTACATCTAGCCCTCCATTAGGACAGCAGGCTGGCACCTTGCCATCTGTCCTGCCCTTCTTTGTGTATGCACACCCCCTTCCACTTTCCACTTCTTTACAGTGTGTGTGTGTATAATCATGTCAGCTTTACCATTGCTCTGGAAAAGGCATGACAATCAACTACCCAATGACTCCACTCACAAGTTGTGTTACTCCAAAGCTTCTTTCCCTGCCCACTACTCTCTGATATACACCCCCCTGCACCCACCCACACAGCACCTCCCGCAGTTGAATATAAGCTCCTTGAGGGAAGGAACTGCCTCCCTTTTGTCTTTCTCTCCCTGGTGCCTAGCTCAGAGCCTGCCACCAAATAAATGCTTGTTGATTAACAGGGTCCCGGCCCTGGAGGAGCGCAGAGTCTAACTGGGGATAGCAAGGGCAGCCAGGCACTGGCAGTTTTATCCCCTATTAGGCAGAAACACAGAACCATCTGCACATTCAGAGAAGAAGCAAGAGGAGATATTTTATAACTTCCCTTTAAAAAGAAAAAAAAAACCAAATCTAAAATAAAGTGTTCCCTTCAGTTCTCAGATGTATATCTCTGGGTGCAATCCACCCACGCTCCCGCTCGCTGCCCTTTCCAGAGCACGGCGGGTGGGTAGGGGGAAGGGAAGATGGATGGGAGGGGGGGCAGCTTCACTGGGGCTGCAGTACAACAGGGCTGGGCTTCTCCTGCCCCCTGCTCTGTTACCCAGAGTCAGAAATTTGGTGGGGTTGGGGGGGAAGAAGGAGGCGGGGAGTTGGAGAGACCCCTGGGCTGTAAGGGGATCATGGGAGGTGTTGGGATAAGAAGACAAAAAAGTCAGGCAGGCGCCCCAGCCTAAGCCCTCTCAATTCAATACAGCAAGCACTTATTAAAGCCCCCCTCCCCCATAAAGGTTTTGTGGTGGATAGAGGGCTAGACCCAGAGTCAGAAAGCCCTAAGTTCAAATTCTTCCTCAGACATGTGCTGGGTGATTTGGGCAAGCTACTAAATTCTCTCGGCCTCAGTATCTTAATCTGCAAAATGGGGATAATAAGAGCAATGAGATAATATATTAAGGCTCTTCACAAATCTTAAAGTGATAGCTATTTTATTAATATGTAATGATAACTTGTAACCTAGGAGTCATCCTGGATTCCTCACTATCTCTCAGTATCTTTCACCCCTTATATCCAATCTATTGTCAAGGTCTGTCAATTTTCCCTTTGCAACATCTCTCCTTGATTTCCTGCTCAGCCCCTCTTGTTGATTTCCCCTCTCCAGCCCCTTGTTGATTTCAAGCTCCAGCCTCTCTTGTTGATTTCACATCTAGAACACCTTTTTCACCTCTACAGTTTCTCTTGATTTCACCTTTACATCATCTCTCATCAGTTTCATCTCTGAAACATCTCTTGTAGATTTCACCTCTACAGCATCTCTCTAAGATGCTCCCCTTTCTCCTCTGATAGTACTCCAACCCTATTACAGACCTTTATCACCTCACCCCTGGACCACTGCATTAGCTGCTTGTGTGTGGGTGGTCTGCCTGCTTCCAGTCTCTTCCCTCTTCTGTCCATCCTTCATTCAGCTGTAAAAATGGATCTTCTGAAAGTGCAGATATAATCTAGTCACCCATGTCACATACCCCCATTCAACAGTAAGGTCTCTGAACTGTTCCCTATCACCTCCAGAATCAAATATAAAAGCCTGTTTGGCAGTCAAAGCCCATCATAACCTGCCTCCCCCTCACCCTACTCCCTTCCAGTGTTCTTATACCACACACACACACACACACACACACACACACACACACACACAGAGTCCGGTGACACTGGCATCTTTGAGGCTTCTCAAACAAGACACTATCTACAGACTCAAGCATGTTCTCTGGCTGTTCCCTATGCCAGGGATGCTTCATCTCCTTGTTTCTGCTTTCTGATTTCCTTCAAGTCTCAGCTTCTACAGTAAGAAGCCTTTTCATTTTAGGGTCATCTCTTTGTTGGATTCTTTCCTATTTATCCTGGAAATAGCTTGTTTGTCCATGGTGATGGCATATTGTCTTCTCCATTAAACTGTGAGCTCCTTGAGAACAGTCTGCCTTTTCCCTTTCTTTGTACCCCTAGTGTTTACCACAGTGCCTGACCCACAGTAAGTGCTTAATAAACTTTTTTTGGCCACGTATTTATTCACCCTTTAGTTAAGTTTCCCATTCTACAAAACAGTAAAAACAAACAAATAACTAAATAAAGGTGATATAAAAATAAAAGATAGTAATAGAACAAAATGGATGGTCAGGATTATCTGTGCCCTTAAAATGACCTTCTGATAATCTTGCCCCCCACCTAATCTATCCTGCACATAGCATATATATTCCACCTTCAAACTTGTTAATTATCCTGCTGCTCCAGGAAGGAACTGATTACAACCCACTAAAAGCTACCACCATCATTGTCTTCTAGAGGCAGCTATGGAGCACAGTACACAAGAATCTTAATCCCAGCCTTAGACATTTACTGACTGTGTGATCCTAGGCAAACCAACCTCTGTCTGCCTCAATTTTTTTCATCTGTAAAGTGGGAGTAATAAGTAATAAGAGTACCTAGGTCCCAGACCACCCACACACAAATGAGATCGTATTTTTAAATTGATTTACAAACCTTAAAGCATTATGTAAATATTATTATTATTATTCCAGGTCTTTTATTAAAGGCTCATTTCTGTGACCAGCTCTATGGATCTGGCCACAATCCTGTGGAAATGTGCCATAATATAATCACTACCCCTCATCTAGTACTTTCCAGGTTACAGAATGCTTTCCTCGAAAAAACTCTGTGAGGAAGTTAGCACAAGTATTACTATCCCTATTTCACTGATAAGGAAAGAGGCTGAGAAAGATAAAGAGACTGTGTCCCAAACCCAGGGCCTCTGACCTCAGATACAGTCATGTTTTGTACCCCACTCCACTATCTCCTTCAATATTTGTACAGATTATTTTTTGAACCCAAACTCAAAAGTTTACATTTATTCTTTTTTTTTTTTTTTTGCTTTTTGGAGGGCAGTTGGGGTTAACTGACTTGCCCAAAATCACATGGCTAGTAAGTGTGTCAAGTGTCTGAGGCCAGATTTGAACTCAGGTCCTCCTGACTCCAGGGCTGTTGTTCTATTCACTGTACCACCTAGTCGCCCCTACATTTATTCTTAATCAGTTTTACCTCAATTATTTCAATATGGATAATAACAACTAACATTTAGTGCTTAAAGATTTGCAAATTTTTCCATATGTATTCTCTAAGTTGATCCTGTACTCTAGCCTGAAAAAGATAGTTTGAACAGATATATTTTATAAGCATGTCTTCGATGTTTTCATCCAAGGACAGGAATAAAAAATTAGAATATGAGAAGGCAGATTTTAGCCAATTGAACAAAACAAAATTTCATTTAAAAAATTTAAAAGACAGAGAAATTTGCTTTGTGTTCTATTAGATTGTTACTGGCAAACTTTGAACTGGATTTCCAACAGTAGGGCTAGGTGGTTCCCAGTCACAGATATATTCTTGGCCTCAGTTTTTTCACCTTTCAAATGGAGACACAACTTGCCATACTGACCTTACAGACAGAAGAACTGGGACCTGTGGATGCTAAGTAATTGCCCAATGTCACCCAGATAGGAAAGTGTCAGAGGTAGGTTTTGAACCCAGATCCTCTGACTTTTCCTACTATACCAAGGTGCTACAAACCATTTGGTCAGTCCTTCAACTTACCAAATGTCCAACCATAGGTTAGGCATGTGAAAGACAGTCCATTCTCCATTCTCGGGACGCCTGTATGACCAGCTGGACCCATGGCCAGTGCACACATCCCATAGGCTGAAGGCACTATGGCCTTATTTCCTTCTGGGTGTCAAGATACCCCAAACTTATCCCTAAATCCAAATCCTATCTTTTTAATACCACCTGTCTACCAGGGGTGTTGTTTGGCTGTGAGATGTGGAACCCAATGAGCAAAGAACTGAAAATCTTAAACTCACAGAAAACAATGGAGACACGGTAAATGGGGGGGCACATACTAGAGTCACCAAGGAATTGTGGAGGAGCAGTAGGCAAGATAGGCAGGCACGCATGGGTTGTGACCTGCATCGTGGGAAGGATTAGCCTTCTCAAAGAGATGCAATCCATCAGAGCCCAAACACGAGCAAATTCAGAGTCTGAGAAAGCCCACTTCCAGATCGGGCATGCTAGTTATGGTTTTAGGAGAATAGCAAATGAAGTGAAGCACTGAAAGCTTGTTGAACCTTTCTGAGTTTCAGTTTTCTCACCTGTAAAATGAAGCGTTCTAACTCTGGGGTCCTTCCAACTCTACAGATACGGCTATATGATCCTTAGGAAGGGACCTTGAATTATCTAACCTGTAGGGAGGATGGGAGAGAAGATGAGATGGGGAGAAGAGGAAAAGAGAGAAGAGAAGGAAAGGGCAAGAGGGGGAGAAGAAGAGATGGACAGAGGGAAAGAGGGGAAGAAGAAGGAAAGAGGGGAAGAAGAGGAAAGGAGGAGATGGAAGGAGTTGGAGAAAGAGATTGTATACAAAACAAAACGGCTGGATTCCCTCTCCAAAGGGAAGAAGATGGGAACAATTGCGATTAAGCTGAAGCAGGTAGAATTTAGATGGGGTACTGGGGAAGAATTCCATGAGAAGGGCTCTCAGATACAGGAATGAGTGACCCAAGGGAAACACGGAGTCAATAGTGATCGGCAGAGTGTGGTAGCACAGACTGCTAGATACAGAGGGAGGATGACCTAGGTTTGGCTCTAGCCTCTGACACTTCCCAGCTGTGTGACCATAGGTCATGGTTATTTAACCACTCGGTTTTCTCATCTATAAAATGGAGTGCATACCTCAGAGTGTGACTTCATGCATCTAAGTCAGACTAGCTGTCGCTTGCCACAATCTCATTTGATTCTCACACTAGCTCTATGACGGTGGTTCTCAACCTGTGGGTAGTGACCCCTTTGGGGTAGAATGACCCTTTCTCAGGGGCCACAGGGGTCACCTAAGACCATTGGAAAACACATTTTTCCGATGGTCTTAGGAACCTCCTCTATCCATCTCCAGGCAGGTCCGCCCACATGCAGACATGCCCACATAGGACTATTAAAGGGTCGCAGCATCAGGAAGGTTGAGAACCACTGCTCTACGAGATACATACATGTAGCATACGTACTACACCTCCATTTTATGAATGAGGAAACTGAGTCCCAGAGAGCTGAGCCTGGGATCATGCAGCTAATAAGGATCAGAAGTGGGATTTGAACCTAACTCTTCTTGACCCTACCCATTATACCACAATGTGTGTTCTAGCTCGTTGGAGCAGGGAGACAGGGGAACAAGAAATATGGAGACACAAAATAAATAAATCCAAAGTCCTTCTCTCTGGGAGATATAAATACTGGTCCTCAGGGAATCGCTGTTCGGATAGGAAAATCACAGTCCCTACCCTCAGAGAGCCCTGAGTCTGACTGCTGATCTTTGGGGAGACCCTAATCCAAAACAAGTGATATAGGTGAATGAGTTCAAGCCATCCCCACTACCAGCCAGGAGATGGCAGCCTGGAGTAGAGAGACCATTGGATTTAAGAGTCAGAATACCTTAGCTATTAATTACCTGTGTGACCTCAGGTAAGGCCATTTGCCAACCTGGGCCTCAGTCTTCTCATTTGTAAAATAAAAGGATTGAGATGAATAGCGTCCACAACCTAAGGAGCAACTGTCCCACCATCCTCTACTCTGGCCAAACTCTATCTGGTCATTAAGTCCAGTTCTCAGTGTCATACTTAAAGAGGCTCATTGACAAGCTGGGTAAGATCCAGAAGAGGGAATCAAGAAAGATGAGGGGACTTTACATCCTGCCCCAGAAGGACTGGCAAGTCTGGCCTGGGAGATGGAAGACTTAGAGGCGACTCTGTAATGACCTTCAAGTATCTCAAGGATGGGTCATATGGAAGAAGGATTAGCTTTGCTCTGCTTGGCCACAAAGGAAAGAATTAGGAGCAATGGGTAGACACTCAAGAGAAACATTTAGTCTAGATGCCAGGAAAAGCTTCCTAACAGTGTGAGCTGCACAAGGGAAGAATGAAAGGGACTCCTCTCTCCCCATAAGTATTCCAGAAAATTATTTATCAGGAATGTTATAAGAGGAGATTCATGGTGAGGTACAGGATGGATAATTGGGGCTCAGATCCAACCCAACTGAGTCTAAATGGGCTCAAAAGTCCTTCCCAATTCTACAATCCTATGAAAAGTTCCCATACAAAAGGATACACAGTCAGCCTCAGTTCACATTCTTTATGTTTTCACCCCATCTCATCCCCCATAGCCGATGGGTAGCCAAGTCTTGTCAATTCACATGGCCACCAATCAAGATTGAGAGTTTATCGCCACTCACTTGGACTACTGAAATCACTTTCCAATTGAGTTTCCTGCCTCCAGTCTCTCCCCTTGCCAATCTACTCTTTACATAGCCTGTCAAAACAGTATCCTCAAAGGACAAAAATGGTCATGTCACTCTCCTGCTCAAGAAGGTCCAATGCCTCACCATTGCCTCTCGTGTCAAATACAAACTCTGCTTTTTGGATCTTCACCTCCAGCTTCTAACCTGCCTGCTGAGACACATTCCACACCACACACACACACCATGTCTAACCAAACTGGCTTATTTGCTGTCCGTCATACCTAACATGCCTTCTCCTGTCTGCTTCTGCACAGGTATTCCCCAGACCTGGATTATACTTTCTTCTCACTTCTGCCTTTGGAGAATCTTTTTCTTAAAGCACTGCCCAAGCACCATCTCTTTCATGAGGCCCAACCTAATCCTTCTGCCCCCTCCGCATTACCTATTTATTTGGTATACACTTATGCGCAAGTGTTGTTTCCTCTGATAGAATGAGAGCGCCTTGGGGGCTGGTCTGGCTTCATTTTTGCCATTGTATTCCCAGCATTAAGCAAAGTGTCTCATACATAGTAGGCACTTAATACTTGCTTGTTGATTGATTGAAGTTGGGGCAATGGAGTCATCAGAGCAAAGAGGGATTGATCAGGGAAGATGTGCAGGAGGAGGGGACTTTTGAACCAGACCAGCCCCACAAATAAAGAATCCCCAAACCATTCAGCTTGCAGCATCGGACTAGCTGCCGTGCTTATGTATAAATTGGGATCACTTCACTACACACCCAAAGGGGAAAAAAAGTTTCCATCTTCAAATGTTAAGCTTAAAATAAGGTACTACATGGGTGCCAGCTGATCTGTGAAATCTGCTGAGTAAACTGGCAGCGTCCTCCGGAGAAAACCAGCCTGTTTCTCCCTGGCTTTCAGGAGTGAGTGTGGAAGGGGGTGGGAGGGAGACAGAGGAGAGTGACTCTGGGGCAAGGCAGTCCAATGGATGGCCCCCAGTGGGTCAGGAAGGAAGTGAAGGGCTGGTTGGAGTGGAGAGCATTGCTCACCAGGGCAGGAGGCAGGTTGGTATCCTCTTCCAGAGGTATAATTATGAAGGAGGAACCTGCCTCTCCAGCCTCACTCATGCCCAGCCCCACAGCATCCAAGGAGAGCTAGCTTTCTGTCACATTCATCTCCATCCCCACGTCTATTTCTTTGCATGCATTTCTGGTGCCTTCTTCATGGGTAAATATATCCTTCCTCCTCCAGCAGAGCAGGGGCTCCCTGAGGACAGGAGCTGTGTCTCCCCTATAAGATCAGGGGCTCCTGGAGGTTGGGGACTGTCTCACCTTCAGTGGACTAGTGCCTCCCCTATCAACTCCAAGAGCCAAAGCATCTGTATGTCTTCACCCTGTGCCTAGCATAGGCAAGTGATCCCATTTTACCTCTTTAAACTTATCTCTCCCTGCCCCAAACACACACACACACACACACACACACACACACACACACACACACAGAGTGAAAGCTCTGTCTCATCCAAGGGCATCTCCCCCCTCTCCATATACTCCAAGGGCATCTCCACCCTCTCCATATATTCCAAGGGCATCTCCACCCTCTCCATATATTCCAAGGGCATCTCCTCCCCCTCCATATATTCCAAGGGCATCTCCTCCCTCTCCATTTATTCTAAGGACATCTCCCCCATCCATATATTCCATGCTCATTCTTCATTCCTCTCCTTTGCTCCAACTGTTTCTTTCACCTAGACCTGTCCTTCGAGGTCTAGTTTAAATCTAACTTCTTCCAGAAAGTCTTCATAGGCTACACTGATGTTGACTTTCTCTCAATTAGAGCTTTGTTCTCTGGACCCCACATACCACAACCAGATCCCTGATCACACAAGTCAATGCAACACATATGTAATGAGCAACCGCTGTGTTTAGAGCTCTGGGCACTAAGAAATATGTGGCCTATCAGCTCCTTGAGAGCAGGAAGGCTGGGATTGTGTCTTTTGCTTGTTATAACCCTAACAGCATAGTAGGTGTTGAGCACAGTAGGTGTTCAGTAGATACTTCTTGAGTCATGGATGGATGTTTGTTGAGCTCAATTCATAAACCATTTAACTGCTGCTTTCCAGGAACAGTGCTGGGAACTGAGAAGGTGAAGAGTTGGTCACAAACATTTATTAAGTACCTACTGTATGCCAGTCATTGTGCTAAGTGCTTTATGGATATTGCCTCATTCGAGCTTCACATTTGGGGTTTTCATGGCAAAGATCCTGGAGGAGTTTGCCATTTCCTTCTCCAGTTCAGTTTACAGATGAGGAAACTGAGGCAAAGAGGGTTAAGTGACTTGCTCAGGGTCACACAGTTAATGTCCGAGGCCAGATTTGATGGTCTGGAACTCTAGTCACTGTGCCCCCCAGCTGCCAGTGCTCTATCTGCTTCACCATGTAGCTGGGGATAAAATAGCAAAAACAAAATATTATGTGTCCTTAAGAAGCTTACATTCTGCAGGAGTGGGGAAAGTATGCACAAATATGTAAATACCAAGTCACTGGAAGGGGAAAGAGTATTAACCACTAGGGGGCTGGAAAGGCTTCCCAAGGGTAAGACAAACCAAAACAAGGATTCTGAGTGGTAGGGATGAGTTGGGAATGAATCACTGGCATGAAGGATAGATATGGGCAAATGCACAGAGGTGAGGTGGAATGTTGAGTATGGGGAACAGCTGGTAGTTCAGTTTGGCTGGAATGTAGAGTATGCGAAGGTGAGTCATGTGAATTAAGCCTGGAAAAGTTGGAGCCAGACTGCAGGGGGCCTTAAATGCCAAGCTGAAGAATTTACATTTTCCCTTCTCTGGCAATAGGAAGCCATTAAAGGCTTGAGAGTAGGGGAATGACACAGTCCCACCATCTTGTCCTCAAAGACTGTATAGTTCTCTGAGGATGAGGACCATGTTTACTCTTTTTGTTTTCCACACAAGATCTAGGAAAAGCCTGCACCTACAGTAAGTTCACAAAGAATGCTGGCTGGATCGATGATGGGTAAGAGCCCTGGGGGAAGGGGGGCTCTTATGTAATAGTGGCTGGAAGGCAGGCTCACTAAGATACTTACAATGGGTGTTCCAAAGGGGATGTAACCTGTAGGAGAAAGGGAAGGATAAATAAGCAAGTCAGTGCATCATGCCTACTTCCTGAGCACTCTCAGATGAAGAACCTGGGTGGTGATGACAAGCCCTAGACCTCCTCTGAGAATCAGCCTGGGTTTCCCATTCTAATCTGACCTTTCTGGGCTGAGATATACCCTGGACAGCAACAAGAGGGGTAGGGGACATTGGGAAGCAAGGAACCATGCAGTTCAAATAATCGTTTCTGCCATATACTCCTTACCCCACTCTTCCATTATATGTGTGGGATATGGAGCTTTCTCTAGAGACAAAGGAGGGAGCAGAATAACTTCTCTAATCTGGCCTCCCCTGCCCTCCTGCCATATTGTTTCCCCCTCCAGCAAGGCCAGTCTCCTTGTAGGATACTCTGCTCCTCGGGCTCACAGAATTCTCTCAGCCTGGAATATGCTTCACCCTTATCCCCTCTCCCCAGGTTGCTCTCAACCAAATTCATTATTTCATCATAGGTTCAGTAATGGCAAGGACCTTAGCGAACATGTCATCCAAGCTCCTCATTTCATAAATGGGGAAAACAAAGGCCAGAGAGAGTCAGGATTCTGAACTAGATGGACCCTTAGAGTCCATGGAGACTAACCCCTGGTTTGACAGGTGAGGAAGTAAAGGCCCAGGCAGGGGACTAGCCCAGGAAGGGGGCTAGCCCAAGATACTTCAAATAACTAGCCTAAGGTCACAAAGGTCTGAAATGTAAAAGTCAAGATTAGAACCTTGGTTGTCTGACTCCAGTGCCTACAGAGGATGATGTAAAGAACAGAGCCAGAACAGGAGTGAAGAAGACCTAGGTGCAAATACTGCTTTAGACACTTAAGAGCTGTGACCTCAGGCAAGTGATTCAACCTCTCTGTGCCTCTCTTTCCTCCTATGTCAAATGGGGGAATTGGCCTCAATGCCCTCAAAGTTTCTTTTTGGGGCCATAAGATCTCATGACTTGGCACAGGTGGTAGCTAGCAGAGTTGGCCCTCAAACCTGCCTCCTCCCAGCCCATCACCTTTTTTATCCAAGTGATGTTCATGCTCAGTTGTTGTGGTTTGTCCTTTGTTCTAAGGCCCTGGTCAAGACCCAGTTGTTGAAGGAAGTCTACCCTGCCCTTCCAGCCCTAATCTTTCTAATAAATCCAGCAACACTGGCTGCTTCCCGCTCTGACTCCTAAAACCATACAGCTTCTAGCTGTGCAAATTTAATCTCCCCACTAGACTAGGGGACCCTTGAGGGGGAGACATGTCTTCTCTTGTCTTCTCCCTTCCCTTCTAACAAAATGAGTCCCTCTGCTTCAGGAAACATAGGTCAAATCTCCCCTGCTCCAGGAAGCCTTCCCTGATTATCCCAAGTGAACCCAAACATCATAGTAATGCTGCATTTATCTAGAAATGGGTTCTTCTACATAAGTGAGTTTCCTAGACAATTAAGTGCCAAGACTTTTCCATTTTAGCCAATTTCAAAGGTACTGAATACTTGTCTTTTTGTTGTTGTTACTCATTTGTCCTCTTATAAAGAGTACTGTGAGTTGGTCAGTTGGACCCTTTACAAAGGATCTAGCATACAGAAGAGAGAGAGAGGGTGGGGATGCCTCTAAGTGTGACGACTAGTGTAAGCAGCATTGACTAGGGCAGTGGACAAAGAAGGAGGGCTTCCTGGAGAGGCTGTTGGACAGGCTGTGAAAGAAGGGCAAACCCAAAGAAGACATAAGAGGTAGGTGTCCACCGGTGGGGAATGCTGCAGATAACACTCAAATTTTGCAATGTGCTGATGGTTTTGTTTAACTTAAAAAAAATGTCTTTGTTCAAAGAGACGCCTCTTTGGGAGGAGGGAAAGGGAGGGATACAGGTAGGGGACGCTGGTAAATGTTTAACAGCTAGCTATTAGATATGCACACACACGCAGCCATAACATGCTTTCAAATCTGTGTAATTAACATTTTCCTTCACTTTCTTAAGTCTAAGCAATCAGCAATAAACAAATAATTCAAGCCCCGATTTGTGGCATTTATCAATCTCCGACAAATCCAACGTGTTAATGCTCACATTGAAAATTTAACAGACCTTATGGTTATGGGCACAGGACTGTGCTTGTCCCTGGGGCACGTGTATGGGTGCTGACAGCAGGAAACCCAAAAGGGACAGACAGGGTTGTACATGGGGGAAATGGTGGCTCTGTTAGAGGATCTGGATTCAAATTCTACCTGTCACATACTCACTGTGTACCTTTTGGTTTCCTCATCTGCACATGAGGCAGTTGGTCTACAGCGGCAGTTCTCAACCTGTGGGTCTCGACCCCTTTGGGGGTCAAATGCCCCTTTCACAGGAGTCACAGGAGTAGCCTAAGACCATCGGAAAACACATATTTCTGATGGTCTTCGGAAACAAGATCCCGCTCCTCCATCCATCTCTAGGCAGGTTCTCCCTCATGCAGATACACCCACATATGAGTATTAAAGGGTCACGGCATTAGGAAGGTTGAGAACCACTGCTCTAGTTATCTGAAGTGGCCTTTCAAGCTCTACTGCCAGGAGGCTTTGGCTTCACAGATAGACAGACATTCCTTGTGGGCTTACCTGACATCCTAAAAGGCATGAAGATCTTCTCATTGGTGTCCGGGTGTAGGATGGCCTGCAAGACATTCAGGAAACAGCACAGCATTGAGGGTGATTTCAGCCAGGGTTGGGGTTAGGAGTAATGAGGGGACCCCAGCAGTGGAAAAAAGAATAGATGGTCCAGAGAAAATCTAAATGATCATCCGTGGTAAAGTGAGCCCTTCTATCCTGAGCTGGTTCATGTGACGGTGAACAAATTCAGGCCCCATAGAGCTCACCCTCTTTGGACCCTCTGACACTACCCATACCTAGAGCCAAGCTCTAGCCAGAGCTCCTTTATTACATGGGTTCTGACCCCAGCAGAAGCTACGAGAGGCAGTATTTGAGTTATCCCAACCCTATACCCATTCACCCCTTTCCAATGAGAGCAAAGAGAAGACAGGAAGTTCATTGTAAGCCTCATAGACACTAATGGGAGGGGGACTGAGGTTCCTCAGGAAATCCCCATTGTGGTTTAGAATGTAATTCCAGGGAAAGGTTTTATGTAGAGAAGAAGAGACTGGCCCAAAGAGACGGCCTGAGAGCCATCAGGGTGAGGGGAGAGAATTCTAAATCAAGTTTTACCTGCTTGATTTTCTGTGCGCTCCAAAGCTGTAAGAAAGAAGAAAAAGAAGTTTAACTCATTGAGGAAGTCACAATGTATAGTAACAAGGTACTGACACATTGATACATTGACGCACAGGCTGCAACAGAAGCTAAAGCCTAACTGTGGATCTGAGGCCTCCCAGCGGGGCTGACTGCGGCAGCTGAGCCCTCTGGCTTCCCAAGACCCAGCCTTGCTTAAGAGGCCTTTCGTGCTGCCCCTCTCCCAGCCCACTGCCTTCCCTCTGAGATCATCTCCCATTTACCCTGTATGTCCCCTTCGTATGTACAGAGCCGTTTGCCCATTTTCTCCCTCATCACACTGGGATCATCAGACCCCAGATTCTTTCCTTTCCTTTTATCCCCAGAGCCCTGCACCTGCCTGGCAAACAGGAAGTGCTTAATAAATGCTTGGTGACTGAAAGAAGTAGGATGACAAAAATTAGCCTTCTATGTCTTATCTAGCCATGAGTCCTGGTCACATCAGCCAGGAGGGCGCTCAGAAGCCATTTTATTTTATCTCAGCATGATTGTCCAGCCTCTACTTGAAAACCTCTAACAAGGAAGAAAACACTAGTTCCTAAGGTCATGCATTCAGTTTTCAGATAGCTCTGATTGTTAGGAGATTTGTCTTTATATCAAACTCAACTTTGCTTCTTTAATGACTTCCAGCCCTGGACCCCCATTTAAATTCACCTGTGACCCTGAGCAAGTGACTTTACCTCTCTAGGTCCCAGTTTCCTCATCTGTCAAATAACAGATTGCTACTCTCTCTTTTCCCCCCTTTCTCTCCCCCCTCCTATCTCCCTTTTTCTCTTTCTCTCTCCTCCCTCCCTCCTCTCTCTCTCTCTCTCTCTCTCTCTCTCTCTCTCTCTCTCTCTCTCTCTCTCTTTCTCTCTCTCTCAATTAGGCTTAAATGACTTGACCAGTCATTAAGCTAGTGTCTGAGGCTAGATTTGAACTCAGGTCCTCCTGACTGCAGGGCCTGTGTGCTTTCCAATATACCACCTAGTCATCCTCTAAATCAATGGTTCTCAACCTTCCTAATGCTGCAATACAGTTCCTCATGTAGTGGTGACCCCAAACTATAAAATTATTTTCATTGCTACTTCCTAACTGCAATTTTGCTACTGTTTGAATCATAATGTAAATATCTGATATGCAGGATATATTTTCATTGTTACAAACTGAACATAACCCACATGTTGAGAACCGCTGCTCTAAATTCTTTCATCATCACTAACAACAAAATTCAGCCCTGTTAGCATTTCAAGTTGAATTTTCCTTAAGGTTAAGGAAAGAAGACCCAGCCCAGGGCATGAGTGAAGCAGGCAATGAGTCAGTTCACTAACTAGCATTTATTAGGCACCTACAGTATGCACTAAGCACGGGGAGACAGAAAAACAAAAACAGTCCTCAACTTCAAGACGTTCACAGTCTAATGGCAGATACATCATGCTACCAATTATGTACAAACAGGCTGTAAGATAAACTGGGAGTCATCTCTGAGACACACAGTATAGCACAAGGGAACTGAGTGAGTTCTTTACTGCTCCCACTGGCTCCTCACAGTGCCTGGGACTCCCAGTCACAGAATGTCAGAACTAACAGAGACCTGAAACCATTGAGTCTGATACCCTCATTTACAGAAGAGGAAACCAAGGCACAAAGGGGTGCAAACACTTGCTCATGGTCACACAGCAAATCCATGGCAGAACCTGAGCTAAAATAACAGAGATATAGCTAGAAGGAGTTTCTCAAGATATCCATCTGGTCTGGTCCGGTTCATGCCTGATGCATGGATCCCCTCGAGAATACCCAAGCAAGTGGTCATCTCATCTTTAGACAAAAGCCTCCAGTGATGGGGAAACTCACTATGTCCTCTTCCAGTGTCAGACATTTCTAAATGGGGTTTTTTCCTTATTATTATGATGGAATCTGTCTCTCTGAGGCGACTCCCTTCCCTTTCCCCCTCTCCCCATCTACTTTTGCCCTCTGGATATAAAACACACCTTGGGCATTTCTTAATTGTGTGGCCTTGACCTCTCTGAAATGAGCAAAGGGAGCCTACTCCCTTTTCTACAATGGTCATTCAGAGACCTGATGGTGAAGGACAGTCAACTGTTATTGGATGTTATTGGCTGAGCCAATTAGCCAGTTGAGGGGTCAAGTTTCACACACATAAAACAATAAATAATCTAAGACCACAGCAGTCAGGTAGTAGATTTTGGTGTGCATGCTCTAAAAGGTAGGGGAATTTAACACAGGGAAGGGAAAGATCATGGCAAGAGCATTATCAGGGGAAACTTCCTGGAGGAGACAGAGTGGAGCTGAGACTTGAAGGCTGTATAAGATGTGGAATGACAATGAGCAGAAGTCAGAGGGTTGTAGGACTTGCAGCTTGGAAGTGACCTTAGAGATCATCTTGACCAGGGTCCATTAGCTTTTTGGTGGCATAGACCCCTGGCAGTCTGGGGAAGACTATGGACACTTACTCCAATGAATTCCTTTTTTTAAAATTTACAATTAAAGGAAATGCTTAATTTGTTAAAAAAAAATTGATGATGTTTTTTTCTATCCAAATTTGTGAATTTCTTGAAATCTCTCTATGAATCCACAATGTTAAAAAGGTCTGACCTAGTCCAACCTCCTCAGTTAGAGAGAAAATTAAGCATCCAAGCAACAGGACAGACACAAGCAAAGAGAACAGTCATGGAAATTGACATTTCTGTGGGTACTTTAAGTAGTAATGGTGATAGCAAACTTTGGACTTTAAATGCATTCTTATTGGAGATAAAGCAGTTGCTCAAAGTTTTAAGATCTGGGTTCAAATCCTGACTCTGACACTTCCTAACTATGGGCCCCTGGGCAAGCTGCCAGACCTCTGACTGGACTAGATGACCTCTAAGTGACCTTCTGGCTTTAAATTTGTGATCCTATGAACCTTTGACATAATGGACAGCCAGCCAGTCTTCGAGGCAAGAATGCAAATTCCACCTCTGATGCATACTGACTGAGTGACCCTGGGCAAGTCACTGAGCAAGTGCTCCAGACCAGCTCCCTAAGACTTTAAATTTCAGCCAAGATGTCACCCTGTGCTGGTAGAAGAAGCTTCTCACCAAGATGAAATCACAGGTCTGGTCAAAAACACCAACAAAACACAGCTTTGTAAAGTATGTACCATGGCTAGGGGGCATCACAGAGCAGGAAGCATCAAGCCTGGAATCTGGGAGACCTGACTCCCAATCTGGCCGCAAACACTTCCTAGCTTGGTGACCCTGGACAAGTCATTTACCCTCTGTTTGCCTCAGTTTCCTCAACTGTAAAATGGGGCTAATAATAGTTCTTGCCTCCAAGGGTTGTTGTGAGGATGAAATGTGACATTAGTAAAGCACTTAGCACAGGGCCTGGCACATAATAAGAATATAATAATTATTATAACTAACATTTAGCAGCACTTCCTATGTAGAGGCTATAGAAATGCTTATTCTCTTTCTCCCTTTCGCTTGGTTTTATTATCACCATTATACAGATGAAAAAGCCAAGGTTTAGAGCACAATTATGACTTGTCTATGGTTCACAGTTAATAATGGCAGAGCAGAGATCTGGCCCTGGGTTACTGTGGCTCCAAGTCCATCCTTCTGTCCCCTAGGGCACCCTGCAATGTGTTTCCTAACTCTTCCTAACAGAGACCCCACCTAGTGCTAGTTCAGGCTGGTTTAGACTGGAGAAGGCAGAGAGACCAGGCACTGACCATGGAATACAAGGGAAGAGGGAGGAGGAAGGGTCAAAGATGTGTGAGCATGTGAGACAGAATCATTTTGAAAGCCATTCCTATTTTCTAGGTCTTTATGGTTTTCAAAGGGTTTTCTATATGTTATCTCCTTTGAGCCTCACCACAACGTGGGAGGTGGGTTCAAATAGGTTCTAATAGGATCCCATTTTATAAATGAGGAAAGGGACTTGCCCAGGGTCACACAGCTGTGAAATGTCAAAGGCAGGACTTGAATGTAGGTCTTCCAGATTCAGCTATACCAGGCTTATGCAGAAGGCATAAGTTGCTCCCTGTTCCACCACTTACTAAATCTGTGCATTTGCTCAAGTGACTTTCCCTCTCTGGGCATCAGTTCTTTCATCTGCAGAATGAAAGGTTATAAGAAGATGGTCTGTAGGGTTCCTTGTAGTTCAAACAGCTGAGATTCTCTGGCCTGAATGGCTTAAGCCTCAGTGATGAAGAGGACAGCATAATAGAAATGGGGACGCAGGAAGTCCAGCACAAACCCACTCTGAACATGCTTGATCTTGTCTGAAGTTGAAAGCTAAGCAGTGTTAGGCTGGCTTCATACTTAGCTAGGAGGTCCTGAGAGTACCAAGCACCCCAGAAAATTGGGAGCAGGTTACATTTCAGGGGATGGGGGAGGTGTCATGTTTAGAGGCAGGAGACCCAGGTTTGAATCCTAGATTCTCATCTATGCAGCCTTGGGCCTCAAGGTCTTCATCTGCAAAGTGGGGCAATTGGACTCCATAGATGGTCTCTGAGATGCCTTTGATGTAAATCTATGGTCATGTTGATATAGGGTGTCCCAGAAGTCCCAGAAGTGCAACCTTCAGCTTTGTATGGGAAACTTTGTACAGAGCTTGAAGGTCTACAGAACCCTTTCCTCATAAGAACACTATGAGATTGGCAGTATGGGCATCATTATGACTGTCTTACAGAGAAGCAAACCAATCTGACATGACCAGCTGGTCCCTGCTAAAATAGGAACTTGAACCCAGGTCTTTCTGGGGAATCTGCATCATTCTCCATCATCCACACAAACTGCCTGTTCTAGTGTATGTGTTTGGGGGATGGTCTGGGGTCCTGATAGTGAGTTTGGAAGTTATAGAGGGGCACAAGGAAAGAAAAATGCCCTATCACTCTTGCCTGTGGAAGTAGGCATGAGACATATGGCAGCCCTGCTAATTCCCCTAATGTACCAAATGTTAGGGTTTAATTTAGGTGCCTACGTGTCTTTTGAAATGTTGATGTCCATCCTTGTCCCATATATAATATGTATATTATATAATATACTAATATTATACTTTATAGTATAGCATATATAGTGTGTATATAATATATACTATATGCAGTATATATTATATGTGCTGTATATGGCATATATACTATATAACATTATACTATACACTATATAATAATATACTAATAATACGTATAATATATATAATCAGCAGCACCAGCAGAACCTTAGGCTTTTGGGTTCTCCATTATTCTCTCTGGTCCAGAGCTGCTGGGACGAGGGACACTTTCAGGATCTGACTCCTCAATAAAGATGAGCCTATCATTGTCATAATTACCAGTTTCTTCCTGGGGCAGCTAGGATCTCAGGATCACAGAACTAGTGTTGATAAGGACCCCAGAAGTCATCAAGTTCAATCCCCTCTCTCAACTGTTAAAGAAAGTGAAGCCAGGGAGGTAATTTGTCCAAGGTCATACAGCTACTAAGTGACAGAGTCAGAATTTGAACCCAGAACATCTGACTCCAAATCCAACTCTCTTTCCACTGCACCACATTGGACAGGGGAAGTGAGATTGAAAAGAGGAAAAAGGAGAGTAGAAAGTGAAGGCAGCATCTCTGAAGACAAAAAGGTTCTTGTGTGGTTTTCCCTTAGGGAAAATCGAACCCATCTTCACTTAACCCTGAAACTTTGTCATATACTAGGCAGGTGCCAGCTGTTCTAACAACCAATCAGCCAGCAGGGGGAGCCGAGCACCCTGCTTATGGGCAAGTCTCTCTGCCCAATAGGTAAGACCCCACCTTTGAGATTATCAAGGTCACTTCTCAAATGGGGCTGCTCTTGATGGTCTCTAGCTAAGGCAGTCCTTCCTGGAGAGCTGATGGTTCTGGCTCTAGGGGGACAAAGGCCACCTGGTCTACACTAAGGACAGGGTGCAGCGCTTGGAGTCAGCAATATTGGAGTTCCAATGCCACCCCCAACAACTCTACACTCACAGCACCGGCCTCGAAGGCTTGTTACCAGGTTCAACTGAGTCAGTGTAGGTAAACATTAAACTACTATATTAACATCAGCTGTTATTACAGTCACTTACTTGGTCTTCCTATCTTTAGCCTTTCCATCTTCCTAAAATCTAGGACTCTCCAGAATCCTGAAGCTGTTTTGACCTCATTACTCCCTAACTCAATAAATTCCAATGCCTCCCTGTTTCCTCCAGGACCAAACATCACAGGACGGCTATAAAGTGCTATTTTTAAAGCATGGATCTGAACACATCAAACTATTTTTTACCCCTTTGTATCTCCAAATGCTTTAGCACAGTGCCTGGTACAGTGTTCCTAAATGTTTATTGACCTGTCAACCCCTCTTCAAGAAGATTTGGTGGCTCCCCATTGTCTTCAGGATAAAATACAAATCCCTCTTTGGCATTTAAAGCCCCTCCCAATCTGGCTCCAATCTCCCTTTCCAGACTCACCTCATGTGACTCCTCTTTACATACTCAAATTTCCAGCCAAAATTGCTCATTGGATGTTTCTTGTTAAGGTTATTCCATTTCCTGCCTTTGTGCCTTTGCCTAGCCTCTCCCCGCAGCTACCCTGCTCTCCCTCTTCACTGCCCTCACTGAAATCCCTGCCTTTCTTCAGGGCTCAGCTCACACTACCTAGGGGACCTTTCTAGCTTCTCCCAGCCCTTAGAGACCCCTGGTAAGTTACTTTACCTTTATTTTAAATAGACTTTTGACCTGGTGTTCTAGATAGTTATACTGCCACAGAGCCAGGAAGATATGGGTTCATATCCCACTTTAACCACAGGGCGACTATGTGACCCTGGGCAGTGCCCCATGAAGGACTAAGCAGTCATGGGGGAAGAAGATAATGGGTCCACTCCCAAACTCAAATCAGTCATTTTCTTATCTATGGACATGGTGTTCCATTCCTCCCAGAGAATGGAAGCTTCTTGAAGGCAGGGATGGCTTCATCTTTGTCATGTGTATGTGTGTGTGTGTGTGTGTGTGTGTGTGTGTGTGTGTGTGCGTGTGTGCATGCACACATGTGTATATGTGTAGAGAGACAGAGGAGAGGAGGCTTAGCACTTCTGTCTGGCACACAGCTGATGCTTAAGAAATGTTTACTGAATTATTATACAGTAATTATAATAATAATTATTAGGTGACTCTGTGCAGAGAAGTTTATTCATTGTATTTGATTAGATCCAAGGAAGAAGTTTCTAGTTACAGTCCCCAATGAACTGGTGCTACACACATTGTGCACATATATATGCACATACATATAGACATATAGAAATACACATACATACATATATATATATACAGAGAGAGAGAAAGGGACAGGAGGGGGAAGAAAAGAGGGAGACAAGAGACAGAGGGGGAGGGAGAGGGAGAGAGACAGAGAGAGAGAGACACAGAGAGAGACAGAGACAGAGAGAGACAGACAGAGAGGGAGAGAGAGACAGAGAGAGAGAGAGAGAGAGAGAGAGAGAGAGAGGGGGAGAGAGACAGAGAGACAGAGAGACAGCGAGACAGAGACAGAGACAGAGAGAGACAGAGAGAGACAGAGAGACAGAGAGAGAGACAGAGAGAGAGAGAGACAGAGAGACAGAGACCCACGCTTATTGGCAGGTTCTGTTTTCAAGTACTTGACACAATTAAACCAAGAAGATGCCCTCAGAGGACTCATTCTCTCTCATTTGATTCTCTCTCCACAGTCTGCCACATCCCAGCAGGAGCTGGCCCCATAAACCAAGACACATCAATTATTTCCTATAATCTTAACATAATAAGGTTAGAAGGCAGTGAAGCCTGCATTCAGTGGGCAATTTCTGCTCTCCTGATTCTAGGCGAGGACTGTCTAAAAGCATGGAGGTATGGGAAGAAGATCCTGTGCAGCAGGCAAACACCGAACCTGGGAGAAGCTGAACCAAGAATCAGCTCTTCGGCCCAGGGTCTCCCTTTGTAGGGGGACGTTATGGTGCAGTGACAGGAGTTTGACTTAGAAGCAGGAAGCCTTAGGTCTGCATCCTTCCTTGGACGCTTTACTACCTGTGACCTTGAGCAAATCACTTCGTTTCTGTCAGCCTCAGTTTCCTCATCTGTAAGATGGAGACAATAATAGCACATGTTTCTTGTAAGGATCAAATGAGATGGTATATTTAAAGTACTTTGCAAACTCTAAAACACAATGTAAGTGCTGGGTGTTCTCAGTCAGTTAGGAAGCCAGGCAGACAGAGTGCCAAGTTTAGAGTCTGGGAGACTCATATTCCCAAGTTCAAATCTGGCCTCAGGCACCTACTAGCCTTGTGACCCTGGCAGGTCACTAAACCCTGTTTGCCTCAGTTTCCTCATCTGCAAAAGTAGGCTGGAGAGGGAAATGGCAAACCCCTCCAGTACTTTTGCCAAGAAAACTTCAAATAGGGTCCTGAAAAGTTGAACCAGACTGAAAAGACTGAACAACAATTATTCATCACTCCTGATGAGCTCACTCATCAATGTAAGATCGAGTGCAGATAGCAACCCATCTACTCCTGGTCATCCTTTGCAACTCTTGCTCAATCTCCCATAAATCTGGCACAGATGTGCCTGCCAAATGTCCTCTGTGCATGAATCCATTTTGCTCAACCATTTATTTATTTTTTTTAGTATGAGGAAAAGATCACTAATGATGGCTTGGAAAGTATGATATATTCAGAAATAACTGCAGTATTAAAAGGTATTAATAAAGCTGTAATTTTTTCAGAAAGAGAATATTAGTGTTTGAGATGAACCTTTGTTTCAAGAAGCTGGGAAACTCAATAAAAACACAGGATAATTTCCCAAATGTAATTCTGTTCACACTCTTTCCCTTCAATTCTGGGTCCAGTTCACTGTTCATCTACAAGAACTGTCCGACATACACATACTGAATTGACCGGCTATCCCAGATATACAGTCTGGATGTTAGGCATTCTATATCCACTTAGTTTTCCTTGTGTGAATGGTTAGAGACTAAATGGAAAGAGCATTGGATTTGAAGTCAGAAGATGGTATGATCTTGAGTAAGTCACTTAACATCTCTAACCCCCAGTTTCTTTCAAAGCAAAATGAGGGAATTTAGTCTAGATGGCCTCTGAGGCCCCTTCTATCTCCGAATCTATGATTTTATGAGTGACTATAGAGCTCATTTAGGAGGGACTGCAGCGTTCCAGACTTTAGTGCAATCAGCACAAATGGGAGAATCTGGAAAACCTCCACATTTAGAGGCAATATTTTTTATTTGGATTCTTCAATGGACATTCTTCACGCAGTGGCAAACACTTTCTATATTATTATTTGGGAGTGGGGGGAGAATGGCTGCTGAGAACATCTTGGTAAGTACCAACAGACACCCAGTTTCCCATCTCTATCAGGCTTTCAGAGATCAAGCTCTGGATATTTAAAGGTATCATCTATGAAGGGGTGGAAAGGAAGCAGGCAGGTTTCTGCAAATGGCATGTGGCAACAGAGCCCAGTCACACAATTGACGGAAAGGTAGAAAGAATACAGGATCCCATACTGTTTATTGCATTAATTATTTAACAAGCATGTTAGTTGGCAGAGTAAAATACCTTTTTAAAGGCTCTTCAACAATGTATCTCTCATGCATTCCTCAAAATTGCACAAGGTCCTTCAGGTAACTCAGCCAAGCCTGAAGGGAATGCTAAGCCACCTCCCACCCCCATCTCTAGGCGTAGGGACCTCTGACCAGACAGCTTCCTCTGGGGATAAATGGCTTTTCTTACACTGTTGCTCAAGAGTGAAAAGGCCCATTGGCAGTAAATTGTCTCCCTCCCCTCTTCCCTCCTTTCTTCTCTCCTTTCTTCTGGTCTAGAGGTTGAAGGGTTCTTAAGCTGGGGTCCATGAACCTCAAAACAAGGCAGGAAGAATGGAAAGAAAAGGAGAGAAAGGAAAGGAAAACTGAAGAAGAGAAAGGGTGGAGGGACAAGGAAGAAAAAATGAAAGAAGAGAGGGAAGGAGACAATTTACTGCCAATGGGCCATTTCACTCTTCAGCAACAGGGAAAGAATAGTCATATATCCCCCATGGGAGACTGTCTGATGAGGGACTCTTTCATTGTTTTCTGCTGGGTCTCTTTGGGGGAGAGGTTGGGCAGCCTCTCCTGCTGTAGGCAGATGACTGGAGGAAAAGAAAGTTGCTAAAGCTGGGTCCTGATTCCAGGAATCGCAGGGAGAGGAATATAAGCAATAGGAAAGGGTAATGTTTCCCAACAGTTCTTCTGTCAAGAGGGAACTGGAGGTGGGGGTTGGGGAATCGGTCATCTCATAAGCCCCCAGCAAGCCCCAACCCTCTCCTCTCCACCCTCTCATGTCTGTTTGAGGGAGCTACCAAGTAGAGCCCAGAATCCCAGGCCTGGGGCTGAATCCTTTGGGGTTTCACTCTCCTAGAGGTCTTGAACTCTAGCCCCAGCAGAACACAGTTAACCTAGGCAAAAATACTCTGTGAAGGTAGGAGCTCTTGGTGTCAGTCACGCTCAAACTAGGAGCCCGCAGAATCTGCCTCCAGCACCTACCTCCCCACTTTCTGTACCCTTTTCCACAAGCCCTATTCAATGTCCCTTCCTTCTCTAAACCTCATACTGCCCTGGGTCCCCCTTATTGGGGGGAAAAGTGAGGAAAAACTTGTGTACTTAATAGCAGTATAGTATGATGAAAGAACCTTGCAGGAGTCCTGGGATCTGGGTTCAGATTTTAGCTCGACTGTGTTACCTTGGGTAAGTCACTTTACCTCTACCAACCTCATTTTCCTTGTTCTAAAATGGAAAAAATAAAGTCATCTACTTCATAGTCTTGTTGTCAGGATCAAAGATAATATAAAAAGTGCTTTGCAAACAATAAATGCTTGTTATTATTTTTTCCAGCTTTAAATCTTTGATCCTAGGAAGGTATCTATCTGCTCCTCTTTTGCTATCTAGGAAAGGCCAGTGATATTTAACAGAGTCTGAAAAGGGGGCAAGAAGGACTTTTGGGAGTCAACAACAGGTCTGAGATGTGAGGAGATGGTATGAGCTACCTTGTCATTTTACAGGTTTGGGTACAGAGTCATGTAAGGTTAGAATTAAAGGAGACCTTAGAATTTACAGCAATGGAATAGAAGCCCCTTGAGGGCAGAGGCTGCTTCACCTTTGTCCTTGGGAAACTCCTTCCACAGACACAGATCAATGAATGAGCCATCCACTTCCTCCCTCATCTTTAACTTGGGAACTTAGAGAGTTGTCTGGATGGTTTGCCTGTCAGGTCTATGGAGAAGGAAAGAATTTATGACCAAACTAGAGATAGAGAACATTATGAAATGCAAAATGGATGATGTGGATTGCATTAAACTGAAAAGGTTTTGCACAAAGAAAGCCAATGTAACCAAGAATATAAGGGAAGCAGAAAGTTGGGAAACAATTTTTACAGCCAGTGTCTCTGATAAAGGTCTCATTTCTAAAATATATAGAAAACTGAGTCTAAAAAGAAAGAGTTGTCTGTGACACTGAAAAATTAAGTGATTTGTCTAAGGTCACACAGCCAGTGTATGTCAGAGGCAACCTTGAGCTAGGGCAGCACTTAGGTGCAGCTAGGTGGAGTCATAGTACAGAGTACACTGTCTAACCATAGATGCAAAACTTAGATTTTTTGGCCTCAGTTTCCCCATCTGTCAAATGAGCTGGAGAAGGAAATGGCAAACCACGCCAGTATTTCTGCCAAGAAAACCCCAAAGTCATGGACAGTCAGACATGACTAAGCAACAAAAATCCCTCGGATGTCTTCTGCCACTGCCTCCTCTTTTACACTGTCTTGTGATGAGGTGGTCTTTCTCCTTGCTAAGGCCAACCCCCTCGATGTGCATAAGCAATCCCATTCCATCTTATCTTCAGCAGACTGCCCCTCTGTAGTCCTGACTCTAGCACTTACATTCACTTTCTCCTTGTCTATTAGCTCCTTCCCTGCTATCTACAAATATGTCCATGTCTCTCCCACTGTAGATCCTTGCATCCCTGCCAACTATTGCCCCATCTCTTCTGCCCTTTGTGGCTAACCTCCTGGAAAAGGCTGTCTATGGTAGGTGCCTCCACTTTCTTAAAAACTAGCTTCTGATCTCATCACTTTACCAAAACTACTCTCTCCAAAGTTGCCAAATCCAGTGACCTTTTCTCCCTCCTCCTTCTCCCTGACCTCTCTGAGCCTTTGACCCTGCTGATAAGCCTCTTCTTGCTACTCTCTTCTCTCTAGGTTTTCAGAACACTGCTTTCTCCTGGTTTTCCTCTTACCTATCTGACCCTCTTTCTTCTTTGCTGGATCTTCTTCTATATAATGCCCTCTAACCATAGGTGTCCCTCAGAGTTCTGTCCTGGGCCCTCCTCCCTCTATTCTACATGACTTGATGATCTCATCAGCTGCCATGGATTTAATTACTGTCTCTATGCTGACGATTCTCAAATCTACCTTTTCTGCCCTAACCTCACCATTGACCTCCAGTCTCACATCTCCAAATGCCCTCCAGGGATCCCAAATTGGATTGCAGTGGGCATGCTAAACTCATGTCCCAAACTGAACTCACCTTTCTGCCTAAACCCTCTAGAGGCTCACAACTTCGATTTCTTTGTATCTGCCACCCCCATATCTAACCTGCTGAGGTCTGTTGACTTCACCCTTGCAACAACTCTCCAATATTCCTCCTTCTCTCCTCTCACATTGCTCCCCCTCTAGTGAAGGCCCCATTGCCTCCTGCCTGGATGACTGCAATAGCTACTCGTGGGTCTACATGTCTCATCTTCAAGCCATCCTCCATTTAGTCACCAAAGGGATCTTCTTAAAGTACAGGTCCAACCATGTCCCCTCCTACTCAGTAAAATTGAGGAGTGGTTCCCAATTACCCCCAGGATCAAACACAAGATCCTCTGTACGGGGCTCAAAGTTCTTCACAACCTGCCCCCTCCTACTCTGTTGTCTTCTTACATCTGACTTCAGCTCCATTCTCTTCTATCCAGTGACACCAAACTCCTGGCTGTTGCCTAAACAAGACCCTCCTCTCAGCTTTGGGCATTTTCTCTGGCTGCCCTATGCCTGCAGCACTCTCCCTCCTGGCTTCTCTGGCTTTGGTCCAACTAAAAGCCCATCTTCTACGGGAAGAAAGTCTTCCTTACCTCCTTAATCCTAGTGTCTTCCTTATTCCCTTTTCAGCCCATATATAGCTTACTGTTATGTATTTCCACGCTTATTGTCTCCCTCACTGGACTTTGAGCTCCTGGAGGGCAGGGTTTGTCTTTTGCCTCTTTTGGTAGCACAGTGCCTGGCACAGAGTTCACCCCGAATAAATGCTTCTTGACTGACGGACTGACTGGAAGGTAGATTAGGGTCAGGTTATGAAGGCCTTTAAATGCCAAACAGAGGAGATGGTATTTGATGGCAGAAGTAACAGGGAGTCACTGGAGTTTATTGGGCAGAGGAATGATGTGATCAGACATGTACTTTAGCAAAATGACGTTGGAAGCTTCGTGAATTGGGGTAGGGAGACCCTTGAGACAAAGAGATCAATTAGGAGGCTAGTGCATAGTGCAGGTGACAAGCATCAAGGACATAAAGTAGAAAAGTGACCATATGAGTAGACAGAAGAGGGAGAGAGTGAGAGATGCTGGGAAGGGAGAACTCCCTGGGGGTAGGGAGAAGGGAAGCAGTCCCACTTTAGGCCAACCAACAAAGTGAAGTAAATTCAAAAGGCAGGGACCAGAGTAAGAAGGGCCTGAACTAGCTTGGGGTCCTTCCTTGGGCTCTGTGGCCTGTAGAAGAACAGGTTCCTAAGGAGCCTCTGAAAATAATTACAGGTAAGAGGAAGTCAAGTTTAGTCTTCTAGCTCCAGGCGGCAGAGGCAGGACAACCAGTCCAGGTTTCAGAGAGGCAGCTTTTGGTTCAGTAGAAGGAAGCACTGCCCAAGAAATCAAACTGTCAAGAGAAAGATTAGGTAGTGAGTTCCCTATCACTGGAAGTGCTCCAGCAGAGGCTGGATGCCTATCTGTCAGGGATGCTATGGAGAGATTTTGTAGACCACTGGGGAAGATTTAACTCTGAATTCCCTTTCAGACCCTTCTAATGAGGATGATGGCTTTGGTGTTAGATGAGCTGGGCTTAAATGCTGTGACCTTGGGCAAGTCACTTGGATAGAACTTCCTTGGCTTAGTGGCCTCACCTGTGAAATGAGGGTTGGCCAGGATGGCCTCTAAGTCCCCTTCCAGCTCTAGGGCTATGCTCCCATGATCCTATGACCCCTGGCCTGCCTACCTCTGAGGTATTATGTGAGGATCAAATGACTTTGTAGGTGGGAAGGTACATTGAAACATAGAAATCCTTGGTCTTATGGCTGTCTTTCCTGCCCAAATGCCAGGGTCAGCGTGACTGGAATGCAGGCTTCTCAAGGTCTTTTTTAGTCTAGGTTTCCTCCTCATCCAGCAAATGCCTAGTACAGGGTTGGGCATCCCAGACCCCCACCCCCAAAGCATACATCCAAGCTCCCACCTCCCTCTATTTCTCGCAGGGAGCTGGTTCCCACCCAACTCTGCCTCCCTGCACTTCTGCCTTTGCTCACTCGCCAGCATCAATCTGTCTCTCCAATCTGCCACTCCGCTGGGCCCGGAGGAAGCTCCTGGAGCCCAGGGGACACAGATGCAACTTTGCCAATTAGAATAACAATGCAGCCAGGGCTAGCTCAGGAAGAGGGGCAGGTGCCATCTCGGAATGTTTGCTGCTTGGGGAGGGGCCTGAAGGGGAAAGCAGGAAGGGCAACCAGCCTGGCCAGGGGAAAGGGAGCTTGGAGTTTGTTTTTTGTTTTCCTCTTCTAGTGGCATTCCAGGGTCAAGGACTGGGTCTTGGTAAAGGCCAGCCCAGGAATGAATAACTCAACCAGCCTCTCCGAGATCATGGCACAGCTGATGGGAGACAGGAGCAGGAGGGCCCTAGGAACTGTCCCAAGCCTCTCTCAACTGGCCTGTCCACCATCCAGGACATATGACAGCTCTTTACAATGCCAATCAGCAGGGTCTGGAATCTCTCCTACTGCCCCTGTCCCCCAATGCAAACCAAGAAACAAAAGCCTCACTTGGACCAAAAGTTCTGGACCCCTCTATGGCCAAACCTTCTCCCAGAATTCCTTGCAAACAGAGAAATCCACTCTGTTCTGGGCCACTGGTAAATAAGAAAGCCCAAACAATGGCTCACTTCGGCACTGTTCTTATCTTGTTCAAAGGGTTTTCATCTCAGATTACCTCGTTTAAACCTAATGATGAGTCACATGAAGTAAGTGAATGACTCAGGTGTACTGAGCTCTATTTTAAAATATACAAGAGCTACCTCCACTCCAGCCACTACCCCTCCCTTCCCATCCTCTCCCTCTGGAACTCTGCACTCTGCCCCTGGACCACTAGGCTAGCATAGGGGAGCTTCAGCCTTATTTTGCCAAGAAAGACTTTTACATGGCACACTATGCCAGCCCCAGCCTCACCTCCTTTCAGGTCCCCTTTATATATTGTCTTCTTCCATTAGAATGTAAGTTCCTTGAGGGCAGAGACTGTCTTGTTTGCTTGTATGTGTATCCATGATGCTTAGCACAAAGCCAGGCACTCAGTAAGTACTTAATAAATGCTCTGGCTACCTACTTAGGTATTAAGGAAGTTGTACAAGGTCATTGATACTTAGTGATAGAATCAGGACTAGAACCAATTTGTCTGACTTCTAAGGTAGGCATTTTCCCCTGAGAGACGCCACCTCTAAGAGACAGAAATAGGAGGTAGAGGCAGCAGCAAGGGGTCTGGACAATTCATAAGTGTTCATCCACCCTTGAATAACTAATGGAGAGCTGCCTGAAAGAGCTAATGCTTAATGAAAACAGTAGAGAGAAGAGCAAGGAAAAAGAAGACTAGATTCCTATTTAATGGGTCCCTGGAGATTTCACTTTTAAATTAGAATTAGTCACAACCTGATTTCCTTTTGGGTTGTCTGACTTTGGGGGGCCTTGGATCCACATTGCTTGGAAAGCACGTGTGGTCCTTGGAGGGATGTAGGCAGGAACACAAGAGGCTTGAAAGTCTATAACACTGAGAGGTCGAGAAGACAAAGGAGAGAACTCTCAGAATGCCAGAGGTGAAGGGACTTCAGAGGCTGTCTAGATCATCTCAGTCCTTTCCAAATACTCCCCCTGCCTGTCCTGGCAGGGCTCCAGTAAGGGGAAGCCCTCCACCTCTAGGAGAAACTCACTCCACTTGGGAAAAACTCTATTGGTTAGGAAGGTTTTCTGGCATTGACCCAACTGGTGTCTACCATTTCTCCCCATTTCCCCACTGCTTGGGGTCAAGTAGAACAAGTCTGACCCCTCTCCCATGTGACAGATTTTCAAATACTTTAAATCAGTTATTACGTCCTCCTCATTTTCTCTTCTCTAGGATAAACTCCCCCAATCCCTTTAATCATGTGCCATGATATCAAGGCCCTTCTCCAACCTCCAGATGTGCTTCAGCTCATCAGTCTTTCCTCAACCAGCACCTAGAACTGAACACTACTCCAAGTATAGCCTGACCAGGGTACAGGACAGAGGGATTAGCACCTCCTTGACCAGGGGTGAAGAACCTTCGGCCTCAGGGCCACATATTGCCCTCTAGTTCTTCAAGTACAGCCCTTTGACTGAAATAAAACTTTGCAGATAATTTTTTTTGTTCTGTGAAGTTTGGATTCAATCAAAGGGCCATACTTGAGGACCTAAATGGCCACATATGGCCTTAATGCCACAGGTTCCCTACCCCTGTTCTTGACCTGTGGTTCTCAGATTGCCTTGATGTCCTCAGAAGTTGGCATAATACCTAGCACATCGTTGCAGGCACCTAATAAATACATGTTTACTGACAGGAGGTCCATAACATCAAAACTACTGGGGCAGCAGTAGGTGGCTCAGTGAATTGAGCACCAGCCCTAGGATCAGAAGGACCCGAGTTCAAATGAGGCCTCAGACACTAAACACTTACTAGTTGTGTGACCTTGGGCAAGTCACTTAACCCCAATTGCCCTGCCTTTCCCCCTCCAAAAGGCCCCCCCCAAATCAAAACTATTTTCATTATAACACTAAGATGTTTTAATTTCTAATACAGTAAACACCGACAAACAACCCACGAAAACAAAAGCTGTTTGGGTCCTCAATGAATTTGAAGAGCTTAAAGAGTCCGAAGATTAAAATGCTTATACCAAAATGATATCCCTCCCTGAATGCAGCCCGAGGTTGAGTTGCAGTGTGGATAGTGTTGGACTTTGAGCCAGGTCTGGCTGGGCTGGAATCTTTCCTCCCACCCTTCATAGCGGTGTGTCCTTGGGCAAGTCATTTCTCAAGCCCGTTTCCTCATCCACAGAACTGGGATAAGAACTGTAACTACTTCCCATATCGGTTAGGGTGGCTTCAAGGACCTAACGAGGATATTGTAGACACAACACTTTGTAAATTTCAAAGCATTGCAGAAACGTGATCTACTAATGACCCTGCTCCACATTACAGTACCTGGGACAGTTCTTGATATCTGAGGATATTGTCTGGGCAGAGTGAAAACTTCTCAGGCAGTTTTGGATTAACTCCCCCCCACCCCTTCCAATATCACTGTCACTCAGCAACAAGCCCTTTCAGATTTTCCACCTTTGTGGGCCCCTCCTCCCCGCTAGTGGGAGTCAGGAACAGCCCAAGTTCATTCCTCCTCCCTTGCTTTGGGACCCTTCCTCCTTTCCTTTGCTGTCAATCAGCATCCTTGTTCTTCATAAACCTATTTCCCAGCCACTGAGAGATAGTGGGGGGCTACCCTGTGATTTGCCATTGGGGAAGATTTTGGCACCAAGACTTGAGTCCACCTCTCAGCCAATGGGGGATTGGACAGTCAGGGAAGGGGGCTTGACTGTGCTAGGATTTAAAACCCTGTTCCCTCCATACTGCCTTCCCTCTTTCTCATGATTAGCCATGGGGAAGACCACCCTCTTCTCCCAGGGAAGAGAATAAACTCCTGCTTTTATCCTAAGACATCTCCAATTTTTGGATGGGGTTTTTCATCCCAAATAATAGGGTCTGGACCTCTAATTTCACTGAAGAATTCCCAGGTGAGGAAACTCTGTCTACTGATAAAGGCTGGCAACTTTTAGGGTTCAAGTCACTGGTCCAGGGTCAAAGAGCCAGGACTTCCTAATTCTGGGTCCAGTTCTACCCTGACACACAGCAAGTGTTTAATAAATGCTTGTTGAATTAAATTATTCTAGTTTCATCTTGGTCCCTTTGCTGCCAAACTACCTAAGAACTTGAATCAGAGCCTGTTTGAAATCCCCACAGGGGGACTTTTGAAGGGATATTGTCTTTTTTTGTTTGAACTTGGGTAGAAAACTCTTTCCACCACCAGGGCAACTGTCTCTGAGAGCTAGGTTACTGATTTGCTCAAGGTCACACATCCAAGATGTGCCAGAGGTAAAACCTGAACACAGGTATCCTTACTCCCAGGACAGTCTTCTATCTGCTATACCATGCTGCCTTTAGAAATACTGTAAGAAATCATTTTTTTAAAGCAAAGATTCCTCCTCAGATTCATTTCAGTCTTCTCTCTTAAGCCTCCCATAGAAGAGGAGAAATGCCATTCTATCCAACACTTTTCTCCTAGCTTTGCGGTAAGGAGAGAAAATAGACATTCCACATTGTTGAATTTCCTGCCTCACTCATGAACAGGAAAAATACCAATCCATGGAGTACTGGACTCCCCCCTTCCAGGGAAGGGCAAAAAGATCATTTCCACCAAGTCTCCAGCCTTGGAGATAAGGGAATAAATAACACCATTCCTTCAGTCTCTCTCTAGCATTTGTCCACCCCAAATGCCTACAGCCCTGAGAGCTTCATCCAGAGATCAAATCCCATTGGACAATGAAAACCTATTCAAAGTCATTCCAAAGATACACACACACACATACACACACATCCTCACACAGCCATTCTGAAATCTCTTCCTTTATCAAATTGGATTCTCTCTTTCACTACCCACTTCCTTATTCCCAATCCTTTCAAAACACCCCCCTACCCCCATCCCACTCTAAACCTATCCACTTCTTCCACCAAGCTCTCTGAAAAGCCTGCTCCATAGGCGATAAACTTGTTTTCATCTTAAATCTCTCCCTTCCTTACTCCTTCCACCTTCTGGCTCTCTCACTAAGACCTGGCTTCTTCCTCACAACAGAGTTTTCCTGGCTTCCTCCAAAACAGGCTGTACTTTCATTTGTTCCCCTCAACTGGTCAAAGTAAAGGTGCTGGAATATTCTTTGCACCCCATTGCCACATCCAGGTTCTCTCCCTACCTCCATCACCTGGTAACCTCTCCTCTTTTGATTTTCATGTAATCCCTATCCACCATCCAATCCAAATTCTGGTAGCTTTTGTCCCCTAGACAGGACACTTCCCTCTTTTCCTCAATGAATGCAGTTCCTGGCTCACACTGTTTCCTCCTTAATTTTGGTCCCCATACTAGAGAACTTCAATATTAATACTCTCCCCAAATACTTTAACCTCACAATTCCTCAATTTACTCATTTCATGTGTCTTCTCAGACACACAGAGATGGCCATATTCTTGACCTTGCCATCACCCACAAATATACTCCCTCCATATTCAAGAATTCTAAAATCCCCTCATCTGACCACAATTTATTGACTTTTCACCTCTCCTGCCTTCTAGTACCAAACATTGCTCTTCCTCTATACCACAACTTCCAATCTCTTGCCAGGCCATCACCCTTGCACCTGTTATACTCCTCCTATTTCCCCAAATTGATCAGGGTGGTGAATCGGTTATGCTCTGCATGATCTTGTTCAGTCCCTTGCCCCCTTATCAAATCACTGATGTGCCCTGCCAACCCTCAGTCTTGGATAGCTCCACTCTACTCCTGTGCTGCTTAAACAAAGTTGAAGAAAATCATGAACCTGTGCTGACTGGGTCAGTTACCCAAACAAAACCTCCACTGGGTGATTCCTTAATCAACTCACTATTCCAATCACCTGAGAATCTCTTTTAAATACTTGTATTTCCCCTCAGACTTCGTAAAGCTCCCCTTTATGCACCGTCTCAGCTGATAACCTTGCCTCATATTTTACTGGAAAAACTTGAAGCCATTTGCCAATTTCTCTTCCCCATTCTTCCTCATTTCACATCACTCAGATGCCTTCTTGCCACTATCTTCACCTTCAACCTTCTTACATGATGAAGTAGCTTGCCCAGGCACACCCCTCTACATGCATAAGTGATTCCATTTCATCCTATCTTCACTAGCAGGTGGGTCCCTCTACTTTTCTCACTTTTACTTTAATGTAATCTTTCCTGATCTAAGGGTTCTCTCCCTACAGCCTACAAACATGCCCAGGACTCCCTCACTGTAAAAACCTTCACCTAATCCCCATTAGCTATAGACCCTTATCTCTACCCTTTTGTGGCTAAATTCCCTGAGAAGGCCACAACAGATGTCTCTACTTCCTTTCCTCAAACTTCTGACCTCTTCCTGGTTTCTGACATTATCACTCAAATGAAACCATTCTCGACAGTTACTGGTGATCTCTTAATTGTGAAACCTAATGGTCTTTTCTTAATCCTTGTCCTTGACAACTTCAAAGCATTAGCTGTTAATCACGCTGTTCTTGATACTTTCTTCTCCCTAGTTTTTCTACTTCAAGATCTTCTTTAAAATAAAAACAAGTATATTTCTCCCGATTACATGTAAAAACAAATTTAAACATTTGGATTTTTTTTAAGTTTTGCATTCCAAATTCTATCCCTCCCCCCTCCCTACAATGGCAAGCAGATATTGGTTATACATAAGCAATCATAGAAAATATTTCCATATTAGTAATTTTGTGAAAGAAAAAAGAGAGGAAGAGGAGGAGGAGGAAGAAGAGAACGGAGAAGGAGGAGGAGGAGGAAGAAGAGGAAGAGGAAAATAATATGCTTCAGTCTGTATTCAGATACCATTAGGTCCCCCCTCCCCCAGGTGGATAGCATTTTTCCATCACGAGTCCTTTGAGGCTGATTGTCTTGGATCATTTTATTGCTGAGAATAACCAAGTCATTCACTGCTGGTACTGTGTACAACGTTCTCCTGGTTCTGCTCACTTCATTGTTTTAGTTTGTGTAAGTCTTTCCAGGTTTTTCTGAGATCATCCTGATGGTCATTTCTTCTAGCACAATAATAATCCTTTATAATCATATACCACAACTTGTTCAACCATTCCCCAAATGATAGGAATCCCCATGATTTGCAATTCTTAGCTACCACAAAAAGAACTGCTATAAAGTTTGGGTTCAGTGAAAGGGCCACACTTGAGGACCTAGATGGCTCCTCATGGCCTCAAGGCTCCAAGTTCCCCACTCCTGGTCTAGGTTTTCTTCATGTGACTTTCTCCTGCTCCTCCTCAGTTTCCTTTGCTGGCCCTACATCCAGGTCATATTCACTAACTGAGTGCCCCAGAGCTTGGTCCTGGGATCTCTTCTCTTCTATATCTTAGTGATTTCATCAGTTCCCATGGATTCATTATCTCTACACTGATGATTCTTCACTCTACATACCCTCTCTGCTTGCCTCCACACTAGCATCTCCAACTATCCACTCAGACATCTTGAACTCAATGTCCATAGACATCTTAACTCAACATGTCCAAAAAGCAATTCATTATCTTTCCCCTCAAACCCTCCTATTATTATTATTTTTTTTTGCTTTTTTAGAGGTGGGCAGGGCAATTGAGGTGTTAAGTGATTCGCCCAAGTTCACACAGCTAATAAGTGTTAAGTGTCTGAGGCTGGATTTGAACTCAGGTCCTCCTGACTCCAGGGCCAGTGCTCTGATTCACTGCACCACCCAGTCACCCCTCCTTCCTATGACTCTTGAGGAGGAAGTCACCATCCACCCAGTCCTCCAGGCTCACAAGCTAGGTATCATCTCTATTCCTCACTCCTTTTATCACTACCCCCAAAGTAGGCCTGTTGCTAAAGTCGAATGATTTTACCTTTATAATTTGTCTCTTCTATATCTCCTAACTCCTCTGACACTGCCACCACCCCAGTGTAGATCCTTGACACCTCACACCTTGACGATTACCATAGCCTGCCTGCTGGTTGGCCTCCCTGCCTCAAGTCCCTCCCCACTTCGATCCATCCTCTACTCAGCTCCCAAACTAATCTTCCTAAAACACAAATATGACCAGGTCACCTCCCTTCCCCCTCCAACAAATTCTAGGTGCTGTTCCTATCACCTGCAGGATCAAATACAAAATTCTATTAAGCACTCAAAGTCCTTCATAACCTGCCCCGCCCACACTATTCATCCTCTCATACCTTACACACAAACCCCAACACCCTTACCCCCACACATTCTCTGATCCAGGGATATCGGCCTCTCCATTGTTCCTTGAACAAGACACTCCGTCTCCTAACTGTGGGAATGTTCACATCAACCCTGTTCATCCTGTTCCACTGCACGTACACCCAGTAAATTCCAGTGATTTCCTACCACCTGCAGGATGAAATACAAAATGCTCTGCTGGGTGTTCAAGGCCTTTTGTGACCTGCCTGCTCCTACCTTTCCAGTCTTCTCACACCTCAGTCCCTGACACGGACTCTTCCATCCAGTGACAGTGGCCTCCTGGATGACTCTTGAACAAGACACCCATCTCTCAGCTCCAGGCGTTTTCTCTCCCTCATTCTGCTACATCCCTTTTCTGGCTCCCTCCAAGTCTCAACTGAAATCCCAAGGAAGTCTTTCTCAATCCCTCAAAATTAGTGCCTTTCCTCTCATGACTATTTCCTTTATCCAGTGTGTAGCTTCTTTGTATATATTTGCTTACCTGCATCCACTGAAGGAGTCCTTTTTTTTTTCGGTCTTTCCTCCTTTCTTGGTATCCCCAGGGTTTAGGACAGTGTCAGGTACATAGTAGGGGCTTACTAAATGCTTATTGACTGACTGATTTTACTGGCTGTCCCTCCTACCTGGAATGATTTCCCTCACCTCCACCTACTGGCTACCATGGTTTCCTTCAAGTCCCAGCTAAAATCCTACCTTACACAGGAAGCCTTCCCCAATCCCTCTTCATTCCAGCGCCTACCCTCTGCTAATCAATCTATTTATCCTGTATATGATTTGTGTGGGACATCTAGGTGGTGCAGTGGGTTTGGAGACAGGAAGACATCCTCCTGAGTTCAAATTTGGTCTCATATACATACTAGTTGTATGACCCTGAGTAAATCACTTAACCTGTTTGCCTGTTTCCTCATCTGTGAAATGAGCTGGAGAAGGAAATAGCAACCACTCCAGTATCTTTGCCAATAAAACCCCAAAATGGGGTCATGAAGGGTTGGACACTGAAACAACTGAACAAGACAGCTTGTACCTAGTGGTTTATATGTGGTCTCCTGATAGGGGAAAGGTATGTGTAGTTCTGCCTGGAGCCATGAGAGCCAGTATACACTGAGAATGCAGATGAATATAAACACTAGAACCACAATGACACGACCAAAGCATTACACCCGTGGGTCAGTGTGTGCTGTTCTGCATTTCACAACCCAAATGTTGATACGCTCTGTCCTGGGACGTGAGCTCCATCCTTGCTGTGCGTGTTTACCTGACCCTTGTGGCATCAGAGGCAGCCTTGAAGAAGGGGAACTTTTTGTCAAATGGGCTCAGAAAGGGGAATAAAAAGGGAAGCATGGAGAATGGAGATAAAAAGAAGGGAGAAGGAAAAATAAAGCTGTCTGCTGATCACTCACTCTCCTGGCTCCTGACTGCTTTGTTGAACATGCTGGACATGTCCGGAGGCACACTGAAGACCAGGGAAACTGGTGAGACCAGCTGCCCCCTGACAAGTAGGTCAAGACAGTCTCCCCTAATAGATGGTGAGCACCTGGAGGGCAGGGACTGTCTTTTACCTTTCTCTGTATTTTCACTGCTTAATGCAATTCCTGGGACTCAGCAGATTTGTTACTCTGACTGGTTGATAAGCCCGCCCGCCCACCTCACTTGTCTCATTTTTATTTCTGATGATTTCGCAGAACATTAAGGGGGAAGTTCAACCCCCAGAACCAGTGCCCCAGACATAAGCTGATTATGTCCTTAGTCATCAGGCTTCTCTCTGTCCCAAAGCACAGCTTCTCCCTAAACGTAGAAAGCATGATGCTCCCATCTTACCTATTACCTTTGTAGAATGAAATAAGGCAACAGCAAAAGGTCCTCTTTTTGTGCAAAGCTTGCCTAAGAATAGTTAGAAGCAATAACTGCCTACAAAATATGGCTTTAGAACCTTATCTGTGATAAATTTTTAAAAATACATACTTGCTTAAGGAGAAAAAGATCAGAGGATACTGTCCCCAGAAGGACCCTCTTAAAAATAAGTATATGTTACCAGGCAGGGAACTGGGGGTCAGGAATCTAAACTTGTCCCAGGAAAACAAGAGGATCTATTAGCTTATATTCATTTATTACATTTGATTAGAAAGCAAAATACAAGCCCCTGAGGGAAATGGGGCACAGGTTAGAGAGGTGTTGATGAGAAACAGGGAAGGAGAAAATCCTTCGAATTTAATGCCTCTCCCAGTCCCAGCAGCAAAATCATTACACCTTTACTCATCTTACCTTTGGAGCTTCAGATTCTGGCCATCAACCAGAAATGCAGCAGCCTAGACCACAATGCTGCCACTCTCCTTTTCAGCTCCGAGATTTTATTGGGATTCGAGGGCTGCTATTTCACTATCCCCATTAGGGGCTGGTAACATATCTCACTGATGTTTGCTAAGCCTGGTAAAATAACCAATCATGCCTGTTTCCCATCTGATTCTCAATAGTAGCACTTAGCACAGTGCTTGGCATATAGAAGGCATTTAATGATTATTGACCAACTATTAGTTACCAATTTGTACCTTCTTAATACAATAACACTCCTCCCTCCATGAAGTTACCACTAATGACTATATTTGGTTTTGGGCACCCCAGCAAGGACCTTGGACAGCGGAAGAATGATAAAGGGCCTCAGGCTAGTACCACCAGCACAAAGAAGCCTCCGGAGGGGTGAGGTAGGTAACTTTACTTAAAAGGCTCGCTTATTTAATTGTGAAAGGGCAATGGAAAGGGCCTGGTAGGCATGACTTGCTGTCCTAGATGATAAATAAACGAAAAGGAGGCAGAGTAAAGGATGGCATTAGAGCAACCGATAACTGGGAAAAAGTGAGGGATGGAGGACAGCCTGACTGCTCTGCTGACATCTACTCACTGGCAAAGCAATGGACTAAAGCCACCTGTGCATGGAGTGGCAGCCCTTGGGCAAACCTGCAGAGAATCTGACTGGGGCATCCAGGAGGGGCTGCCCATTACTGCTAACGCTGCAGCAACATCTAAAAGGGGGAGGTCATGGTCGAATGAAGTGTTGGTGGAATAGAGGGAGATGTTCTGTGTAGCCCCATATAGCAGAAGTAATGGGTTTAAATGCTGAGACAGATACAGGACAAACACCAGGAAAGAGTTCCTATGCTTAGAGCCACCTGACACTGACCGGGCTAGGCTGCCTCAGGAGACCAGGGCTCTCCCCCTCCCCCACCCCCCCACCTCCCAGTGGTCTTCAAGCTGGGCCAGATGACTGTCAGGGATTCCAAGGCAGAGATTCTTGGTCAGGTCTGGGTTGACATGGATGGCCTCTGAGGTCCCTTTCAACTATGACATTCTGGAAAGCTAATAGCTTCTATTAATTAGGTGAGAGTAGAAGGGCAGGAAATAATACATACCCAGACAAATCAATGCAAAATATATCCAAATACAGCAGGAGGGGAGCAGCTCTAACAGCTGGGGCTGAGGATCAGGAAAGGCTTCCCTCTTTCACCGAGTCGTGAAGGGAAGCAGAGTGAGGAAGAGCATTCTAGGCATGGAGGACAAGCTGCACAAAGGCAAGGAAGGGGGAGATTTGTTGTCATAGGAGGAGAGTGGCAAGGAGACCAATGTGCCCGGGAGTCAAAAAACCAATGCCTCTGAAATTCACACAGCGACATTGATACCTTCTCTGCCTAGGAACAGGCTGGCCTCCAAGGGAAAGGCCAGAGAACAGAGGCCTTAGGCTGGTACATGGGGTAGGAGGGATGCACCTGCCTTGGAAAAAGGCTTGCACTGCAGTGGGGATGAGTCACTCTCTCCCTGCCTGCCTCCAAGCTTCTGTCAAACCTACTGCCTACCCCAGAAGACTTTGGGTTAGAAGGTATTTTTAAGGCTTCCAGTGTGGGGAGAACTAAAACATTTCTGCTATTTTCAGCTGGGCCCAAACAGGTTCCCTGCCCTTGTTTCCTCCTTCTCCAGCATGCCTGAATCTAGTGGGCTGAGCTCCTACCGCCCAAGCAGGGCCTGAGGAAAGTCCGAGCATCGCCCTCCTCCCAGATTTGGGGTCAGGTGGGGGGGAGGGGTTATACCAAGAAGACCTCAGCCACGAGAGGAATTCCTTGCTGTGAAGGCCACCAAAACTTTAGGTGGGTAACTGGGAACCATCCAGATCTCTTCAGTCTTAGTCCACCATTGTGCAGAGCCAGGCTTCTGCAGGAAGCCAACAGGCTAGGGGAAAGCGGATCCTGAAGGCCAGATCTAAGGAGTCCAGAAAGTGCTGGGCCCCATTCCCTCATTTGCTCCTTCACTTCTTGTGGCTGTCAAGGACCAGAAGGACGATATGGCTTGGTTGGTCAGGGCCCAAAGAGGAAGGATCTGGGTTTGACCGACAACAGCCCATGGAGCCCAATTAGAGCTGGGAAGGTGGGGGGAGGAGGCTCTGCTGGGAGGGGGTGGGGGAGGCCATCTGTTCTCTGGGCAGAGGGACTGAGCGGCCGCCTCGTGCCACACACGCCCATGTTCCCCACCAGCCACCAGATGGCCCCTCGGTCACTGCTAGCACATACCAGAATGGGAAAGAAGGTGAATGCCACGTCCTACCCGTTTCCTACACCCCTCTCCACCTGTGGACATGTGTTCCTTCAAGGAAAACAATGAGACAAAAGGAAGGACTTTTATGAACTGATCCAAAGATGCTAGGAGAGGAGACCTAGTTTCATTCCCTAAATCTCAGACTCTAGGAATGAAGTCCCTCCCCCAGCCCCTCAGGGGACTGGAAAGAGGTCCTCCTTTCCCCAGAACAGAATGACTATGGAGGCCTTGTTTCCTCCAAAGGTGGCCCCAAGCTGGGAACAAAGACAGTCTGTGGAAGGGTTCAGAAAAATGCCTGAAGCACAGGACAAAGGAACCCTGGGTCTGGAGTCAGAGATCCAGGCTCAGAGCCCAGCTCTGCACAGCCTTAGGTAAAGCTGTTTGCTTTCCACCTCCTCTGTGTCTTCATCTGAAAAACGGGGGCACTGGATCTGATTATCTGCAGGGTCCTTTCCACTTGAAATATGATGATCCTAGCACTTGTCTTGTGCAGTAGTGAGTTCCCTGTCACAGAAAGTATTTAAGTAAAGGCCTTGTTGCCACTTGGCAGGGGTGATGTAGAGAAGATTGACATCAAAGGTGTAGACTGGAGCTGATGAGTCCTGACTTACCTTCTTCTGTGGTCCCTTTAATTGAGTCCTGAGGGGAAGAAGAAGCAAGGAAAGAGAGCATTCCAGGCATGGGGGGTAATCCTGATGATCCCTAAAATGCTGCAGAGAATGGCCCTCCCTGCCTGGTGTGATGGAGTCAGAAACACCATGGGTCAAACTCCAACACTAAAATTTACTAGCTGTGTGTGAGACCTTGGATAAGTCACTGAGACTCTCATTCTCAGGTTCCTCCACTAGAAAGTGGTATTGTTGTGAGTCTCACTTGTAGACTTTACGGTGCTATGCAAATGTTAGTCAATCAAACGATGAACATTTATTAGGCACTTATGATTAGGCGCCTGGGCACTGTGTTAGATGACAGTGAGCATGGGTACAGACAGAATTATGGTCTAGAGACCTGGTCAGGTGACAAAGCAGGGACTGTTTTGGGTTTTGTACCAACGGCACCAGCTGGCATAGAGTAAGTGCTTAATAAATGCTTGTTGATTGAGTTGGCATCCTAAAGTATAGGGAAGAAGGAGTGGAGCTCCTGAAGACTCAGTTTGCTCACCTGTAAAATGGAGAGTAAGTAGGCTCCAAGACGCTTCCAGTTCTAGGTCTTTGGACGTAGGACTCTGGAGCGCATGGGCCTGTGCCAAGCTGGGATGACCGGCAAACCAAGTCTCCATGTTTCAAATGCTCCTGCAGGAAGACTCGTCAAGACCACCCCCATCCTCTCTGCTAAGGGGTGAGCTGTTCCCACTTTGGAAAGAATTCCGAACAGTCCAAGCTACAGAGAAGGGGATCTTCCATCTACCTTGAATTACAGAGGTCTGCCCACTGCCTTTGTTCTCTCTTGTTAGGGAGGAATGGGTGCCCAGCACTATTTTGGTCTTTATATTTTTTGCCTTGGGAGATCACACCCCAAAATGGAAAGAGGCAGAACCAGAAGCCAAGAGACCTGGGTTCGACCCCCACTTCAGACACTCACTAGTTGTGTGACCCTGGCAAAGTCACGGAAGCTCTCAAAGCCACAGTCGTCTCACTTATAAAATAGGAATTGTGATACTTACATGCCTGAGGCTACTGTGAGCCAAGGGTTGTGTAGACTTTAGAGCTCTAGAAATTAGGTCACTTTCTGGGTGGTCCAAATAAGTGACTGTGATGATGAATGGTTCTGGTAGCTGGTCAAGATTCTAGCTAAGTAGTACATGAAAGAAGGGTGGGAAGAAATAGAAATAGAAAAGGTAGAACTGAATGGATCAGTTGAGAGTTCATGAATTAGCTGAGAATAATCTGGGGAAATCTGGGAGCAAGAAGGAAAAAGTTGGGTAAGGAAAGGGGAAAACAAGGGAGGGAGGAGGAGGTGGTGAGTGAGTCAGAGCTACAACCAGGGCAAGGTGGGTAGGCTCTGACCCAGGCACTGATGTGGGGCCAAGGTATAGTCTTTGTTTATTTTACTCCCCCATAATTTTATCATAAATTGCCTTGTTTCTTGGACCAGGGACCAGGGACCTTCTCAGCTTTGAAACTCCTACCCTGAGGTCTCCAAGGATCTGAATGTTTCACTTTTCTCCCCTGCTATCTTTCCTCTTCCCCTACTTTCCCTTCTGGGATGTAAACAAATCAATACTGCCACCATGGGTAGGATGTGCCAAGCCCTAGGCCCCACTCACTACTCCTGTAACCTAACCAAAACGCCTTCCTTCCCTGCTATCACCACCCTCTATGTGATGACTCCAATGAGGAAGGAGAGACTCTCTCTTTTCTTCATTTGTATCTTGGGGGCTTAGTACAGTACCTAGCACACAAGTGCTTAGCAAAGATGTTGTCATTCATTCATTCATTCACTCCCTGTGATGGTCTAATGACCGCCATCCACTACTGGCCCAAGCACCCTCATGGAGAAGGCAGGCCCAGGTGAAGGCTGGAGCCAAATCATGGGCTCATGGAGGAAGAAATTAAAAGAGAGAATGGCTGTCCATCTTTTTCTGGTCACAGCCCCATCCCGTGACTATCCTCTGGGTCACACCACTATTTTTGCCCTGGGTGAGAAAATTCCAAGTTATGGCTCCAGTAACAACACTTTGAAAGTCTCACGTTGCCCTTGGGGGCTAGAGAACAATTCAGTTCAACGGATTCAGAGCCCAAGGAATGATGGACCCAACTAATGAGCTGATGATATCACTCTGGAGGAAGGTTTGTGATGCAGCTTCCCAGAGATCTCTCTGCTGCTCAACATCCTTATCAGTGACTTGGATGAAGGCAGACATGGCAGGTTTCTCCGATTTGCAGATGTCCCAAAGCTGGGAGGGAGAGCTAACACACTGGAGGCAAAGTCCGGATCCAAAAAGATCTTGGCAGCCTGGAATGATGGGCTGACTCCAAAAAGATGAAATGGAATTGGGATAAATGTCAAGGACTATACTTGGGTTCAAAAAACAAACTTCAAAAGCCAGGGTGGGGAAGATTTGGATAAAGAGGAGGCGCCTGGGAAAGCTCTAAGGACTCTAGTGGAGGGCAGGTTCAATATGAGTTGGCAGTGGGGCAGACCAGCCAAAAAATCTAATGGTATATGTGTACTAAGCTACCTTAAACCAGCAAGAGAGTACCATTATCCTCTGCCTGGTCAGGCCATACATAGATGATGGGGGTCCAGTTCTAGAAGAAGGAAACTGGGTCCCTGAGAGTCCTAGAGCATATGTCATAGTATTGAAGGTATTGGGAATGTTTGGCCTGTATACAAGAAGGCTCAGAGGACTCATGTTAGCTGCCTTCAAGGACCTGGGAGGCTGGCATGTGGAAGAGGGCCAGATTTGTTGCTTGGCCTCAGGGGGCAGAACCAGGAGGGAGCGGCAGGGAAACAGATGCACTTGATATGAGGAAAACTTCCTGATGATGAGAGCTGTAGGAAAGTGGACCAGGAGGCAGACTGGGATGGAAGTGGAATCTCCTCAAGCCTACTGCTCCATCTCATAGGAGAAAGCCACACCAAAATATGACATAATGAACAAAAGTCCTGAGTGAATGGCCCCACACTGACAAACTCTAGCTGGGGGTTGGACACAGGCGAAGGAGAGTTAAAAGTTAATGTCACATGTTATGACCGGGGGTGGACTTATGGACACCCTGGGATTTCTTTTTCCAATTTTGTGAGGTTTTGTTATTTGTTATCCTGGCATTCCTAAACTGTGTGGTTCTGTCTCACTGTCCAAGGAGAAACAACAGTAGAGGTAGTAGCCATCGGTGTGGCAGGACAGGCCCTGTAGCTTGGAGAATATGTAGATGAGGGGTACTTCACAGGCCCAGCCCAAGACCATAATGGCAGGTCACCATTTATATCCAGTGCACAGGCCTCAGAGGGCAACCATGATGCCTTCACTGTGTCTGTCCTCTCCGCTTGGATGCTGTCCTTGGATCCCTGGGCTCTAACAAGTCAACTTTTGACTGTCCTCGCTCAGAAACAGGCCTCCACATCAACCTCCAGCCATTCCCATGCCATGCCCCTGTCCAAGAAGTCCCCTCTCCGGCTACTCTTCATATATTGCCCCCCCCCCCAACTTGAATACAGTCCTCAGCCCCAAGGGCAGAGACTCTCACTTACTTGTATGTGAATTCTAGGCATCTGGCCCATAGCAGGCACCTCATCCATTAGTTCCTGACCCATCTTCTTTTGTTTCTCTTCTCTTCCCCCTCCCCACAATTGTGCTCAAATAATTTTAGTGCTCAAAGAGGCAGGTGGGTGGATTTGGGGAAAAGAGACAACACCTTGTCTGTCCCTCCACCAACTAAGATTCTGGGAAGTTGAAGTCCAGATGGAGAAGAGGGGAACATTCTCACGGTCCACCTGGGGAAATGAGATCTCTCCTGTATGGAAGAGAATGCCAGGAGAGTCTCTTCTGCTTTTTATGTGGGCCGCCATTGATGATCTACGTTGGTGAAAGCTGAGTCCCGGGAGTTCCCAGATCAACAAAAATCTTCTGTCCTTGACATGCGGCCCCCGAAAAGGGCGCATAGATTCAGTCTGCACAAATGCACCAGAAGGCAAAGTGGCCACTGGCGTTCTTGGAATGATTTCCTGAAGCTAAAAAGTAAAAGAATTCAGCAAAACCCTGACGTACTGGTCCTCTACCAGCGCCCCCTGAGGAGGTGGAGCAGTCCACCGGAGGGCACCTAGATGAGTAAGGCAGGGACAAGTCAGCCGAGCCCCCGCCACCCCTCCTCTCATCCCTAGAGAGAGTCACCGTAACTCTCCCTGGATTCAGAGAGATCCCTGTCAGATCCAGGAGACCCAGACCTTGGGCCTTCGCCCAAAGCCTGGCCTGCCACTTACTTAGGGGAGGTAGAGGCCAGGGGGCGTCGCACTACCTGTCGGCGGGCCAGGGTCTAGGTCACGCTCTGCACCTCCCTAGCTGTGTGAACCTGGGCAAGTAACTTTAGCCATTTGGGCCTCAGTCGTCCTCATCTGTAAAATGAAGGGGTTAGCCTGGATCAGTGATTCCCACCCACTAGACCGGAAACTGGCAGTCTCATGAGAGGTAAAATCTTCACTCCTGGGTTCCTCACTTCATAAAAATCTAGAATTGAAATGGATTCTTCCCCGCCACAACCTTCATGTCCCTCCTCCTTGCCCCCCCAAAGACTGCCAACTGGAGAGGCAAGAAGTCCCAGGTGAGAGAGATTTTTTTATTGGTCTGCAACATTGTTTGAGAGGGGACATGGTGGCTTAGGTGTCCCCATCTAGCTCCATAATGTGGTTCCAAGTTACTCATCGCTCTCTGTCTCCTCTACAGATGAGATGGAAAAAGCTGCCCTCCCAACCCTGGAGGGCTGTGCCAAGGGTCAAAAGATGGACTAGAAAGGAAAGCATCAGGACACAGACTCCAGGTATTGCAGCCTGGGCTGGACATCCAGGGGCAGATGGAGATCTGGAAAGGCTAAGGCATCCATCAAAATGCACACAACACTTCTCAGGTGACTGAGAGTGAAAAAAGGAGGTCTCCTGCCTCTTGTCAGAAGGGGCAGACTACAGGTGCAGAATAAAGCATACACCCTAACATACAACCAATAGGTAGAGTTGTTTAAACTGCACTGCCTTATTATAGGCGACAGTGCTGGGGGGAACGGGAGCCCTTGAGCTGAGCTCTGAAGGAAATCTGGGATCTCTTGAGACTAAGATGGAGATGGAGTGTATTCCAAGCAGGGGGATAGCCACTGCAAAAGTGCAGACATACAGCGTCCTGTGTTAGGAACAGCAAGTCGGCCACATGGCAGTAACGTGGCGTGGGGGAGAAGGAGGGGGTTGTCACGTGTAAAAAGGCTGGAAAGAGAGGTGGCAGCCAGAAAACTCACAGCAATGGTTTTCTTAAGTGCCTCCACAAATACATTCACACATACACATGTGCATGTATATAGACATACATGTGTATATGCGCAGGCATGCTGATATTCACACATACCACTTTTTTCTCCCTTTTGAGACTCAAAGTGTAGTTTTCCAAAACGCCCAGTCCCTCAGTAACAATGACCCTACATGTTGAGCTGACCTGGGCTGAGGGTGACCTCTAGCCCAAACAGGACCATGGAAAAGGGCAGTGTTGGGGGGAAGGACTGATTAGCCCATACTATCACCCCCCCCAATAACCTCCCCTTTAGGACCTATGATAGGGGATGACCTCCCAGCCAGGGCTTTGGGGATTATAGAACTTCAGAGTCGAATTTAACCTTGGAGATCATCTAGTCTTAGCCCCTTCTATTACACACGAGGAAACTTCGAGTGGATAAGTAAAAAGTGACCTTCCCAAGGTCACTATCACAGCCAGGCTTGCAGGGGCTGTCTTTTGCCTGCCTTTGCACCCCCAATGCTTAGCACGGTGCCTGGCGCCTAATAAATGTGGATAGGCTGACTGACTCACTGGTGTCGGACTCCAAATCCAGCATCCTCGCCATTGAAGCAAAAGAATGCTGGACCGGAGTCAGGAGAAACTGGGTTTGTGTATCATTGCTGATACGTCCAGTTGTGCGACCTTGAGTGAGTCATTTACCACCTTGAAACTCAGCTCCTTCATCTGCAACATGAGAATCATTAAGACCTGTCTATAATCTCCATTTCATAGGGTTGTGACAATGCTTGGAAGGGATACCACACACAAAGCACCCTGGATATTTGAAAGTACCGTAGAAGGGTCCACTATGGTTTTTATTACACCACACAGTGCTGCCCACCCCCTTACAATCCCTTTGATGGGATCCACAGATTTATATGGAAGTTCCCTCTCCAGGGAGGGAGATGCATAGGATTCAAGAGAATTCATGGATTTCAAGGACTTTGAGGAAATTATCATAATAAGACAACTGAAAATGTCTCATTTGTTCAGGAAGAGGAGGGAAGCATCTTCAGCTCGGAAACACTGTGGTTAGTTAGTACTGGTACTTAACAAGAAATAGTACCTTAAAAAAAATTAAAGTCATCTTTTCCAATTTAATGTCTCTCTTGTCCCCCCCCCCCCTTCCCTCCATCTATATTATCGCTGAAGAACAGGTTTCCTGGGCATGGAATTTAAGGGAAAAAAGGAAAAGGAAAGGGGTAAAGGGTTAGGCCAGCCTCTGGTTGTCTGGATGAGGCCAAGGGCCTCTCTCCACATTATCCAGAGCCTCATTAGCCAGGCCTTTCCTTCTCCCTTGTCTGTGACTCATTCACCTGAACCATCCAGTACACCAGAGGATGGGGAGCAGAAGTAAGAGGCAAAGAGGAGATTTCCAGTGGACTCCCCAAAATGCTGGGGGTTCCCAGAATTAGCAGAAGCAGCTATAGGGATAAGAATGAAAGGCTTGGGGCTGAAATAAGGTTTGGGAATTTGCCTTGGAGGATGTGTGCCCAGGGGTGGCTCATCCCTGGCATCCATCACTCACCCACTACAACCTCTACCTCGTTCCCTGGATGCCCTCCCAGCCAGGGATCTGTAGGTTTACCTGTTCATTGGTAACCCCAGGAGGCAGCGTCCCATGCTTGTAATCTTCTAAGAGCTGCACGGCTTCTTTAAGGCGACTCTGGAGGGGAAGGGGAATACAAGGGGAGCAGTCAGGAGTGTGAAGCTTCCAAAGTGGCACAATGGATCATCAGGTTCTCTCAAGCTCCCACTGTAGTTGTGGGGTGTTTTGCAGGAGCTCGGAGAGCCCCAGGACAGCCTCTGCCTCCCAAGAGCTTCCATTCCAGCTAATATGTAGACAAGGCATAGCAATAAAAAATGAAGCTCCACACAAAAATGAAGCCTTAGTAAGGGCTACAGAGTGGATGGTGGATACTTCTAGGATAATGAATAAAACTGGAAGCTTATTCTTTAACACAGAGAACAACCACAATATACTAAGCACATACTGAGCAAACATGGAGAGAATAAGTACAAATAAATACAAAGTAACCCACTGAATCAGAACAAATGACATTCTCTTGGCCCTCTTTCTTAGCCAAGGTAATGGGCCTTGCAGTGATAGAACAATGAGAAGTATAATGCATGCACAAGCAGCTTTCCAGAAGAATGCTACTATGAACAGCTTTTAAGGTTATAGTTACACAGTATAGCGAACACTCTATTCCAAAACAGATCAGAGCAAAACATTCACAGTAAATCAAAGTATAGCATTCATAATGTTACAACTTATCACAGAAAACCAAAACACAGCATTCACAACAATTTATCACAGAAAATAGTGACATAGTTTCCACCACAGTGGTCACAAAGTTTTCAACAAAGAACAATCATTTAGTAACTCAATCATTCAATCATCCTTAAGGAGGTTTGCTTCCCCAAGGGACACAAAGTACAATAGTCAAAGTTCTCCTCTCATGGGGCACACTAAGTTAACTCAATCAGTCACTTATTCAGTCATCAATCACTAAGTACAATCATTTAGTCAAACAATCATTCCATCAACTCAATCATTCAATCATCCTTCATCATTCACTATTCAATCATCAGAAAATACACAGACCCTCCACCCTAGGTCACTAGTAAATCTACAATTTCTCAGTCAGTTACACAGTATTCAAGTAAAGTCTCCTTTCAGTTTGACTCAGGGTGATCCCTCAAATTCCCTGGATCCCCTTCCATGGTCCCAGATCCTACCTGAATTAACCAAACTGTCACCTGGGTTCAAAGGCAGACAGCTCCCAGGTCCTTGTCCATCTCTCTGTATAGTTCTTGCTCCACACTGGAGCTTACAGTGTCTAGTCCATCTCAAATCCTTCACAGTCTCTGTTCCTGGGAAGACAAGGCTTAACAAAGCCACAAACAGATTCATTCAAAGTGCGAGCATCACAGACATGCTTCCTCAGTCTTCGGCAGCTCCAGCTGGTCCTCAGACATCCTCAACAGCCTCAGCAGCTCTGGATGGCCCCCAGACTCAGGAGAAGTTTCAGCTGGTTCTCAGAATCAAAATTATTCCACCCAGGTTTTCAAAATCAAAAATCATTCTCTCCATCCTGGGGGGGGGGGGGGGGGAACGGCTTTCCTCTTCAGCCTCCCTGGCTCCTCTTTAGCCTCCCTGGTGGCAGCAGCTTCTGCCTCCATGGAGCTTTTTCCAAGACGATCTGACTCTCCCTCTCTGGGGCTTCTCCTTATATACAGTATTGCCTCTTCTTGTTACATCAGCAACAGGGGGTCACACCTTCTGTTTCTTTAACAGGCTTGATTAATTACTAAGTGCTAAGTACCTGCTACCAATGTTTGCCAATACAAAGGGATCTTCAAATTCAAATTACATTGCCATTATAAGAAGACAGAGTCCCAGCCCTCAGAGAGGTTACAGACTAGCAGGAGAGATGGGAAAGGACTCTAGATAAATCATGCAGCAAGAAAAATAAGTACTACAGGAAGGAAACAACATCTATTAGGTGTCTACTACATACCGGGCACTGTGCTAAATGCTTTACAAACACAATCTCTTTTGATCCTCACAATAATCTGGGAAGTTACTTAATCACCAAGCTAGAAAGTACAGAATGTGTCTGAAGAACACAGAGTCTTAGATTTGGAGTTGAAGGCAACCTTGAAAATCCCCTAGTCCTACCCTGTTCTTTCACAGAGAAGGCCACTGTGATCCACTGCCCAAAGTCACAAAAGTGACTGATTGGGGAACTGAATGCATCTTCTGATCGAGCATTCCTCTTAACCAGTTGGGCTGGAGACTTAGAAACTAATGCACACACCCATTCAACATTCTATCTACCCAAGGGTATAAACTCCTGGGAAAAGAACCCCTTATTCAATAATAATTGCTGGGAAAACTGGTTAAAACTGTGGTGATTAAAAAGTTTAAGAGGCAATTTCTCAGTAATTTAATCATTGTATTAATAATGTCAGCATTTTAATAAATGATGGTCATTTGGCTAGCCAAAGAGGATCATGTAAGTGGGCTCACAGTCCATATGTCCATTGGAAGAGAGGTGGCCAACTCTGATAGGTTAACAATGAATGAGAGAATAAATATTGTGATGAGGGGCTAAACCTATTCAAATAAACCTTGATTATGTCATTTATTTCTAAGTTATCCCCAGCCTTGGGCAATCCATTAAAAAAAATTTATCCTCAGGGCGGCTAGGTGGTACAGTGAATAGAGCACCCACCCTAGAGTCAGGAGGATCTGAGTTCAAATCCAGCCTCAGACACTTGACACAGTTGCTAGCCATGTGACCTTGGGCAAGTCACTTAACCCCAATTGCCTTGCCTTCCCCCTTCCAAAAAGCAAAACAAACAAACAAACAAACAAAAACCCTATCCCCACCCAAATCTAAGAAGAACACAATGGCTTCCCCACATGGGTGGAGTCTGGACAAGACTGTTTAAAAAAAAGTTAGTCCAATCTCATTATCAATAATGTCCTTCAAGAGACTGAAATTCTGAAATCAAGACTTTAGAAAAAGGTATGGAAGGACTCTAAATCTACCCAAATCATTGGTTATTAAAAATAATTTCTCTCAAACCAATATTTTCTACCACATCATATATAAATTCCAAATGGATGAATGATAAAGTATGAAAAGTCACATTTCACATCACATATAGATGGGGAGGGGGGAGGCAAGGGCGGGGAGAGGAGTAGGATTTGTAACCTGACACAGGATAAGCCATCATGAAAGATAAAACAGGCCATCACAATTACATACAACACAAATGATTCTGCACAAATTAAACAAAGTTAAATCAGGACATATGTGCAGAAAAATGATTCATGTTAAACATCCCTAACAGAAGGCTGACATCTGAAATCTTTAGGGAACTGACACAAATCTATATGCAGCAGAAAGCTGCATCTGAAGACCTCAGAGGTCCTTTTCAGCTCAAATTTTATTATACTCAGAATAGGAAGAATTCAGAGAAGCATGGGATGACTTATATGAACCAACACAGAGTGAAGCAGGCAAAGTCAAGGAAACAACATACAAGACTATGACAACATAAATAGAAAGAATCAAAACGGGGACCCTAAAGCCTATGTAATTTGAATGTCCAAGCTTGGTCATTAATTGCAATGGTCCTGGAAAGGAATAGAGAAAATGTTTCTCACCCCCCTGTTTGCAGAGGCAGGGGTTTATGGACATATGGTTAGACGTGAATGACACGTGGACTGGCTTTGCAGAAAGTGTATTTTCCCCTTTTTTTTGACTTTGTAACAAGGGATGGCTTTTTGGGGAGAGGAAGGGAGAGACATATCTTTAGAAATGAAGGTTATGCAAGAATAAAAGCTACCAACAAAAATAAAGTTTTTAAAAATTAAAGGATACCTGCTGGAATTGGGTGGGATCTGAGAGAAGAAACCCCTGGCATGTCCTCTAGGGAGAAAAGGACAGAGAATCAAGGAAGACAATAAGTGTGCTTAAGGAACTGACCATTGGGGTAGGTCCAAGAGATCAAGGAGAAACATATCCACAGGCAAATCTACCCATGAGACCATAGCAAGTTCTCAAGGGCATTTTACATACTCATAGCTATGCTAGGCACAAGGCTTGCCCTAGGTGAAATGGTAAAGTAGACAGAAAAACTGCCTTGGAGCCTCCTCTCAGATACTCTTCCCCTGTAATGGCACTTCTCCCTGTCTCAAGTCTCTCCATTCTCCAATCCATTCTTCAAATAGTTGCCAAATGGATCTTCCTAAAGCAGAGCTCTGACCATATCACCACCCTTCTCAAGAAGTGCCAGTGGCTCCCAACTGCCCCATGATAAACTATAAATCTCCTCGGCCTCATTTGGTTTAAGAACCTCCACATTCAGGGTCCATCCCATCCTTACAAACCACTCACTCTCTGTTTTAGACAAACCAGCTGACTTTTTGTTCTATCTCTAGAACATTGCCTCTCCATGCCTATAATGTACCATAGATTTCCTAAAGACAGCTTCCTAAGTGAGGCCTCTCCAGTCCCCTTCCAGCTGTTAGAAATACTCCCTTCACTCCTGCCAAATACAATATTACCTTGTATTTACACTGTTTAGATTATGCATAGACTTGTCTGTGTATAGGATGCTTTCTCCCAGCAGACCATAAGTCCCAAATGGGCAAGAACTATTTCAGTTTCTGTTTGTCTCCTCAATGCTTAGTATAGTTCTTGACCAATAGCAGACAGTCAATAAACCTATTTATTTAAGCACCTACTATGTGCCAAGCAATTAATAAATGCCTGTAGAATTGAATTCCATTTAAGGTACTCTCTTGCCTCCCAAGCTGTTCAGCAGAAGCTGGGGCTGTGGAGTGATCTCTCCCCCTCAGACATCAGCACCTCCCTGGTTCCCACATACAGCTCCTCAGGCTTCTAACCTCCTGATACCATCCTTCCCCTCCCTGATACCTTTTTGGGACCTGGGATCATAGGATCATAGAAAGCTGAGAGGTGCCTTAGAAGCTGACTAGTATAATCCCTTCGTTTTAAAAAGAAGAACAGCAAAGCCCAGGCAAACCCATAATGTCGTCCCTATTTTAAGGATAGTCGTACTTTCACTTGGGGCAAAAAGCCTGGTCAGAGGAGGGATAGTGTTCCTTAGCAGACAGAGACAGCCTCAGGAGACCTCAGTCATAGTCTCAGTTCCTTGCTGGATGTGTGAGATCCTGGACAAGTCAATGACCTCTTAGTCAACCAGTAACACTCAAAGTCGAAGAAGGGTGCCAACTACATTGGTAGAGAATATTTCCTTATCAAGAGTTCAGGAGTTCTTGGTGCCAAAATAACAGATCTCATAAAACAAACAACAAAACTGTGATCAGTGGAAGAAGAGCTTGTGTAGTATCCTCCAAACCAGAATTACCTGGATCCCATTCTCCCCACAAAGAGTGCCCCACCTCAGCCCCTCCTTGCATCCTCCCCACCCCACTCTATCCAAATCTGATCCCCAAGATAAGAGCCAGCAGTAGCCCCAACACCTCAGTATTTAAATTGTATCATAATAGTAATTCATTTGAATTCTAAGCCTTCTCTTTAATTAGGAAATATGAACTATTTGTTTCAGATAAAATTACTTTTGAATCCCACCAAATTAAGACTCCAAAGCAGCACCCATCCCCAGTTGGGAATGCCCAAACATGCAGAGGCGCCCAAGGGCATGGTTCCTAAGGGAGGGGCTGTAGCCAGTGGACAGAGGAAGGAGGAAGTCCCATGGTTCTAGAGAGTTGATAAAGGAGCAGATAGATGGGGAATCGACCAAAAGGAGAAGGGACATTCTCAGGGAAAGAGCTGCTGACGTGCAGAGCACGGAGTCTGGCTGGCAATTAAAATTCCAGATCTACCCCATCTCCCAGCCAGCCAAGTTACCACTCTGCTGAGTTACAAAAAAACTTTAGAAAGCGTGTCCTAGCTCAGAAGGCAGGGCGATGAGGAGAAAATTTTCTCTTAAGGGAGTCATTGTGGCTGCTGCCCCCTGCCTGGAAATCAACAGACATGATTCTGGAAAATACCATCTTAGTCAGTCACTAGAGCAATGTCTCTCCCCATCAATCAATCAAGAAGAGCCCTGTGCTCAAAGCCCAAGCATAACCCCTTAGCCCAGACATGCCAAGCTATGGAAAGGAGACTAGAATGTAAACCCCTGGAGGGAAGGGACTAAATCATTTTGGATTTGGTAATCTCATTGCCTAGCATAGGGCCTCCACAGGCATTTAACAAATGCTGGCAGATTAAGTTAATGTCCTAGAGAGGCTTATATCAACTGATGCTAAGTGAGAAGAGCAGAACCCGGAGAAATCTGTACACAATCAGACATATCGTGTGTGATGACCAACCTTGATAAACTGGATTCTTCTCAGCAACACACAGCTATAAGACAACTCTACAAGTCTCAGGATGGAAGGAGAGGTCCACATTCAGAGAAAGATGTAGAAAGAACAGAGTTTAAATGGAGACTGAAGCAATCTACATGCTATCGTTCTTTTTCATGCTTGGTTTTCTTTCTTTTTTCCCATTGTTCATTCCATTGGTTACAACCCTTCCATACAATCAGACTAATGTCCAGTGTGAAAGTATTTGCAGATCCTGTACCCTGTACTTGACTGCGTGCCGTCATGGGGGGGGGGGGGGAAGAGGGAGGGGAGAAAATCTGAAACTCAAGGGACTGTGGAACTGAATCCTGTAAACTAAAAATAAATAAGTAAATAAATTTTAAAAAAGAATAAGTGAATGAGAATGTTTTGTTCTGTTTATTTCTCTTCCACCATCTCCCATCTCCAATTCCTGCTCTGGGATAGTCTAAAAGCAGGCTCATTGCTGGGCATCCCACAGATTATCTGCCAGCCTACAAGCTGGCCAAACATGGAGAGGGTATGAGATCGATGCAAAGTCAAATCCCTTCACAGAGTGGCAAATATGCTCTGTGTGTGTCTGTGTGTAGATAAATAAATTTTTAAAGACTCTTCCATATGTGGACTATTGAAAGTACCATGGTCTTTTGCTATGGTATTTCAGTCATGTCCAACTCTCTACAACCCCAGATGAGGTTTTCTTGGCAAAGGTACTGGAGTGGTTCACCATTTCCTTCTCTGGCTCATTTTACAGATGAGGAAACGGAGGCAAACAGGGTTTAGTGACTTACCTAGGGTCACACAGCTAGCACGTGTCTGAGGCCAGATTTGAAGATGAGCCTTCCTGATCTCAAACCCAGTGCCCAATCCACTGTACCACCTAACTGCCCATACTATGGTCTAGTGATGATTAATCAAACACATGGGAGCTTTAGACATGAAAATATTTGTTAACAAGCAACCTGGAAGAAAAGTGAGAGTCGATGAACATGGCCAAGCCTCTTCCCAAGAAAGGAGAGAATTATCTTCCTTCTTTCTGTGCAGAGGTGGGGAACTATGGGTGCTAAACACAGCATATGCTGCCAGACTCAGCTGATATGTGGTTAGTTATACTGAACTGCATTTCCCCCCTTTCTCTCTGATCATTTGTTATGAGATGACTGAAAAGGGGGGAGGTACAGATGACATAAAAACAACAGATATCAAGAAAATTTGAAGATAAAAAGAACAAATATCAGTAAAAACCTGTAATTATTCTTGCAAATGGGGGAGGGGGAAAGAGGAGAGAGGGAGAGATGAGGCGAGAGATACACAGAGTGGGAGGAAGAGGGAGAGACAGAGACAGAGAGAGACGGAGAGAAGGAAGAGAGAGAAAGAGAGGGAGAGATGAGGGGAGAGATACACAGAGTGGGAGGAAGAGGGAGAGACAGAGACAGAGAGAGACGGAGAGAGGGGAGACAGAGAAAGAGAGGGACAGAAACAGAGAAAAAAACTTAAGAGCAGGTGTCAAAGAAGGTTGGTTGTCTCAAGGAAGCTGCCCAGAGCTTCAATACTTCAAAAGATCCATGATTTCATTGGGGAGGGGGATGTACTCCCTCTACCAATGCAGACTGCAACCATCTCTGCCTTAATATACCATTTCATGCACTGCTATATTCCTCTCCCCCTTCACCTCCCCATCTAGTGGACGTTTCCTTGACAAGCCTCTATGAACACACCTCTGTTGTTCCCCAGCTTGAAGGTAGGGCCTGTTGCATTATTCCAGCATCTAGAATGATGCCTGGTAGAGAATAGCTATCTAATAAATGCCTATCGTATGCTCGATTTATTCTTTGGTCAAAAAGCTTCATAGACCATTGGGAAACCCACTGGCCCTTCAAACTGAGGATGCCCAGATGGAAGATGACCCTGCTCTAGCCTTCAGACTGTACCAGCTACACACCAGCATGAGATGGTAGAGAAAGGGAGACAGACTAAGCAAGGCCAGTTTCTGTGGAGAGATCCAGGAAAGGACAGAGTGACTCTGTCAGAGTCACTAATGCCTGGGTGATCAGTCATAAGCAAAGCATTTGTGACCTAGAATAGAGGAGTGGATATGAGACCAGAAGGATAGGACTTGGTGACCCCAGATTGGAGCCTGCAAAAGGCGGAAAGGGAAGAGAAAAAGTATTTATTTTCTTATTTTTTTTAAACTTTTAATTTTCAACATTCACTTCCATAAGTTTTTGAATGTTAAATTTTCTCCCCTCCCTTCCCTCCCCCCCACCCAAGTCAACATAGTCTGATATAGGCTCTACTTCTACATTCATATTAAACACATTTTCATATTAGTCATGTTGTAAAGAAGGATTAGAACCACTGGGAAGAACATGAGAAAGAAGAAACCCCCAAAAGCGAAAATAATCTGCTTCAATCTGCATGCAGACTCCAGAGCTCTTTGTCTGAATGTGGACAGCATTTTCCATCCTGAGTCTTTTGGAGCTGCCTTCGATCCTTCCGCTGCTGAGAAGGGCCAAGTTTGTCACCACTGGTTATCACACAATGTCTCTGTTACTCTGTACACACCACAAAGGGAGGTTAGTGACAGACCATGGAAGGTCTTCAGTCCCTGGCAAGAGAGACTGAGACTTGACTCAGGAAGCACTGGGAAGCCAGCAGAGTTCTGAGCGGGGAAGTCACAGCACCAGATCTGTGTTCAAGCAAGTGAGATGGGCACAGAGAGAGGAGTGAAAAGATCCGCCTAGCAGCCAGGGGTGGTCATGGGGATGGTCGTGGGAGCCAGGCCCAGCAGGATGACCCCGGGAACAATCACCACAATTAACTGGAACATCCTAAATAGTGCTAGAGTGTTGGCATTCACTTCCCTGGAGCCTCACCAGCGCTGCGACCTTATATGGACTGCAAGCATTATTCCTAATTTACAGACAGGAAAACAAGCTTAGAGGAGCTAGAGGGACTTGCCCAGGACCACAAAGCTCAAAAGAGTTAGGGGTGGGATTGGAACCCAAGTCTCTGAATTCAAGTCCAAAACTGTATCCATCATGTCTCTCCCTTATTCAATAAACTCCTGTGGCTCCCTATCACCTCAAGAATCAAATTTAAAAATTTAAAATTTAAATTGGCTTTTAAAGCCCTTCAACACCTAGCCAGGGGTGAGGAACTTGTGGTTCCCTACCCCTGACCCAAGCCCTTCCCAACTTTTCCAGTCTCTTCCCACAAGACACTATTTTCTGACTCCAGGCTTTTTTCCTGTCTGTCTCCCATGCCTAGAGCTTTATTCCTCACTGCCCCTCCTGTCTTCCCTGGTTAAAGTCAAGATGGCTTCCCAGGCTACAATCTTAGCACTTCCCTCTGCCAACTGTCTCCAGTTTATCCTGTCTATAACTTGTTTGTACCTAATCCATTACATGTCATTTCCCACAACAGACAAGGAGCTCCTTCTGAGATGGGGCTAGGTTGGGGTTGGGGTTTTGCTTTTCTCTGTATCCCTCTCAGCATGGTTTTTGGCTGGCACTAAATAAATGCTTGTTGACTTGACCAGGTCATGCTGCCCCTCCAAGAGAAGTCAGGACGGGTGATAATGATTATTATCAGTTACACATCATGTGCAATACTCATCATTAAATTAGCTAATAAAGATTATTAGATTACACATTATATTAGATACCGTATATATTAGATTCTCTATTAGATCTAAGCTTTTAGATCATGTCATAATCTATGAGATTACATATATAATATATATATAACATTATTAGATTATATAATAATTATTAGATTATTAGATTATGTTATATATACTATATTATTAGCTAATACAATGATGATTATCAGATTATACATTATATTAGATATATTATGTACATTAGCTTAGATACTGATTATTATTAGATTATACATATGTTAGATATCATAAAGTATATTAGATTCTATATTATTACATAACATTATTAGATTAGATAATTATTATTAGATTATACATAACATATATTATTAGTCTAGATCATGATTATTATTATATTAGAATCATATAATATGGATTGTTAGATTAGATAATGATTGCTATTAGATTGTATATTATATATTATAACATGTTATTATATTAGATAATAATTAGTATTAGATTATTAGAGTGGCTGGGGCAGCTAGATGGCATAGAGTGCTAGGTCTGACATTAGGAAAACCCATCTTTCTGGATTCAAATCCAGCCTCAGACATTTACTAGCTGTATGACCCTGGGCAAGTCACTTAACCCTGTATGACCCTGAGCAAGTCACTTAACCTTGTTTGCCTCATTTACTTCATCTGTAAAATGAGCTGGAGGAGGAAATGGTGAACCACTCCAGTGTCTTTGCCAAGAAAACCCCTCAAAGGGTCACAGAGACACAGAAACAATGGAAACCACTTAACAACAAAAAGAAGAGCAGGTAAGTGCCTTGCCTAGTATCACATAGCTACGCATTAGTTGGGCTTGGGATTTGAATGTAGGTCCACCTGACTCCAAGTCCAACAATGTTCTAGCTACTGCACTATGCTGCCACTTGCTACCTACTCCAGTGAATGTGGGAGAACTGGCTTGCTTTGCTGGCTGTGAGAGCTGAGGAAGAAGAAATTAAAGAGAACTTCAAAGTTTCAAAGGGAAAGGACAGAGTGAATGGTGGTGCCACAGGGAAAAAGTCAAGTTAAAGGGTAAGCCAAGTTTCAGGGGAAAGATGCTAACATCCGTCCTGAATTGGCTGAATTAGATATGCCAGGGAGCTACTGGGTAGGGGGCATGGAATCAGCAGAACTTAACAAAGAATCTGGGTCCCCCTAAGCTCTCCAAGGAGGACAGCCCCCCCCCCCACTTCTGCCTGTTTCCTGTCACTGAGGCAGCTCCCATGGAGCTGGATAAGGCTCTGTGAGGGATGAATGGAGGAATGAATGGGAATGTGCTCGCATTATGCCCCCCCCCCACTTCTCGAAAGGATTCTTCAGAGTTTCTATAACAACCCTGGCCAGATTCCAGCTCATTTGGCATCATCACCAAAAGAAGCCCTCCTCCCTCCCCCACCATGGAAAAAAAATTCAAAAGAGCCTTGACCCTACCTCAGTTTTACTCAGCAAAGAGATGTGGGGGTGGGAGAGAAGGAAACACATCACTGAAGGTCCCAGAAAAGAGTCCGGGAATCAAAGTCCCAAAGCCTGCTCTGTCTCCTGTTTCTAGGGCACAAGTCTCTAGCTCTCTCTCCAACACTTGGACCACCCTCACATGCAAAGGCAGAGGGTACCACTATCCAAAAATCTTCCAAAGGTCACAGCAAAGGACAGGGAAAGTGGATGCTGGAGAAAAGACACAAGCACCCTGAGGCATTGCTGATGAAGCTGTTGATCCAGTCATTCTGGATTTCAACATGGAATTATATAAGAAAAGGGATTACACAGCCTGTATCCTTTGATCCAGTACTCTGCTCATGGGTATAATATATCCCGAGGAAGCCCAAATCAGAAAGAGAGATTCATCAGATACCGAATCTTCAGAGCAGTTGGTCAACAAGGGCCAAGAACCACACAGAGTACCCGTCACCTGGGGGAAATGGGCACATGACTGTGCAGACAGAAAGGACGAGTAGAGACACTCAGGCAAGTGGGGAGGTTTGTCTGAACTGAAATGGTTGGAATCAAGGGTTCCACTCTGACTACAAAAATGTAAATGAGCAAAAAGGACGATCAATTCAGGGTAAAGAGAAAACCACAAAGATTCTACAGAAAAACTAATAAAACCTGCTACTTGGCAGTGGCTTGGGCACCTCCTGGCAGAGGTGGGAGATGGCGACACATGAGGGTGACGATGTTGTCAGACAAGTTTTCTGTAATGGACACTCGTGCCTACCCAGAAGGGAGGGTTCAGTTTGAGGGTGCAGTGCGTGTGCATGCGTGCATGCATGTACATGTGTGTGTACATAGAAAATAACTTAGCAATGAACAGCATCAACAAAAAACATATAGATTCTTAACTGCCAGCTCTCTAGGGGAGGTTTGTTCTAATTGAGGCAAACAGGAAAACTTCTTGTAGGAGGTGACATGGCCTGAGCCTTGAAGGGAGCCTGGATATGAAATCAGGGATGATGGGCATTAAATGCCAAACAAAGGAATTTGCATTTTTATCCAAGAGGAGCTAGGGAGTTATTGAAGTTCATCTGGAAACTGAGGACCAGACAGGGGTGTGACTGGCTTGGGGTCACACACACTGGGAGTTACTTACAGCTAGGTGGAAGTAACCTACTTACAGGATTGTCCATGAGATCTCAACACTTACTTACTGGGTAAAATTTCCTTATTTATGATAGTAGGTAAGAGAGATCATTTTTAAATGTACGTATATATTGAGATGTAAGGAACGATGCATATGATGAATACAGGGACACTGAATTTAAACACTTAAAATGAACTTCTGTAACAGCAGAACAATCTAGGTGGGGGCTAAAACAATGTAGCTCAAAGGACCAACCTCCATGAAATAAAAGTTTCATAGCCCCAAAACACTGGAAACAAAGTAGCTGCTCATGGCCAAGCCATGTGGCCCATGAACATAATGGGATTTTCCTGTTCTGTGACAAATGATGTGTGATGAGTTCAGAGAAGCATGGGAAGGTCTACTCAGACTGATGCAGAACTACCCTGACTACCACAATGACATGGAGAGATCTACCACACACCAAAAAATTCAACACAAATGAAACAGTTGCAAAAAACAAGCATGGCTTAAATTAAGAGGTTTGAGAAGATGGCCCCAGCCCCAGAGAGGCAGGTGGGTCCATGGGAGCAGCAGGTATAGTGTATGTATTTTCAGGTGTCAGTTTCAATGATATTTTCTCTCTCTGCTCTGTCTCTGCCTCTGTCTCTGTCTCTCTCCTCCTCCCCCCCTCAGTCTCTCTCTGTCTTTGTCTCTCTCTGTCTGTCTCTCTGTCTCTCTCTCTCCCTCCCCTCCTTCCCTTCCTCCCCCTCTCTCCTCTCTATCTCTTCTCTCCCTCTCTTTGTCTGTCTCTCCCCCCTCCTCCCTCTGTCTCTCTCTGTCTTTGTCTCTGTCTCTCCCTCCATATCTCTCTCTTTCTCCCCTCCCTCCCTCCCTCCCTCTCTCTCTCTCCCTCCCCTCCCTCCC
>CM053595.1:307289372-307305388 GCA_028646575.1 Pseudocheirus occidentalis
TTTCTCCCCTCCCTCCCTTCCTCCCTCTCTCCTCTCTTTCTCCCCTCCCTCCCTTCCTCCCTCTCTCTCCTCTCTCTCTCTCCCTCCCCTCCCTTCCTTCCTCCCCCTCTCTCCTCTATCTCTTCTCTCCCTTTCTCTGGTCTCCCTCTCCCTCCCTCTCTTTGTCTCTGTCTTTGTCTCTGTCTCTCCCTCCATATCTCTCTCTCCCCTCCTTCTCTCTCCTCTCTCTCCCCTCTCCCCCTTTCACCTTTTCTCCTCACTCTCTCTCTTCCCCTTATTCCTCCCTCTCCCCCCTCTGAAAAATAGTACTTGTTATATGACATGGGGGGGGGGTGCAATATTGGAAGGCAAAGTAGAAAAAACCACCAGGCGTGAGCAAAAATTTCCTTTAAAAAAGAAAAGAAAATGGAAGGCAATGCCAACAGTCCTCAGGGCATGAGGAGCTGTACCTCCTTTTCAGACGTGCCCCTTAGGGGCGCAGATATGATCATTTTTATGTGTATCTTGGATATGCTGGCTATTTTGCACAGCACTTTTTCTTCCTTTCTATTTTATTCTTTTATGATAAGGGATATAAAAACAAAAGGTAGCAATTATTTAAAAGAGGGGCTCCTGGCAGATGAGGCTCCCAAATATGGCCTGGCCTCCCAGCCCCACTAAAGGTTTTGGTTCAAGTTCAAGCCTCCCCACCCCCACCTCAGTTCTGAGCTCCTGAGTAAGGGCTCCTTGTTCTTTCATTAAGCACTAAACAAAGTGATCTACAAGTCCCTCCCAGCTCTGAAGTCCTCCCATCCTACGAGCACACAGTCAGGCTGTGATGGGGGGCTGTTACTGAGGTGTGCTCTGCCACTTTGAGGGACCAGCAGCCTTGCTCTAATGAAGTGCCCCCCACAGAGATGCATTCACAGCCTGTCCTAGGGCTTGTCACATGGGCCAGATGCGTCCCTGGCTGGAGCCCATCTCCAACCTTTCTTCCCTGGCCAGAGTGTCTTTACCCTGTAATTAAGAATCTAATTCCAATGGTCATGACCTCACACCTGTCAAGAAAGAGGCAGACACCCCTGCACTGCCAGTCTATGCCCTATGCCACAGTGGCAGGAACCAGGTGCCCACTCCAGCGGTAGCAAGGGAGCAGAGGCAGGGGCCCAGCCGGGTATGGTCAGCTAAAGAACCTGACAACCCACCTCCCACCCCTACAGTATCCAGCTGACTCTCTAGGCCTGCAGAGGCTGCCCATAGCTAAGAGAACAAAGTACAACCAGACAGACCACAGACTAGAGGTAGGTTCCTAAATCCCTCGAGGGGATAATCTCCCGGCTGGAAGGGACCATCTAATGGTCCAACCCCCTCCTTTAGCGGCATAGGTAACTGAGGTCTAGCATTGTAAGCAAGCTGCCCACAGTCCCATGAAAGCAAGTAGCAGAGACAGAATTGGAATTCAGGTTGTGTCTTTTAAAAATTAATTGACATTCATTGTCTTAATGTCACCTTGCTTTCTCAATATATCCCTCCCACTTTACTAACCCAAGAGTCAGCCCATGCCTATAACAAAGAATGAAAAAGAGGACAGAAGGAACTCCACCATGACCTGTGGTGGACGTCATGAGTAGCACATGGGTAGTACTCCCTATTTGGGGCCCTCCATCTTGGCAAAGAAGGGAAGGCAGGCAATGTGGGTTCCTTGCCCTTCTTTGGGGCCCAGTTGGTGAACCCAGATCTTGTGACCCCAAGATCACTTCCCAAGGCCACCCATCAAGTCAATTCTGTGGCAAGGTCAGATCTTCTGTGCTATCCCCAATACTAACTGCTTGGGGGAACCTTAGTAAAATCCCCTGTGAAGCCTCCAGTGCCCAAAAGTGTGCTTCCTCCCCAGAATCTGCAGCAGAATGGCTAGCAGGCTAGCTCAAATGCTGCTTTGTCACATACTAGCTGTGTGATTATGGGCAGATCACTTCACCTTTCTAGACCTGGCTTCATTCATAAGGATCGTATGAATGTAATGGAATCCTCTTCTCCTAGCGTAGCCCTCCCCCTCTGTCTGTCTAATGAAATCTTTCTCTGTCCATACTCCCTCCTCCTGAAAGCCTGCCCAGAACCTTTTGACCATTAATCAATGACAAAGACCCAAGAAACAATGAGATTATGAAAAATGAGGCCCCTCAAAGCTGTTCATGCCTCAATCCCTGAACTCTGAGACTTCAGCTTAAGTGTCAAAATATATATAATTTATTAACCATTACTGCCAGGAGGAAAACCAAGAGGATTATGTTCAAGAAAGGACAGAAGACGCCCTGAGCAGGTCCCAGATAAATGGCATCCAAGCACTTGAGTCACCCTGTTTGCACTGTGCCCTGAAACATCACAGGGCCTCCTCAAGGAGGTCCATGATCGTGCAAAAGAAAAAGGTCGAATAATGCACCCAGGAAAAGTCAGAGATGGACACACTCAGGGTCTGTCTAGACCACAATAAACCAGAATTGGACCCTTAAAAAGATCCACAGATTGGATCCAGAACAGAATAAGACAAAAAGAGTTGAGGAGGATTTGGGAAACTGTCCCATGCTTTTAATCATCCTAAGCTGCTTCCTAGAGCACATTCAAGTTCGTGTATTCACAGGCACATGCAAGGACACATACATGCACACTTAATCAGCTTTCTAATACAAATATTCTTCTGGCAATGCTGAAAAGATGCAAATTCTGAAAAGCTGTGGTCACTAAGGAATCAAAGTCACAACTTGATCTGATCCAAAGGGAAATGGCTAAGCACAATAGCCAAAAGGAATAGCATTCATAAAGAGTGTACTGGTGTTTAAATACCAGCTCTTGGATGGGGGCAGAATGTAAGCATGATACACAAATTTAAGGTGCATTATTGATGCTTTTTTCCCATTGTTTTCTTAAGTTTCAACAATCAAAGAAAGATTTAAGTCAAGTTCTGGTTTGTAGTGTTTGCTGATTTTCACAGTATAAATGGTCACACTGAAAATTTAATAATCAGCTCAGAGAACAGGTACCAGTTGGCTTCATGAGTAGCACATGGGTAGTACTCCCTATTTGGCTGGTTGCATAGTAAGATCAGAGGATATTAGATGTGGGCATTGCAGTGGTTCCCATAGAATGTAAGGAACACATTTGACACGTTGAATAGATCCTCCATAAAAGATTCATGGGAGAATGTAAACAAGAATTGTACAGGATGGGGAGGTATGGATGGGTTGTGATTAGCACAGAGGGAGGGAATATCTCATTGAGTAGATCACAGAGCCATTACAGTCATGAAGTACTTGTAAGGCCAGGATAGCCAGTAGGAATTTGTCAAGATTTGCTTCCAGGTAACTCCACAGGCACAGAACACCAAAGGCTAAGTAATCCAACAGAGAACTAAACAAGATTCTTCTTTCTAACACTCCCATGATCATTCAATTTTCACTTGAAGACTTCCAATCATAAAGAACCCTGGATCTTTGGAGGGAGAATATTCCATTTTTGTATAGCAAAAACTGAACCTAAAATTTGCCTCTCTGCAACTTCTATCCACTGCCTTTCACAAGTGGAATAAGTCTTCAAGATAGATACCATGTTACTCTCTTCCCCATCTTCTTTTCTCCCAGCTCCTTTGAGAATTCTCATACTTCATGGGTTCTAGTCTTCTCACCATCCCTACTGCCTTCTAGATACTTACCAACATGCTTACCTAAACTACGGCAACTTTACCTGGCCCCAGAAGTCCAATGTGGTTTGAGCAAGGCAATAGATAATCACCTGCCCAGTCCTGGGCAGTAGGCCTCCCCTAATGACAACCATATTTGTGTTAGCTTTTCTGGTAGTCATACTACCCTGTGGATTCATAGTGAGCTTACAGTTCATTAAATGCCCTAGACCAGCAGTTTTCAACCTGTGGGTCGCCTAAGACAATAGGAAAACACGTATTTCCGATGGTCTTAGGAACCGAGACACGGCTCCTCTATCTGTCTCCAGGCAAGTCCGCCCACATGCAGATATGCCCACATATGAGTATTAAAGGGTCACAGCATTAGTAAGGTTGAGAACCACTGCCCTAGACCTTTTCCAAAATGTCAGCTACCCTGAACCTGTTGTATTTTGTATTTGTGAAGATACATCCAAGTAAAAGACTTTCCACATTTATCTCTATTAAATTTCTTACTAAATTTTTCTTTAGTAAAAATCTTACTAAATTCAGCCCAGTGTTCTATGACGTTAAGACCTCTTTGGGATCCTGACTCTGTCAACCACTGTGGTAGCCAGGCTGCCCAGTTTGATGTCATCTGCAAATGTGACAAATAAGACACAAACACTTTCATCTACATCACTGAGAAAAATGCTGACTAGCACAGAGCTAAGGAGAAGCCCCCTTGGATGCTCTACTAGCAACCTCTCACTGGCTAAAATGAAACCATTGCTTTTTGAGGCCAGTCACGTGCCCAAGTGTATCAACATCTAGGCACAGCTCTCCATTTTGTCCACAAGCATTACATGATTGACTGCCCAGTGCTTTGTTGGAATTGATTCAAATGGTATTTATCTGGGATGGCTGGTCCTTGAGGAAGCCATGCAAGCATCTCTTTATCTGTTTGGGGTTTTTTTAGATTCTAAAATTTTTTCCGATTACTTATAAAAACAATTTTCTCTTTCCCTTTTCTCCCCCTCCTTGAGAAGGCAAGCAATTTGATATAGATCATTGTATCAGCAAGCACCCTAGCATGCCCAGGGCAGCTGCTAGCACAGGTTCTTAGATCTGCTTTTCTAAAGGAAAGCAACTCAAAATGGGTTAACAATCTTTCTTTACTCAAACAAACATCATTTACCTAGTTCAGGGGAAAAAGTCAGCGCCCTGAACTCCAGAGAATACAAACCCAAGTTACAAGCAGACCAAGAAACAGATCAGCAGATGGGCTTCCAACCATCTGACCATCTCATCCATTACCTATTCAAGTTACCAGAGTGGTAAGCATCAACATCTGGGTTTTCAGAGCCAGGGGGCTCAACGGCTTCCCAGAGTCTCATCTGGCCAAATCACACAAGTCTTCTCAAAGAGAGCCCCAAAGGAAACCTCATGTCAAGGTGTACATATAGGCTTCTCGTGGGTCAGAGAATGTTTTTTCATCATAAGTCCTTCATAATTGTCCTGGATCATTGTATTGCTGAAAATAGCTAAGTCATTCACAGGTGTTCATCATACAATATTGCTGTTACTGCCATACAACGTTCTCCTGGTTTTGCTCATTTCACTTTCCATCAATTCATGTAAATCTTTCCGGGTTTTTCTGAAATCATCATTTTTTTTTTTGCTTTTTGGAGAGGGGAGGGCAGGGCAATTGGGGTTAAATGACTTGCCCAAAGTCACACAGCTAGTAAGTGTTAAGTGTCTGAGGCTGGATTTGAACTCAGGTCCTCCTGACTCCAGGGTTGGTGCTCTATTCACTGCACCACCTAATCACCCCAAAATCATCATTTCTTAAAGCACAATCCATTACAATCATACACTACAACTTGTTCAGCGATTCCCCAACTGATAAGCATCACCTCAATTTTTAATTCTTTGCCACCACAAAACGAGCTGCTATAAAATATTTTTGCACATATAGGTCTTTTTGCTTTTATTTATTTGTGTGTGTGTTTTTAAATCTCCTTGGCATACTGTAATGGCAATGGGAACTTACAGATCTTCCTAGTCCCTTAATAGGCCAAATGTAATCATATGGAGCCTGTGGTGGGAGGAGCTTGCAGAATGGGTAGAGCAGAGCCAAGAGGAAGCTGGGAGTAAGAGCAGTTAGTTCAGTGGGAGGGAGAGGATGCAGGCAAGGAGACAACTAGGCTTGTAAGTTTTTGTTTGTGGGAAGGCTTTGGGATGGTGCTGCCCCCCTGCCATGTAACAGTGTATTAACTTCTTTGTTGCTATGATGGATTCAGTTTTCTGGTGTTGGGATTTGACTTTTTGGTTTCTGAATAAATGTTTTGCTTCTGTCTTCTACATGGAAAGTCTGTTATATGTTGCAATTCAGAACTATACCAGCATATTCATAGTCACCACTGGTGCTATGAATATTGCCTTGGCAATACACATTCAGACCTAGTGATGGTATTGTTGGGTCGAATCGTACAGTTTTTATAGATGGCTCTTTGGGCACAGTTCCAAACTGGATCATTTGACAACACATCCCACCAAAATCTGTCATTTTCTTTTTCTGTCATATTAATCTGATAGGTTTGAGGTAGCACTTCACAGTTGTTTTAATTTGATTTTTTTCTAATCAATAAAATTTTAGAGCATTTTTTCACAGGACTATAGATAGCTTTGGTGTCTTCTGAAAACTGCCTATTCATATCCTTTGACCATTTATCAAATGGGGAATGAATCAAATTCTTAAGTATTTGACTCAATTCCCTCTACATTTGAGAAATAAGGCCTTTATCAGAGAAATGTACTATAAAATCACACTTCCCCCCGCCCAAGGTTTTTCCTTTCTTTTTAATCATGGCTATATTGGTTTTTGTTTGTGCAAGCCATTTTTAATTTGATGTAATCATAATCATCCATTTTACTTCTCATTAGTAGAATTCCAAGTATTTTATATTGTCTACAATTATTTTTAAATGGAATTTCTCATTCTATCTTTTCCTGCCAGACTCTGTTAATAATACATGGAAATGTTGATGATTTATGTGGGTTTATTTTATATTCTGCAACTTTGCTGAAGTTAATTATTTCAACTATTTGAAATAGTTGAAACTACCTTGTTACAGGTAAGACATCCCATGCTCTTCTAATTTGCTTATGATTTCACCCTTTATATCTAAATCATGTATCCATTTTGACCTTGTCTCAATATACAGAGTGAGATGTTGGTCTACGCCCGGTTTCTGCCAAACTGCGTTCCAGTTTTCCAGCAGTTTTTTTGTCATATAGCAATTTCTTCCCCCAGAATCTTGGATCTTTGGGTTTGTTGAATACTAGGTTACTATCATCATTTCCTAGTCAGTGCCAGAGTGCTTTGATGGTTACCTTTCTGAAGTACAGTTTGAGATCTGGTATAGCTAAACCACCTCCCTTCATATTGTTTTTTCCATTAATTCTCTCTATTCTTCACCTTTTGTTCCTTCAGATAAATTCTGTGGTTTTTTCCTAGCTTTATAAATGTTTGATTGGCAAGTAAATTAATTTTGTTAGAACTGTCATTTTATTGTATTAGCTTGGCCTATCCATGAGCAATTAATATGGGTTATTAATTAATTAATTAATATTTGCCCAATTGTTTAGATCTGACTTGTTTGAAAAGTGTTTTGTAACTGTGTTCATATAATCCCTGGGTTTGTTTTGCAGGCAGAAACCCAAGTATTGTCTACAGTTATTTTAAAATGGAATTTCACATTCTATCTCTTCCTGCTGGACTTTGTTGATAATACATGGACATGTTGATGATTTATGTGGGCTTATTTTATGTCCTGCAACTTTGCTGAAATTATTAATTATTTCAACTAGGTTTTCAGTTGACTCTCTAGGATTCCCTAAGTATATCATCATGTCACCTGCAAAAAGTGGTACTTTTGTTTCCTTACAGCCCATTCTAATTCCTTCAATTTCTTTTTCTTTTCTCACTGCTATAGCTACCATTTCTAATATAATAGTGGTGATAATGAGCATCTTCATTTCATCTCTGATGTCACTCGGAAGGCTCCTAGAGCTTATCCCCATTACACATAAGGCTTGCTGATGGTTTTAGATAAATACTACTTATCATTTTAAGGAAAGTTCCATTTATTCTTATGCTCTCTGAATTTTTTTAATAGGAATGGGTGTTGCATTTTGTCAAAACCCTTTTCTGCAGCTATTGAGATAATCATATGATTTTTGTTGGCTTTATTACTGATACAGTCAATTATACAGATAGTTTTCCCAATACAGAACTAGTTCTGTATTCCTGGTATAAATTCCACCTGGTCATAGTATATGATATTTGTGACATATAGCTGTAATTCCTTGCTAGTTTTTTTATTTAAATTTTCTGCATCAATATTCATTAGGTAACTTAGTCTACAATTTTCTTTCACTGTTTTTGCTCTTCCTGGTTTAGGTATCAGTACCATATTTGTCGCAAAAGGAATCTGGTAGGACTCCTTTGCCCTTCTTTCCGAATACTTTATACAGTATAAGAATTAATCATTTTTTAAGTGTTTGGTAGAATTCACTTGTGAATCCATCTGGTATTGAGGATTTTTTCTTAGGGTGATTATTTATGACTTGTTTGATTTTTTTTCTAAGGTACAATTATTTAATTCTGTTAATCTGGACAATTTGTATTTTTGCAAGTATTCATTCATTTCACTTAGGTTGTCAGATTTATTAGCATGTAATTGGGCAAAATAGCTCCTAATAATTGTTTTGATTTCCTCTTCATTGGTGGTAATTTTCATTTTTATATGGTAATTTTAAAAAATGAAATTAACGAATAGTTTATTTCATTGGGGTCCCCCCCCTAAAAAGAGCTCCTAATTTTATTTATTAGTTCAACGGTCTACTTTTAATTTTATTCATCTCCCCTTTGATTTTCAGGATTTCCAATTGAGAAAATTGAGGGAACTGAGAGGATTAAGACAAGTGGTTAATTATGGGAACTGAGTGAACCACATTGACTCCATCTTCAATTCTGAAGACAGCTCAATTCTTCTTCTGTTCAATTATGGGTCTATTCCAACTTCTATCTTGTGAGAAAACTTTATCTAGTTGTGGGAATTGGGATAAAAATTTATTATCTCATTTGAAGTCAGTCCTGAGTGCCTGGGAAACTAGACCATCTCTACCTGCTATTTAGAGACTCTTAATTAAGGACCTCAGTTATGCTGACCAGAAATCCAGTCAGATCCGAAGACTGATACAAGGAGTTTTCTCACAACTGTACACCTCAAGAAACTCATCTGTCTTATCTGAAAACTGGCCCCATACTGATCAATCAGTTACTATTTTTGTGTTTCTTTGATTATTTATCAATTCTTGGGAGAATGGGACACCTCTTTTTCTGAATTCAAGGAATTGCATCTGTTTACTCTCCCCTTCCCAACATGGAAAATTCCTAATATCTCATCTAATTAGAAATCATGTTGTCTTGTTTTCTTTTAATTAGTTGGCTTTATTTGATTGTTTTTGATATATAAATGTCTGTCTTCCCCTGTATTCAGGGTCCAGGCCTAAGCTGATGAGGTCTGGTACAGTTTTGCTGGGAAATTGCCAATACATTGCCTAATAAATTGATCAAACCTTTGTTCCTCAGCCATTTCATCTTTCATCTGCCACCCAATTTGGTATTTAATTGGGAATTTTTAATGTGCTCTTTTTTTAGTTGTCTTTTTTTTTTTTAAGCTGCATGCCCAGTTCGTTGATCTGTTTTTTTTCTCTGTTCTACTGATGTAATTGTTTAGAGATATAAATTTTCCCCTATGTACTGCTTTGGCTGCCTCACAAACATTTTGGCCTGTTGTCTCATTGCTATCGTTTTCTTTAATGAAGTTAGTGATTGTTTTTGTGATTAGTTCTCTGACCTACTCGTTCATTAGGATTAGATTATTTAGTTTCCAGTTAATTTTTAATTTATGTTTCCATAGGCCTTTATTGAATGTAATTTTTTACTGCATTATCATCTGAAAAGGATGCATTTAATATTTCTGTTTTTCTGCATTTAGTTGTGAGGTTTTTATGCCCTAATACATGGTCAATTTTGTGTACATGCCATGTACTACTGAGAAAAAGATACACCCCTTCCTATCCCCATTCAATTTTTTCCAGAGTTCTATTATATCTAACTTTTCTAAACTTCTATTCATTTTCTTAACTTCTTTTTGGGTTATTTTTTGTTTAAATTTATCTTAGTTCTGAGAGGGAAAAGTTGAGGTTCCCCTATTAGTATAATTTTACTCTCTATTTCCTTCTGTAACTCATTTAACTTTTCCTTTAAAATTTTGGAGGCTATACCATTCAGTACATATATATTTAGTATCAATATTACTTCATTGTCTGTGGTACCTTTTAGCAAAATATAGGTTCCCTGATGATCTCTTTTAATTGGATGTCTTTTTGTTCTTTCTTTGAAATTATAATTGCTACCCCTGCTTTTTTTTTACTTCAGCTGAAGCGTAACAGATTTTGTTCCAGCCCCTTACCTTTACTCTGTGTGTATCTCTGCTTCAAGTATGTTTCTTGTAAAGAACTTATTATTTAATTCTAGTTTTAATCTACTCTGCTGTCTGTTTCTTTTTTATGGATGAGTTCATCCTATTCACATTTACTGTTATGATGACTACCTGTGTATTCCCTTCCATCCTATCCCTCCCCCATTTATCCTTCTCTCTCTCTCCTTTTACTCTCTTCCTCCTCAAAAGTCTCCTTTGCTTCTGCCTCCCCCAATCTTCTAGCATCCTCTCCTCCCCATCCCCTCCTATTTCCCTATATGATAAGATAGAGTCCTATACCCAACTGAGTGTGTATGTTATTCCATCTTTGGCCAATTCTAATGAGTAAGGCTGAAGCATTATCTGCCGCCACCACCCCATGTTCCCCTCCATTGTAAAAGCCCTTTCTTTCGTAACTCTCATATATGAGATAATTTACTCCATTCTACCTCTATCTTTGTCTTTCTCCCAGTGCATTCTTCTTTCTCATCTCTTAATTTCACTCTTTTGAAATAATTCCATCACAGTCAACTCACACCCATGCCCTGGTCTATTCCTTCTATACTCCTATATCCCACTTCTAACTGTCCTAATAATGATAAAGCTCTAAGGAGTTACATACTTTGTCTTCCTACATAGGATAACCTTATTGAATCCCTTATGATTTCTCTTCCCTGTTTCCCTTTTCATGCTTCTCTTGATTCATGTATTTCAGAGTCAGTTTTTTTTCTGTTCAGCTCTGATCTTTTCATCAGGAATGCTTAAAGGATTATACTCAGTTTTGCTGTGTAGGTTATTCTCGGTTGTAATTCTAGATCCTTTGCCCTCCAGAATATCACATTCCAAGGCTTTCAAGCCTTTAAAACAGAAGCTGCTAAATTTTGTGTGATCCTATGATATTTAAATTGTTTTTATCTGGTTGCTTGCAATATTTTCTCCTTGACCCAGGAGCTCTGGAATTTGGCTAAAATATCCCTGGAAGTTTTCATTTTGGGATCTCTTTCAGGAGATGATCAGTGGATTCTTTACATTTCTATTTTACTCTCTGGTTCTAGGACATCAGGGCAGTTTTCCTTGATAATTTCTTGAAAGATGATGCCTAGACACTTTTTTTTTATGGCTTTCAGGTAGTCCAATAATTCCTAAATGATCTCCCCTGGGTCTATTTTCCAAGTCAGTTGTTCTTCCAATGAAATATTTCACATTTTCTTCTATTTTTAAAAATTCTTTTGGCTTTATTTCATTTTTTCTTAAAGTCTTATGGAGTTATTAGGTTTTAATCTTTATGGAATTATTTTCTTCAGTGAGTTGTTGTACTTCCTTTTCCATATGGCCAATTCTGCTTTTTCAGGAGTTCTCTTCAGTGGGTTTTTGTGCCTTTTTTTAAAACCATTCTGCCTATTCTGTTTTTTAAGCTTTTTCTTCAATAACTTTGTGCCTCCTTTACCTCTTTTCATAATTTTCTTGCATCAGACTCATTTCTTTTCCCAGTCCTCCACCCCTCCCCGCTACCTCTCTTATTTGAGTCTTAAAATTCTTTTTGAGATCTTCCAAGAATTCTTTATGGGTGACATGACCAGTACACTTAAAAAAAAAAGTTTTGCATGTAGCTGTTTTTACTTCATTGTCTTCTGTGTTTTTATCTTGATCTTCCCTGTCACCACAGTAACTTTCTACGGTCAAGTTCTTTTTATGTTGTTTGCTCACTTTTTAAGGTAATTTCTTGACTTAAAACTTTATGTTAAAGTTGGTTTTGCTCCCAAGGTGGAGAGGGCACTGTCCCAAGCTCCAGATTTTTCCTGCCTCTGTTTTCCAAGCTAGTTCAGGGGCGGGGGGAGGGGGGGCGGGGAGGAAGGGAGGAAAGTCTATAGGTTTTTGGTTCCTCCAAGGGAGTATGATCTAAAGAGAGGTGTGGTCACTGTTCTCCTGGCCTGTGAGCAATCACAAGCATTCTTTTCTTCCCTGGAGCTGTGACCAGGGCCGCTGCACCCTTGTGGTTCCAAATGCTAGTGAGCTAGTGCTCCTTTTACCTCTAGGACTGCAACCCAGAACTGCAGATAATCAAAGAAACAGAATCCTTCCCCTAGTGCCAGCAAAGGGTACCCCATAACCTCCTTCTTACTCATTATCCAACCCCTTTACTGTCTGTGAGCTAAGAGCTCCAAAAGCTGTTGCTGGCATTGATAAACTGCCTCCAAGGTCATCTACTCTCACCATGGCATGACCACTTCATGGTCTGTGCTGGGCTCCAGGTCCAACCACCACCCCACTGAGACAGACCTTTCCTGCCAACCTCCTAAGTTGTCCTGGACTGCAAAATTGTTCCATCCCAACCTTTTCTTGCTTCCACCACTCCAGAATTCAGCTTGAGACACTATTTTAAAGTTGACTAGAGGGAAACTTGAGAGAGCTTGGGCGAGTCCCTGCCTTGACTCCACCATCTTGGCTCTGTCTCCTGGCATCTTTTCTAAAGGGTTATATACTGTTCCCTCAATACTATGCTCTAGAATTTTGCAGGAATAGCTTCACAGGCCCAGGGGCTCAGAGATCCAGAGGTAGAAGAGGCCTAAGAGATCTTCTAGCCCAGCCTAGTCCTTTTGCAGATGAAAAGACTGAGTCCCAGAGAGATCAAAGGACTTGCCCCAGACCCCAGCAGGGACAGAGCTGGGATTTAAAGCTGGTCCTTCTAAGACTAAATCCTGCCCTCCATCCACTGCTCCCTCCTATGCACCTGTAAGTCAAGCATAGACTTCAGTTATCAGACTCCACTCTCCTTCTCTTCTGGACAATTGTGTTAGCAGCGTGGGTCCTCGCTGCAGGGAGGTCAACAAAGCTTTCACTTCTGCAATGCTCCCGGTAACGTCTGGTCTCTACAGTTCTTAGACCTGTAGTTTCTTATTATGTGTCTAAGGACATTTGCGTCTTATATCTTGCAACTACAAGAATTAGCTTTGTTTCCTCTGAGGAAAGTAAACAAATTAACTGCTCCATAACTGGAGAGTAGCAACTGGACCATTCAGACTGGCACCTTCTCTACAACTCTCAGAGCTGTCCAGGGCACATGAGGTTAAGCAACACATCCTTAAGGGTCACACAGCCAGGAGGAGCCACAGGCAGGACGCGACCTCGAGTCTTCCTGACTCCAAGGACTATCGTCCCTCCGCACTCTCTCTTACTATAGAAACTCTACATGCAGGTACATGTTTACATGTGTGTATATATTTATATATTATATATTATGTAATAATTATATATAAAATGATATTTTACATAATATTATTTATATAATAATAATATTATATTTACTGTATAAATAGGGCCTTTTATGTCTGGGAGGTTTCTTTCTCTTTCCCTATGGAGTCTGGGTGAGCATTTCACACATAGACTCCCAAGAGGAAAACCCCTAACCAGTTCACGGACGGCTTTGATTCATTCTTGGAAGAGCAATCCATGGCCGCTCTCCCAGGATTTGCCAGACGGCTGACAGACATTCCATAAGAATTGTTTGTCCCTTGCTTTTTGCTTTTTATCTCTCACCCCAGCCGAGTAGGTCTCCCCTCTTTGCCAATACGAACTCCATAAAGTATCCATCGGGGCCCAAATGGCCCCATGGCACCGGGCACCACAAATCTCTTTTGCTAATGAGCCTTCAGGAAATTCAGAAATGTCTCACTTCTACCCTCTCATTCCCAGGGACTGTACTCAAAGATCCTAGAGCCTAGGTCTGGAATTTGAGGCAACATGGTAATGTGGAAAGAGACCTATCTCTAAAGCTTCCCACTTGTGGGACTTTGGTCCCCTCCAGATCTCAGTTTCCTCATCTGTAAAATGAATGGGCTGCACTACAGAATTTAAATTCCTTCCAGTGCTAGCTCTGGGATCTTTTAATCTAATTCCTATCCTGGAATCCCCACTAAGAAGGATATGCCCTAGCATAGTTAGAGAGGAGACTTTTTTCCCTTAAACAAAGAGGGAAATCTGAGAAGTCATCCTTGAAGCTACTGTACCATCTTAATCTGGGGGAAGCCAACATAGCATCACCCCAACCTGGATGCAAAGTTAGAGGCCCACTCCAAACAGCAGCCAAGACTCCACTTTGATAAGTCTCTATCGGACACAAGAGCTAGAAGGGCATTGGCATCCAAATGAAGGGATTGAAATGGGCAAAAGAAACTGATCCAGTCTCTGTTTCAAATGCCGCCAGAGACTCTGCATTCTAATTGCTGCCACAAATGGCCCTAATTAAGTCCTTCCATTGGTACAGACCACAACCTACCAATGTTTTATAATCCTGTCTGACCCTTGCCCAGGTCCTCCCATAAAGTTCCCATGAAAGATTCATCCAGTGTACTGGAAGCCACCCTCTAAATCTCCACAGGAAGAAATTACTTATGCAGTATTTGTGTTGTCCATCTAGGGATCCCTCTCCCTGCAGCTACATAACCATCCCCGTCCCCTCAGTTCCACATTCCTGAATGATATCACTTCTCAAACACACTTTAAAAAAAAGGCTCAGGGAGGCTAGGTGGATTAGAGACTAAACCCTGGAGTCAGGAGGACCTGAGTTCAAATTCAGCCTCGGATATTTAACACTTACTAGCTGTGTGACCTTGAGCAAGTCACTTAACCCCAATTGCCCTGCCTTCCCCCCTCCGAAAAGCAAAAAAATAAAATAAAATAAATAAAGGTTGGGGTGGCTAGGTGGAGCAGTGAATAGAACACCGACCATGGAGTCAGGAGGACCTGAGCTCAAATCTGGCCTCAGACATTTAACACTTACTAGCCTTGTGACTTTGGGCAAGTCACTTAACCCCAACTGCCCTGCCTTCCCCCTTCCAAAATGGAAAAAAAAGGCAAAATCTTTATATCCATACTGCCTGAGAAAGAGATAAAACAGAAATCAAGTTGAATCAGTTCTGGGGAATGAAAAGGCAAGATCCTGCCCAGAGACAAAGAAATGATGCCTGCTGGTCCAGGATTTCTCTGGGGCTGGAAGAGAAGGAATCACTGGGGGGGAACATCTCTGGGAAAAGAGCCAACCACCTACCTCAGTGACAAAGAGTGTACGGGGATCAATGATGTCCAGGAAATGTCGGAAGCGGCCATAGAAGGAAGTCTGCAGGGAAGGAAGGGAAGAAGGAGAGAGATTAAAATGACGACTCTGTGGACAATTTAAAAAAAAAATCCAACCAAAATCCCATTCACACTGAGCATCTGACAATGACCTAAGGACATCTACCTCACCCGAACTATGCCCTCTTGCTTCCCAAGGGATGGCTCACAGTCTGGGTCACTTTTGTACACTGCGCACAGGACCACATGTAAATGACTATGCCAGCTACCTTGATTTGCTTGAGCTCCCCAATTATCCAGGCAACCCAGAAGAGCTCTATGAGGACTGGCTGTATTAACTAGATACAGAGTGGTTTGACATACTAACCATCCTTTGTGGTGACCGAGAATAAACCCAGCTAGATGTGCAGAAAATCAGCAACTCTGAAGCCAATTAAGCTCCTTCCAGTTCTGAAACAGGTCCTGAGCCATTTGATGGTTTATGGACCTTCCAGGCACATCCTAATCTTCAGAGACTCCCCCTAACTGTCGTTTATGGGGCTCTCAGATACACCTTGTCTTACATTTTTTGGAGGTACTCCCTCATCTTTTTTATTTTTTTTTATTTTATTGACTTATTTGTCTACTTTTAGGTTACAAGATTCAGTTCCAGAATCACCTGAGTTTCAGATTTTTCTCCCCTTCCTCCCCACCCCCCAACCCTGCCATGGTGGCATACAATCATGTATAGGATCTGTAAACTCCTTCACATTGTATAC
>CM053595.1:307305888-307357617 GCA_028646575.1 Pseudocheirus occidentalis
AATGATAGCATGCATTGCTTCAGTCTCCTTTTAAACTCTGATCTTTCTGGATCTTTCTCTGAATGTAGACATCTTCTTCCATCCTGAGACTTGTATAGTTGTCTTTTAACTGTGCGATGCTGAGAAGTGTCCAGTTTTTAAAAATTGGTCGTCACACATATGATGTATCTGTGACTGTGGCACCCCCTCATCTTATTGTTTATGCTCAAGCCTTGGACTATCAGGATTGTGTAGCACCAAGAACGTCTTCTGATTTGGGTATCAAAAGGTCACAGCTCTGACACCTGGAATTCCTCACTCTCCCTGTTTCCTAGATCTCCCCCTCCCTTTGGGAATGGACCCCCCTGCTTCATTCCTTTCTAGGACCTGCTCAATTCCTTCCTTTCTCCCTAATTAATTCTCTGCCTTCCTTTGTCTCAAAAATGTGTGTGTATATTTCTGTACATACATATACTGCATGTATGTATGTATGTATGCATATATGTGTGTATGCTGGTCAACATTAGGCTAGGTGCTCCCTTTCCCATGTTTTACTTCCTAGCTTAATAAAAAATCTTTAATTTCACAGGCATTGTCTTCCTCTGGCTTTTTTCCCTTTAAAAAAAAGGGGAATTGGATCTCAAGAACTGGCCTTTATATTCTCTGGGAATCTTCCCCCTTTGAAAGGGAAATTTAAATTCTGCCTCAGTTTACACCTGCTGAGGCTGTATATCCATATATGAGCCTCAGACCTACACTGAGCTTCCTCCCATGCTAGTGAGAAGAGATGGGCAGTATTCGCCTTTGAGAACACCTGCCAAAGATTCTCACTGTTCTCTTCACTTCCATTCTGGACAGTCAGAGCCCCAGCCATTGGGTGTTTGATGCATACTGAATCAAGTCGACAATTAAATCCTTCCTCGGTGCCAGTTGCTGTACTAAGCTCCAAGGGGTCTCTGGGAGGGTCTGTCAGTTTCTGTGTTGGTGGGAAGGGGAAAAAGGAGGGAGGCTGGCCAAAGAAGAAAGGCAGAAAGGGAGAACAGCAACCCTGGAGATACTTCTGCCTCTCCCCACTCTCCAGCTCAGTTCCCCAACCTTTCCTTTCCCTTCCACACTAAGTCCCTAGCAACAGCCTTGTTCCTGGGCTCTAAAACATTGAAACTTCAAGGAGGGGGCTGCTAGGTGGGGCAGTGAGTAGAGCACCGGCCCTGGAGTCAGGACGACCTGAGTTCAAATCTGGCCTCAGACACTTGACACACTTACTAGCTGTGTGACTTTGGGCAGGTCACTTAACCCTAATTGCCCTCCAAAAAGAAAAAAAAAAAGAAACTTCAAGGAGGAAGGTGAGGGCAGCCCCATTGCTCCAATATGCCCCATCCCTGCAGTGATTCCCATGCCCCCAGGCACCCAAGGACACTGACCTCTCCAGTGTCACCTCCCAGGACCTCCCCAATGTCTCCTCCTTTCACTCAGATTGACCTGGACTCCTTATAATGCACTCCCCAAGCACATTAGACCCACTCATTCCAAGGCACTCGGCTGCAGTGGTCACTTGGGTCAACACAGGCCTACTCTGGGATGGAAAGGGAGCTAAGATCAGGGTCAGCAGAATGTGTGGTCAGGCTCAGCAGACACTGGGGCATGAGGGGGCTGGGATTGGAGTCAGCAGAGGCTGAAGTGTAAGGGAACTGGGATTAGGGTCTGCAGCAGTCCTAGGTTCTGAACACAGGTCTTTCAAAATACAGATCTACCACTCTGCCAGCTGCCTGGACCCCCCAGAAGCAGGCAGGGCCAAGTCAATCCTGTAGGATGACAAAGAGAATCATCCCCCCCCAAAGCCAAGGGCTCTCTCCCTTCTCTGAGGTCCAGCACTTGTGCTCTGTATGAGAAATCTAGAGACTCCTCAGAGGCAGGGACTTCTCTGCTTTAGTCTGTGAGCCCCAGCTCCCAGCTCCCAGCACAGCAACTGCCACATAGATACAGGGATTGGTCCTGTGATTTTACTTCTATAAGGAACTCTCATAAAAGGAAACTCCCTCCACCAATGCAGGTTTGCAGCTTTTCTGCAGTGGATCATCTTAGAAGGTTGCCCAGAGCACCCAGATGTGACAGTCCAGGGTCACACAGCCAGGACAGGTCACACTTGAACCCAGGTCTTTCTTGCTCTTACCATGCTGCTCAGCCCATAGTGGGTGCTCAGTAAGTGGAGGGATTTAGGGTTTAAATACTGAACAAGTATTTAGTTGATGATAAAAAGAAGTCAAATTTCCCCTGTGCACCAAGCAGCTCTCTCAGGCCTTGGGGTGCAGTAGAAAAAATCCTGGCTCTGATTAGATGGCACAAGTCAGTGCCAGGTCCTTAGAAGGCATTTAATCCAATCCCCATGGGAAAGAGGAGTCTCGTCAGTTACAGACGGTCAGCCACCCCCACAACTTAAAATATCTCCAGTCACAGAGTGTTCTGGCCAAGGCTTTTATCTTTCAATTTGATCAACACTGATTGAATGCCCACTCTTTGTAAGGCAAAAGCCATCACAGTGGCCAGAATAAAGTGCTGAGAACCAGGAAGATGAATTCAAGTTCTGACAAATATTAATTGCATGACCCTAGGCAAAGTCCCGGGCAACTTTCTAAGACTAGAAATGACAAACAATCTGCCACAGTGGATGGAGTTTCCACATTGGGGATTATCTGCAGTAAAGAAATCATAGATCCAAACCCTCCTCCCAAAAATTGTGTTTGGTATTAAAGACACAAAGAAAAAAAAAACCTCAGCCTCAAAGAGGGCACATTCTACATTTTCACATCTCAACGAGGCCTTTGCCAACTCAGGAAAGAAGAATTTCAGAGTTCTGGGACAGAACCAGAGGTTTTCGGCAAAAGGTCAAACCAGTGGCTCTAGACTTTGGGGGTCAGAAAAACCTGAGTTTGCATCCTCTCTGAGACACGTACAACCTGTGTGACCCTGAACAAGTCCCTTAGCTTCCCTGCGCCTCAGTTCCCTCAGCTGTAAAATGAGACTTAGACTTGGCCTCTAAAGTTCCTTCCAGCTCTGAATCCAGGATCTTGTGATATAAAAGCCCCTACCAGCCCCCAGATCCGATTTAGACAAGGAGCCCTGGGGAACAGAGAAGGGAGAGCACCTGCAACGCGGAGACCCAACAGACAAAGGGATTAGAAGGGACTTCTGAGTCGAAATTTCCAGCCCTTATCTCTACATAGGAGCAGCTCCTTATAGTCTCAAGGAAGAAAAAAATCAGAAGGAAAGGAAGAAAGTAAATCGGATGGTCAGTTAACAAGCATGTGTTTCTGATCAGGTTTCTAAGGACAGGGGGATAAAGGAAGGGGAGAGGGGAGAAGGGTGAGGAGTCCAGGGAAGGGCCTCCAGGGTGAGGGAGGGGGCTGCCACCTCTTCAGGCCTGAGGCGAGGCAGGCTACCCAGGCTCTGTTTGGCCTCTGGGCCTCTGGGCTCTTTGGAATCCTTTTCACACATCTTGAAGCCTCCTAATTGAAAGCCCCCCAAAAGCAGTTCTCTTCTGCCCTCTATAACCCTTCCTTCCACCCCATCCATCTCCCCTTTTCCTCTTTTCTCCCTTTTCAGCAGCAGGCTTCACGCTTCACCTGCTTGATTCAGCCAAACTTGCCTGCTGTTGGCTGCCTGGAACACATAACCTTTCACCTCCTACCTTCTCACCTTTGCATAGGCTGAATCCTTAGACCTCTCAAAATCCTTGGCTTCCTTCAAAGCCTAGCTTGTACTCTCTCCCACAAGAGACTGTTCTGGATCCCTCCCCAGCTGCTAATGCCTGCCCACTGAAATTACCCTGCATGTACTCTGAACAGATTCATATGTATCTGTGTTGGGTGGGGGGGTGTACACACACACACATACACACACACACACACACACACACACACACACACACATATGGACACAGTGGACAAAGCATCAGACCCATGGCCAGGAAGACCTGAAGTTTAAATCTGACTTCAGACACTTACTAACTGGGTAACCCTGGGCAAGTCACTTAACCTCTGTTTGCCTCAGTTTCCTCCTCTGTAAAGTGGGGATAATAACCATCCCTCCCTCCCAGTGTGATGGAAAGGATTTAATGAAATAATTTAGCCCTTGGCACAGCGCTTGGCTTATCTAAATGTTAGCTATTACAAGGGAAATGAGCGGTGATCATCAGTTCAGAATATCTGAACCCCAATAAGAGCCAAAGCCTGAACTAATCAAACAGACATGCTTTCCTCTGTCCTGAGTCAACTCAAAATGCCCCCTTCCTGTGTCAGCCACTGAGGCTAACCAGGAGCATTCTTCCTGTTTGTGACCACTGAGGACAGGATGCTGGGGACCAGACACAGTCCTGAAGAGTGGAACTTTTCTTATCTTGGTGCCTCTGGACATGCACTAGGAAGGGGAAACACAGCTATCCTGGGATTGTAATTTCAACGGACAATTTGTCAATTCTCTTGTCTTATTGTACTCAACCTACACAATTAAGAAATGTCCTTTCTCATGCTGTGGTTAAAAGCATTATATGATTTTATGGAGGCTATAAAGTTTGAGTGACACAGACATCCTGAGTTGGGATTGCTCTAAGAATATATAGGTCTTGGGGCAGCTAGAGCACCCGGCCCTGGAGTTAGGAGGACCTGAGTTCAAATCTGGCCTCAGATTCTTGACACACTAGCCATGTGACCTTGGGTAAGTCACTTAACCCCAACTGCCCTGCCCTCCCCCTCCAAAAAGCAAAAAAAAAAAAAATATATATATATATATATATAGGTCTTTCTCAATTTGCTTAAGTGAGTCAGAATTAAAGCTCTGATTCCATGTATGTACACATCTGCTAGCTTAAGGGAATAAACAATATGAATTTATATATAAATCACCTAGCCTGTTTACCTCTTCTAACCAAACTTACAGGTTGACAGCAGCTAGCTGGCACAGTAGCCAGAGTGCTGGGCAAGCCTAGAGTCTGTAAGAAGCATCTTGCTAAGTCCAAATCTGACCTAAGAAACTTACTAGTTGGGTGACCCTGTGCAAGTCACTTAACCCTATCTGCCTCAGTTTTCTCATCTGTAAAACAAAGTGAAGAAGAAATGGCAAACCACTCTAGTATCTCTGCCAAGAAAACCCCAAATGGGTCCATGAAGGGTTTGTTGGATGTGACTGAAAAATGACTCAACATGAGGGAGACACTATTATTATGCCCATTTTATTGAAGAGGAAGCTGGTGCTGAGTGACTCTCGTCCTGAGTCCAGGTCCAGCACTGTGCCCCCTGGTTGTGTGACTCAGGATGAATCACTCAGCCTTTCTCTCAGTGCTGCAGGCAACTTTGAAAGACTCAAAATTGCACCCAAAGGTGCCAATCTGCATTGACAAAGGGGGCTCCTCTCTGGAACATTCTCTATACCACTGAAAATCACAGGTCCAGTTCCTATCTTGTTAACTCCCTTATCTCCAGCACCTAAGGTGGCGTCTGGTATAGAAGGTAGTTATAAATGATAAGTTAATGATGTGTTACTTCCCTATGGAAAGAGCACACTTCTTGGCAGAAATTATGACTGGTCCTCCCTCTGTGGGCCCCTACAACGGCACTGGCAGGATGGGGGGGGGGGGAAGGGGTCATGCCTGTAGGGGTAAGGAAGTCACAGCCTATCATAGCTCTGCTCTGTCTCATGGAAAGATGGGGGCATTAGCAATTTAAGGTCCCTCCTAGTCACAGGAGTTGATGGAAATAGAATTTAACTTGCATTAATTTCCAAGTCTATAAACACAAACACTGAGACAAGGGGCTTTGCCAACCTCTAGGCTCTTCATATGGTGCAGGTACAAGAGATGGAAGCAGCAGAGGTAAGCAGCTGGTGGGGAGGGGGAACACAGCAGAAGCGTCAGGGGGAGCTGCAGAGTCAAGGGCAGCAGCGATTAATGGAGGGGAGGCTACCTTGTGAACTGGTCTGGCTGGAGCTAGAAATGAGCTTTTCACTCAGAGGAGACCTGGATGTTTAACCCATATATGTTGGCTGGGTGTAAGAGGACACTTGAGATCCAGCAAAGGGAAAAGATGGAGGGAGGATGCAAAGACTTCACCAGTTTGGGTCATGACCTGTTAAATAATCTCTTGATCCTAGCATTCAAGCTCCACCCCAACTCCTTCCAACCTATCTTTCCAATCTTCTCTCACACTTTTCCTTTTCCCAGACTCTCTAGGCTACCCTAACCCCTATTCCTACCCCTTTTTCCTTTTATTTATTAGTTCAATGGTTTTCTTACTTTCAATTTTATTAATCTCTCCTTTGATTTTCAGGATTTCCAATTTGATGTCTAACTGGGGGGATTTAATTCTTCTTCCATTTTTTCTAGCTGCATGCCCAATTCATTGACCTATTCTTTCTCTATTTTATTGACATAAGCAATTAGAGATATAAATTTCCCTCTAAGTATCACTTTCGTTGTATACCTTAAATTTTGGCATATTGACTCAATGTGCCTAGAATGGAGTCCTGCTCTCACCTCCCCTTCCTCTGAAGTTACTACTTTTGTGCAGTAAATGCTCCTTGAGTATATCCCCCAGGAAGCAAAAGATGAAGAGAACCTTAATTTTTGACAACACTCCTCATCAGTTGCAGAACAAGGAAAGTCTGGAGATGGGGGGGGGCCTTTTGGGGGGCGGGGATGGGGATTACAAGTTCTATTCTAACTATGTTGAATTTGAGAGACTCCAGATGCACATGAAAAGCAGGCAGTCCCAGAAACAGGACCAGAACCCAGGAGAGAGGGTAGAGCTGGACAGTCTTGACAGGCACTTGAATAGGAGCACTCACTGGACCCTGGAGAGTTGTTGAGATCAATCTAGGACACAGCCTTCCAAAGCAATGCTAGCTACTTGAGGACAGAGATAGCTTCGTTTTTTTGACTTAATATTCCTATTTCTGGTTCATTTCTGTTTGGCTTGGATTTGTAAATCTAGTAGAATGGAATCCTGTTGTAGAGATACTCTTCACCTATGCAGGTTGGCAGCCTTCTAAGGTATCCTTTCCATTGGTTCCTCTGAAGAGAACCAATGATTTCACGGGGGATGTCTTCACTTGCCTGTGAACTGGACATAAGTGAGGCAGAGTTGCTCAAAGTCAACAGCCTCACTCTCTCCTCCAGAGTCACTGAAGTTCAATAAAGAGATAAAATCAAGCCCACTGGTGACAACATGGGGTTAAGTAGATGACTTTGGATCGTCTACCTCTGACTAAGCTTTAATTGGTTTACAGCACCTGCTTCAGACCTTTGGGACAAATTGTTCTAAGCTAAGAGGTGCCTGTGGCACTGAAAAGTGAAGTGTTTACATGGCATCTGTCCAGAGAGAGGCCTTAAACCCAGGCCAACCTGATTCCAAGGTCAGCCTAGCCATTCCCTGTGTCACACAGCCTCTGCCCTTTGGTGGCTAGAGGTTCTTAAGAACTGTTGTTCAATTTAATTGAAAAGTGCAGAGATAGAAGAGAAGAGGGTAACAGGCAAGCTTGGGGGGGAGGGGGCGGATCTCCTCTCTGAGAACTGGAGACAGATGAGAATTCAGTAAATGAGCCTGCGAAAGAAGTTAGGCAGGTGAGAAGAGAGCCAAGAGAGAGCAGTGCCTCAGGAGCTATCAGAGGAAAGAGGATCCAAGAGGGGGAGAGGAGAATCAGCAAGTGGAAAATGCTGCAGAAAGCTGAGAAAAGGCCATCAGATTTGGCAATTAGGGAAGAATTCATGAGTAGCCTTCAAGAGATCAAGTTTCAGTACAATGGTGAAGTCAGATCACACGGGACCACAGACGGAAAACTAGGAGGGCCCTGGAGACCAGCTAGTTCAATCCCCTCCCTTTGGAGATGAAGAAACTAAAGTTCAGAGAGATCAAGTTATTTACCCAAGGTCAGCCAAGGAGATTTGAGTGTGTAGGTGGTGAGGAAGTAGAGGGTGAGAATTTAGGTTATTCTTTCTAATTGGCCTGTGAAAGAGACACAGACTAGCCTGAGAACAGTTTCTAGGGAGGAAAACAAAGTCCAGCAGAAGTTTGTTGTTGTTTTTAAGTGGAAGAGATACAAGCATATTTATAGACTGCAGGGAAGGAGCCAGTAGATACAATGAGATGTAAGACAGGGATGTGGATTAGGAAGGCAAGGGAGATAGGATGGGACAGCTAAAGAAGGCCCAGATTTTACTAGATCTCAAAGGAATGACTGACCAAGAAGTTTAGGCTTGATCAGTTAGGTGGGTGCCATGCTTGGTAGCTATCTATAAGGCAGCTCTTCCTATCCAGGGAGATCCCCCGGGCCTGGAAAATCCAAGAATGTAACACCTCCGTGCTCCAAGGGACAGACAGACAGACCAACCAGTAGCCCAGTTAGGAAGCTCCAGACCTCCTGTGTTGGGGAGAGGGGACCTGGCCAGGGGCAAATTCATTCATGGTAGAATGTAAGCCCCTTGAGGGCAGCAACTACCTCACTTTTTATTGTATAGCTAGTGTCAGACACAGTGTGTGCTTAAAAGGTGCTTCCAGAATCAAAGTATCAAATGAATCAATCGCCAAGAATTCATTTCTCAAGGACCTACTAGTTCTAGGCACTTTGCTAGGCAATAAGGACTCCAATACAGAACTGACATAGTCACTGCCCTCATAAAGCTTACACTCTTGTGAGCCAGATGAAAAGGTACAGAAACCAGTCACTACAAAATATGGACAAGGTAAATACAAAGTGATTTCATGTGGGAGGAATGGGGAGGATCAGGACAGTCTCAGTGTAGGTGACCCTCGAACTGAGACTTGGAGGAAGCTAGAGATTCTAAGAGAGAGAGACAGACAGAGAGACAGAGAGAGACAGAGAGAGAGGAGAGAGGAAGAGAGACAGAGAGGGAGAAGGTAAGAACACATTCCAAGATTCCAGACCAACATAGGCAGGTCATAGAGAGTGAAGTCAGGGGAAATAAGCCTGGGAAGGGAGGCTGGAGCCAGATCACAAAAGGCTTCAAAGTCCAGAGAGTTGATATTTCTTCCTAGAACTAAAAAGCAGCCATGGAAAATTCTTGAGCAGGGGAATGACCTGGTCAGACCTGTATTTCAGAAATACCTATCAGGCAGCTGTGCAGAGGATAGATTAGCAAGGGCAACACCAAGAGCAGGGAGAACAACCAGGAGGTTATTGATTGGTTGATTTTTCACTTTTTGGAGGCAGGGCAATTGGGGGTTAAGTGACTTGCCCAAGGCCACACAGCTAGTAAGTGTTAAGTGTCTGAGGGCAGATTTAAACTCAGGTCCTCCTGATTCCAGGGTCCATGCTCTATTCACTGCACCACCTAGCCACTTATTTAACTGGGGTGGGTGCTGGGTGAGCGAAGAGATGAATTGTGAAAGGAGAAAGTGACTGGATATGGAAAACCAGGGAGAAATGTTGGGGATGATTCCAAAGACTCCAGGCCACTGCTTTAAGCTTCCTGTTCTCTTCTCATCTCAGTGTAGCAAGGGGTACCCAGCACTGGGCCAGAGCAAGTCTAGGAGAAAACGAGGAGGACGTGAGGCTGCTGACTCACCACCTGCACTCCCAAAGCTAGCTCACTCTCAGAGGCTGCCTAGTTACACCCAAAGTACTGCTTTTATCCCTCCCAACAATGCTGCTCACAGCTGTGCATGAGCCACACAGCACCTAGAAGGGCCTTGTGTGAGGCTCATCAGTATGGGAACAAGTGCCACAGTCCATCCTCCCCACCCCACCCCAGCGCCCAACCCTGCAATTAGCCAAAGTGAAGTCTGTCCGTAGCTCTTCCAGCAGCTGCACACAATCACCCCATGGCAGTAATACTGGAGAAAAACACCTCCTTATACATACATACAGGATAGCTTTGATGCCCATGCAGGTGTGCACACCCATACCCTGGTGTGTGTACAAACACTCAATGCTCACACCCAGAAACACACTGAATAGCTGCTAAATTCCCCAAACTAACACGAGTCACATACGCTGAACCTGGGGGAAGGTATAACAAAAGCATAGTGACCGCAAGCTTCCTGGGAAGATACTCAGAGAGAGGGGATCCAGGCTGGCTCTCTGGACTGAAGCAATCACTTCTTGCCTCAGTCAATCACCTAGGTTTCCCCAGAAACTTCTGGGGTGCAGGAGAAGACCATAGAGAGACAACCTCCTTCAAATGCCTTGTCAGTCAGTCAATAAGCATTTAGTAAGTGCTTATTATGTCCCAACCCGAAGACCTTCACTCTGTGGGACTCCTCCTAGGGGTCCAAGAAAACCAATGATTCTACTATTGAAAGAACACTGATAGCATGGGAAGACTTATATGAATTCATGCAAAGCCATGTCAGCAGAACCAGGAAAGCAACACGCGCCAAAACTGGAACAATGGAATAGAACAAGCCACTCGAAACTCAATGCTGTGACCAAGTTGGATGGCCAAGGTTGGCCCTAAAGAAGAGGTATGCCCAGTTTGTCAGAGGAGAGGGATCACTTGAATGGAAGACAGAATAAATCAGGCTTCTTCAACATGTTTAGTTTGCTGAACTATTGGGGTTTTCCCCCACTTTTTGTTATAAGGGAGATACATTCATTGGGAAATAAGTTGGGAGATGTATCTTTGTGATACACTGAGACACATTGGGAGATGTATCTTACAAGCTACACTGAAGACACATTGGGAAATGAGATACACTGAGAAATGTATCTTTGAGGTACACTGAGATACACTGGGAAATGAGATACATTGAGAAGGATTGGGAGATGTAGTTCATATAAAGGTTATCAATAAAAATTTATTTTTAAAACAAAGAACACTGATAAATATAAGCAAACCATAAGAAATAATGACTGTGAAGATGAGGTAAACTTTAAACTTACATGAACTGCTACACAGCAAAGTTCACAGGGCGAGGAGAATCGTTTCCATAGTCACCACCATCATGGAAAAGAAAGCAAGAGTCTTCTCCTGCCTTCCCGCCTCCTCCCTTCCTGTCCTCTCTCAGGTGAGGAAGGCTGGCCCCTCCTGAAGGCTGGCCATGGCTCTGATGACCCAAACTGGTAACAAGACTATTTCCTGGTCTAGGACGAGGTGGGATCTCAGATCCCCTCAAGAATATACACTTCCAGATGTGACTGTTAATAGCCCGCATTCATACAGCATGCCAAGGTTGGCACAGCATTTTGGACATATGATCTCATCTGATATTTACAACAACAACCCTGAGTTGCAAATGAGCTATCTGAGGCTGAGAGTGATATAAGTAAGTACTGAGGCAGGATTTGAATTCAGGTCTTCCTAACTCCAAGCACTCTAATTACCTCTAGGTTCACAGCTTCGTGGATCTCTTAACTGCACAATCCAACGGCCTCAGCCCTCATCCTTCATGACCTCTCCCCAGCATCTGTCGTTGTTGCCCACCATCTCCTCCTGGACTCTCCCTTCAGGTTCTCCTGCCCCTGCTCTCTCTGGATTTTCCTGGCTGTCTGAGCACCCTTCAGTCTCCTTTGCTAGCTCTTCCTCCATGTCACGCCCCCTTCCCATGGGTGATCTCATAGGCTCCCACGGCTTCAGTGGTCATCTCTCTGACTCATCCTGACAAGTAACAGAGCCTCCTCCCCTCTAGTTTGGATGATTGGTCTGTGGCCACCTCCAGGCTCTTTCTACTTCAGGCCATCCTCCTCCCGGACACCAATGATTTTCCTAACGTTCAGGTCTGACCGTGTCACCCCTCTCTCTATAAACTCCAATAACACCTTATCATTTCCAGGCTCAAACGTGAAGTCATCACACCCTTCAGGCCTCTGCCTCCCCTCTTAGTGGTGCAACAGCCTGCTCTCATTTCCTTGAAATCAACATTCCACCCCCCCTCGATCTCCGTGCCTTTGTCCTTGCTGTCCCTCCTTCCCCTCTTCTGCCTCAGTTTCCCCAGTTTCCTTGTAGTCTCACTTAAATCCCACCTTCTTCAGGCCTTTCTCGGTCCTCCAAGCTGCTATTTCCTTCCCCTCTGAAATTCCCTTCTATCTACCTTTGTATTCATCTTGTTTCAACCTAGTTGTTTACATGTCTCACCCATTAGAATGTGAGCTCCTCAAGGGCAGGACTATCTTCACTCTTCTCTGAATTCCCAGCTCTTAGCAGAGTGCCTGGTGCATGATTGTTGTTGTTCAGTCATGTCTGACTCTTTGTAACCCTGTGGACCTCTGTCCGTGAAGTTTTCTTGGCAAAGATACTAGAGCGATTTGCCATTTCCTTCTCCAGCGTCAGAGATTGACTTGTCCAAGGTCACACAACAAGGAAGTTCCTGAGGCTAGATTTACACTCAGGTCTTCCTGAATCCAACCCCAGCACCACCTAGCTGTCTGGTGCCCAGTAGGTGCTCAATAAATATCTGACTGGTTGATTAAAGATGGAAGGCAGCTATGGAACAGATGCTGGGACTGGACCGCTCTCTGAGATATGGGTACACCTGACTTCAATCCCAAGCAGAAGCTCCAGCATCATTGGGAGTGTCTGCACCCCTGGCTTCCCCCAGCTGTGGCCACAGGCAGAATGAGACAGGCTCCAGAATGGAAGGTTCTATTACAAAGAGAAGGAGAACCAGCAGCATCATTCCCCAGAAGTAAGAGACCTTATTTATAAGGGAAGGACTGGCCCTCAAAATCAAAAGCATGTGAAAGGAAAGCGCAAAAGTGCAAGAAAGAACCGTGACAAGCAAAGCTCAACACCACACCTGCAGGGAGAATTCTGCACTTACTCGGCAACCTTTCTCCTGTCTGTGACTTTTACTCCTGTCTGCTTCCCTGTTGTGGCTGGCACCAAACCGTCTGAGGAAACCTCAAGAGGCCCTGTGTTTGAACACAACTTTCTCCCGTTCATCTTTCTCCTCTAAGAACATCCGTCTGCCAGCCATGGACCCCAAATGTAACTGCGAGAATGGTGGCTCTTGCACCTGTGCAGGCTCCTGCAAATGCACATTATGCCAGTGTACCTCCTGCAAGAAGAGCTGCTGCCCAACAGGATGTGCCAAGTGTGCCCAGGGCTGTGTCTGCAAAGCACCCCAGACTGGGCCTTGCAGCTGCTGCCAATAATGTCCTCACTTCCCTTTGCCTGTAAATAGAATTTGTGCAGATCTGAGTTTTCATATGGCATAGATGCATTTTCTGTTTTTCTATCAAATATGTGAATTAAAATAAACTTGATAAATACCATTACAACAACAACAACAACAACAAAAGAGGGCCTATGTTTGTTTCAGGGATAGAAGAGTAAGGGAGAAGTTGTGAGACAGCTCTCCCCTTCCTCAGAAGCCATTATAGCTCGAAAAATTGGAGGCAGCTGGGCAAAAAAAGCACACGACATGCCTCTCCCTGGGGAGTTGGGAGAAGAGAAAGGGCAGGGTCAGGAAACACTGGACAGGGGCGGCTAGGTGGCGCAGTGAATAGAGCACCGGCCCTGGAATCAGGAGTACCTGAGTTCAAATCCGGCCTCAGACACTTAACACAAGAAACTAGCCGTGTGACCTTGGGCAAGTCACTTAACCCCAACTGCCCTCCAAAAAGCAAAAAAATAAATAAATTAATTAATTAAAAAAAAAAAAAAAAGGAAACACTGGACAGACCAGTCAATAAACATTAAGGACCTTCTATGTGCTGGGCTCTGTGCTAAGGGCTGGTGGGACAAAAGAGACAAGACAATCCTGGCCTTCAATGAGCTTAAAGCTCAACATTACAACAAGCATGACAATAATCCAGGTAGGTAAAACTGTCTGATGGTCATGCATTGATGTGGGGTTCTGAACACGGCTTTATTCATGTAGACATCTGATTCAAATATCAGGAAGAGCAGAGCAGTATATGGAAAAAGGAATGACCAGGGGGCAGGTAGGTGGCTTAGTGAGTAGAGTACAGACCCTGGAGTCAGGATGACCTAAATTCAAAACCAGCCTCGACACTTAACACTTACTAGCTGTGTGACATTGGGCAAGTCACTTAATCCCAATTGCCCTGCCTCCCTCCCTCCAAAAAGACCAAAAACAAAACAAACAAAAGAAAAAGAAAAAGGGATGGCCTTTGAGATAGGAAGGCCTGCACAGGTTCAAGCCCTACGTCTGATCCACACCAGCACTCATGCCCAGTACCTTTCAACAGCACTAAGAAACGTTCTAAGACTGCTTTACAGATGTGTTGCTAACCTGTATTGGTGAATGGAGTTTTCATATTGGGTAACTGTTGAGATCATAGATGCAGAAAAGAAAAAACAAATTTCACATTAAGAGATTCCAGAACGTGAAAGGATAATGTGAAGAGATTCGCGTGAAGAGATTCTCTTCTGAACTTCCCTAGCACCTAGTGCAGGACTATGGTTTCCAAACAGGTCACAGGATGGTGGACTGAGAGTTGGAAGGGACTCAGAGGTCATTTAGGACAACCCCCTCATTTTACAGATGAAGAACTGAGCTCAATGATTTGCCCACAGTCACACAGGTAGTAAGGAACACAGCTGGGATTTGAACCCAGGCTACTGATCAAAACCTGAACCAAGGCACTTCAATGTTCCCTGCCTACTTAGCATGTTCTAGGCCCTTCAAAGCTCTCAGTCACATGATCTCCAAACTATCCATCTTCCTATAAATTCATGGATCTTAGCTTTTTTGTGTGTCCTGGACCTCTTTGGGCAGGGTCTGACAAAGCCTGTGGCCCCTTCTTAGAGTGATGCTTTTAAATAATTGAGGGAAATGCTACATTTCTGTTAGAGGTGAGTGGAGATAAAGATCGAACTTTTTCTCCACCAGACTCCTTGAAATCTATCCATAGATTAGAGTGAGAACCCAGCTCTAAATGCTGCCCTGAAGTGACCAGGCTTCCTGAGAAGTGACCCTTTTTCCAAGATGCCAAATCCCAGGCTGCTCCCCGTGAATAGAGACTCAAAGGCATTGTCTGCATACTTGCTGGGACCATTCATTATCTCAGTGAGTGTTTTTGTGAAGGCTCTGGTGTTTTTCAAACAGGCCACCATGTCATCTGCAAGCAGAGAAATTGAAACTCCTCACTGCTTACTACCTTCACTTTTTTGCCTCGACAACTCTATAGCATTTCTAACATTATGATTAAAAGCGAGCAAACAATCCTACTTTGCCTCCATTAATGGGAAAATTTATTAATCCACTATTGCATACGTAGCTAAAACTAGATCTTGGTTTAAAAGAATATATTTCATCAATGCTAAAGAAAAATCCTTCAAATCCAATGCTTTTCTTTCTTTCTTTTTTTTTTTTTTTACCAAGAATGCTGTCATTTGTGAGGGGCTTTTTTTGCAACTGTTGATATAATTATGACTTTTTTATGGGTTTGGATCTTTGTTTACTAACATAATTACTATAAATTGTATTAGTTACTGATTTGCTGCTGTGAAGGGATTTTCCCCAATGAGAGTTCCGACACAGATAAAATCACAGGTCTAGATTGGGGGCAGGGTGAGGGTGAGGAGCAGCTAGGTGGTTCAGTGGATAGAGTAATTAATTGGCCTAGAGTCAGGAAGACTCATGTTCCTGAGTTCAAATATGTCTTCAGGCACTTGCTAGCTGAGTGACCCTGGGTAGGTCACGGTGGGAAACAAAGGAATTCTGTTTCCACAGGATTAAAGCTCCTCCCAGCTTCGAGTGATAGCAGAATGTAAGTCAGAAGTGATTGGTTCCAATCAGAGAGCAGAACCAGGTCAAAAATGGACTTTTCTGATCAGGTAAAAGGTCGGAGCTTGTAGGCTTAATGAGCTGTTTGAGAGGGACAAGAAGAAGGAGGTTCAGGAGGTTACATCTAGCCAATGAAGAGCAAGGGGAGAAATTCAAATTGGGAACAGCATAAAAAGAGTTGCATTTGTCTGAGCAAATGTACTCTCCTTTTGGAAGGGACCCATTTACCAGGAATGTAGAATAATTGGCTAAAATAAAATGAGAGCTGTCCTGACTTCACAAAGAGAATTGTTCTTTGTTTAGAGTGAGCACGTTTCTCACATCACTTAACCCTGTTTGCCTTAGTTGCCTCATCTATTAAATGAGCTGGAGAAGGAAATGGCAAACCACTCCAGTATCTCTGCCAAGAAAACTCCAAATGGGGTCACAAATAGTTTAATATGACGGAACAACAAAATTGGGGTAAGAGTGGGGAGGTAAAAAAATGTTCTATGCTGAATGTTCTCTTGATATTGGGACATCATTGGCTTCCTGGCATAAAATCCTACTTGACCATACTGAATCACAACATAAACATAATGATTTGTATAGGAAAATTGTGTGTGAGTGTGAGTGTGTGTGTGTGTGTGTTAATTATTTTACTGGACTGTATTTTAACATCAGTTACATTGATCTAGAAAATCATAGTTCCAAACAAAAATAATATCTATAATGATAATAATGTATATAATAAAATAAATGTAAATGTTGTATGTTATAATGTAATAAAAATATACATTAAAATAAGATATAATAAAAATATCTGTGTCTAGTACGGAATCCAAATGGCCAAGGGAGTCTCTATGGGTAGTGAGGAACTTTTGTACCAGCATCACAGAGGACCTGGCCCAGTGTGGATTAGGAAGAGAATGGGTTAGACTGCTCTGGGGCAGTTGTACAACAGTTTTCGTGACTACAAATTCCTCTCTTCCCAAAACAACAGCGATGTCCTTTCAGACTGACTGTGGCTACAGTGCCACAGTCTCCATCCATGCAATAAATGTCAAGGATATAGAAGAGTCCTGAGCACTCAAGGTGCCCCACCACAGAAGATTCATGAAAGGCCGGACCAGTGTCTGTCACAAGAGGGAAAGGTACAGAGAAATTTCTGACATCTATGAGATGCTGGAAAGTGATCCACATGTATGAATTCTCAGATCAGCCCAAGGCCTGGTATAAAGCAGGTGCTTCAGTGAATGATCCAATCAATCATAGATTGACGGATCACCTGAATAAATCACAGGTTGGTTCAATTCAACAGACATTTGTTAAATGCCTACCTTGTAGAAGGAATTTTGCTAGGCTCTGGAGAAACAAAGATGAAAACAAAACAGTCCCTGCCCTCTAGGAGCATGCATTGTATAAGAGCAAAGAGAAAGATCCACCAAAGTTAACACAAATGAGGTACTGTGATAGGGGAAGGGTAATGTGGAGAGCACCAATAATCGGTCACGCCAATCATCGGTCAATCAGAGAGAACTGAGAATTCCCAGAGAGAATTGGGATCAGAGAAGGTCTCAGGTTGGAGGTGACATGTTTTGAGGGGTATGTGAAATGAGAAACAAGAGGACTGGACCATAATTCACTTTCTTTGCCTCAACCCTACCACATCTGAAAATTAGAATCATACTCAACTCCAGGAGAGTTAGGGAGAACACCGTCTTTCTCTATTTTTGAAAACAGCTTGAATGCTCTACAGACTGTCTTTAAACGTCTGATGGTGTTCACCTATTTCCTGGGTCCATGTGGTGGTTAATTTCTCCCTTGGAAATGGATTTATTGAGGTTACCTTTTTCTCAATGTGTCCATTTTTAAATTCCTGAGGACCAACAAGAGGGCAATGGGCAGTCACATAATGGGAAGGGCAGGCTGCAAACCATGACAAACTGAATTAGGAAGAAGCCACGTAAAAGACACCATCCTCTGAGCACAAGAGTTGTGCAGGTTGCGTGACTAGAGCAAGGAACGATGATGGGAACGATGACCAGACAGTGCTCTGTTTCAGGGATTTCTCCTAGATGTCAAATGAGAGCAAGATGGTTTGCTGCACATTGAGTGTTTTCTCTATGGCAAACCATGGAAAGATAACGAATAAGATCTCCCTCCTCTATTCTACCAACAGACCTCCCTGGCTTCCTTTCAATCCCTACTAAAACCCCACCTTCTAACAAGAAGTCTTCCCCAACCTCTTTTAATTCCAGTGCTTTCCCTCTGCTGATTATTCCTATTTATTCTGACTATATTTTATGAGTACATATCTGCCTGTCACCACCACCATTACATCGTAAGGGCAAGGCCTGTCTTTTGTTTCTTTCTGTATCTACTTAGTACAGTGGCTGCTACATAATAGGCACTTAATACATGTTTACTGACTGACCAACAAGAGTCCCACTAGGGTCCATATGCAAGGATGAGTCATGATGTGCTCTTCTTCATAGACCCAATCAAGGACATTTTTGTAAATATCCCTCTACATTCTCTCTTATAGTCTCAGTTTGGGTACAAAAAGCTGGACATAAACAGTCTCCGATCACCTTTATTTCTGCTCTTTTCTTTGTTTTCCCCTTTTTTAGTTTTCACTTTGGTTATCTGGTTTTCCTTTCTCTTCTTTTAGATTAAATCTCTCGATGGCATGAAATTTCATTAGGCTTTTTTTAACCACTTCTTTGTGCCAGCTATTAATCTGATTTTTCTTTTATTTCAATTTAACTGATGCATTCTCTTATTGTGAAGATTTCTTGTGGTCCCTTGTACATTATTACTTTGTTCATTGTCTCATTTCTTTAACTACAAATAACTCAAGAATTTCCTCTCTTGTATCGACATAAGTATTCAGGGACAAGAATTCGCCTTCATGTATTGCTCCGGCTGCCACTCACAAATTCCGCTATGTTGTATTGATACTGTCGTCTTTAATGTAATTTGTTTTTGTTTCTTTATTTATTCTTTCGCCCAAGCATTATTCAGCAAATTGTGTTTTAGCATTCAGAGGATTAGATCAGCTAATCAGATTTTTCATGTTGACTAGGATTACATTGTGATCCTTAAATATAGTTTTAAATAATTTCTACGCGTCTGAACCGTATTTATGATTTACTTGTGCTCTGGAACACAACTTTTGTGAATGTACCACGTATGTTTGGGAGGAAAAAAGTACTTTTGGGATTTTTCTATTCAGTTCTCTCTATACTAACTTTAGTTTCTTCAAAAATCTACTCAAGTCCCCAATTTTTTTTCTTGTCTGTCTCTCTGTTTTATCACAAGCGTTCACAGCCCCGCCCCCGCTCATGGACAGACTTCAAAAGGTCTGTGAACTTGGTTTTTTATATGGTTAAATTTATTAAACTTTAATAGCTGATTAGTTACAAGGTCATCAGAATGATGATGGTTTAATACTGCTCTTTTCTCCTTGTAAGTGATACCTGTGAGTATAATGCCCCTACTTATCTCTTTTTAAAAAATCTGGACCCAGGGGCGGCTAGGTGGCGCAGTGAATAGAGCACCAGCCCTAGAGTCTGGAGGACCTGAGTTCAAATCCAGCCTTAGACACTTAACACAAAACTAGTGGTGTGACCTCGGGCAAGTCACTTAACCCCAACTGCCCACAAAAAATAAAAATCTGGACCTGTGATATCTTCAGCATAGCTGATGGGTCTGCTGAGCTGGACTTGGGGTCCATCCCACTGGGGCCTCATGAATTCTGCTGACTTGCAACCTGTACTTCCTTTTCACTGTTCCTGGGAATTTTTCTTTTATGACTCCTTTTCTTCTTCACCAGACTTCAAAAGTGCAATGAATTAGACACTAGTTAAATCTAGAAAAACAGAAGCAATCCAGAAGAATCCGAGCAAGACAGTAAGTGAGCGAGGGGAGTCCAGGCCCCATGAGGATTGTTTGAATAGAGGGTGTTCATCCTGGGGAAGAGAAAACTTAGAGAAAAGCAATGACCATTGTCAAGTATCTGAAGGGCCGTTGTCTGAGACTTGTTCTTTTTATTCCTGGAGGGCAGAAGTAGGAGCTGTAAGTGGAAGATACAGAGGCCAACTATGATTCGGCTTCCTGAGAATCAGCAAAGTGGGGCGGCTAGGTGGGGCAGTGAATAGAGCACTGGCCCTGGAGTCAGAAGGACCTGAGTTCAAATCTGACCTCAGACGCTTAATACTTACTAGCCATGCGACCTTGGGAAAGTCACTTAATCCCAGTTGCCCTGCCTTCCCCCTTCCAAAAGAAAAAAAAAAAGAATCAGCAATGCCCAAAGAGAAATGACCTGCCTCAGCAGGGAGGGGCAGCTGCCTCACTGGAGGCTTTCCAGCAGCCCACAAATCTTGACTTCTTTGCACCACTTGACACGGTCTTCAGTACTGTCCCCCCCTCACTTCTCCAGGTATTTCATCTCTCCTGGTCCTCCTCCAGCCTGTAGGGTTGTTCCTTTTTGGTCTCTTTTGCGGGATCATTATCCATGCCCCTCCTTTGTGTAGATGTATCCCAGGACTCTACAAAATTAAAAGACTCTTGATCCTTGGAAGGAAAGCTATGGCAAATCTGGACAGCACATTGAAAAGCAGAGACATCACCTTGCTGAACAAGGTCTGTGGAGTCAAAGCAATGGTTTTTCCAGTAGCAACTTGACAGCTGAACAGCACAAACTGACACTTTCAATCTGCGGTGCTGGGAAAGACTTTTCAGAGTCCCTTGGATAGATAGCAAGGAGGTCAAATCAGTCACTACTTCAACAAATTAATTAACTGAAAGGTCAAATACTGAAGCTGAAGCTTAAATATTTTGGCCACATAATGAGAAGATGGAACTCACTGAAAAAGACCCTGATCTTGGGAAAGACTGAAGGCAAGAGGAAAAGGGGCAGCAGAGGAGGAGATGCAGAGAGATGTCATGGAAGCAATGAATGAGTTTGGGAGACAGTGAAGGACAGAAGGACCTGGCATGCTATGGTCCATGGGACTACAAAGAGGTGCACATGACTGAACAAGAGCAACAATAACAAACACCCTGGAGCCCTTTCCTCGGTCTTCCTCTCCCTCTTCTTCTCTCTCTGCAAAACATCATTCCCTCAGTTCTGACTGCTTTCTCTATACATATAATTCTCAAATCAATGCGTCTCACCTCTGCCTCTCTTCTGAGCTCCATCTACTCTCACCAACTGCCTTCAAGTCAAATTCAGTCAAAGAGCCACACTTGAGGACCTAGAGGGCAACAACATGGCCTTGAGGCCTTGGGTTCCCCACCACTGGCTGAACTCTTCATAGCCAATCAGTTGCCAGACCTTGTTATTTCTAACTCCACAGCTCAATACAACTGAATACAACCCTTTTCCCATATGGCCTTTTCTTTTCCCTCACCCAGTCCCCAGGCTCATTCAGACCTTCTCATGCAGGTTAATGCGATCACCTTCAAATGGTCCTTCCTGACCCCAGTCTCTGCTCTCTGCAACCTAGCCCTTCACACAATGGGCAAATTATATTCCTAAAACTCAGTTCTAACCACATCACTCTTCCACTCAAGAAGATCCAGAGACTCGCTGTCATCTCTAAAATAAAACACAGGCTTCTCTGCATGGCACCTAAAGCCCTTTCCAGCCTGGCTCTAATCTGCATTCTCAAACTGATTTCCCATTAGCCTGCTACTCCCATCCTACATTCCAGCCAAACGAGCCAGCTTGCTGTCTTTTGTATACCCCCTTACACATCCTGCTTCTGGGACTCTGAACACTGTATTCCTTAAGTCTTAAATGCAACTCCTCCTCCCCTATGCCTCTCAGAAATCGTATCTTACTTTAAGACTCATCTCATGTGCTACCTACTACGTGAGACCTTTCCAGATCTCCCTGGGGGGGGGGGGGGTGCAGTGATCACCTCCAACCCTGAAATTATACTGTATGTATTTTGTGTTCATTTAAGAAAGGCAGCATGGCATGGTGAATGGAGAGTCAACCTCATTCAAGAAGACCTGAGCTCACATGTCGCCTCTGATACATATCAGCTGTGTGGCCCTGGGGAAGTCACTTAATGTCTCACTAGCCTAGACAACTCTCTAAAACACAGATGTAGTGCATGTTCTCACTGGCAATGGTAGGCTTGGTCCCAAGAAGACTACCGTATTCCTTCAGGGGTCTAGAGGGAATACCAGTACTCATGGCTCACAAGCCCCCATCGGTGTGATTCCTCCTCTGATTATCAGATGATAACAGTTCTCCATACTTAGTTTTTAGAAACTGCTGTTACTGAAGGCAAATAGAAGCCACTAAAGCATACATAAAGATCCCTCTGACTGCATATTCACTTAGAAAACTATATTATTTCTTTCTACTGTATTTTTAAAATTAAATATGTTCCAATTCCATTTTAATCTGGTTTGGGTGGCACTTGGGAATGTTGGGGGCCTGTTTGACACCTCTGAATTAAGCTATCACGGCCTGGCATCTTACCACTTTAAATAAGGTTAACTGACTGACTCAATGACCTAGCTTTGCGAAGAAAAAAAGGCCAAACCTTCCTCGGTAGAGGGGGTTGTTTCACCTGAGAGTTTCTTGTTTCAATGATACCCCAGGTCCAGTCCGCATCCCCTAGTTGAGATGCGTTTCTCCGTGTCCACAGTGTTTTCCTCATTTGGATTATGAGCTCTTTGAAGGTGGATGGTTCAGTCTAGTCTGGTTTGGTTTTTCTTTCTATCCCTAGCATTGAGCATAGTCACATGACCCAGGTACTGTGGGGCAGCACTTGCTGACTTGTAGTGAAAGGCAAGGTTTGGGGAGTTCCTTGGACTCCGTCCCCTTTGTTTCCGCTGCTTCCAAATATTCTTAGTAATAATTGCTAGCATTTATAGTGTCTACAGTACGTGCCAGGCCCTGTGGTGAGTGCTTCAGAAATACTACTTCATTTGATTCTCACAACAATCTCATGTTGTAGGAGCATTTTACAGATGAGGAAACTGAGGCAAACAGGAAATAAGTGATTGCTCAGGGTCTGATTTGAACTCAGATCTTCCTGATTCAAGGCTCTCTGCCTAGTGCTTTACCCACTTCCCCACCTACAGTTTAAATCTATGACCTTTGACTCAGAAGATTGGGCTCAAATCTGGACTCTTCTACCTACTCCTATATGACCTTAAGTCAAGTCATCTCATCTCTCTGAGCCCCAGTTTCCTGATCTGTGAAGCGGGGAGGGGGGTGCTGGAGGGGAACAAGATAACCCCTCAGGTCCCTTCCTGCCCCAGATCTGGGATCCTGTGACCAATACCTAGGGTTCCTGGGCCCAGAGAGAGAAAAAAGCCTTTCTTGGGGAAGGGCAGCAGCCCACAGGCACTCTTCTTAAAAGCCCAAACAAGCAAATAATTCAGAGGCACCTCAAATTCGGTCTAAGGTTTCTTTTACAAGCCTATTTTATTCATCCCTTGGAACCCGCTCCCCCAAGGGCAGGAAGATGCCCTCCAGCCTCATCTGAGCAGGTCATCTAGTTTGACTTGGGGAGGAAGCCAGAAAGCTGTATTTTAACCCCCTGAAGGAACAATGGGGATAGCTTCAGAGTTCTTCCTGAAGAACCACAACCACACATAGCCCATTTGATTAATGAAGGTAAATCGGTTCTCTCTTCTTGGCCTTCCCTTTCCCCTTCCAAGAATCCCAGGCAAAGCAGCCCTGAGTCACCACCTTTGAGCTCCTTCATACAGACTCTACAATCTGGCTTCTCCCACTTTCTCCTTTCTCCTTACCAAGCCTCAAGTTCAGCTCAGGAGAATCTTGGTGTTTAAATGCTTTTTTCTTCGGGAAGTCTGTTTTCTCCTTTACTCTTTGAGGGAAATCTCAGCTGCTCACCCCTCAGGGAGCTGGCAAAATGCTGAAAGCTCAGAAATGCCTGCAAATGTGCGCTTACTGATGAAGTCCCAGGGTGCAGTTCGGAAAACCTCCCTCATATACACACACCGTCCACATGCTCCTCTTCCCTAGGCTGAAACCCGGCAGGAGATAACTGAGCAGAGGTCAGTCTGTTCCTGTTTCCATTCCCTTGGTTAACAGCTACCAAAGGGTCTGGATGGATATCTGCCCCCACACCACTGGGAAGTGTCATTCCTAGGCAAGGAATTGGACGGAGCGGGAGGGAAAGGGGGTCCACTGAGGCCCCTTAGAGAGTGGGAGGTGCTGGGGTCGGCAGTGGACTTGCCGCCAGCTCCCTTCAGCCACCCTCCCTGTTGTCGATGCTCTTTGTCCCCACCGCAGAGGCCACTTTTGAAATATCTCTCTAGGAAACTAGGCAATTAGGTTTTCTGTTCGGTGTGCTGGTTCAAGATGATGACTCAGCATTCTCCACCACCGCGTCCCACTCCCCTTTTTAGCTTCTGGCAGCAAATCTGCCGGCCCCTCAACATAGCTCCTCCTCAGGCTGCCCCTCCCACGCTAAAGTGCCACCCCCCACACACACTGCAGGGGACCCCAGGAACGAGACCACACAGGGAAGGGAAAGGAAGGCCAGAGATAGGGCTCGGACCCGGAGTCACGTCGTCGGGGCTGCACGCGAAATCCCGGGCCTGGACAGGGGCCCTGAAGAGCACTAGCCAGGTCAATACATCATCCCGAGGCATCGAGAGCCTTGTGCCGGCCAAGCCTAGCGCTAGTGACGTAAGGCTGCAGTTCCAAGACTGCGAGTCAGCCAGCCCTTAACGTGCCCGGTCTGGCTCCGGTTGGAAGAGAGAGTTCAAAGATAGCTACATAGTAGCAAAGTCTTATCCGCCTGCGGGATTTGAACTTGTCACTTTCGGATCTCGAGCACCGCAGCCTAGGGAGAACCCCCTTGGGACCCACCAATCCCTTCTTCCAATCACATCCCGCCCCGGTCCCGCTTCAGCCAATCACAGTGAGGCTCGGGAGTTTGGTCGTGGGCGGAGCCAACCTCCGGAGAGTGACAGAACCAGCTACCAATAGGAACCGAGAGAACGAGTGGCCACCCACCGTGTCGCCCAATGGCCGAGAGGCGGCGGCGGCCGCGGTCCCCGCGGCTGCAGCTGCCGGTGCCGGTGGCCGCGGGCTGCGGACTCCGGCGCTGGGGGGGGAAGACGCGGGCTCGCCACCGGCCCCTTCCCCGCCCGCTCCGTGCCGCCCCCTCCCTTGTTCGACAGCACGAGCCGCCGTGGGCCTCACCTGCTGGAAGCGAGGCTTGCCCAGCTGGAAAGGAGGGGTATCCGCCGAGGCGGCTTCCGCCGCTGCCGCCGCCGCCGCAGTCTCCGCCATGGCCACTGATGCCCGCAATCCCCGGCCCTTTTAAAATGTCCCTCCTCGGCCCCCGCCGCTGCTGCCTCTCCCCATTGGCTGCAGCCAACCGCAGCGTCAGGGCGGCGCGGGGGGTTGTGGGCAATGTAGTTTATCTTCCCTGCTTCCCTTCCTGCGCTCGTGGGAAGAGACCATAGAGTGGAGAGCCAAGAGAGGCCAGAGTGTCTCCCACAGAGCATGGGGCTGGGGCTTTGCACCAGCGGCCATCTTGGTATGGACAGCCAAGTGTAGTTATCAACACTTTGGCAGAGTGTGCCTCAGGACTCTGAGACAGATGGCCACACAGGTTAGATTTTATTGCAAAAGCAAGGACCAGCCCATCAACTCCTTTGACTTTCTGACTCCCCAAAACTCTGATTATGTCTCATGACCTCCTATAAGGTCAGAGCCATCTCCAGCCACTGCCACTAAGACATGGGGCTAACTCCCAGACAAGGATGGGTATGTGGGTGAGGGGCGTGTGAGGCCCACGAACACTTAACAGGCACTTATTATGTGACAAAAACCTCCCTGCCCTCAAGGAGCTCCCATTCTGATGGTGGCATTCAAGGAATAAAGAGTCAAGCCCAGAGACAGCTTCCCCTGAAAAGGAGTTCAAGTGGATCCTAGGACTTTGCGTTGGGGGCAGCTGATCAGCTTCTAGAGCAGGACAGAGAAACCTGCAGCTTTGAGGCCACCAGTGGCCTGCTAGGTCGTCAAGGGTGGCCCTTTGAGTCCACACTTCACAGAACAAATCCTCCTAATAAAAGGATTTGTTCTGTAAATCTCGTACTCAAGTCAAAAGGCTGCCCCCAGAATCCAGACCAAGGGTTCTAAACCAGTGAATAGTCAGCTGGGACCTGAGTCAGGAAGACCCCAGTTCAAATCCTGCCTCAGGTACTTTCTGTGTGACCTCAAGAGAGCTAAGTTTGCCTCAGTTCCATCTGTAAAATGGGGGATAGCACCTCCCTCCCCCAAACTGTTGTGAGGATCACGTGAGAGCATCTGGTTCAGTGCCAGGTGCTAACTGCTAGCTATGATAATGAACTTGGTGGGGAGAGAAATGCAGCTTTATCTTCATTAGCCTTTGACTTCCTTTATAGTCCCATGTATTTTATTTTTTAGACTTAAACATCGTTCTGAGAAGGGGTCCATGACTAAAACAAGCGAAGAACCTCTGGCCCAGACTGCATCCTGAGAGCACTCCTGTCCAGAAAACAGCCTGGTCATGTAACTAAGGCCCTTGTGCCTAGTACAGTGCCTGAGACGAGTGAGTGCTCCAGTTCTGACTCAACTGAGTAGAGCCAGCCCGGGGCAGAGGGGCTGCCTGCTCTGCAGCGTTACTTGTGTGCTCTTGAGCTAGCACCTCTCTGGGCCCCATCCTCATCTGAAGTTAGGGGGGAGAGGTCTGACTAGGAAGGTCTCAATCTATGTTAGACAGTGCCAGCACGTGGAGGGTCTGTGGTGTCCCGGGCTTATCAGGACACATACTGCACCCCACCGACGCTGCCTGAAGATCAGCCAGCATCAAGGACAGAGAAGACCCCAGACTTGCATATGCTGCACTCTACCCAGTAGAGACAGCAGGGGGCACTAGAGTGGTAAGACCCAAGGACAAATCCAGCCCCACATTCTTAGGAGCTGGGTTACTCTGGAAAAGTCACGTAGCTTTTGTGTGCCTTGGTATCCCCATCTGTAAAGTAGGGATCCTAGGAGCTCCTCCCTCCCAGAGCTGCAGTAAGGATCAGATAAGTGCTTGGCATACAGGGCTACATAAATGTTAGCTGTTGTTATCAGCCCATCAATACAAGCAGCGATGTAATTTGCACTAAAAATTAAGACATGTGCATTGGTGACAGGGCCCTCATTCAAGTCTACTCAAAATCAGAATCCAGGCTATGAGTCCTGTACTCTGTGACAAATCAAAAAGGAATTCTGCGGTGTCTGCTAGTGGCAAGGCCCCAGGATGACACCAAGCCATGGGGGGAAGCCTAAGAAGTGTGAGCCTAAGCAAACTTCTTACCCTGGCCTGACAGCCCCCCAAGTGCCTTGGTCTCCTCGTATAATACGGGGCTAACCACCTTTGCATCCCCTGCCCCTTGAACGGTTGGTGCGAGCAAAGCTGCCATGAACCTTCAAGCTTTATCCTGCCTGGGGCAGCGCAGGCTGAGCCCCCCACCCCCAGCCCAATAACTGGACAGAGCCGTTTGAGTAGAGTAATCCAATCTTTATTCTCTGTAAAGTGCTTAAAACGCAAAGAACAAGCTCTTCAGAAACAAGAACCGCAACAAGGAAGACAAACAGTGAAGCAAAACAATGTCTCCTGAGGCCTCCAACTAGGGCCAGGGGCAAAAAGACAGCATGTACAACTTGGGGTAGCTTGGCGGTTGCCTGGCAAGGCTGGGTCCTTTTCTCTTGGCTCTGCCCCTGGCCCTTCTGGATGTCTGCTGGCTCTGGGGGAAGGGACAGGATCAAGACTCTGAGTGACTCAGATGGGGCTTTCAAGAGAGGCTGAGGGAGGGGGAAGGGCACTGCTTTCTACCTCCAGGGACTCATCCCTACATCAAGACAGTCCCCCAAAATCACACACACACACACACACACACACACACACACACACACACACACCTCTCTCTCTCTCTCTCATACACACACTCACACACCATGTTTCTCCTCTCTCCAATGACACAGACCTCCAAAGGCAGACCCAAGACCTGAGAGGTCTTCCCCACCCACCTAGGCCTGCCACGGCTTTTAAAAGGGTCCCACGCTCTCACCCATCAAGGTTGCCCTTTGCCCTGATGCACCTGTCTGGAGGATCACCTGAAAGGTGGGAGGGCAGAGGTCAGACCCAGGGGCTGCCAGGCCAAGGGAGGCCAGAGGGGGAACATGGGACGCAGGACGAAGCTTCCTTTTAAAGTGCAACAAAGCCCAGTTAACTAAGGCAGCTGGGTGGGGAAGGCGAGAATAGCAGCTTGGCCAGCTGGCAAGGAGGGGAGGGTGGGGGGCAGTTGAGAACTTTCCTCCCCCGAGTGCAGCATCCCAGTGCCTCCAATGAGACAATCTGGCCAGGAGAGGAGGAAGAGGGCAGGCCAGCAGTAACTGGGGAGGGGAGAGAAGGGGGGCACCCAGCTCAGAATGAGACAGGAGGGCACTGAGCCACTTATTAATTCATGGAGTGAAGTGGGAAATGGGGGATGGTGTCAGACATTACTACCCCCTGCCCCAATTCAGATTTCCCCAGCCTGAGAATTCACTCAGGAGCTGGCCAGCGACCCATGGGTTGCCCCCCCATACCCCCTACTCTGCCCAAGGTTGGGGAGGTGAGCCAAAGGTGCCCAGAGCTACGCGGGCAGATGGCCAGGCCAGGGGCGGCCAGAAGGCTCTGCCCCCTCTTCTCTTGAGGAGTGGGGTGCTGGGTAGAAAAAGCCCATCATGGAAAGGGAGGCGGGGCAGGTGGACCTCAGTCCAGACCCCTGCCTGGGCCCCTCCCCACAAGGCACATTTTACATTTTAATGGTTTTTTTCTAAGTACAAACCCCGCTGGGCTGCAGAGTTTTGGCATCTGAACGGGTAAGCAGAGAACAGAGAAGCTTTCAAACATTAAAACCCAAACAGATCCAGGAAGAACCCCAGGGACAGGAAGCCTGGAACCAGAGAAAAACCTGGAGGGGGAGGGGGGAGATTACTCTCCAGGAGAAACAACAGAACCTGAATCTGCCCCCTGAATACAAGCTAAAGACCCAGGGCACACCTGCCATCCACAGCCCCAACTGTGCCTCCCCCCAAACTCAACTACAGGGCCTCACTCACACACTCACACACTCTCACACACACACACACACTGTGGGGACAGGGACATGCAGCCGCCTGGTGATGGATGAGCTGTGGGCTGTCAGGCTCACATTTTGTTTGGCAGCTTGTTTCCCAGGAGGTAACACTGGCAGTAACATGAGGGCACGGGAGTGGGAGTAGGGTAGCTCCAGCTGGAGTGGGGGATTGGGGGGGTAGGAACAACTGGGTTCAGAAAGGGATGAGGAGTATTCACTACCTCCCAGGTAGCAAGGTCCCCCCTTAACTGCCCCATGCTGTCCTTGGAAGAGTCTACAGTGCCCCCAAGCTCCAGCAGGCCCTACCCCCCATCCCAGATCTGGCCCTGGCAGCAGGGGGAGCTGAGGAGAGCAGAAATAGGGTGCCCTTTGGGGCCTTGACTCCTCCTCTGCCAGGAAAGACCCAGACTCCCCTATAAGGCCCTACAATTCCACCATAATCTCTTGGCTGGGAAGACTGCCAGCCTGCAGAGAGAGAGAAGGTCTTGTGTGTGTGTGTGTGTGTGTCTGTGTGTGTGTCTGTGTGTGTGTGCGTGTGTGTGTCCGCGCGCGTCCTCAGGGGAAGGACGAGAGGGGGCTACTTGAGGGCTACTTGGGGCCCCGGGGCCCTGGTGGGATCTGCAGCAGCGTCGGCGATGTCTCCATGATGCGCACCAGCAGCTGGTCGATGTAACTCTCCAGCTCATGCACGTGCTCGTCACGGCGGCTCAGCTCCCGCTCACGCTGCAGGAGCAGGGTGATGAGCTCATCGTGAGTCAGGTGGTAGTACTTGGCCGACTGGTCTGGCTGTGCGGGGTCCTGGTGATGAGTGGAGTCGAGGGCTAAGTGATGGTGGCAGGCCCTCCTTCGCCACCCTCCCCACAGGCACCAAGCAAACAGATGATGAAGGGTCCCTGGCCTCAGAGGGTTTCTGTTCTGAGGGGTCCCATCTAAGCAATGACTAAAACAGGGGACAGCACAGGCTGCAGGAGGGAGAGAGGGAGCTGGAGCAGCCACAAACAGGACAGGTAGGCCCTGTACACTGTATGCAGGCCACAGACACCACCCCCGGCCAGCATGTGCTAACGAGGCACATGGCACCAGACACGAGGGGCTGACGGGGGGCACAGAGCCAGTGGCTCTCAGAATGAGGATTGGGCCCCACACCTGATGCCCGAGGTACCACTACTGGCCCAGGGGCTCCCAGCCAGAAGGAGGTGACTGCCAGGCACAAGCAGGGCAGGGTGGGGCTCAAGCCCCCCACTCCCCCTCCAAGAGGTTCCCTTCTAACCCAACCCACTCACCTTCAGCTTTATCTTGGACTCCACTGTCTGGTCAGCCTGGGGGGCCACAGGTGGGATGCTCCCTGAGGTGACCGTTTTGAGCTTCTCCAACCCACTTGTCAGGGCTGAGCTCAGACTGGAGCGAGGTGGCTTCTTGTCTACAGCCCCCTCTGGGGGGGCTGAGCTGAGGGGCTTCACAGGGTGGGGGCTGGGGAGACAAGGGGAGAGCTGTCAGATGATAGCCTGGATGGGACAGATTTCAGAGGCTCTCTGATCCCCTCCATACCTGAACCAGAATCCTTATGATAACATTGAGTCCTAGCCCAAAGCCCACCCCAGAGGGCCCCTTCTTCCTCACACTTAGCCTAAAGGCTGCTTCTTGACAACGGGCACCCAGGATCCCAATTCTGCCTTCTGGGGCCGAACACAGCCCACAGGGAAGGGCTGCAAATGGCTCAAGCAGGCCGTCCCATCCCCTGAGCCTTCTATGTCCAGACTAGAGGCTCTCCACTCCCTCTCAGAAGACTCTTTATTGCCCTGGGGGCCCTGCTCAGGACACCCTCGTGAACCCTCCCTCTCCTTCCTCAAATGGGGTCTTCTGCAGGGCAATCATAACAAAAGTAATGACATTATTCAAGGTAGGAAGAGGCAGCCAAGCTTTAAAATTATTCTGAGATAATGCAAATAAAACATTCCTGGGGCAGGAAAAAACTTGGGACCTTTTGGAAACACAATCATGAAATCTCAGAAGGCACCTCAGGGACATCTAACCAAACGTTTAAAACAACACCCAAGTTAAATTCAACAAACATTTACTAGGAACCTACAAGTGTGTGCAGACAGTTCTGACAGGCTCGTGTTGTGTGACAGCAGGGGTCCACTGACACTAGGTTGCCTTAGAACTTCTGACCTTAACCCCATGAAGTAAGACGGAGCCGATTCCCCCCACCTTTAACTAGTGCTCTGCAATTTAAGTTCAGGATTTTGTACAGTTCATGACTCCGTTTTTAACTGTGTGGTTCTTTGAACAGATACTATTCTCAGGGTAAATGCAAAAGTTGTAACTCTTAAAGAGCGCGCGTCAGTGACTGTCAGAGATATCGCACTGGTCGCTGGTATGGGAAAAGCAAGTCCTCATCCCCAAATGTGCAGCAGGTGGCTGAAGCAAACAGCAGGGGGAACATCTACCCCTAACCAGCTTCATTTTAAAAAGAGGGAAAACAGATCAATGAACTAAACGTGCAAGCCAGCAAGTCGACGGGTGAACCGAGCTGCGGATGCCGTGGAGATGAGCGACGGTGGAAGCAGGGGAAGAGCTCCAGGAGAACCAAGAATAAAACCAGCCGCAGACGCCCCAAGTTCAGGGTGAGCAATCCATCTCTGAGGCATCGATGAAGTCTGGGGGGAAGGGACATGTAAGCACAGGGCCTTGGGAGGGATAGAGAGGGCATGAAAAAGGCGGCCAGGGCTGAAAATGTGGGCAACAGGAGCCTCAAGGGGTCATCCAATCCAGCCCCCCAAGAGGCGGGAGCAGCATAGCTCTGAGCCAGGGCCTCCCAGGCTGCCATCTACACAGAGCATCAGGCCTGAGTCAGGAAAACTCATTCCCCTGAGTTCAAATCTGGCCTCAGACACTGACTAGCTGTGTGACCCTGGGCAAGTCACTTCACCCTGTTTGCCTCGGTTTCCCTATTTGTAGAATGAGTTGCAGAAGGAAATGGTAAACCCCTCAGGGATCTCTGCCAAGAAGATCCCAAATGGAGTCAGAAGAGTCAGACAGGACTGAACAACCAAAAACAAGGTCCCTCCTGGGCTGAAGGGCCCCAGCCGGCCAGGTTTCCAAAAAACACTACTGCCTGTACTAACAGAGAACATCCAAGAGCAGGCTGGAGCCAGGAGCCAAGCGGGACATGGCAGGCCCAGGCCTCAGAACATCTCACCAATGAACAAGGCCTGTAGTGACCAGTCACACCCAGTACAGCCCCCTCCTCCGTAAGAGGGGGCCCGACTTCTGCCCCGTCAGCCGCAGGGCCGGGATGTGTATCAGGTGAGATGACTGGCCCCCACTCCGGGCCCTGCAGAGACCACACAGCTCCTGCCCTCGAGGAGCATGTGGGTGGGGGTGGGGCAGGGGCAGAACAGTCAATGAAGAATAGGAGAGGAAGGAATGAAAACAGCCAGAGGAATCATGGGGAGTAGGGGAGGGGGGATGGAGGGGTACCACGGCCTTGGCTGGTATGTGTGAGAGACAAGAGGCCAGCCCAGGCATGCTCTGGGCTCTTCCCACCAGGCCACCCTGCCTGCCCAAGATGTAGTGAAACCAGAGGGCCCCCTTCTCAACCCTCGGCTGAGGCTGCCGCGCACACACACTCAACGTGCGCGCGTGCACACACACACGCACACATACACGTTTTTCAGGTACTCTTAAGGGCATGAGAAAATGATTCCATTTTAATTTCACCGAGAAAACTGGTGACAGCATTACTTGTCCAAAAATGTGGCCAAGGACAGTGACCGTGTTCTGCCTCCACCCACATTTTCAAGGCATCGTGACCCACGTGACCCAGTGGATACAGAGCCTGCCTCAAGGTTAACAAGACTGGGCAGGTTCAGGTATCAGCTCTCTAAGCTGTGGCTGCCCAATGCCCAGAGGGAGGCTCTCTGGGGGGGCTAATATGAAATATTAACATTGTCTTTGTCATTATCTTCACTCAAGACAACCCACAAACAACAAAGCTCTGATCTGTAGCATTTGCAGATTTCCAATTTCTGACTATAAATGTTCCCACTGAAAATTTAACAATTTGTTCCCTGGAGCAGAACTGGCTCCAGCACAGCCCTGTACATATGACCCTAGGCAAGTCACTTCACCCTGTTTCCCTCAGTTTCCCCATCTGTAAAATGAGCTGGAGAAGGGAACGGCAAACCACTCTGGGATCTCTGCCAAGAAAGCCCCCAAATGGAGTCACGGGGAGTCAGACACGACTGAAATGACTGAACAGCTGGACGGGGGCAGTGTCCTATGGACAGAGAGCAGGTTTTGGGACGAGGAAGAGCTGATTCGGAGCCCCACGGCTCAGTGGGCTCAGTGCTCCAGGCACTGCACAGGGGAGGGAGGTGGCTCCTCACCCAGGAGGGCCAATGAAATCAAGGCTCCTGGCCCCCTCCTTACTAGAATGAGAGGACCAGGGAATGCTGCCAATGTGGCCTCCCTAGATTTGAGGTTCCTGTTTTTAAATGGTGTGAACTCAGCTATCAAAGCTGGCTCTTGGGCTCCCCAGGAGACTCAAGACACAAGGGAAATGTGAGTAACTCTTTAAAACTCCTTGTGCTGGCCTTAGTCAAAGGTGTTCACGCTAAGACGTGGCCAGTGAGGGGCTGCAGGGCTGAGTCTAAGAAGCCATTAATGGTCCAACAGAAGCTTGGAGTAGGTAGGAAATCTCCCCCAGAGCCTCCAAGGGCTCTGTGCTTGGTCCCGGCTCTGCTTAAGATGTTTAACAATGACAATAAAAGCCTATGGCCTACACCAAGTTGATTTAATCTGCAGATGACATTAAGACCAAATCTGTCCTGATCCAAAAAGCTCCCCCACAGACTACAACACTGAGCTGAATCTAATGGAGAGAAAGGTAAAATCTTACATGGGTTCAAATAATCACCTCACTGGGACCAAAGAGCAGATCTGAAAAAGACTGGCTTTTAAAGGCTAACAGCCTGATTTGGGGTAGCAGTGGGGTGCGACAGCTGGAAAAGTTGGGACAAGCCCAGGCAGCACTTGGGCCACCTCTGGAGGATGCAGACCGTGTTTTAGAAGGGATGCTGATAAACTTCAGAACATGCAGGGGAAGGCACCACAGAATCTTGAGGGACCTTGAAATGAAGGCCTCAGAGGACAAAGACCTGGTAGAGAGAAGACTGGAGGGCATGTGAAGGCCTCTGAGTTAAAAGCCAACAGCAGAAACTGCCCATGGAGACACACAGGCTCCCCATCAGGAAAACAGTAGTAATAGCTAGATTTAAGTGGTGCTTTCAGGTTTGGAAAACACTTTACAAATATGAGCTCGTCTGAGCCCCACACCAACCCTGGAAAGTGGGGGCTGCTCCATTGTACAGAGGAGTAGACTGAGGCTGAGAGCCCTGAGTGACTCATCCAAGTTCCCCCAGCTAGGAAGCATCTGAGGCTGGACTCCCTCTACCAGCACCTTGGTCACTGGAGTGACAGGCTCCAGCCCCACTGAAAACAAGCAGAGATTCCCAATGGCGCGGAGGCACCACCCAGTGGCCGTCGCCGAAACTGCAACCACAGCGGGAGAAGCCAGGGCGGTCACAGAGAAAGGTTTTGGGGAAATGGAAGCCTCGAATTCGAATTCTCACGGCCACTTACTCTCTGTGTACCCTGGACAAGTCTTTTCCTTTCTCTAAGTCTCATTTTCTTCCTCAGTGAAATGAGGGCTCCCTAAATTCTATGACTTTAACAGATTCTGCGCAACCACAAGACCATCAGTCGCACTGCAAGGAGGTGGGATTGTTCAGGGTTTGCCTCGGATGAGGCTTCGGTCACCTGTGATGCTAATGCAACACCACCCCATTCATTCCAGCAGCTCCCCATCACCTCCAGGAATACCTAGAAACCTCTTCAATATTGGGGTCTCAGATCCTCCTCTAGGCCCCCCGGATCTGGGCTTTCCCTCTCTCCTGTAGCCCCCAACCCTCTTAACTATCCTGCTTTCTGTCCCTTGGTGAGTTCCTTAAGTCTTTCTTTGCATCCCTGGCAGACACTCAATAAAGGCTTACTGACCAACTTACTGATTTCTATCCCACTAGGGCAGAAAGAGGGCAGCTAGATATCCCCACAGAGCACAGAGACCCGCCTCAAATTCTGCCTTGGATACTGCCCAGCTGTGTGACCCTGGGCAAGTCCCTTCACCCCATTTCCTCCTCTTCCTCATCTGTGAAATTGGCTGGAAAAGGACATGGCCAACCCCTGCAGCATCTCTCTCAGGAAAATGCCAAATGGGGTCATGACGAGTCAGACATGCCTGAAAAACCGGACAAGGGAGCCGTGGAAGAGCGAGCTAGACGTGGAGTCCCCTGGATCCTGGGTCTCTCCCATGATATACTATTTGAAAAACTGGGAGTGACTGACTGAAAGCCTCAAGGGATCCTGGGCATGGCGTGGTCTAACCGTTCACTTTAGGAGGCTGACAGGCGTGGCCAAGGGCCCCCCCCCCCCAATAAACGGCTCCTTCTAATGCCAGCTCCGCTCCATGGCCAGGTCCTGGAAGCTGATGGAGCCTCCATCCTCCACCTTCAAAGTGAGGGACCCCAAGAGAAGGTGTTCAAGGCTCCTCCGAGCTATACCTCCAGGACCATCCCACTGACTCCACTTTACAGCCAAGGTTCTGAGAGATCAGACTGCCTAGCTACCAAGGGCCTGCGGCCAGACAGGACACTGGGCCCAGGGCTCTGCCCACTCCATGCTGCACCATATTCATCTTGAAAGGAAGATGGCAGAATGGGCAGCTTTATCTGTTCTGTTTTCACTTTTCTAGTCAAGAAAGAAGATCCTATGTCTCAGGGGAAGGGGTGCTGGAAGAGGGAGAAAAGGGATCTTAGTTCTTTTCGCCTGGTTCTCTGCACTTTTCCACCAGCCTGCTCAGTCCCTGTGATGGGCAAGTTCCTCTTGGGAAGGTCCAGTTTCAGGAAGGTCCCCCACCAGTCATGCTGACTTCTATCCGGGCTCAGTGCCTGACTCTCCCGACTGTCTCAACTTGCTTTCCTCAAACTTTTGGCCTTATTTACTGGTTTACTTTTGTGCCCTAATGTGGTTATAGCGGCCACAGCCAGTCCAGACGTAGCTGTCATCACAGTGCCTTCTTCCTCCCTTTGAGTTGTCTTCCCTCAGTAAGCCCCTCAAGGAATATTATTTTCCCTTTGGAGTCCAACCGACTGACCCAGGCTCCACACAATGCCTGGAACAGAGAAAGGACTAATTTTCATCTAAGGAAGCCCAGTTGGCAATGGAAGAAGTCGGGCAGAGGGGCCTCTACCATCTTCTGGACTAAGCACAGTACCGGAGTGGATGGTCCTGGCTCTGTATGGCCTCGCCACAGTCACCCTGCACCAGGCTCTCATTTCATCCACCTCATCTATCTACCTCTAACTCACGAGCCTCCAGGATCAAACAGAGGCCCCCAGGGTTCCACAGCCTCACCTCCTTCTGCCTTTCCAGCCTATGCCTTACTCCATTTACCAACTCTTGCCCCTTCAACGGCTAGTCCCCATGCCTGGGATGCTCTCACTCTTCAGCTAAGAGGCGGGAAGCCTCTCCCTGTCCCCCGTGTGCTAGAGCTGTCCCTCTGAGATTGACACCATCTCTAACTTGTTTACACGTCATCTCACTGGTCTGCGAGCACTTTCCTCACATCACCACCACTGCCTGAGACACAATAAATGTCTGACTGGCTGACTAAAATGGGGATCCTATCTTCTCCCCCACCGGGTTGGCACGTGGACCAAAGGAAATGCTGTGTGTCAGTCGGTCGGTAGACATTTCTCAAACACCTAGTCTGTACCAGGAACTGGGTTCACAGTCCAATGGGGGAACCCATGCAAACGCCTATGTACAACCAGACACAGACAGGATAAAGCAGGAGCGATCTCGGTGGGATGGCTCTACAAAGAACCTAGTTATAGGGGAGTTTTAAATTTTGGTCTAAATCTCTAACTTCAGTGGTGTATGTGCAAATCTCTCCCAATGCAGATCAGAAACTTGCCTTGTAACGGAGGAAGGCCTGGGGTCCTAAGAAGCTGGCTCAGGGTCCTGAAGCCACTCATTATAAATGTGCCCATCTGAGGCAGAGCCTGGAACCAGGCCTTCCTGACTGTAAAGCTTGCCCCCTCCCCTCACACCACGATTCCTCTCTATCATGGATGTGAGATGTAATTAGACATCCAAATGAAAGGAACCCTAAAGATCGATTCAGCCAAACAGATGAAGATGACTGTTACTGGGGTGACCTCCACACCTGGACCAGCTGGGCCCCAAGAATGAGGAAGGCCCTGGCAGAAGATCAAGAAGGATGGAGAGACCCGCCTGTGGATATACCTTCTGAATCAGGAAAGTGGGTACATAAACATGGAGCCTCCTTCCCCCATGGGGGCTGCTGGGAGGGAACTACATGGTCAACCTTAAAGTTCAACACAGACAAAAGGGATCCCTCCCATTTATGACACCTCACTTGGAGGCTCAGAAAGGCGATTCAGAAGTCGTCCCAGCCAACTCCAGCCCACTTCCAAACCCTGCAACCCAACCTCTTCCCCCATCCCCCAGAACCCAAGCCGCACCCTGGCACCCTGGCTTTCCAGAAGCAGGCCCCCACCTTTTCTTTGCCCTGGATGTGTTTCTCATGTCTTCCCCCAGAAGAGCATAAGCTCCCTGAAGGTAGGGCTACCCAGCGTGCTGGTATCTGCATGTACAGTTCCTGGCACATACATGACCTTAATGAAAGCCTTTTCTTGCAGGCATCTGTACAGGTGAAGACAGTCGGGGGAGAGAAGCCTAAGGATTCACAGAAAGACAGAGCCGCTCCACCAAGGAAAAAGAGTCGGGTGGAACAGCATCACCACCTATTGGGCTCTCATAGCACTGCTCCTCGAGATCTGAAAGTCAGCCATTCCCCAGTTCTTGGGACCACAGGCACCCCTTAACATCTGCCTTGGCCACTGCCCTGCGGTATCTGCCCTGTCAATCTGCTGAAGGCCACAAACTCCCCTCTCCTGACAAGGCCACTGATGATCCCATGTGAATGATTCCTGGCCCCTCCCACCCGACAACACTGCCCAGAAGCTCCTACAGGGACCACAGACCCTTCTGGATTTGGGTCCATTCCCCTCTCAATCCACACCTCCTCTACTCTAGGTCCCTCCCTTCGGCCTGTCCTGCCCTCAGGATTCCTGCTCTGGCCACACACAGATGGCGCAGTCTAGCCCAGCCCTCTCCCCCTACACTTTATACAGGTACAGACAATGCTGAGGATCTGCCTAGGAGGAGCCCCATGTTCTGAGCAGCAGCCACAGCCCCCTCCCCCCCTGCCCCTCACCTGGCGCCAGGCTGGCTGGAAGGCTCCTCAGCTGGTCGTGTCTCCAGGGGCAGAAGCGCAAGCAGGGTGGCAGGGGTCTCGATGCCCCACTGCGGGTTCGAGGAGCCCTCGATGGGTGAGGGGAACTCGAAGGGGCCTCGGGTTGCGGGGAAGTCCACCAGGGCCGGGGTGGAGGAGGATAAGGGCCGGATTCCATGCAGAGAGAGGGATTCTTGGCCAGGCTTCCTGCTCACATTAGTGGCTGGGCATGGAGAAGGGAGAGGGGGAGGGAGGGGAGGAGCAGAGGGGGTGTCCTGAGGGGCCACAAGTTCTAGGCTGGGAGATCCTGAAGGAGCTTCAGACCCAGCAGAAAGCTGGGCTTGGAGGACAGTGGAAGCTGGGCTCCCTTCAGGTAAAGAGGGGCTCAAAGTGCCATCATCATCATCGGAACCCCAGAAAGGATCTTTCTCTAAACCAGTAGTTGCCAGGGGACCAGGGGGCTCAGGTTTGTCTTGGAGGGTCCCTGACATGCCAAGGAATTGAGACTCTGCTTCCTGAACTGCCCAGAAATGCTGGCTCTGGCCAGCTGTGTTCTCTGATGTGAGTGTTGGGGAAGGGACCTCCAGGACAGCTGGTGGAGACCTGGGCTCAGGGACCAAGGGAACTGCATCCCAGCAGCTGACAGAGCCCCCTTCCGAAGCATGTTGGTCTGGACTGTCTGCAGAGGGGCAGTTCTCAAGCTCTTCCACACCCAATGCACCCCTCTCCATCTTATCCTGGGAGCCAAGAATCGGCAGGCCTAAGAAGATATCTTCGACATGTACTCTGCTCAGCTCCCCTGGGCTCATCTCTTTCTCTTCATTCTGGGAATTCATGGGTGTGAAAAGGCGTGGTGGCTTGGGTGGGGGTGTCCCAGGCTCTGGTGCAGGGGACCCCACCTCTCTGTCAGGGGGTAGTGAGAAAACGTCTCTGCCCATGTCTCCTGGAGAGTCTGGATGTGGCCCTGGGGATCCTGGCTCCCGAAGGTCAAGTGGTTCACCCAGAGCTCCCCAAAGGTTCTCTTCTTGCTCCCAGCTTCTCTTTGGGATGGGAGGGGGGCTCTTAGACATAGGAGGGATGTTTACCACCTCTGGTGACCACAGATCAGTAATCACATTCAACTCTTGGAAAAACTGGCTTCCCCCAGCCCCAGGCTCTTCTTCAGGTTCGCTGGATGCCTGGAGGCTGGGCACTCTCTCCAGCTGGCTGCTCACTCTTCTTAGGGCACTGGGACAAACAGCCTGGGTGGCTGCTGGGTCTTGGTCTGCTTTCTGAGGCTGGGAGAGGGTCTCTCCCTCTTCTGGCTCCTGGCTCAGTGAGGGCCACTTGGTTGACAAAGAGGGGCTGGGTCCTTGAAATACAGGGGGCTCCCAGAGAGCAGAAGTCACATTCCAGCTATCAAGACTCGGGGGTCCAGAAACCTCAAGTACTGATGCTGAGCCTCTTCCCCCTCCCCTGGGATCTTCTCGAGACTCTGCTGTGTCCATGTCATCGCTGCTAGTCCGGGACACTCCCAATGCCCCCGTCTCTGCAGCTGGAGCTGAGAATCCATGCCCAGCATCGGGGGGCAGCCTGCTGGCAGCAAAGGCGTTGAAGGTGTCGTCCCACTCTGGCAGGGAGGGCGCAGTAGGGGCCGCTACCAGCGAGCCACTGGGGAGAGAGCGAGCAGGTGAAGCATACTTTAACGCTTTGTCCCCCACGAGCTCCTCAAAGAAGGGGTTGCTCTGCAGGGAGGGGAGGAATGGGTTGGTAGATCCCAGACATCTGGGGGAGGGTGCAGGGAGGGTAGCAAAGGCGGTGGCAGCAGCGGGTGCAAAAAGGTTAGTGCTTAGCATGCGAGCAGCAGTAGCAGCGGGAACAGGGAGGGAGCAAGGGAGGCTGCCCGGAGGAGGCGGCACAGGCGCATCTGGGCCAGGTTCTACCTGAGGAGACACGTCCAGGCTGCGGAAGGAGACAAAACCACGGGCCTCCTGGTTAATGTCTGGTCCTGCTGCAGACCCACCCATACCAATGAGCATGCGCACACATCTGCACACACTCACATGCACATACACACACGTGCACACACTCACAGGCACATGCACACACATGCAAACGCACACACTTAGGTACCTACAAGGTCAGGGCTGTGGGGAGCTGAGTGTAGACCCAAACGTGTCCAAAACCCCTCCAGAACCCAGGGCCCAGAGCAAACAATCCAGCTCAACTGTCAAGCCAGGTCAGGCCAGGAGAGAAGCCCCCTTGAGGCTGGGCCAAGTGAGACATCCATGGTGAAACACCAGGATCTCTGGTATCCACAAATCAGCATTTACTGGGGGAGCTGGGGATGGCAACAGGAAAGGGCACCCACCTCCCCCAGCACAGGGCACACACACAGAACACTGTTACAAATGCCATCAACTCCCTAAGAGAAGATGGAGCAGCTGAGCTTCTAGCCCCCAAAGTAATGTCTCTGCCCAGGTCTGGCCCAAGAGGGCCTGAGGGATCACCCTCCTCCCCCCAGGCCAAGGAGAGCCCAGAAGCACAGGGCTATCACAAGACAGCAGACCGTGGCTGGAAGAGGCCTCAGGGGTCACCCAGCACGACCCCCTTAGGCTGTTTCTCAGGGCCTCTTGTAAAGGACCCAGTTCTACAGAACCAAGCTCAGTCATCCCCAAAAGGCATCCACTTTCCCACCCGACCGTTCCACTATGGGACAACCTCTTCTGTCTGAATCCTGGGGAAGAAACCCTCTCTGCCCATGCAGGGACGACTGGGCAGCTTAGAAACCTTCTGTCCAGCTGCCCAAACAGATTAAAACATCATCGGGAAATGTTTGAGCAACTAGAAATACAACACAACATGGAAATATGGATTTGGGGCTTTCTACATCTATGTGTGGTCCTTCTACCTGAGTCTCCTAGAGCACTGAGGGAGTTTAAACATCTATCAGTCAGAACTAGGGCGGATCAGGGGCAGGCCCTTCAGCACCACAGCTCAGGGAGAGCTCCCTGTCTGTCATTTTTACACAACACAAACTGCTAGACCCATTGTGGGACAAGCACCATGGGTTATGGGATGAAGGCCTGGCCTGAGTCCAAAAGGGTCACTGGACAAGCCCTTCTCTCAGTGTCCTAGCCCCCCAAGGCCATCCCACTTTGCTGGGCAGGAGCTCCCTCACCCAGGGAGATCACAGGCCCTGGGGCATTCAGACCAGAGCCTAAGCCTGAAACCACAGTGATATGGCCCTCCAGTCTTCCCCTCCATATACTTAAGGCACCTCCCAGGCCCTAGTGGCCCAGATTCCTAGACAATTGGTTTCTTTGTGATCTATGCATATTTTTATGCATTTAAAAGCACTGCTCTGAGAAGGGGTTAACAGACTTCATCCCAATGCCCCTGAGGTTGGGACACAAAATGGAGACTACCTGGGCCAGAAAGGACAAAGGTCAGAGATGGAGGAATCCAGACCTCGTCTGGTCCAATCCCCTCATTCTGTAGAGGAGGGAACTGAGGTCCAAGTCTATAAAGCAGTTTTCTTATACCACCTTGTATTATTATCCCCATTTTACAGATGAGGAAACTGAAGGTAAACTGAGTTTCCTAAAACGGGGCCAGTCAAGTCAACTCAGGGTTACCCCAAAGTCATAGACTCTGAGGTAGAAATGACAACATCATGGGCTCTGGTCTGGGCTCACCTGGACAAATCCCTGTCCTATACACCCTGTTCAGGCTCCAAACCTGGGGTCTGTCAAGTTGGTGTATTATTTAAACCAACTCCGATGACTGTACTTGTAACCCTTGGTCTTCTATGCTTTACAAAACATCTTTCTGGGAAGGGACCAGAAGCTTCGTAGTCTGCCTGAGCCCTGGCCCAGTTGGATGAGACCTCAAGGATCTCATAACTGACACCCCTCTCCCCCCATCTCACTGGCAGATGGGACAGCAAGGTGTGACAGGTGGGAGGGCCAGCATCAGGGGGATCCAGGTCCTAATCCCACCTCTCACACTGACTAGCTGTGTGTCCAGGGTGCAGACATCTCCCCAAATCATTGTGAACCTCCAAGACCTGAGAAAGGCCTAAAGCCTGGACTGGTCAATTAGGAGAGACATTTTTGGCCCACTCCAAGCTGAGCCTACCATAATGCTTTGCATGCTCTGGCATAACAGTCATGCTTCACTTTGCTGTCTAAGTGAACTCGAAGCCCCTTCTCACGTCAGCAACCACAAGGCCAGATGAAGCTGACCAGGAGCATTCTTCAGCTTATGACCACTAAGGACAAGATGCCCTGACCCAGACACTATGTTGAGTAATGGGACTTTTCTGTTTTCTTATGTTATATATGTCATGTTAATGGTCAAAGAAACACACATCCTGGATCTATAATTTCAATCGACACCCTGTATTGTATTTACAACCTATCCAGTTAAGAAATTCCCTTCTCCTATCATGGTTAACCATATGGAGACTATAATTTGGTTGACACGGGCATCTAGAGCCAGGAAGGAAGGGTGGGGTGAGGGGGAATTGCTCTGAAGATGTGAGGTCTCTTCTGTCCCCCCTTGGGTTCACTCTCTCACATGTATGCTCTGCAAGCTCACAGGCAGCTTAACTGTGTTTGATTTTCTTCAGAACGAATTTCCCAACGGCTGAGAGAGGGAAAGTCATGCACCACTGAGCCTGTTTTGTGAGCTGTAAAATAAGGGGCCCAGCCTTCATGGCCTCTAGGGTCCCTCTTATAGCCCCAGGAAACCCAAAGGGCCAGCTGGAGTGGAGTTTGACATCTAAGTGACCAGTATTTTGATGGGGCCTTTTCAGAAGAACAGGGAAGGCTGGGGAGGGGCCCAGAGTCCCCTCAGTACAGCTCTGATGAGGGGCTATGGCAAGACTTGACCACCCACTCTCTGGAGATGTCAGGGAAGTGCTCTGGAAGCCTCCTGGTGACACCTGAATGGGCCAGATCCAAGGGTCCCAGGATGAGGAGTGGGACGGACACCTCTCCACCGTTCCCTCAGTGTTAGTGCTGGGAGAAAGAGAAGCTGGGTTACAGATTGGGCTTCTCTAAGAGGGGCAGCTTCTGGTCCTTTCCCAGCCAAGCACAAAGCACAGAGCTCTCTTATCTACTGGAGAAGGAGAGGGAGAAGGTGGGTATCAGAATTTTCAAGCTGGGGGAGACCTTACAGGTCAATTGGCCCAACCCTGATAGAGCTGGAACCAGCCTTGACCCCACCCCTCAACAGCAAAGCCCCAGTCCCACTCCTCATCCTACCTCAGCCTGGTTCAAGCCTCAGTCCTAAGGGCAGGGCTGGAAGAGAGCTGGGCCCTCCACCTCCTTAGTTAGCCCCTCTCTCCCACACACACAGGTGCTGTCCCGACCCAGCAGTTGTCCAAACAAGCCCCTGCTTGTCAGGGGGCTGGGGCCACCTTCTCTCCCCTGACTTGATGTCATCGTGCTCCCTCCTTACCTTTGGTACCACTCTCCTAGCCCATGAATGAGTCACCAGTTTGGGGATGGGGATGAGGAGGAAGGGCAGGACAGGGCCAGGTAGCAGTGAGGAGGGAAGGAGAAGGAAGATGAGCCACAACAGGGCCTCGTCAGTGCCAGCCCTACCTCACCAGGAGATTCGCACAAAGCTGTTGGTATGGAGTCAGGAGTTGGCACCTTGAGAGGGCTCCCTGAAGGCTCTATCCTGGCCATTCCCCTGCCTCTGAGGGCAGAACCTAACTGGTCCCAGGCTCCCCAAATGGAAATTTTCCTGTCATTAATTTGGCACAGCTCTGTCAAAGGCCCTCTGGGTGACCCCAAGGGCTGGACTTTGGCATCACAAAGGCCGAAGACATTGCTATGGGGCCCTCTTGGAGCCTCAGCCCTAGGCTAGTACAGTCAACTGCCACTGGATCCCCTCTGGGCCCCTGGCCATTCTGTACCCAGCACCAGGCCCCCCCACTTTCCCCTCAATACATTCATGTATAGAGCTGCCAAATAAATCTTCCTCAAAGCCCCTACCCCCAGGTATTCCCCTTCTCATTACCCCAAAGACGGAGCCAACATCTGAGGCCCTCTCCAAGCTCATCTCTGACTTCCCCTCACCCCCATACTGTGCTCACTCCGATTTCCAATGCCCTGCTCACAACAATCAGTCTACGCTTCCTTGGGGATCCAGCCCAAGTCCATGAGATTGTGCCCTGATCCCCCAACACTTTCCCTCCCAGAGTCAGTAGCACTGACTGGATATCAGGGGGGTACAGGGAAAGGATGTCTGGAGTTGGTACCAGAAGTCGTGTGACCTTAGGCCAGAAATGAGCCTCAGTTTCCTCATCTGTAAAACGGGGACCAGAAGACTTGTACAATCAGCGCCATGAGCTTGTGGCAGGCAGCGGAGGGGGTGGGAGCCCTTGGAAGTGTGGCCTCCCAGACAGAATCCTCCAGGGGATAAGAGGATGAAGGACCCTGGAGACAGACACGTCACCATGAAAATCCTTCCTTCCCTCCATTTTACAATTAAACCTGTTTCTTCCCCTGGGATCGCAGAGAGGGCATAGGAGACTGCAGGTTCTGAATATCCCATCACAAAGTCCAACAAACCAACATTTACCAGCACCTGCTAAACACAGGCACCCCAAAGGAAGACGAGGGCAGTGCCCCATCTTCAAGGAGGGTTCAAGGATGCCAATGGGGCAGAGAAGCTTGTAGCTCTTGGGCTGGAGCCCCCACTCCCCACACTGGCAGCTGGCCTGAGCTCCAGGCAGTGGGTAAAGTCCAATGGCTTCAAAGATGACCATGTGGGCCTCTCTCAGCCCCTCAGGGAGCCCAGAGCTGGGGGAAGGTGGGAGTCACATGGGTTACATTAGTACAAGAAAATCCAGGGGCCAAAAGAAATATAAACAATGAGAGAGAGAAGTCAGGGAGGGCTTCAGGAAGGAGGCAGCAATCTGCTGCCCCTCCCCCAGGGGGCTTTGAGACTGAAAAGGACCCCAGACACCACTGCCCAGGAAGGTGAGGCCTGGACAAGCTCACCAAGAGATAGGGGCATGGGAAGAACTCAAAGCTAAAGCCTGCCTTCTTCTCTAGATGGACTGAGGCAATCTGGCCAGGGACAAAGCTGGGCTTTCTGAGGCATGGAATATAAGGGAGAAGGCCAGGCTCTCCCCTGCCCAAACTCCACTTCCTGCTCTGGCAGCAGCTGTTCAGGGCACAAGGGGGCACTCCTGCCCAGAGATGGGCACAAATCACCCATCAGCACTCTCTCCCTCCCTCTGCCTCTGGGTCAGGCTAGGCTGCAGCAGCCTAGACCCTGCCAGAGGAAGGCGATTCAACAGCAGAAGTGCCAGGTGCTGGGTCCCCATGACTTGAGCTCACACGTCCTATGGGCCCCCATGGTAAACTGATGCCCACCACCCTCGGAATAAGGGATCTATCTTCCCTTCCATCCCTGCTGCCTGTTCTCACAGGCTAACAGACCCAAAGCTTGAAGGACCTTAAAGGCCCCTGAGTCCAACTCCACTTCATCTTACAATAAAAAGAACTCAGTCAGTGGGGATCTAAGGCAGGATTCAGGTTTTCCTAACACTCCTTCCAGCCTCTGACCTGGCTAGGTCTAGGCCATCTCCCAAGACCTTCCATCTCTCCTCAATTCCTCAGGGTCAGTGCAGCAACAGAAACCAAGCTCAAGCCTCACCTTCATCCAACTTCCAGAAAAAACAATCTCTGGTCCCAGAATACTGCTCCCTACTCCTTTCCCTCCTAACATGCCCCCCAGGCTCTCCCCATATTCGCAGCCTCACCTGAGCTGTCAGCCCTCAGCCCCATCAATTCTCCTACCAACAAGGGGCTTAGGCCCCCAAAGCAGCGCTAGAGATGTCGGCTACCTGCACAGGAATGGGGTGCAGAGACTCATGAGCATCCGCAAGGCTTTTCATCTTTCATCATTGTCTCTGAACATATCCTCCCCACTGCTTCCCCAGCAAGGTCAGAACACCATCCTCACGCCCATCTTCCCCATCCTCACGCCCATCTTCCCCATCCTCTCTCTCTCTCTCTCTCTCTCATACACACAAATACACACACACACACACACACACACACACACACAGCAGGGAGACAGGCCAAGCAGCCAGGGAGGAGGAAGCCAGTGTCCCCACTTTGGCCTGTTTGTAGACTTCAGGCACCCAGGTTCAGGCCCGGCCCTTTGGGCAGTAAGTGAGGTGCCCTGGAACCCTAACAGGGACCTGTCCTGATGGGAAGCAGACACTTCCTTTCTGGGGAACTGGGAAGGCTGTAATGGGACCAGGCCCAGAGCAGACAAGAAAAATATCAGGGCCACCTCCTGGGAGGGCCTTGGGCAAACAATATTATCAGTTGCTTCCTACACAGGGAGCCCTCCCCACAGCCACAATCCCACCTCCAGATCCTGGAGTGGGATCCCAGGCAGGGCTGGTGAGTAAAGAGGACCAGACCCTGTCCCCTGCTGTGCCAGGGAAGGGGGGTGGGGGCCAGGGGCTTCCAGGCTCCTATCCAGCCTCTGCCCATGGGTGAGGGGACACAGAGGTGGGCAGGGCACACTGCTCTACACTGTCTGGATGGACTACAGCTGTCAGTGCTGAGCACCCAGACCTCCAAGAAGGATGTGGCCATGGGGGTAAATCAACATCATATTCTATAGTCTCAGAGATCAAGAACTCCCATGGGTTTCTAGAGCATGGGCTAAAGCTATTAGAGATCTATTCCCCCTCAATTTTAGAGAGGAGTAAAAAACTGGGAACTGACAAGGGGAAGGAAGTGACTGGCCCAAGGTCACTCAGGCAGTAGGCAGTAGACCTCAGGCTTGAACCCAGGACCAGCACTCTACCAGACCAAGCCTCCTGAACAAAACAGCCCCTCCAAGGAGGAGGAGCCAGGACTTCTGGAGACAGAGGCAGCCCCTGATTACATCAGCCCAGAGATGGGCTCTAAGAACCCCGTGTGGCCTGCCCTGACCCTTGAGGGCCCCTGCAGCCTCACCCCTGGGCCACTCCCCACTGCTGCCAGGATGGCTGACAACCCCGAGGTCTCACCTGGGCTTCTGGGTGTGCTCCTTGCCTTCTCGGGAACCAAACCAGCCGCTCCTGCCTTTCTCCTCCCCACTGGATGAAGGGTGGGGGGAAGCCCCCAAGGCCAGCCCCATCTTCTCCCCGAGGGAGCCCCTGCGGCCGGCCCCATGGTGGTGATGGTGGAAAAGACCCATGCGGGGCTTACGCTCGTCCTTCCTCAAGTCTTCTCTCTCTGCTGGTGTGGACGAGAACACTATGGGCGTGGCCACCTGGACAGGCTTCCCCTCAGCCCTCCGAGCCCCCTCCTCCTCTCCAGCCCGCGCTCCAGACTCCTCTCTGCCCACACCTGCTGCAGCCACCGTCTCAGAGCTGCCCCAGGGGGCCGTGTCCAAGGGTCCTGCGCCCTCCTCCGCCCGTCGAAGGGAGAGGCTGTGGAGGGCACCGGCCGAAGGGAAGGGGCCCGAGATGGAGGCGCGGTGGGCCGGCAGGGCAGGCGGCTCGTCATTGTAGACATGGCTCCCGTTGATGCAGAGGGAAGAGCCAGAGCCGGGGTCTTGGCCGGAGCGGGGCAGCCCCGCCTGCACCTGGCTCACTTCATCACTGTAGGCCCGCTTGTGGCTGGGCAGTTTAGGGGATGGAGCTGAGTCCCTGCCTGGAAGGAGAAGAGAGACCCAGTGCTGGGGGAGGGGGAGGGCATGTGGAAGGAGAAGAGGAGGAAGGATCACCTCTGGCCTCCCGTTCACCTCCCCCTGCCCCTACCTCTGGATCAGACTGGGGGTGCCCTGAGGGCAGGGGCTGTGTGCTCCATGAAACCAGGGTGAGGAGAGCACTCTCAGGTCGGGCCAGAGCTATGTGTAGGCCCCCACCCCAGGGCACTCTGCCCAGCTCCTGGGGTATTCGGTGGGAAGGAGGCCGTACCCACCCCAGGCCATGCGTATCAGGCCCCACTCCACACCCCGCCCTACCACCCCAGGCCCCACCCCAGGCCACACCCAGCACCATGTGCATCAGGCCCCACCCCCCACGCCCCACTCACCCCCTTCCGTGGAGAGCCGGCTGTGGCGGCTGGGGGAGCGGGTCAGGTACTCGGAGCCAGGCCAGGCCAGGCTTCCGCTGGCCGAGGAGAGCGTGCTGTCTGAGCCCAGGGAGGTGTTGGACTGCGTCAGCGAGGACTTGCGCAGCTTGTTGCGGAGGAAGAAGGCCTTGGCCTTGGCCTTCTTGCTGGAGCCGCCCAGCAGCTCGGGGTCGTCCAAGGCGCTGCTCGGGATGATGGCCGAGGCCGACTCCAGCTCATACTTCTTCTTGCCCTTCATCTTGTCCCGGATCTTACCAAAGGGCGAGCGCGGCTTGTCCTTCACGGACAGGTCGAACATGCTGGCGCTCAGGTTGTTGCGCGTAAACTGGACGGTGACCTGGATCTCCCCGCGTTCCTTCTCCTTCTTACCCACCTTGGAGTGCAGTTTGTACCACCTGCAAGGGAGGGGACAGGGCAGAGCACAGGTCAGAGCTCCGGCCACCCCGGAGCCCGCTGCCGGGCCGGGGCTCCGGAGCCGCCCGCTCTGCCATACTCAGCTCCCTCTGTCCAGCAGGCTTTAGGCCCAGTGGCTTCCATTCCCCACCCCCTCACAGACTGGGACGTCCCACACCCCCTATCCAGGCCGGATAGGCCCACATTTTTCCGGGTTTGAATCATCTCTGCCCAGCCCAGAACCGTTCTAGGACCAGGCCCTCATAAGCCAAGGCAAGAATAGCTGGGGGAAGGGGGGGATAGCCCCCAACCAGCAGCCTTTCATTTCCTGGTGTCCCAGGAATCTCCATTCCCTTAGCACCTGCTTGGCTAAGAGACTGGCTAGGGGGGCGGCTAGGTGGCGCAGTGAATAGAGCACCGGCCCTGGAGTCAGGAGTACCTGAGTTCAAATCCCGCCTCAGACACTTAACACAAAAATGTAGCCGTGTGACCTTGGGCAAGTCACTTAACCCCAACTGCCCTCCAAAAAGTAAAAAAAAAAAAAAAAAAGAGACCGGCTAGGACAAAAGGGAAATGAGGTCGAGAAAAGCGACCTCCAACAAGAGGCCTGCACAGGAACATGCCCCTCCAGGCCTGGGATCAGTAGGGGGCCGAGCAATTATCTAAGGGCCTGAATGTTTGCAAAGTGTGTTACAAAGATGATTTAAAATAATACTATTATGCACATATTATGGGCACACAGCACACTTACACACACCTTTTGGCATCAAAGCACATAGTAGGCGCCTACTGGCCCATCTAACAGGAAGGGAAAGAAGCTTGGTGCCGGCCAAACCCCCAAGCTGCAAAGAGTCACACTGCTGTGCCCTCCCACTGCCGGCCACCCCAGACCACAGCTTCCTTTTGTCCATTCACTAAGTCTGAGTTTAGAGACAAAGCCTGTCTCCCTATCTACCAAGAATGTCAAATGGGAGGAATCCGCTCCCCCCCCTCAGCCCTGGATGGCAGTGGGACAGGGGGACCAGTTGCAGCCACACTAGTAGCTGGCTACAGGATCAGCCTACACACAGGGCTGGATAGCTCCGGTGTTAACCTGACCTCCACCACCCACCAGGGTGCCATTTTTCCTCAAACCTGCCTCAATGAGGCTTTCAGGCACCTTGTCTGCAGGCAGCCCTTGAGAGGCTTTGAGAAGTTCTTCATCAGCCCCGCCCCCCCCACCTCATCTCCAAAGCAAGACTTGGATCCAAGACTTTCCTGAGAGGCAGAAATGGGACCACAGCAGAAGCAGGATAAGCTGGAGGCCACTCCTTGACAGGCTGGGCCCAGGGAGCTCTCTTCTTCCCTCCCCCTTCCCAAATTAAAGTGCTTTGTGCATGCTGTGGCTCTGCCCAGTTTGCCAAGCCTGTGAACTGATGACAATAGCAGCCTTGGGGGCCAAAGGCTGCTATTGTCATCACTTCACAGAGAAGTAAACTGAGGCAGGCGGAGGTCGTGACTTTTCCAGGGTCACACATCTGCTACCACTTCCCAGCCCGCTGCCTCCATCTTGGGTTTTGTATTCTTGCTCCCCATCCTACCCCCTCAGGAGGAGCAGACAGACTTCATAATAATGTGGAGAGATTTATATAAACTGAGAAAGAGCAGAACCAGAAGAAATTTGTACACAATCACAGACACAATGTATGTGTGACAACTAACTTTGAGAGCCTGGGCTCCTCTCAGCAATGCAAAACTACAAGACAGCTCCAAAGACTCATGATGGAAAGGGCCGTCCACATCCAGAGAAGGAGATGCGGAGTCTGAATGCACATTGAAAGAAACTACTTGCTCTTTTTTTTTTCTTGTTTTGTTTTGTTTTCTCTTTCCCACTGATCATTCCATCAGTTACAATCCTTCTTTATAACCTGAATAATGATTAATGGGAAGATATTTGTAGATTCTGTATCCAAGTGCATGCCGCCATGATGGGGAGGAGGGGAAGAAAATCTCAGACTCAAGGGATTGTGGAACTGAAGGTTGTAAACTAAAAGTAAATAAACCAATTTAATTTGAAAGAAAGAAAGAAAGAAAGAAAGAAAGAAAGAAAGAAAGAAAGAAAGAAAGAAAGAAAGAAAGAAAGAGAAAGAAAGAAAGAAAAAGAAAGGAAGGAAGGAAGGAAGGAAGGAAGGTAGGTAGGAAGAGGGATTCTGGGGGGTGGAGACAAGATGGCGGCGTAGAAGCAGCAAGGCTTCGCAGCTCCCACACAACCACCCTAAACACCCATAAAATATGACCCCAGACAAAGTCTAGGACTCTCAGACTCACAAAAATACAGAAAACACATCTCTCACCGAAGGCAGCTCGGCAGCAGGGGCAGCACAGCGGGGCCAGGAACAGAGGCCAGCCCAGCCTGGAGACCTCGGCCAGGCCCCAGGTGGTGGGAAGGAGCCCAGCCGAGCTGCACAGCAGCCAGTCTGCAGGAGAGAGGGTCTACAGCCTCCAGCCCCTCCACATCTACCAAGGCGTGAAAAACGGATTGGAGAGGGGCAGCAGCAGGAAGGACTCATCCAGCAGGGACCAGCCCAGCCCCAAACCACAGCTGCGCCAGGCCAGGCCCCAGGGAAGATCTAAAGCACCTGCCTGAGGGGATCTTCAAATCCAGTGGACCAGCATCAAAGACAGTTAGTGAAAGTGAAACTTTGAAACTAAATTTGGGGGAGGAAAAGCAGTTAAGCCAATCTGCCCTCTGGGAAAGGAAGCAGTGGGGGAAGGGAACTGCTGGAACCAGAGGCCCCCACTGGCTGCTTCAGAGCCCCTGGTCTGCTGACTCAGCACTGGGGCTGAATCGATTGATCAGAGCCAAGTGCTCTTGTGTTGAGCGGCCTGGATCAGGATCGTGGTTTTGGGTGGTGGTCCTGGGGTGCACTTTCAGCAAGCCAAAGCTGGGGGGACTTGCAACACTACCCTAATAGCTCCAGCAGCTGGGAAAACCCCAGCGATCTGGAACAGAGCTTCCCCCGCCCCCCAAAGCAGAGTTTCACAGAGCTAAAAAAACCAACCAATTAATTGACTGGCCAACATGAGG
>CM053595.1:307358117-307381701 GCA_028646575.1 Pseudocheirus occidentalis
TTCTGCAATACCTGTAACTAGGAATTAAGATATACAGGGGCTGGGATAGGGAGACCCTCCCTGCCCTACCAGAAAGTAAGAGAGCAGAGCAGGGGAGGAGCTTTACAGTGGGATTGCTGTTTTAGGGCTGGGGCAGGGGGAAGACGGGGAGAAAAATTGTAATTCAAAAATGTCATGAAAATGAATGATGTGAACAAGAAAACAAATAAAAAAGAAAGAGAGAGGAAGGAAGGAAGGAAAGAAGGAAGGAAGGAAGGAGAAAGAGAAAGAAAGAGAAACAAAAGGAGAAAAAGGAAAAAGAGAGAAAGAGAAAGAAAATGACAGAACATGTAAGATAATAGGGAGTCTATCTATTTACCAAGACAACCCCAGGAACTGCATGGACAAAACCATAAAACACTCTTTACCTAAATAAAGATAGACCTCAGTTACTAATCACTCATGGGAAGGAGAGTCAGAAGAACAAAAATTACTATTACAATTCAGTGCCATACCAGCCAAACTCCCCCAATATCACTCTACAAAGCTAGAAAAAATAAAGAAATTCATCTGGAGGAGCAAAAAAATCGAGAATCTTCAGAGAAATAATGTATCAGATTCTAGAGCAGTGGTTCTGAACCTTCCTAATACCCCAACCCTTTAATACTCAAATGTGGGCATATCTGCATGTGGGCAGATCCGCCTGGAGACGGATAGAGGAGAGGTGTCTCCATTCCTAATACCATTGGAAATATGTATTTCCTGATGGTCTTAGTCAACCCCCAAAGGGGTCGCAACACACAGGTTGAGAGCCACTGTTCTAGAGGTAATAGGGACCCACTGAGTTGATTGAGAAGGGGAGTGACGTGGTCAGATCTGTGCTTACAGAAAAACCATCTTGGCAGCAATGTGTAGGACAGATAAAGGAGGGAGAGACCAGAGGCAGGGAGGCCAGTGGGGAGGCTGAAGCCAGGAGAGGGAACATGGGTTAGCTGTTGCCCCCTGGGGTGAGGTATGCATAAGTGACAGGGCCAGGCCCACCTTCCCAACTGTGCTACCACAGGGGTTCCTTTGGGAGGCACTCTAATGGTCAGGAAGCAGGCTTTTTCTGACATCAAGCCTAAACTGGACTAGATCCTCAGGGGGTCAAGCAGAACAAGTCTAATGCCTCTGAAGACAGCCTTCCTACCCTCTCCCCCCTGCCCAGCACTGACTCTGGATCTTATCTCTATGCTGTGGTGGGCACCTGGTGGAAGGAAGAGGCAGACAGGGCACTCGGCAGGTTACAGACTGAATTTAATCTTCTAAGTACGACTTGAGGCATATGCAGTCTCAGACCTTAGAAGGTAAGCTTCCTGAGGGCAGCAAGGATCTCCCTCTCCCCCCACCCCAAGGCTACCATCTTCCCATTACATGACCTCAGGGCCCTTCACTGTCTGCCTCAGCCTCCTCTGGCCAGGCTGCCACACAGCTGGCCCAAGTACAGTTGGCATGCCCCCCCCCAGTGACCAGCCTTGAGACTGCCCCAGGACACTGACACTGCTGACTCCCACCAAGCTTCATGAAAATCCTGGGGACTTTTCTCAGACCTGTGCTGGCACATGCCCAGCTTCTCCACCAACACCAAAGGGCGCCTTGCTGGAATGGGCTATAGAACACTTAATAAATGCCTGTATGCTATTCCCGTGCCGTGGTGAATTCCGCTGCTGCTGGAGGAGCATAAGGAAATTGCCAGGGAGTGAGCTGCCTCTGAGGGCCCAGGTTCACCTCTGCTGCTTACCCCCTGCTAACCTTAAGCAAGTCCCTTATCCTCCCGGGGCCTCAGTTTCCCCATGTGTAAGATGGGAGCTCACGGGATCATCACCTTAGAGCTGGAAGGAGCCCCCCCCCAGGGCATCAAGTCCAGACCCCTCATTTTAGGGAGATGGGCTCTGGGCCTGGACTTAGGAAGCCCCGAGTTCAAATCTCACCTCAGACAATTCCTGGCCAAATCACTCCGTCTGCCTTAGTTTCCTCAACTGTAAAATGGAGATAAAGCACAGCCCCCACCAACTCTCAAGGCTGTTGTGAGGCTAAGATGAGACATGGCTTAGCACCATCTAAAAGCTGTTAAGTATGAGGCAGGTTTGAAACCCAGCGTTTCCTGACTTCATTCATGCCAAAATGTGCCTCCTGGCAGGGTTTGGGGCACAGAGAGGCGAAGGACCCAAAGCCAAAGGCAGCACTCGAATCCAGGGCCTCCGATCGCTTGCCTGCCCTCATAGAGCTTAGATGGAATCACTGGAGAGGTAGGGGCTGGGGAGGCAGGAGGAGAACACATATACGGGTTAAGTCAATGGGAAGCAACTCCCCGAAGAGTTGGGACTCTCTGGTAGGAGCATTTTCTGAGCAAAGGTAGATCAGGGCTCTGAGGACACTGAGGCACAGACACACCAAGGCACCTGCCCAGGCCCTGCCCAGGGATGGCCCAGAGGCTCTGGGCAGACTCCCGGCATGCACGGCCACAGGGAAAGGCTCAGCATCCACCTTACCTTCTCCCTGCCCAGCAAAGGCAGAACCAAAGGAATGTGGCAGGAGTCACAAGGGCCCAGAGGGAAAGTCACCTCCTCCCAGCAAGCATCTAATCCCTGGGCCCCTCCCTGGCATCCCAGGGATCCAGCCAAGCCTTAGCTGCCCTGCTCGACCTTGCCAGGGCAGCAGCAGACAGCCCAGGCAGACACCTTTAAGTATGGGGGCAATATGTGCCTGGGGTAGAGGGGTACCTGTGGAGAGGGCGGGAGTCCAGAGCAGGTGTATATATCTCAGTCCCCCCTCCCCAGCTGGTTCAGGCTCTGCACCCTGCCATGGAAAAGGGGGCAGGAGGAGAAGACTGGGCCACAAGCCCACCCCCCCCCATGTTACTTAAGCACACCACGGTATGCATGCTCCCTTCTATTAGAGCAGCGGTTCTCACCCTGTGGGTTGTGTTCAGTTTGTAACAATGAAAATACATCCTGCATATCAGATAGATTCATAACAGTGGCAAAATTACAGTTATGAAGTAACAACGAAAATAATTTTATGGTTAGGGGTCACCACAACATGAGGAAATATATTAAAGGGTCGCGGCATTAGGAAGATTGAGAACCACTGCATTAGGGGGTATGCCCCTAGGGGCTTCTTGGGCCTCCACCTACACATAGTAAACACTGAGGTCGGTCAGCCTCCCTCCTAGACAAGGCAGCACACAGAGCTCGGGCCGACATGCCCACCTGGAGCGGAGGAAGAGGGAGGGAGAAGCAGCAGCTCCCGGCCAGTGACCACATCCCCACGGTCTCATCTCTCAGAACCAAGACACCACAAGGCAGAGACAGGACCCCAGGGACTTGTCCCAGGCCATCCCTTAAAAGGCCTGTCCTCACACCTCCGAGAGCACTGGATCTGGAGTCCACCTTAAACACTTCCTAGCCGTGTGTGACCCTGGGCACTTAACATGCCAGCCTCAGTTTCCCCACTTGGAAAGCAGGGATGAAAACAGCACAGCTCACAGGGTTGCTGCACTGAGAATGTCAGACGCAGAAATCCATATGCAATCTGACTTAATTACTCTGCTTTCTCCAACAGCAGCACTGCAGCAACAGTGACCTGGAAACCTGGACTCAACCCCTGCTTCGGGCACTGAACAACTGGGTGACTTCTCTGCACCTCATTCTCCTCCTTACAGGACGAGAGGGCGAGAGCTGGAAGCAGCCTCACAGGCCACCCGCCGCCCATTTTACAGATGAGGGAACCGAGGCCCAGATAAAGCAAAGTGAAGTCAGCCAGACTGAGGCGATTCCCAGGGTCCCCTCCAGCATGTGGCACCTTCTCTTCTAGAGGCACCAGCCCTCTCAGTCACCTCAAAGTCTGATCTGGGGGGCCCTAAGCTCAAAGAATCTCATGATGTCCATGCTCAGGGCCCAGAAAGTCCAGAATCACCAGCCTGGGGAGGCCTGGGCCCTTCTCCCACCACTACAACATCACAAAGGCCTTTCCTGCTCCTCCTCCCACCCCACCCTCCAGGTCAAAAAAGCTCTATCCCACCAAAGGAGAGCAAATGAAAAAGTGAACAACGTGCTCCAAGTAAGAGTTTCCCAGAAAATGACCTGAAATCCCAGGGCAAGGCAGGGCATGACTTGCCAGGGCCCCATGAAGGCAGCAGAGCACGGCCCCCCAACAGCTTCAAGCCCCCTTCCTGCCTGGGGAGAGGGCTGAGGTCTCCTCCAGAGAGAAGCCTTCCCATCTACCTCAGTCCTGCTCCCCAACCTCAAGTTGCCCCTCCTCTGACCTTCCCTAATCCTGCCAAGGGCACCATGGGGAGGGAGATGCGGAAAACTCCTTCCTCCCCCTATCCCCCATGGTCCACAGCCCATTCCACTCCCTCAAAGCACTGCTCACTCTTCCCCAGTCTGTCTCCCTGCCTCCCTACCCTCTCTAGCATTGGGTATCTGGAGGCCCTTGGGGTCTGGCTCCAGCCCATCTCCCCCTACAACGCGGCTGTGCCCCATGCCTGGTAGGTCCTCTGAGTGCCCCAAAAGAGCCCCCGAGGTTTATTTGTGCTGCCCATACACACTCATGAGGACGCAACGTCCCCCCCTACAGAAGGGAGCTCTCTGTAGCCCCTATAAATAGCAGGTGATTAATGAATGCATGATGACATTGCTTAGAATACCCCACCTCCCTTTAAGACTCGGCTCAAGTAGTATTTCCTACAAGAATCCTTAGCTGGGTCGCAGCCAAGGCTCCTCTACACCCCATACTTATTTTCTATTTATTCTAAATACTTTCTGCATGGACCTTACCCGAGTGCACGCCGTCTCCCCCAACAGTGCCTAGCACTGTGCCTGATGCAGAGCAGACAGTTAAAACTTCAAGAGGCAGCTGGGATTGAGCAGGATAGAGCACCAGGCCTGGACTTGGGAAGAGCCAAATTCAAATTCAGCTTCAGACACTGACTGGGGGGGAAAACCACGGGTAAGCCCCTGTTTCCTGCAATACAAACTGGAGCTGCTGTGGAGTTCAATGAGAGAGCCCACAGCAACCACTCACCAGAGCCTCGGGCCATTCTTGTTACTGGGGCCCGACCCACCGTGCCTCTCCCTCTGGCTCTTCGCCCTACACAGCCCTCCAGCCAAACCTGGGCACTGACCAGGCCTTGGGGAACACCCAGGCTGGCAGAGACCACGTGGGAGCTGTGGGCAGCACTAGCTGCCATATGTCGAGGTGGCCCTCGGACCCTGGCAGCCCAGGCAAGCCCACAGTCCGTCCTGGGTCAGGGCCCCCCTAACCTCCCACTGGGCCAGAGCGCCTCTCCAGCTGGGCCCACCACAGGCACCCCCTCTGTTCTCTTTAATAATAACAACTAGTATCTCCAGAGAGCTTTAAGATTTGCAAAGTACTTTACAAACACGGCCTCAGCTGATCACACAACTCTCCAGGGAGAAAGGTCACGTTATTTTGTCCACTTTACAGCTGAGGAGAACAAGGCAAGCAAGTGGAGGGCCTGAGACAGGATCTGAACTCAGTCCTCCTGACTCCAGCTCTGCCCCTTTTTATTGCAGCGACCCCAGGACAGGTGACCCTGGGAGTGTCTCGTCAGAGACCGTGGAGGCAGCCACCGTTTCCTCTCCTATTTCACAGATGAGAGGCTGAGGCAGACAGGGCGCCAGTGACACACCCAGGGTCACATAGCTAGCAAGCGCCCCAGTGCTTGGCCCCCCCCACCTCTGAGCTCCAAGTCTTGTTCAGTGCAGACAGAAGGCTTTCTCTCCAGGGAGCTGACTTGTGCTGGAATAACTTTTTTTTTCTCTTTTTTCTGAGAAAAAAAAATGATGGCTGTTGCCCTGGGCAGAGGGAAGGCTGTATCTGAGAATGAGGGTGACCCCAAAATAACAGCGCCAGCAACCCGTTCTTTGGTGAAGCACTTTACCTAGATTACCCCCCCCCCAACTTCCCAAGGCAGCCCCGGGAGGCTGGAGCTTCTATTATCCCCACTGCACATGTCAGGAAACTGAGGCAGGACCACACAAGCTAGCCTCTGAGGCAAATCTGGGTTTGGGTCTCACAGACCCCCAAGTGCAGCACACTATTCCAGAAGCACTTGTTTTTTAGATGAACAAACCAGACCTTAAACAACCAAGGAGTCCAGACCGCAAATACAGGTCACTCACTATGTTTGGAAGGCAGCTGCTGCATCCTCAGGCCCCACAAAGTGGGGGCTTCTGCCACCTGAGGGCCTGTGTCTGCCTAAGGATGGCTGAGTGGGCATCAGGCCCACCTCCCCACCTCCTGGGATATGGTCTCCCTTGCCCAGGACCACCCCCAGCTGAGAGAATCCAAAGGAATCATTTCCTAGGCCTGACACAGCCTGCAGGGGTCAGTAGGTTGGGAGAGATGATGGCCTCCCTTCAGGAAATCCACAGCCTCCTCCCCCTCCCTAAAAGGTAATAAACTTCTCTGCCTCAGCTGGCCACAGATGGGCCAGAATCAGGGCTTCAGTGCTGAGAAGGTCCTGGGAGGCCATCGAGTCCAGGGCCTCATTTCACAGATGAGGAAATGGAGATATGAGGGGGTAAGGTGAGGAGCCCCAAGACCACACAACTGGGCAGAACAGCCCTGGTAGAATCTGAACCCAGGGCCTAAAGCAGAAGGCAACAGACTGGCCCTGCCCCCCTCACCAAGCACATCCTAGAGGGCAAGGGCCCCATTTCTAGCCCCTGAGCCCAGAGGAAGCACTTCCCAACTGCTGACTGGCTTCATCACACTGTGCTGAGAGCTGAGGAGGGGAGGGGAAAGGCATTCCAACTTCCATTTTCACAAATGAGGAAGCTGAGGCATTGAGCCCCCCTCCCCAAGGTCACAGGACTCGCTTGCTGGGCCCTGTGTTTTCTCCCTTCGACCACTGCCACTCCCCCATGAGGCCCCTGAGAGGCCGTGCCGACCCTGGATGGACAGGGTGCTGGATCTGGTCAGTGGACCTGGGTCCAAATCACCACTGTGCTCCTCAATGGCTGAAGGGGCTGTGAGCAGACAGCCCCATCATTCCAGAATCCTAGGTCAGCAGAGGTAAAACATCAAATCCCTAACTGATCCCTGGGCCTCAATTTCTCCACCTATAAAATGATGGGACTGGACTCATGGCCTCTGACGTCCAACCCAGCCCCAGAGGTAGGAGCCTATGACCTTTCTGGGCCAACAAGGGGTTGCACGCATGGCCTTGGCGGTCCAGACCAGCTGAAGCAGCTCCCTCCTCCACAACCTTGACTCCCCAGATGGATGTTAGGCGTCCCTCCCCAAGTCACCCCAGAGGTGGCCAAGGAGGCCATGCCGTCCCCCCAAACTCAGAGAACAGCTGGGAGCAGCCCCCTGGCGACCTAGCCCCACACCTCCCCGAGTCACACCTTCCTGAGGGAGGAGGCAGTAGGGGTCCTGCTCTTAGCTCCGGCATCCCAGCTCTTCACCATCCATTCTCTCACTGGAGCCTCACAACCACACTGCATGGTAGGCCAGACACCTATGATTATCCCCATTTTACAGGCAGGAAAACCAAGGCTCAGACACTCCATGATCTGCCCCGGAGCGGAGTGGGGGGAGGAGAACCCAGCTCCTAAGCCTGGCCAGGCCTAAGGGTCCTTTAGCCGCCATCTCGTCAAACCAGCTTTCCTGTCTAGAAAGGGAACCTAATTATCCCTAACAAGTCCAGCTAATTCATAGTCTGCTGGGAGATTATAAAAATGCTCTGCAAACAAAGGATTACATATAGGCCATGGATCTGGAGCAGGAAGGGAGGGCAGAGGCTCCAGGTTAGTCAGTCGACAAACATTTACTAAACACCTACTGTGTACCTGGCTTCAGAGAGTGCATAGCCAGGCATGGAATAAACAGGAGACGAAGGGCAAGGTCTTGGAAAAAGAGGGACTGGGGCCGGCTTCCTGGAGAAGGGGAATTTGAGCTGGGACTTCAGGGCAGCCAGGAGCCAAGAGCATTCCAAGCCTGGAGGACCACTGCCAGAGAGAACACCCAGAGAAGGGTCTCAGTGGAGGCCGGCATCTAAGTGACTAAGCTCAGACTGAGAATTCATTTTACAGGTGAGAACACTGAGGCTGAGGCTGTTTCCCAGGACACCCAAGGCCAGGGAAACCTGACAGCCCTCACTTTCATCCAGGGCCCTGCTCACAGCAGCCCGCCTGCCCAATCATTTCACTGGCCCTCAAGGACAGATAACTACTTTACCAACCAGCAATCTGAGGCTCCTGCCCTGCCCCAGGGAGGTCTGCTACAGCCTGGAGGCAGGAGTCCAGCCTCAGACATTCCCCCATCTTCCCTGGAATCAGCTTCCTCTGCTGTAAAATGGGGGCTGGCCTCCACACACTAAGTTTCTCCCTGTACCTCAGCTTCCTAATCAGTAAATAAGGGATTTGGTGTCAGGGCCTCTAAGGCCCATTCTGGCTCTACAGCTAGGACCTCTGGCTGGTCTGCCAGGCCCTCCAGGTAGCCCGTTCCCCAGGGGACAACTACAGAGGTCTGGGCTCCCCTGACCCAGGGAGCAGCCTGAGATGAAAACAAGGGAGAGGCGGGATGGCGGGTCTAAATGCCGCTCACCTTGCCCACCTCACTGCCTGTGTGACCTCAGGCAAGTCCCTGGGCCTCAGTTTCCCCAGCTGTAAAACAGAAGCAGTGTGGTGACAGCCCCTCAGGAGATGCCATCTCCCCCAGTGGGGGCTGATGGGGCCCCAAGGTGGTCTCTGCCCCTAGGACAGGGAGGAGCCCCCAGAAGAGGAGTGGCTTCGTTTCTGGGAGGTGAGACTGGCCAGGGACAGAAAGAAGCATTCAGAGAGTTAGTGTGGACCATGTGCTGGGCACTGCACTAAATGCTTTTACAAATGGCACCTCATCTGGCAAGTAGATACTGTTATTATCCCCATCTTACAGATAAGGAAACTGAGGCAAACAGGGGTCAAGTGACTTGCCCAGGATCACCCAGCTAAAAAGCATCTAGGACAGGATTCGAACCAGGATCAATCTGACTGACTCTCCAGGTCCAGAGTTCTGTCCACTGACCCAGTTAACCTGGTTTCCTGGGGCTAATGCCAGCTTGAATCCTGCCTGCTACCCAAAGCAGTAACAAGGATGGGTCATGTAAGGAGAAAAAAGACTTGGCAAACTTTTCAGTGTTATTATTCTAAGCAAGAATGAAAGGTGTGGTGGGGGAGCAACCCAGGCCCCTGGGGGCTCAGGTCTGAGGGAGCCAGGGCTGGGGCAGGAACCAGGGAGGTTCTGTTTTTAAAAAAAAACAAACTTTTAAGGGAAAGAGCCCGAAACACAAAGTTTACACTAAAAATCGCTTCTGGGTGGGGATCGTAGGCAGCCCAGGAGGCCACTTAAGGAACAATATTTATGCTATTCCCTGCAGGAAAAGGACAGGGCACAGTAACAGCCTGACCTTTCTTGATATAAGGAATTTCCAGGGGAGGAAATTCCCTCGACCAATGCAGGTCACCACCTTCTCGGCACCTCAGATCTTCCTGGAACACAAATAGTTAAGTTAGAAGATGGTCAGAGTCACAGAGCCAGGCTGTGTCAGGCGCAGGACTTGAACCCAGGTCCTTCTGCCTATGCAGGCCACCAAGCCCATACACCCTGCAGGTTAAAGCAGCAGGAGTCAAAGCCCTCTCTGATCTAAAGATCTAACGCCAGGTGAACAGCAACTGACATCCCGGCCCAGGGGCCCAGACTATGCTGGTGCCGGGTGTTTCTCTGCATCCTGGCAGCCACATCAGACCAGGAGCCCCCTCAGGGTGGCCAGGAGCTTCATTACAGCCTTTCTTTGTACCCTCAGCACTGAGCCTGGTGTCTGGCACACAGAAGGTGCTTAATAGATGCTTGTGGCGTCAGCCAGGCTTGCTGAAGCAAGGAAGCCATCAGTCTTCCTGCTAGCACACACTATGCCATAGTCCAGCCTTTAGGTCCTCAGCTTCCGGTCCAGCATAGCATCCTGACCAAACACTACCCCAGGAAGACCCTAGCCCTTCTGAGACCTGGGGAGAGCCGCCACACACCTTGAGATCTCCAGACCAAATACGTCCAAAGAGCTAGACAGGAGCAAGGGGCAAACCGGAGCTCTCAAACCCATCCATCCTGGTAAGGCAGGCCCAGAGGTGAGGGGCTGGTAACACCAACTGAATCTTCCCACTTGATGAGCCATTTGCCTGAGGCCATAAGCCTTGCATTATTGCTGGGCCCAAGCCTGTTACCCTTAACCTAGCCCAGCCCTCCACTGTCCAGCTACTCCCACCCTCCATCCTATTATAATGTCTATACCCAAGCCCGTTACCCTTAACCAGCCCAGCCGTCCACTGTCCATCATCCCCAGGTAGCCTTCAGCTATTTCCCACCTTTTATCCCATTCCTGGAGTGTGACCTCAGTCCCATCAAAGATCCTCAAGCCGCTCCCCAAACCCCTCCTCTAGACCACCTCTAGATCCTCCCACAGTCTTTGGGTATCTTGTCTCCATGAGGGGGGCTAAGATTCAATCTAGCGCAGATTCTGTTGGTGTCAGATTGTTCTGGCCCTGCTTGTCCATACAAGCGTCACAAATACTTGGGCTCCTTCAGAGTCTACCCACTATGGAGAATCTTTAATAAACTTTGCTTTACTTTGGCTGAGAGAAGGCTTGGGTCGAATTAATTCAACATGACCCGACGTGTTGATATTTTGGGGTCTTGAGTACCCTAAACCTCAACAGGGCACCGATGGATGAGGAAGCGCAGTTACTGTGTCAACTGATGTTACTGGAAGGCTCCTTTGGTTTGGGCCTGAGGGTGGCAAGGAAGGTGGCTCATAAATGAATAAACAAAAGTTATCAATGTAACTTTTTTTTTAATTAAGGGGAAAAAAAAAAAGAAATGAACATGAGGCCTTCTAGCATCCAGGAGGCCTTGGCCTACACCCTCCTCTCTAGCACAGTCCCTCCCACACACGCTGTGCAGCTCTCCAACCTCTGGCTGGGTCAGGCCAAAGACAGGGGGCGGTCACCTCCCTTGATGTAGACAGACACTAGGCTCTCCCAGGCCTCTCCTCTCTCAGTCTCCTTGGCTAGACTTTCATCCAGGCCACACCAGCTAACCTGGTACTGCCCTGGGCCCTGTCCTGGACTCTCCTCTCCTTCCCCTTGGTACTACCGCTCTCAAGGACTCAGCGTGTCTATACAGGGGATTCCTGAATCTATCCATCCAGCCCTAACCTCTCTCTCCAGTTCCAGGCTCACTTCCCCAACTGCCTCTGAGACCCCTCAAACTGGATTTCTCATAGACATCTCCACGTTACCAAAACCAACATCATCCAGCACCCTTCCCACCAAACACTCTGCTCTTCCCAACTGGCCCACCACCATCCAGGCACTGCCATCCTCCCAGTCACCCAGGCCCAGCCTCCCTCCCTCACTCCCAGGCCCCATCACACGTCTGCCATCCCAGCACGTCCTGTCCACTCACCAGCACAGCCCAGGGCCAGACCCTCCAGTCTCGTCTTGACCCCTTCCAACAGTCTTCTAACAGCTCCCTGTGCCCCACCCCCACCCTGACCCCGACCCAGCCTGCTGGTTTCAGCTGCCAGAGGGCTTTTAAAGCACAGGGATGACCACATCACCTCCTGGGTCAGTGAACCCCAGGGCTCCCTATTTCCCCAGAACCTTTAAATATGTGCCTGGTCCACCCGGCCCCTTCCTACCTCCCTAGTCTTTGTACTCACCCTTCCATGCACACCACAAGCCGGCTATTCAGGGGCCTCCTGGCAGTTCCTCAAACAAGACACTCCCCCTTCTCCATGCCTCAGTGTCCCTGAGGTGTCCCTCAGGCCTAGAATACTCTCTCCTCTTTCTCTCCACCATCAGCCGGAGAAGCGTCCTGGGTAGAAGGAGCCAGCCATGCCCACCAACTGTCAGCCAACTGCTACTCAGAAGGTAGCAGGTACCAGGTGCGCTGAGGCTCCCTGAGGGGAGGTGGGAGGCAGCAGGGTTGAGGCCACTGAGACCCCATCTCCCCTCCACCCCCAAAACTGAGAGCATTGAGAGGAGCAGCGCCTCCCAAAACACCAGACACCCAGCCATCATTGAAGGAGAAATCCTGGGGAAAAGGACCTCACCTCCTGTGTTATCACTAGCACCAAACACAGGCACAAGAGCCCTGGGAACAGGGGCACACACCACCCCCCGCAGGCTCCTTGGCCCCGGCCCCACAGCCATCATCCAAACAGGGGACTCCAACCATCCCAGTTCTCCTTGGACTACGATGGAGACAGCCCGGGGCCCCAGGCATCATTGGGGCAGCCACCTTTGTGTGGTCACAGCCTGGACCGGCACCTGCATGGCCTTCACTCACTGAAGACCCAGGCCACCAAGGCCTCAGATTCTCAAAGGGCTAAGGATTCAATATCAGACACCAACATGATTTTTTTCTGTAGACACAACATCAAACAAGCCGGACACCCACTTTGGGGCTGCTCCCTCAGGACCAGGGACCTTTCCATCTGCCCTAAGAGGGTAGGGCTTTCCCCTCCATGTGTATCCCCAGAGCCGCAGACAGTTGGTGCTTAATAAAGACTTTATCTACTTGTTCATTCTCTCCTCTGCCCTGCCTCTTACTACTCTTGGTACCATCAAGATACGGCTCCTCCCGATGCCAGCAGCCTTTCCCTCTCCCATCACCTTCCTTCACTCTCAGAACACGAGCTCCTCGGTCTCCTATGCCCATCATCCAATGAAAGCTCACAAACACCAGGCTGGGGGAGGGAGGGAGGCATAGAGAAACTGAGGCAGGAAGAAGTTAAGTCACCTGCTTAGGCTCACACAGTTGGTGCCTGAGGCAGGATTTGAACCCAGTCTTTCTGACTCTCAAGTCCTGAGAGGAAAGGGGTGCTCCCAGTCAGTCTGGTCACCCCACTGGCCCACACCTTGCACCATGTGGTTTCCCTCATCAGTGAGGTCTCTAACTAGACGTAAGCTCCTGGGGGGTTGGGGGGGGCAGTTGCCACCTCCTCCCCCCATCTCCTATGGCCCCAGAATGCAGCCAGGCCCAGAGTAGGTGACCAGGACAGGCTGCTAACAGGACCAGGAGGCCTCGATGCTCCCCCCAGCACACAATGATTGGTAAAGTCCTGCCCACCATGGTCTCCCTCCTAGGAAGAAGACTCAACAAGGCTGCTCCTGATGGGTGGAGCTCTCGCACCCAGGGCTTGGGGGGGTGCCACGGAGCTGTCTGGGAACATAAAGCCAGAGAGGCTTCCTGGAGGAGGGGGAGGGGGCAGACGTGGGAGCCAGGAGGTATCAGTCATAGATTTATACCATCAAGGCCACCCCCTTTATTTTACAGATAAGGAAACAGACACAGAGAGGCAACCTATCTTGCCTAAGGTCACATGGCTAGTAAGTGGTGAAGGCAGAATTTGAACTCAGGGCCTCTCTCCCCCTCCATGGCAGAAAGCAGCAGGCCCAGCCCTCTGGCCACCAAGAAGCTTGGCTCTCCAGTCTCTCCATGGCAGCAGGCTGAGGACAGACCGATGGCCCATCTGTCCCAAGAGTCTCTAGTCTGTATCTCAGCCTCTCTCACAGCAGACACAAGGGAGAGGGAAAGAGGGAGCCCCCAGCCTGGATCTCCCCTCAGCTCCCTTCCAGATCAGGGCCCCCAGGTCACAGCCTCCTTCCCACCCGGTTAATGCCATCTTCCTTTTCAGAATAACTGGCACCTTCCACCCAGCAGAATGGAAGCCCCTAGAGGGCAGGGTGTGGACTCCCTGGTGCCTCACACAAGGTCTGGAAACTGGGACTTGGGTTCCAAACCTGGCTCCGACTTCCCCACCTGTTAAACATTGATCTTCCCCATGAAGAACCTGGCAAAGCTTATAATGCTACACATGTGAATTGGAGGACATCTGGGTGGTGGTCAGAGCCATCCCACGGGCAGAGCCCACCCCCCCACACCCACCCCTACCATCACCCCGCCACGTGCTGATCCTGCTTAGGATCACATGCCCTTCTGCTGGCTCCCAGGATGCACCAGACCGCTGGGCCCCTCGGTCAGCCCAGTGATAGAAACACTCCTCACTCCTTCACCATGGAGATACATCCTGACACAAAGACCCATCTCTCACACCCAGAAGGCAGCTGATGATTGAAAAGCCGGCATCCTCAATCAGGCTGCAGTGTGTGAGCCAGAGCAGGGCTCTCAGGGGCCATCCAGTCAATCCCTTCATCTTGTTCCCAATGCGGAAACGAGGCCCCAAAGGAAATGACTTGCCCAAGGTCACACAACGAGGACAAGGCAGGTCCTCTTGTCCCCAAGGCCGGCGCCCTTTCTGATACACCAGAGAACAACACGAGACACCTAAGATCTGAAGCAGAGGATGAAGCGACCTTGAGAGGAAGGCCGACATTTCAGGCACCTTCAGGGGAAGCATTTGGGGAAGATGGAGGGGGCACGCTCTGTGGCGCCTTCCTTCTCTGCCCAGGCTGTGGGCATGGAACGCTGCCTCCCCCCGCAGTCTCGGCCAGCTGTCCAGTGGATAAAGCCCTGGGCCTGAGTCAGTGAGACCCGAGTTCAAATCCAGCACGCAAGTTGGTAAAGTCCTGTGTGCCTCAGGTTCCTCACCTGTACAACCAGGAGACCAACAGCACCTACTTCCCAGGGCTGCTCTGAGGATCAACTGAGACAGTATTTGGAGAGAGATTAGCCCAGGGGCCGGTATACAGCAGCTGCTTAATCAGTGCTTATTCCTTTCCCTCCCTACCCCTCCAAAGGATTATTCTCTGGGTGGGACCGAGGGGACCGGCAGACAGGGAAATGAAGGTGATACAGTAACACAAAATGTAGCAATACTATTTTTAAATTTAAAGTTTTTTAAAAAGTGCTAAAGGAAGGCCCTTCATCACATGGGACAGACACACACACAGTTGGGAGGGGGGGTGTCTCAGAGGCCCGGCACCCTGGGCCCTGGCAGGAGGAGGGGCTACCTGCCCAGCTGAGCACCCAGACCCGAGGAGGGAAGGATCACGTGAGGAGGGGCCCCATCTACAGGGTAAACTCAGGAATGGGCTCAAGGTCCAACGACCTTTCTCCTTTGCAGAAAATTCCTCCCAAGAGTCAGCAATCTGAGGAGGTGGGTCTGAATCCTGGCTGACTCCCTGGGCCATCTTGGGCCAGGCACTGCCCTGGGGATCTCCGTTGTAAAATCGGGGGCTTGGCCTGGAAGTGCCTTCTTGCACTGAGTGTGCCTGCTTCTCCAGGGGGGAGTGAGCCTTGGGGAAGCTGGTTACACCCCTAGGCCAGCACACAGCATGAAACTACAGACTCCCTGAAGCGACTGAGAGGCCTGAGCCCCTTTGGGGCACACCATCTCTGCAAGAGCCCCCACGCGGCACAAAACCGGGGCACAGAATGAAGGCCAGATGGTCCTTGGAGGCCTTCTGATCCACCCCCTTCATTTTACAGAGGAGGCGACTGAGGCACAGAGCGGGGATCCCAGAGGCTGGCAATGCAGAGTCGGGATGCCAGCTCAGAGGCCCCCGGCGCTGGGCAGGCTTCACTTCTGCTCTGTTCTCGGCTGGCCTCTGTCCCTCAGTCAGCAGGAAGCCTCTTCCTCTTCCCCTTCCCCATTCCTCTCTTTGCTCCCCCTTGCACAATACTCATTCCTTCCAAGAAGGAACAGCGCCTCATTTCCAGCCCTCAGACCCTATTCAGCAGCACCAGCTTCCCCCCCTTACCTTGGGGACTGAGGTCCTATCACATCCACTTACCTCAACCCCTCTGGCCCCTTCCTTCAGGCCTGCTGAAGCTCGGCCTCTCAGGCCCGTCAATCAACAAACATTTACTAAGCACCCACTAGAGCAGTGGTTCTCAACCTTCCTAATGCCAAGACCCTTTAACATTCACTCGTATGTGGGAGTATCTGCACGTGGGTGGACCCGCCTGCAGACAGATAGAGGAGTGGTTCTTGGTTCCTAAGACCATTGGAAATGTGTTTTCCAAAGGTCTGAGGCGACACCGTTCGCCATAGGACCCCTGCCTTCCTGCCCCAGGCAGGTGGCACAGACACCAAGACCAGTCCCTGCCCTCAGGAGCACCCCCAGGGGCCTAGGCCCCATGCCTGACCATTAGGAGCAGGACTCCCCAGCTCTCTCCACACCAGAATGCTGGACAGGGGCTAGATAGGGGGCACAGCAAGAGCCAAGGCATCTGCCCCCAGGCCTTCCCTCTCTACCCCCTGAACCAGGGCACCCTGAGCAGTCTCCCCTTTTCCAGAAGCCTCAGGAGAAGGAAGAGGCAAACTTGTCTCGGCAACAGCGTAGCAGTGGCACGAGGACCCGCCTGGAAGAAGGGCCTCTCTCAGTCTCAGGATCCCCACTGGTAAAATGAAGATGGTCTGGCTCTCCCATCTACTAGTCAAAGGAAAGGGGCTGCCCCAAGGGATCAGATTCCTTCAGGGCTCTGGGAGATTCTCAGCCCTTTCTCATTTTTAGGTATTTCTTAATCAGTACTAGTGCTATCACCTGGGGGGCCTGAACATTCATCCTTGGAATAAAAAGCGGTGGGGTGGACCCCAAGTTCAGGGGGTGGATGGAAGGTAAGCTCCTCAAGGGCAGGGTGAGTTTGTTTTTGTCTCCCTGGTGAATGGTAGGGTATGTGACAAATAGTAGGTGCTTAATAAATGCTTGGGAAATATCCCCTAGAAGATAGAGCCCACTTATTGTCCAGGAGCTGGACCTCCAGGCCTCGGGCATCCCTCAGGCAGCCTCCCAGCTGGGAAAAGCTAATTCCCCAAGGAAGGGAGAGCACAGCAAGTCCCCAACACCTCCCCAGGAATGCAGAAGCTTCTTCCCTACTGGAGGCGTGGGGGGGCAGCCCAAGGTACCAGCAAAGCTCCACTGAGCTCATAGCTTTGCAAGGGCCAGCCTCCAGGAGAAGAGAGTGCACCCCCTCTACACACACACCCCCACACATACACCTCACCCTCCCACCCCACCCCCACTTGATTCCTTGTAGTTTCTGTCTCTGGCCAAGGCAGGGGAAACATCTGGAAGGTGGCTGACACAGGTCACCCGGCAGATGAAATGCTGGGGCAGCATGTGTGGTCAGCATAAGGCAAGTGGAAAAAAGAGAACTCCCTAGGTCACGGGCCACAGAGGCTAGACTGAGGCCCGCACACCCCGCCAACAGGATGGAGCCTGGTGATGCAAGGGGAGCCAAGAAGGGGAAGTCTGGGTCCCTCCCCTCCAGCCCCATCCCTTGCTCAGAAGTCTCTGAATTTAAAAGCATAACAGCCACAATAATGACAACATCCCTCCCTCTCTTCTCTTACACCCAGGCCTAGCAGCTGACAGCCCTCCACCTGGCCAGTGGGACCTCAAGAAAGGCCATTCCTCTCTCTGGACTGCAGGGAGTGCTGATTTTTGCACAAATGGATGGCAAAGGCTACATGGGGCCCTGAAGACAGTCACAACCATCCCCAGAGCCAGAAGAAAACCTCCCCTGCCCACAGCAAAGACAACAAGCAAAAGCTAGAGGCCAGAGCCAGTCCAGTGGAATGCAACAATCCTTTCTCGGGTGAGGGGCCTCTCAGGGCCCAGTGGTCCTGGCACCAGTTTCAAGGATGGGCCACACAAAGAAGCCGGCAGGTCACAAGGAAAGCCAGAAGACTGAAGACAGAGGAATGGGGGAGATGACCTTTCAAAGCTGTCTGTCCAAGCTCAGAATCTAGGCTCTGCTCCCCAGTCATCCAGAAGCACCCAAACCACCAAGGGGTCAGCAGTTAAGCTGCCCTGGACCCCATCAGAAAAAAACAGGTTTAGAGTCCAATTCTGTGTCACAGCATCCTGCTGTGGTGTAGATACCCAGGCAGCTCAGAGATGACAGGCGTCTACCAAGAGGCCCAGCTGAACCCCCTCCCCCAATTTAGAGAGGGTGAAACAAGGGTTTAGGAACAGAGAGCTCTTCCCACAGCACCATGCTAAGACCCAGCATGGAATCAGAGTTCAGAGTCAGGTATTATTCTAACCCTTTCACAGATCAGAAAGCTGATGCCCACTCCACCCCAGGGTCACCAAGTTAGTGCCTGGGGCAGAAGGCACCCTGGCTCCTGTCCCCTCTTAACCACTGCCAGGTAACACAGCAGGGTACTGTGACAGTAAGAGGTGGGTCCTCCTTACTTCTGCCCCTTGTCCCACTGGACGAGCTAGGCCAGAAAAGTCACAGGCAGAGTTTGTCTTCTGGAATTCAACACTGGATCCCCTATCACAAGACTAGAGGCTTCCCAATTAGATTGGGGGGAGGGGTCCCTGAAGGATTTAAGGATTCAGAGATGGAAATAACTTTATATACAACATTCCAGACCAAGCCCTTCTTCTTACAAAGAGGGAAAGAGGCTGAGGGAGAAAACGGGTGGAAGCAGGACTCCAAAGCCTACCTTGTCACCTCCCCCAGAGTTCTGAGGGGAGCAGAAGGAAGGGCAGACACAAGCTATCTCCCCCATCAGACACATGCCCACAAGGCCCCTTGACTTTCCACCTGGAAGACCTGACTTCCTTTCTCCTCCAACGTTCTGGAGGAGGCTCTGACCTCCTCCCTCCCCGCTTCCTCCAGTGCCAGAGGCCAGCAGAATACAAGTGACTCACTCTCCCCTTTCCTGCACCCCGGCCCCATGCTCTAGAAAGCTGGAGGCAGAGAGGAGCCCAAGGAACTGAGGAGCTGGCCCTGTGGGTTCTACAACTTGAGCCATCAGGATTCAGGGAGGAAGGCTGAGGGGGGGGGAACACCACGGGCAATGAGAGAGAAAGGTTTTGTTTTCATTAAAAATAAAAGGTGGAACTGAAAACACTATTCTAGTGAGAATTAACTCACGCTGCTTCAAGAAGTCTCTCCTTTGCCTTTGGTTACCTGGCTGCCAACCCCAATGCACCATCCCTAACCATACCCTGTTGGCTCCGACCTGGGGATGCCCAAGTCACTGTCACCATCACCCATCACTAGCCTCCAAACAGGACGCTGGAATGTGGCTGGGGGCCAGGCAGTGGCCACAGAGGGAGGAGGAAGGGAAGGCTGCATTCCAGTCCTGAGCCCAGCCTGACTGAGGCAGGATACTGGGGCAGGCTCTCGGGAGGAAGGAGGGGGACGAAATGGGTATCTAGCACCCCTTCTCCTGGGCATCTATCAGGGACCCCATCTCCCCATCCCAAGGGAGCTCACCCAGTCCAGAAGCTACAACCTGCAACCCCTACCCAGGCTTGGAGCTCCTAAACACTCCCACCAACCAGCCCTGTTCCAAGGCACTGGCTTCCCTCAGTGCCTCAGTTTACCCCTCTGTGAAATGGAGCCATCGCTCTGGCCTAAAAGGTTATCATCATCATTCATTATAAACCAAACAAAAAGGTGCCATGAGCCAGGCCCTGTCCACTTTATAACACTGACACACCCTCACTCAGCTTCCCGGACAATCTCACAGTTCTTGTCCCAGTTCCTAGCCCTCTCTGACACGGGCTTTAACTCCTGCTTTAGTAACTGTCATCTGACAGATATATTTGATATAAAGGATGTCATCTGAGTGATTCAAAACTTTGTGACTTCTAAATAAACACCAATGGCAGTTCCATGGGGGGGTTACCATTTTAAAAATGTGAATGACTGTGGGGAGACAGAGACCAAAATGGAGCAGCCTTGCCCTCCCTTGGGGCAGAAGAGCGGTGCCCCTTTCTCTGACCCTTCTGGGCTACATGTCGGGGTCGAGGGATGTTCCCCAGAACTCAGTGAGGCGGGTGCTATGATTATCCCTCTCATCTTGCAGTTACAAAAATGAGGTTCAGGGCCCCGCAGCTACCAAGTGTCTGGAAGATTTTCCCCAAGCAGAGAGCTCCTGGGGTAAGCGCTGAATAGACTGCTGGTCCTGGAGTCAGGAGAGCACAAGCTCAAATCTGACCTCAGACGTGTACCAGCTGGGTGACCCTGGGCTAGTCACTTTCCTAATCTGTCAAATGAGCTGGAGAAGGAATCGGCAAACGCTCCACTGTCTTTCCCAAGAAAACCCCAATGGGGTCATGAGAGTCAGACATGACAACTACCAAGACTGGGGGGAGGGGCGTCCTCCACTCACCGACCCCCTGGGCCGGTGAATCGTAGGTTTCAAGAGTTCCAGAAACCACTAGCCTGGGCCTTCCCAAACCCGAGGGCAGGGGCTGAGTGCCTGCCAATGGTCCGATCCGGAGGAAGGAAGAAGGGGCCTGAGACAGGACAGAGCCACTGGGAGGGCCAGGTGATCTGGGAGGAAGAAGGCAAAGGAAGGGTCGGGAGCCTCCAGCTGTGCTGGGGGGAGGGGGAGGCCTACAGCTGTTAACTGTGGTCAAGGTCTATGAAAGGTCAGAACTTTCAGCTTTCCCCCTCGGGCTGGTCTGAACACAGGGTCCAGCCCAGCTCCAGGCAGCTCAGACATTAACACTTAAGCTTCCAGCCTCCAGCAGAATTCTAGCTATAAGTAAACAGACCCAGGAGCAGAGCCCAGGCCTAGAGTTCAAATCCAGCCTGAGCCCATGCCGGTGGGGAGACCCAGTCCAAATCCCATCACCTGTCAGAGCCTCACTCTAACCTGTAAAATGATCATAGTAGCACAACTGTGAGGAGCAAATGAGAATATCAGTGAGGTGCTCGGCACACCTTAAAACGGAAGTGCCCTCCCATCTGTCAGAGACTCCATGGGGGGCTGGCTCAGACTCAGGAGGGAAAATGCCCTCCCCACCAAGTCGGACTGAGGCCCAGTTTGAAATAGGGTTGGGGGAGGGAGAGAGAGCCAAGGCCACTGAGGACTCCCACCCTACTCCACCCCACTCCCTTAACTAGGAATGGGACACCAGGGTAGAGGGACCAATCCAGGCCCTGGTCAGATGGGAAGCCAGGGGTTTGGTCTGGCTGGCCCAGCAGGAAAAAGTGAGAACTGGGGAGGCTGGGGACTGGAGTTCTCAGAGTGATGGAGGGGGTAGGGAAGAGTTCAGCTGGCCCCCAGCTGGGGGCCCCTCAAGTCCCAGATCACCCCTGAGCTGTCCCAGAGCCAGGAAGGAAGGGGAAGGGGGGGGGGAGACAAACAGATCGCTGGCCCAGACACACTGGCAGTCCAGCTGAGTGATGCAAACAGACCACATGACCCCTCATCCAGCCACCTAACAGCAAGTCAGGAGGAGAAAGCCGGCCTTGCCAGGGACCGGCCAGAGACCCAAGGCGCCCCTCACCCTCTGCCTTCCACATCACACAAACTCCTTGTGTTAGACACAGGGATTTTCTTTGACTTCCTTCTGCCTTGGTCTTTTGCCTACCCTGGACCCCAAACCCCTGCTGCCCTGCCCAGAAAGCTCCCTCCACTCACACCTTCGGAGAGCCTGGGCCCTGCTCAGCTGTCTAGGGCTGGGGGAGGCCTCAAGGCAGCCAAGTGCATTCCTGGGAAGGCAGAGCACAGGGTGCTCCCCCCCATTCCCCCCATCGGCATAAAACCTGGGTTAAAAACAAAACAAACCCTTTTCCTATTAAGCAGACACGATGCTTGGCAGTCACCTTCCTCCTTCCCACACTAGGCACTCCTCGCCCCCAGGGGCCCCTGGAGAGGAAACGGAGGGCAGAGTCTGCTGAGGGAAAGAGGAGAGCTGGTCTGGATCCATCAGGCTTGCGTTCTTCCCAAGGCCAAATGGCAGGGCCCTGGGGTCCCTCGCTGTGAGGACATCCACCCCCTAAGCTCACTGCCCAGGGGCTCTCCCTCCACAGGGGCCATGGAGCCCCCTGCTTAGACTGTCAGAGCTACCTGGAGTTACCAGGCTGTTATCTGCCTCCTCCTATCACCTGGTCTGAGCCCTAGGTCCCGCCCTGGTCACTGCCCCCACCCCAGCTCTTCCCAGAGCAAAGACTACAGTGAGGTCATCTGACCACTCTGGGTCACCCTTCATTCCAGCCTCAACTAAGGGACTACGGCAGCCACCTGGGAGTCAAAAGGCCTGGCTTCAAGTCCATACCCTGGGCCACTCAGTCTGGGCCACCGCCTGCTCTGAGCAAGGTCCTGGGACAGAGGTGGGAATACAGAGGCAAAAAGAAAAGTTATAATCAAATGGGAGAAGACAGATAAGCCATTCATCCCAGAAGGGAGCACTCAGGGGCTGTTGGGAGGATGATGACGGGCTCCCTGACCGAGGCCTCTGGGCCTCACTTACTTTATCTGGGATAATAGCTGTTAGGCTGCTCCCTAAAGAAGGCCAGCCGACAGGGTTTGGGAGGGCAAAAGTTCTGGGTTCCAATCCTGCCTGGTTCTGCTCCTACGAAGGAGGTGCTTTCTACACTAAGTCACTGGCTGGCTGAACGCTAGGAAGTGATTTACCCGACCTGAAGCTCGGTCTTCTCCTCTGCAAAAGGAAACAGCTGGCCTCCACGGCCATGACTTGGGGAAACCTTGAAGTCCCAAGTAAAGGGGAGTGAACTGACCGCCAAAGGGCACACACAAGAAACCTTCGGGAAAGCCTGGAGAGTGCGCACACACACGTACACACACATACATACACACACGTACACACACGAGAAGAAAAGAGTCGCAACACGAACGCGCTGTCGCCACTCCCTCCCGCTCCGCAGGCTGCCCGCGTCAGTTACAACCCCGGGAGCTGCCACCCGGGGAATGCCAGCACAGGCGCTGGGTAGCCTCCCTATCCCCCCGCCGGCCCGGGGCACTGGGCTGGGCACTCACTGCGTGTGCTGGGCGCGGCCCTGACGGAAGACCTCGTCCAGGGCCACGGTGGCCTGGCCCAGGAACTTGTCGATGCCGATTAGCGAGCGGTGCATGGCGGTGAGCACGAGCTCGCAGGCGGGCTCGGCCGGCACCGGGGCCGGCGCGTCGGGGTCCGCGTCCTGCGCCCGCAGCAGCCCGTCCAGCGCGCCGGGGGCCAGCTCGAAGACGCACTCCTCGCGCCATTCAGGGCAGCCCGTGCTCTTCTCCACCACCGACGTGCTGTACTTCTCGCGCCCCACCTGGATCACGGTGTACGCGTCGCTCGTGCTGCTGCCCCCCGTGCCTTTGCCCCGCAGCCCGCGGGCCTGCAGCACCGTCACCTGGACGTGCGTGGGCAGCCAGCGCGCCGGCCCGCCGGAGGGCTCGGGGCTGCGCCGCAGGGCCATGGCCGCGCCCGAGGACCCGCGCCCCGCGAGCCGAGGACCGCACCCTGCGGGCCGGGGCCGGGGCCTGAGGAGGCGCGGGCCCTGCAGCGGCGGCGGCGCACGGGGTCCAGACGCCCTTCTCTCGCTCCGCTCTCTTAGATCGGCTCGTGCGGGGCGCGCCGGCCGGCCGCGAGCCCGGACTGACGTCACCGCCGGACCCGCCCTCCGGGCCCCGCCCCCGGATGCGGCCCCGCCTCCGGCCATGCGCCCGCCTCTCACCCGGTCGCTGCAGCGCCTGGGCCCGGGAGAGGGCGGAGCTGGAGAAGCAGGGGGCGGGGCCGGTAAGCCAGGGGGCGGGCCCTTGGGGGCGGGGCCGGCGATGCGGTGAGCTGCAGTGCAGAGCAGAGAGGGCGGGGCTGGGGAAAGC
>CM053595.1:307382201-307406748 GCA_028646575.1 Pseudocheirus occidentalis
GAAATTAAGGGGATACCCATCAATTGGGGAATGGCTAAACCAGTTGTGGTATATGAATGTAATGGAATACTATTGTGCTGTAAGAAATGGGGAGGAGAAGGTCTTCATATTCACCTGGAGAGGCTTATATGAATTGATGCTAAGTGAGAAGAGCAGAACCAGGAAAAATTTGTACACAATCATAGACACATCATATGTGTGACGACCAACTTTGATAAGCTGGACTCTTCTCAGCAAAGCACAGTTAAAAGACAACTCTACAGGGGCGGCTAGGTGGCGCAGTGAATAGAGCACCGGCCCTGGAGTCAGGAGTACCTGAGTTCAAATCCGGCCTCAGACACTTAACACAAAAAACTAGCCGTGTGACCTTGGGCAAGTTACTTAACCCCAACTGCCCTCCAAAAATAAAAAAATAAAAAATAAAATAAAAAAAATAAAAAAAAAGACAACTCTACAAGTCTCAGGATGGAAGGAGATTTCTACATTCAGAGAAAGAACTAGAAAGAGCAGAGTTTAAATGGACACTGAAGCAATACATGCTATCACTCTTTTCCATGTTTGGTTTTGTTTCTTCTTTCCCATTGTTCACTCCATTGGTTACAACCCTTCTATACAACCAGACTATTGTCCAATATGAAAGTATTTGCAGATCCTATACTTGATTGCATGCTGCCGTGGAGGGGGGAGAGGGAGGAGAGAAAATTTGAAACTCAGGGGACTGTGGAACTGAATCTTGTAAACTAAAAGTAAATAAACAATTCAATTTTTTTTTTAAGGTTCTGCATTGGGGAAGAGAGATTGGGGCAGAACTGAGAACACTAGGAGGAGTCTAGTTGAATGGTAAGAAAAAAAGACTTCCCAAAAGTGGGATTGGCTGCCTTGAGAGGTGGTAGCTCCATTCACTAAAGGTATTCAGACAAAAGACCGGATGACTGGTTAGTCCCTGTCTGGGAGGATGAAGAGGATATTGTTCCAATCTCAACAAAGTCATTTGTTTCTGATAGCCCTTCCAACTGGAACATTCTGTAATTCTGAGACTCAGTATCAACTCTACCACTCTACCACTAGTTGGGTAAACTTCTTCCCCCCTTCAGGCTCATACCCATCCCCACAAAACATTTTTAACATCATTTTTTTCCCAGTGACATTGAATGGTTGCACACCGTGGATCACCCCAATCTCTGAAGAAGCTAAATTTCAGGAGAACCAGAGGTCATAATCTGAAGCATTTGTCCATGGGTGGATAGCCTTTTCACACAGAGGGGCATAAAGTATCATCCAGGAAATGCATGATGGGAAAAGAAGGTGAGCCAGTTACATGTCAGCAGCATGAGATGAAAAAACAGACAGCCTGTAATGAATTATTTTAGACCTTTTTTTACTATTAGGAATTCTACAAACATTAACAACTATAAACATTTCTATATACTGTTAAGAACAGGAAAAGATTTCATGGGACTCTGAATTTCCTGACCATGTAGGGTGGATTGGGCTTTTCTGGTCAATTTCATAATGACCTCGTAGGCCCAATATTGCTTGGCTTGTCTGGGCCCCTTCTGAATTTTCTTTTGTTCTTTTCAATGTCTTTTTTGAATGATTCATTAATGATTTTTTCTTTCTTTCTTTTTTGGAGGGTATCCCTACAACTGCCTGCCAACTCTCTACCCCACTACCCTCCCCAAAAAGCCTTCCTTTGTAACAAATAATTACAGTCATGAAAAACAAATCCAAATAATTTTTTAACCAAGTTTCTCTGATTAAAGTCTTAACTTCAAAGATATGTGAGACTATGAGACTGATTTAAATGTAATAAAATAAAGAGCCATTTCCCATTGAATAAATGGTCAAAAGATATGAACAGGGAGTTTTCAAAGGAAGAAATAGAAGTTATCAACAGTCCTGTGAAAAAGTACTTAAAACCACTAATAATTAGAGAAATACAAAATAAAGCAATTCTGAGGTTCCATTCACACCCACTAGATAGGCAAAGATGATAAAAGAGAAAATAACAATTTGTTGGAAGAGCCGAAGCAAAACAGACCCATGACTATGCTGTTGATGGAACCATTGTTTGGTCCGGTCATTCTGGGGAGCAATTTAGAATGGTACCCCAAGAGTTACTAAACTGCATAGCCTTTGATCCAGCAGTGCTACTGGTGGCCTAGATCTCAAAAAGATCACAGAAAGAGGAAAAGGACCTAGGGGTACAAAAACATCTATAGCAAAGAACTAGAAACTAAGGAGGGGTCCATCAACTCTCTGTGCAACGGGTAAACAAATTATTATATATGGCTATAATGGAATAGTACCGTGTTATACAAGATGATGGGCAACTAGGGGTGAAGTGGATAGAGTGTCAGGCCTGAGGTCAGGACCTGAGTTCAAATGTGACCTCAGATATGTAGTAGCTATATGACCCTGGGCAAGTCACTTAACCCTGCTTACCTCAGTTTGCCTCATCTCTAAAATGAGCTACAGAAGGAAATGGGGAACCACTCCAGTATCCTCTCCAAGAAAACCCCAAAGAATCAGACATGACTGAAACAAATGAACGATGAATTCAAAATGGAACGGTTTCAGAAAAACCTGGGGAAACTATGTGAACTGATATATGTTCAAGTGAGCAAAACCAGAAGAACAAGTTATGCAGGAACGACATTGTAAAAAATAGTGACTTTGAAAGAGGCAAGAACCCTAATCAATGTAGTAACCAATCATAATTCAAATCAATTCAGTAAACATTTGTTAAATATCTGTCAGTGAAACAGGCTACCTGCCTCCTACCCGAATGTAGATGGATTCAAGATGCAGAATGAAACACGTTTTTGGATGTGGATGACACGGGGATTGTTTTTAACTTTTCTATATATATTTGATACAAGTTCCATTGTTGTTATGATTGTTTATCTCAATTGGGGCAGGAGGCATGGTGGAAAAGGGGAAGGAAGGAGGAAGGAAGGAAAGAAAAAAGGAGAAAAAAAAAGAAAAGCATTTTAAATGCAAAAAAAGAGAATGGAAGAAAGGAGAAGAGGAATCAAACAAGAGCAATTTTGAAAGTTATATTTTGAATTTATTGTATCTTTTAAAAGAAAAGCAAGCTATAGGGATAGCAAAGTTTTATGTACAATCCTCTTTTTCTGTTCCGTAATATATATTGGAAAACCCATTTTATTTAGTCTTTGTTAAATTCAGAATGAAAAAAAGAACTTAAAATAACAACAGTTCCTTTGAAATGTTAAAAGGCCTAGAGGAAGGCTCATAGCACACTGTCAAGATTCAAACATGGGAAAGGATGGGCTGCTATGTGCACCAGTGGAGTGAATGCTCACATCAGTGAGGTCACAGATCTTTTGAGAGGGACAATAAGGTATTTGGAGAGACTTCTGACCTGTCTTCCAGGTTTAACCTCTTCTGACATCTTGGGGTCTAATGCCTCAAGTTTACCTTCCAGGGGCCAATAGAAACCCTGGACACTTGGCCCCAGCACTGTCTTTCCTAAGGATGCCCTCCCTCATCCACTTTCCTGCAAGCCTGAGACCTAATGCTCCCAACAGTTGCTTAAGGTGAGTTAGGAAAGTTAGGATTTTCCTTATGTTATAGAAGGGGAAACTGATGAAAAAGTGAGGTCTATAAAGGCCTCCTCATCTAACCTCCACATTCTTTTGTTTAATTTTTAACAGTTTTATTTAAAGTTTTGAGTTCCAAATTCTCTCGCTCCCCTCCCCACTCCTGAGATGGTAAGCAATCAGATATAGCTTATGTATGTGCAGTCTTGTAAAACATTTCCATATTAATCATTTCATACAAGAAGATTCAAGTGAAAGAAAAAATGAAAGTGAAAAACACCCTGTTTCAGCCTGTATTCAAGCAATATTAGTTCTTTCTCTGGAGGGAGAGAACGTGCTTCATCCTTAGTCCTTTGAGATTGTCTTGCATCATTGTATATCTGACAATAGCTAAGTCATTCACATCGAATGTTGCTCATCGAACAATGTTGCTGTTACTGTCTACAGTGTTCTCCTGGTTCTGTTCACTTCACTCTGAATCAGTTCACGTAAGTCTTTCCATAACCTCTGAATTCTTACAGATGAAGAAACTGAGACCCAGAGAAGTTAAGCAATTTGTCCAAGGTCACACAAGTAGAAGACATTTCAGCGGCAGAGCAGATGCTTTTACAAACCATATATTAAAAATTCTTCCTTTGACAAAAGGAGTTCTGATAATTTCCCTTGGCATAGGCAACTCCCGAGGGACATTTCAAATAGGATTTGATTTATATAAAATTAATTTGCTTAAACAATTAAGGAATTCATTACCTTCTTTCTTGACTCATTCTTTTCTTGTTGCCTGTGTAATTGCTTCTACCCACCCAACCTAACCTTCAGATCAGGTACTAAACATTCCTATTCTTTTGTCTCCCCTCATTAAGCCTAGCAATGGGCTGGGCACAATTCGACTCAACAAACTTTTGTTCAGCATCAACTGTGTGCAAAGCACTGTTCTAAGGACTCAAAGTTGTTGGGTTGGTTGTTTTTTCTTTTTTTAATGACATGATCACGGAATCAGATTTGCACAAGTATTTATAATAATAGCTAACATTTATATAATACTTTAAGGTTGACAGTATTTTAAACATGTTAATGAGTTTGAACTTCATAACAATCCCCCTTTTACAACTAAAGAAACTGAGGCACACAGAGGTTAAATGACTTGCCCCCAGTCACACAGCTAGAAAGTATCTGAAGCTGGATTTGAACTCAAGACTTCTTGACTCTAGGTACAATGCTCTGTACACTGTGGTACCCACCAGTTGCCTAAAAGAGAAAAATTCCAAATGGTAGATGATCTCCAAAATGCTTGTTCAACTTGAATGGATGACATCTTCATGGAACCTTCAGAGCACCCTCACAGGCCGGAAATTGGACTTCTTTCCCCAGTCAACCAATAAACATTTATTAAGCTCCTACTATGTGTCTGGAATCTGCTTGAGTGCATAGAAAATTCTTGGACCTCGTATATCTATTAGAAGTTAACAAATAAGAAATGAATTGATTTGAATCGAGCATTCACAGGGCCTTGAATGAAATCCATTGAATATAATGGATTGACACACTTCAGAGTCCACATCTGTGAAATGGGGATAGCCAGGGAAGGAGATTCCTACTTTATCTACAATAATAGCCACAACAATGACATAAAAATTACTTTCTTGTAGCTAGTAAGTGTTGGAAGCTGAATCTTCTCTTCCAATCAAGTGTTTCTTTAACTACCCTTGGTTTTCCATAATAATAATTGGTATTTTCATAGCACTTTAAGGTTTGTGAAATAGTTTGCACACACTCACACACACACTCATTTTAACCTTACAAAATCACTGTGAAGTGTTGTCATAACCATTTCACAGATAAGGATCTGGACCCTCAGAGAGGCTCAATGTGCCCAGGGTCACATAGCTCCTAAGTTTCAGGAGCAGGATGTGAATGAGAGTCTCTTGCCTCTACACTCAGCACTCATGGATTGTTGTCCACCCTAAGTAGATTAACTTGGTCACTGAGGCTGTGAGCCTGGCTTGGTTGTCACATAGAATGAGGTCTGCCTATATGGGGAGTTTGGGAGTGTTTGCTCCCTGTGTAGCCTTCAAAATGTGTAGAAAGCATCCGGTCTGGATGTTGACAGTGACCAGGGCAGGAAGATGGGGTAGTCCCATCCTGACAAAACCTCCTTCACCTTTGGCCCTCTGAGACCCGATTTGGCAAGATTGCATTTCCTCCTAGCTGTTGCAAAGAGGCCTGGGTGGGGCCCTCCAGGGAGCCGTGATGTGTTGTTTGGGGTTCCTAGAAGGGGAGGGGAAGGAGCCTCAGAAAAACACAGACTCCTAAAGAAGGAGGGGAATACCTGAAAAGTCTTTGGTCCAAACCTCCCACACCCAATCCTGCCCCTCCCCCCATTAAAAAAAACAAAAACAAAAAAACCTTTAGAGCCCAAAAGAGACCGTCTGGGATGTTTAGAGCCATAAAAACAAACCCAGAAACCTCCTTAGTTAGAGAGATAGAAGACCTAAACTGTAATCCTGGCTCTGGTGACCTTGAGCAAGTCACTTCCTGAGGGCTCCATTTCTTCCTCTGTAAAAATGAGACTGGAGTAGACGATGAGGGTTGGACTCCAGAACCTCTCCAGCTCTAGATCCTGAGGTACAAGAAGGCTTGGCTTGGCTCTGCCTGGGGACTCAGTTACTGTGGTCCTGAAGGCCTTCACTAGAGGCCTTTGGATGTTTCTCTCCTAATCTCCTCAATCACATAGACATTCTGAGAGGCAGAGGTCTTGACAAATTTGGGATTCTAAACACTCAGCCATAGAAGGTTCTGGGGGTTTGGCCGAGTCTCTGGGTCAGTGTTTATGCCCTGCTAAAACACTGGGCATCCCACTAATTTGAAAGAGACTGAAAAACTGTATGACTTCTTGGGTAACAGCTTCAGGCCAGCCTCTCCAGCTGACACAAAATTTTTAGCATTCTGTACCATCTTCCAATGTCTTCCTCCTTCCCCGCAAAATGTCAATGGCCGGAGGCGGGGGCAACAAAGCGGAAAGATGGCACCCAAAGGGAAGAGTGGTTCTAGCAAAGGAGGGAAAGGGGGAGCAGCTTCTGGGAGTGAGGGTACAGATAAAAAGGCTCAGGGTCCCAAAGGTGGTGGAAATGCAGTAAAGGTCCGACATATTCTGTGTGAAAAGCATGGCAGAATCATGGAGGCCTTGGAAAAACTGAAGTCTGAAGTGAGATTCAGCGAAGTTGCCTCACAATACAGTGAAGATAAAGCCCTGCAGGGGGGAGATTTGGGCTGGATGACAAGAGGGTCCGTGGTAGGCCCATTCCAAGAAGCAGCATTCGCCTTGCCTGTCAGTGGCCTGGACAAGGCTGTGTACACAGATCCCCCAGTGAAAACCAAATTTGGGTACCATATTATCATGGGTTGAAGGGAGAAAATAAACTAAGTGGGGTGATTTTTATGAGCTTCAAAAAAAAAATGTCAATGGCCTCATCAGTCAATCACTCAATATTCATTAATTAGGCACCTACTCTGTTCCAGACACTCTGCTAAGGCCCAGGGATACAAAGAAAGGTAAAGGACAGTCCCCACTCCCTCTCAAGAAGCTCAGAGTCCAATGGCGGAGATGATGCATAAACAATTATGTACTAACAAGATTTAGACAGGAAAAATTGGGCTTGTCTCAGATGGAACAGGGACAGGCCTGATAAGGCCTGATACCTGAAGGAAGCCAGGAAGACAGACAGGGGGCAGGTGAGTGTTCCCACCTTGGGCATGGCTAGTAAGAATGCCCAGAGTTGAGAGATGGGGCATCTTATTGGAGGAACAGCAATTGTTGTTATGGAGGACAATAATATTATTGACAATATAATCCTCCTCTTATTGGAGGATCCAGTGAAACTGGATCATGGAGTTAGTCAGAGGCAGACAGGGATGATTTTTGAGTTGTAAGAAACCTGGAAAGGAAGGATGGGGCCACATGAAGACAGGTTTTCAAAGACAAATAGGATTTTTATATTTGGTCCTACAGGTAACTGGAAGCCACTGGAGTTTATTGAAAAAGAAAATGATGTGTTCTTTAGGGAAATCACCTTGACAGCTGAATGGAGGATGGAATGGAGAAAGGAGGGACTCAAAGCAGGTAGACCCTCCCCCAACCCCAGCAGCCATTACAGTACAGGTGTGTGGGGGGGGGGGCTGCACCAAGGTGGGGCAGGGTCAGAGGAGACATGGTGGGAACCAGAACTTCTAGGTGATTCAGGTCTCTGACTCCTTTCTCTGTCAGCTTTAATAAAGTGATAGGTTTCCCTGAGAAAATCATTCAAATCCAGATGAGCTTATGAGTTTTCTTCATGCTGCTCAGTCACAGGAATCTGATCATCTCCACTACATCTACTCAAGACTGAGAACCACTGCCTGAGGGCACTGCCACCGCCCATGGCATCTGGAATTCTAATCCAGCCTGCCCACGTTCTGGACTTTCCATTCTTCTTCAGTACCCTCAGTGGTCTTAGCCAAGGTGAAGCAGTGATGGAGAACCATAGGAACTCTGTAAAGAAGGACCAGCCTCAACACCTTCTCAATTGTGGGCCATGGGAGCAAACCAGGAAAGCCTCAGTGCAGAAACAGATTTGAAGTCAGAAGACCAAAGAGGGTGGAGTGCTAGATGGAATGGGGTAAAAACCATTCTCTATGAAAAGGTCTAAAAACAATAAAGGTTAAGGAAGCCTGATAGAGGAATACTTCATTAGGTCATAAGCAGAAAGGGTACATTCTGCGCCTACTGAGAGCCTGGGATCAATGGACCTCACAAACTCAAAAGAGATCCTTCAAGCTTAGAAACGTCCTTGGGAACAGTTGCCGTGTTCCCAGTTTGGGGAGGGCCTATCAGACCTCCCTACCCCTCACAGGAAGTCCCAGAGTTACATGAATAACGGGAGTGTTATTTGGAGGGTTGCTGGGGAATCTTTTTTGTTTCAGTCATTTGGGGTCTTCTTGGCAAAGATGCTGGGGTGGTTTGCCATTCCCTTCTCCAGTTTGTTTGACAGATAAGAATACCGAGGCAAGCAGGGTGAAGTGACTTGCTCAGGGTCACATAACTATTAGGTGTCTGAGGCCAGATTTGAACTCAGGAGCGTGACAAAAATCAGAGTTGCTCCTTTTTTAAGGTTCTTAAGTGGCCTTTCTAAGGCTTGAAGCAGGTTACGCTTTCTGTCTTAGAGGTTAAACTTATCTCCTACTTCAGCTGTCTCAGAGGAATTTAAGGACCACTGAAGGTTTTCTGCATCATTGAAAAGCAACAAGTCCTTTCAAGGTGAATTTGATTCCTTAAAAATGGTCGTGTTCCATGAAATGACCCCTATGAGCCCATCTCCACATACATGCAGAGGGCTCAACCCCTCATCCACTAATAGCAAGAAATCCAAGTTAAACCGTGTCTAGGGTTCTATGTTAGATTGGCAAAGCTGATAAAAAACAGAAAATGCCGATTATTAGAGGGACAGAAAGAGAGGCGCCCCAATAAACTGTGCTGGTAGAGTCCAGCCTTTCTGGGAAACACTTGGGAACCCCACCCCCACCCCTACTCGTTCCATGTTGCTTGTCCATTAAAATAGTCCAAGTGAATGGTGGCCTTTTCTCACTCTTCATCCTTCTTGTCTTTTCCTTATACCAGTGGTTCTCAGCCTTCCCAATGCCACGACCGTTTAATGCAGTTCCTCATGTTGTGGTGACCCCCCCCCAACCATAAAATTATTTTCATTGCTACTTTATAACTGTAATTTTGCTACTGTTATGAATCGTAATGTAAATATCTGATTTGCAGGGTGTATTTTCATTGTTACAAATCGAACATGACCCATAGGTTGAGAACCGCCACCTTACACTCTTTTCTCTCTAGGCTTTCCCTGACTGCTCTCTCTCTCGGCTCTCCTCCTAACCAGCTAGCTGATGATGCCTCCTCCATCTCCTTTGAGGAATCTTTATCCAGGTCATGGCAGCCAACGTTGAGGGTCTCACAGGGCTCTGACCTCTTTTCTTCTACTTTTATGCTACCTGACTTAGCGTTCTCATCAGCTCCCATGGATTCAATCAGAATTGAAATGGCAAACCACTCCAGGATTTTTGCCAAGGAAGCCTCAAATGGGGTCATGGAGAATCCAACACAACTGAAAATGACTGAACAAGAAAAATGCTGACGATTCTCAAACCTGTGTATCTAGTCCAAACCTCTCTCCCAGTCTCCAATTGCCTGTTGGATATCTTGAACTGGACGTTCCATAGGTATTCTCAGCTCTAGGCAATGCAAACCAGATCCATTATCGCCCTCACCTCGGCCCCCCATGAGCCTCTTTTCTCTAGAACTTTCCTACTGGAAAAGGGTGGAGAGCACTGCCATCCTCCCTCCAGTCACCCAGACCCCCAACAGAGGTATCATTGTTGACTCCTAATTTTCTCTCTGCTATATTCAAGCTGCTGCTAAGTCTTGGTCAACTCTAACTTCCCAACACATCTCACTAGTTCCCCTTCTGTTCTCCGACATTTTCATCACTGTGGAACAATTCCTCATTACCTCACACCTGAACTATTCAAATCTCTCCCTGCTCCAGCCCATCCTCCACTCAGGTCTCTTATTGTGGGGGAGGGAGGCATTAGGATTACGTGACTTGCCCAGGGTCATACAACTAGTGTCTGAGACTGAATTTGAACTCAGGTCCTCTTGCCTCCAGGGCCAGTATTCTACCCACTGTCCCACCTAGCTGCCTCTTCAAAGGGATCTAATAGATTCCACCAAATCAACCCCTCTTATTCAACAAAATCCAGTGGTTCACTATGGCCTCCAAGATCAGAGATAAAATCCCCTGTCTGGCTTTCAAAACTCTTCCTAAGTCTTTGCCTTTGCAGTCTTCTTACCCTTAACTCCCTCCTCATACTCTGCGATCCAGAGACTCTGGCTTCTTACTGTTCCTCACACAAGACACTCCATCCATCTCCTCTCCGAATTCTCTCTGGTTGCTATCATGTCTACAATTCGCTCTCTGGGCTTCCCCAGCTTCCTTCAAGACTGAGCCCAAATCTCACTTTGTGCACAAAGTCTTTCCTAGACCTTCCCTATCTTATCTCCTATTTATCCTAATTTATCCTATTATATCCTATTTGTCTTGTTTGTACTTAAGTATTTCTGAGTTGTCTCCCCCATTAGACCTTGAGCTCTTTGAAAGGAAGGACCCAGTTGAGTTTTTTGCTTTTCTTTGTATCCCTTGTCTTAGCACAGTGCCTGGCATATACACAGTAGTATATATACAGTTAATAAATGCTAATTGATGAAAGAAGGTGGACATTCTATCTCGATAAAGGTTTCACACCTGGGAGGAAGGTGGTGTCATGAACAGGAAAAAAAAAAAGAAATCAGGGAAAGAGCAGAGCTGCCTAGAGGCTAGACCTGCCCTTGGAGCCAGGGAGGTCCAGGTTCATGCCTAGGTTCAACCCTTTGGACACATCTGGACTCGGTGAGAAGACCATTAATCTTAGGATCAAATCTGTTCTCAGACCCTTACCAACTGCTTCACTCGTGGACAATTTGCTTAACCTTTCTCAGTTTCTGTTTCCTTATCTGTAAATGGGAATAATAATAATAATAAATAAATAAAACAAAATAAAATAAAAACAGAACCTACTGGGTGTTCCAGTGGGTACATCACCAGCCTGGGAGTCAGGAGTATCTGAGTTCAAATTCAGGCTCAGACACTTATTAGCTGTGTGACCCTGGGCAAGTCACTTAACCTGATTGTCTTGCCTAATAATAAGGATGATGATAATAAAACCTACCTTCCAGGGGTGTCATGAAGACCAAATGACCAGGGTTTTGCAAACCTTAAACTTATGCTACATAAATGCCAGCTGCTAACCCCTCAATTTCCAAGTCTTTGACTATGTAAACTGTAGTTATCCCACAACAAAGGGAGTTTACTTACCGGGAATTCCCTATCCCAGTGAAATTAGAGATCCAGTTGGAGGAGATAGAGAGGAGGGTAGACAGAGATATCAGTATCAAAGACTGATGGAGGAGAAAGGGAAACCAGGGGATTCCAATGCTAAGCTGTAATTAGTGATTATGGGTCTGGGGGCAAATATCACAGTTGGGTGGGGGAAGGAGAGGAACAGCCGGAGAGGGGAAGGGATACCAGGTAGGAAAGTCCCTGCCAGGGTGTAGGAGCAGGGTGGGTCAGCAGAGGGACTCGTCCACAGTAGAAGACCTCAGAAACCCAGCTCACAAGAGTAGGAAAGCACCTAGTAGCTCTTGAGAGATTCAAACCACCTGGTCCAAATGAAAGAAGTGGGCGTGATAGCTGAGCCACCAGCAGTGATATTTGAAAAATCTTGAAGAACAACAAACATTCTACAGTATTAGAGAAGGTCAAATGTCACTTCAGTTTTCAAAGAGGGGGAGAAAAGGGTGTCTGCAAATCATAGGCCGGTGGGCTTGGCTCTGATCCCTGGCAAAATTCTGGAATGAAAGATGAAAGCTACAGTTGGGGAACCTTTAAAAGAGGAGTGGTGATTCCAAGGTGCCAGCAGAGCTTCATTAAGCACAGCCTGTGCCAAACTGACCTTATTTGCTTTTTTTTTTTTGGCAGGGTTATTTAATTGCTGGGCCTAGGAATGCTGTAGAAAAAGCTTACCTAGATTTTAATGAAACAGTTGATAAAATAACTCATTATTCCTGTGGAAAAGATGAAGAGATGTAGAATAGACAGCAATGCTTTCATGGATTTGGAACGGGTTGAAAGGCCAGGCTCAAAGGGCAGTTAATGGTCCAGTGTCAGCTTGGAAGGGGGTCTCCAGTAGAATGAACCTGGAATTTCTGGTTGGCTCTGAATTATCTGACATTTTTATTAATGACATGGCCAAGGATATAATAAACAGGTACATGAAAGGAATGGAATATTATTGTGGTGAATATGATGAATTCAGCGAAACCTTGGAAGACATATGGACTGATATAAAATGAAACAATTAGGAATAGGAGAATTACCACAGTAATCTAAAGGGACAAAGTCTGAAAGACTATGGAGGAATACTTGGGCAAATTATGTTCTTTCTATGAGTATAATAGGATATTATTGTGCCCTAAGAAATAATTAAAAAATTAAAATTAAAAAAATACAGGCTTTAGAGACTCCTTGAAAGACTTGTATGGACTGATGCAGAGTGGAGTGGTCAGAATCAAGAGAACAAATTATACAATGATTACAAAAAACAAATTGGCAGAATTGAAGACTATGAATTAGTACAATGAAGGATCACTATTCTAGAAGAACAATAATAAAGCAAGTTTCCCACTTCTTGATGACGAGGTAGGTGCAGAATGAGATGGACATTTTCAGGCACAATCAATATTTGACCTTGGTTTACTTGTCTCTACTTGGGGTATGCTGGAGTCAGCTCTAGTTCCTAAGCTCTGAAAAGTCAACCGTTCAATTTTCAGTGGGAACATTTATACCTTAGAAACTGACAAATCCTACCAATCAGGGATCAATTTATTGTTTTGTTGATTGTCTGGACTTAAGAAAATGATAGAGAGGGGTGGCTAGGTGGCACAGTGAATAGAGCACTGGCCCTAGAGTCAGGAAGACCTGAGTTCAAATCTTGTCTCAGACAAAACTAGCCATGTAACCTTGGGCAAGTCACTTATCCCCAATTGTCCTACCTTCCCCCCCTCCAAAAAGCAAAAATACAAAACAAAACAAACAAAAAAAGAAAATGAAAGAGAAAACATTTATGATTTAGGCTAAATTTCAAAGTGTGTCTTGTATATATTTTCTCCCCTAGAGAGCTGAGCAGGGGGAAAGGAGGGAGAAAGAAGAGAAGGAAAGAGAAAAAAAAAAGTAAAGGAAAAAAAGACCAGTACCTGCTTTTAAGGACTCTAGTCTAAAAGAAAGTCAACATGAAATAACATTGGAGATAATTTCAGAGGAATGGCATTAAGATTAAGAAAGACAGAGAAAGCTTAACAGAGAAAGGTTCCTTGCAGAAGATGAGGTTGTAATTGGGGCTTGAGGGAAACCAGGAAAGAGAGAAGATGGAGATGAAGAAGATAAGAATTCCAGGCATGGGGGACAGCCAATGAAAGCACTCTGGGATTAGGAGATGGAAGTCTTGTAGGAAGAACAGCAAGAACACCACTGCCATTGAATCAGAGACTACATGGAGGGAAGGAAGGTGTAAAAAGACTGGAAATATAAGAAGGGGGTAGATGGTCACTTGAAAGTAAACAGAAGATTTTAATTTAATGCTAGATATAATAGGAAGCTGCTGGTATTTACTTAAAAAAATAAAGAAAAGGGCACCAGTAAAACACTAAAAATATAAATCCATACACTGTATCCTCCACCATAACATATTTGGCAAGTGATCATCTTACTTCTAATAATAATAACAATAATAGTTAGCATTCATTTAGCACCTACTTGCCTACTAGCTTGAGGACAAAATCCAAGCATCTCTGCTTGGAATTTAAAGCCCTTTTCAATGCAGTTAAAGGCAACCTTTCTAGGTTTATGAAAAACATTATTCCCTTTCCCACTAATGACTCCAATTAAACTGACCTTCTTCCCATTCCTGATTTGTTCTATTCCAACTCTCATCCTGAAATACTCTCCCTCGTCATCTGTGCCTCTTAGAACACCCAGCTTCCTGCTCAGTTCAGTGCTAGCCCTCAGTATCCCCGCTGCCCACTGCTCCCCAGCCCAAGTCACCTTGTATTTACTCTTAGGATTCCTCACGTATTATTCGTTATTCGGCCGTTTTTTACTTGTGTCCAACTCCTGGTGACTCCATGGGGGATTTTCTTGGCAGAGACACTGGAGGAGTCTGCCATTTCCTTCTCCAGCTCATTTTACAGATGAGGGAACTGAGGCAAAAAGAGTTGTGATTTGCCCAGGGTCACACATCCAGGACTTGAATTCAGGTCTTCCTGAGTCTAGGCCAAGCACTCTGTCTGCAGCACCACTTAACTGCCCATTATTTCTTATGACTCTTACTTACTTTGTATAGATAGAGCCAGTATGCCCTAGCTTTCACATGTGAAAAGTGTGCTCTGAGCCCCCTATCCCAAAACCAGGTTTGCCACACTGCTTCCTCAAGGTTCTAGGGTATCCCCGAGGGATATGGAATATCTTTAACGTGTGGCTAGACCACACTCTAGCCCTCACTTGCTGTTTCCCTCCACCATAAACCTCTGTCTAGTCACTAGTATCCCAACTCCATTTAACCAATTAACATCAATTAGCACTTGCTAAGGGATGTTTACTTTGAAAGTATAGTGAGAAGAAAAGGACATGTATCTTCCACTCCCCCCTCTCAACCCCTAGAAATACAAACTCCCCTCAAATAGGTCAATGTCTAGAGAGAATGAGCCCAGACTTACACCTGTCCACCAATTTCAAGCTCCTCTAGGATGATTGGGGTGAATCTTCATCTTTGTTATCCGTGGTCTGGGTCCCAAAGTTCACTCCTTGTTTGTCAGGCATCAGTGCTGGGCTGGATATGGCCAGACTCCCAGGCAGCTTGCTGTCCAGACCTTTCAAAATGTACAGATTGATGGCCTTCAGTTATTGAAGTGATTCAATGAATTCAGAGATAGATAAAGATCGAGGTCACTAGTGAGGGAGTGGGGTTTCCATGTGTTGGCCTGGGAGGGGAGAAGACCCTTACAGGATGATCTTTCACTGTGTGCTGTCAACAAAGGAGTCAGAGAGAGACAGACAGACAGACAGAGGAGGGACACAGAGAAGGAAGGAGAGAGAAAGAGGGAGAGAGACAGAGAGGAGAGGGAGACGGAAGAAGACAGACAGGGAAAAGGGAGGGAGGGAGAGAGAGGGGGGGGAAGGGAGATAGAAAGACAGAGAGAGACAGAGGAAGGAAACAAAGAGAGGTAGAGAGAGGACAGAGGAGAGGGGGAGAAAGTGACTATGGAGCCATAGGTGACCTTTGGGACCCAGACTTCAGATGAAGATCCAGGTCCAGTTTCACACCTGCTGCCCCTATGGGCTTAGTAGATCAGATAAGTAACTTTACAGATTTCCCCAAAACATTCCTTCCTTCCTCCCTTCCTTCCTTCCTTCCCTCCTTCCTTCCTTCTTTCCTTCCTTCCTTCCTTCCTTCCTTCCTTCTTTCCTTCTTTCCTTCCTTCCTTCCTTCCTTTCTTTTTCTTGAGGCAGAGTTGAGTGACTTGCCCAAGGTCACATAGTTAAGTGTCTGAGGCTAAATTTGAACTCAGGTCCTCCTGACTCCAGGGCCAATGTTCTGTTCACTTTGCTACCTAGCTGCCCCTCTCCAAAGCATTTCAATTACACAAAATTTTAACTTCCTGGACCAGTGTCTCTAGTCTTTTCAAAATGAAGAATCCCATCAGTGGCCCTTGGGGCAGGTGCCAGATTCCATCTATATATTATTCTCCTCCCCTCCCCCAAAGAATGTAATATCTTTGAGGGTAGGGACTGTTTCATTTTTACCTTTGATTCCCTAGAGCCTAGCATTGAGTCTGGACACAGTAGGCACTTAATAAATGCTTGTTGATTGACTGATTAGGGAGGGGGGACAATTACTGGAAAGCTAATGGAGTTCCTGGCTCAGAGAGGCAGGGTTAATTTTAGGAAAAGATCACTGGCCTGGAATTTGAGAAACTGGGTTTTAGTTCCACTCACCCCCACCCTTACAATCTAGCTGCACCCCCTTAGAAAAGTCCTTTCCCTTCCTTTCCTCATCTCTAAAACCCCTACAGTCTCCATCTGAAAGTCAAGGTTGAGGGCATCTATGCCAGAGTCCTTTCTTTGGAAGCACACAGCCTATGCCAGGGGATGGTGGGATTCTTCTGTTAGTTCCCCTGAAACCTAGCTCCAATGCCTCCCGGGGCAGGGTGGGGACCCTGGCATCCTGAAAGCTCTGCCAAAAGCAGACAAGCTCTGGCAGGCCCTGCCTACCCAGTCACACCACAGAGGCTCCAAGGACAAGCTGGTAATAAACGGGCCATTTGTCCTCGGAGGCTGAGCCAAGCTAAGTTCGGAGACAGTCGTCATGTCACCGCAAAGCCAGCCACAAGGGGATGGAGTGTTTTTGGCCTGGTAGCTCCTGAAGTTGTCTGCTAAGGCATGAAGGGGGATGTACCATACATCTGTGGAAGAAATAGCCACACGGCCCCTTTGAAGAATTGTATAGGCATTATTCTTAAACCAGGCAATGAGCCAAAGGAAACTGGGCCCCAGAGGAGGGTGGGTGTGGGAGGGAGAAGATGGTTCCTGCACACTCTAACAGAAGCCAGGTGTCCTGGATCCCAGAAGAGGTCTGGCCTGAGCTGTCTTTGGCTACAGTGGATAAATACAGGGTGAGCTCGCCCCAGAGCCCAGCACCACCCTGTGATTCAGCATCCCCACACCAGAGCCAACCACAGCAGCTTGGGCTGGGGCGGGCACCTCATGCTCTGCTGGCCCCAGCTCTCCATGAGCTCAACCCTAGCCCCCAGTGACCTCATGAAGAAAACATCTCTCTCCTCTCCAAGCAGCCTGACTCACCTCCGGGGCCTCAGATCACGGACTCTTCCCACCTCCTGTTCCTCTGTGGGACTCTCCTTCCTTTCTCCTCTCCTTGAATCCCTCCTGTCTGTTTCCCAACAATCTCCCTCTGTTCTTGCAGGAAATCTTCCCAGACCAGCCCCACCCTACAGTGATTCTTTCCCTTATTCTAAAACTCTTCAGTATTTATTCATGATGGGGTTAAACACAAGGGACAGATCACTTTCCTAGAAGGATGAATTCTCTGATTGAATCATTGGCTAAAAAGGAAATGTCTTAGCCGTAAAGTGGGGGGAAGGAGGTCTTGTCTGGTCCTATCTTATGGGATAGGACCTGTCTGGTTCTATCCTAACTCAGGGCTCTTGATCCAGACATTGCTCTTATCACTTGACCAAAAAGGAAGAGGTCATTCTCTAGGCCAGGGGTGGGGAACCTGCAGCCTTGTGGCCACATGTGACCCTCTAGGTCCTCAAGGACAGCCCTTTGACTAAATCCAAACTTCACAGAACAAATCCCCTTAATAAAAGGATTTGGTCAGTAATAAAAAGATTTTGTTCCAAGGCCTTGAGGCTGCAGGTTCCCCACTCCTGTGCTAGGCCATTACGGTGGGGACAGGATCTTCAGAATCCTGACTCATCAGAGCCCAGTAGCTTTGTCCAACAGGACCACAAGAAAGAAAAGGGTTAAATTTGACACAACCTCCTGTCTGCTGCCTTGGACCCTGATGGCTCAAAGGTAAGAGAAGAGCACAGGGCTCCCTCCCCAGCCCAGCCCATTCCTCATTCACCAACACGGCCACACTGAACTTATATAAAGTCTCTGTGGTGTAATGAAGTCAACACTGGATATGGAGTTGGAATAAATGAATTTTAATCTTGGTTCTGCCACCTCTGTGACCCTGGGCAAATCACTTCCCTCTTTAGGCTTTAATTGCCTAACAAGTAAAATGAGAGAGTTAATTAACCTAAATGGTCTATAAGGTTCCTTCCAGCTCTAAATCCTATGAATGAACAAGTGAATGAATCAATGAATCACTAAATCAATGAAGAAGCATTTATTAAGTGCTTACTAAGTACCAAGAAAGCACAGTAGAGGATTGTGGGTCTCAACCCTTTCAAGGATGAGAGGACCTTTTTTATTGTTCATTCCTTGACCTACCCCCAAATAATAACAAAGATACCACTAGTATTGATTGAGAAAGTACTCGCTGACAAGAGATGACTATGAATTTAGTAATTTTTTTCAATGTTTTCAATCTGTATTATGTTAACCAAAAACAGGATCCATATACATTTAAGGAGTGGTCTCATACCTTTCTGTGAGATGTATTATTTATTCCACCCACAAAAGGTGTTTACGTATTTGTTAGGTGGCCCCGGATGCTAAGTCAGGCTCAGCCACTAACTACCTATTATGACCATGACCAAATCACTTAGCTTCTCTGGGACTCAGTCTTCCTCACCTACAACTAATAGGGTTGGACTAAACTAGCTCTCTAGTCCAGCTCCAAAGTCATGATCCTCTTATAAGAGTGGGAGTCAACTGAGTCAATACATTAATCATCTCACTCATACTTAAAATAGCTATGAATCTATCAAAGGCATTAGACTAATGTACATCCAGTCATGCCTTTGGATCTTCTATAAAATATCAAGCCAGTTCAGAATGTAGCATCCCAGTGCCTGGGATCTCCAAGAAGAGAACCAAGCCCCTGAAAGAGAATCATTTAGGGAAGGATGAGAGTGTTCCAATCTTCCCCTTCTCACTTGACAAGAGGAAGACCTTGAGAGCTTGAGTAGGTTAAAGGCTTCAAGTTTTTCATTGATGTCCTAACAGTGTCCCTGGGCCAGCAGAGGCTGATGGTAGTATCTTTGTTGGAAGTAAAGCACAAACTCAACACACTGAAAAAAAGGCAGTTTCTGGACCGTATAAGGAGCCTGGGGCAACTCCACCATATCTATGGGGAACTTCATGAAGGTTCCCAAAGGGAAAAAAAGGACTTATTACAGAATCTGTGAATTATCTATTTTTTGATATATGTCCTAAACTTAAATCTACTTTCTCGTGGACTGTGGATCTACTTCTGCTTTGTAGCATCTGGTTTCACTATTCTGACTTAGTAGATATACATTTCTAAAAGCCACTTGAGTCTTGCTGAGTAATTGATATAAACCAATCATCATTGGGTGGAACACACCAGTTGGGGCTTAATAATAGAAAAGGTTCTGAACCGGCTTTAACACTAAAAAAGCCTAGAGTATCCTAGAACTCTCAAGGGAAATGTAGCTAGCCACTCTTTGAGTACCAGCCTGAAAATGTACTTCCTCCTCTCTTCTTCCCCCCAACCCCTCCAACCCAGAGATCTATGGCCGAGAACTTGAGAACCTCTCATTGTAGAGGAAGAGCACTGAGTTGGGTTGTGTGTGTGTGCATGCGTGTGTGTGTATGTGTGTGTGTATGTATATATATGTATATATATATACACACACACATATATATATATATACATAATCTTTGGGGAAGTGATACTCTCCCAGCCTCAACTTCCTCATCTGAAAGATCGAATAATAAAGTTTCCCTTCTAGACTTCTCTGCAGAAGAATGTATAGGATAAGCATTGAATATACTGCAAAACCAGTTAATTGAAGCTAGAAGTCAAAACTGTTTGAGTTTAAATCAAGTTTCAGAGATTGACTAGCTGTGTGACCCTTGACATGTCACTTAACATCCCTTTCCCCTAATCTGCAAAAAAGAGGCATCTTCTTCACAGAGATCAAAAGAGAAAACATTTACAAAGGATCTTGCACACCTTAAATGTTATGTTTTTATTAATGATAATAATATTAAATACCCTCTATGCAGAAGTCTTTTTTGCATTGTTTGGAATTTCACCCATGTAGAGAGTTCCTGGTTAGGGTCTGGATCAATGAAGGTCAGCACCCCTCTGCAATTTATAGTCTATGAGCATTGTCTGAGACCCTAAGAGTCTAAGGGGTTTACTCGGGGTCACAACAACCAGTATTTGTCAAAAGCAGGACTTGAAACCAAGCTTTAAGCTGCTTCTTAAAAGGGCAATGGAGTCACAGATTTGCAGTGAAAGAGTAAAAGAGTCTACCTAGTCCATCATCTCCATTTTATAGATGAGAAAACTGAGACCAAAGGAGTTTAAGTGACTCTCCCAAGGTCAGACAAAAAGGAAGCAGCAGGATTAGAGATTTGAATCTATTTGAATCCAAGGCAAACCTTTCACATCACAGTAATACAAGTCTATCTATGCACCAACCACTGATGCTGAAGAGACCAAACCTGTTCAGTTATTTGAAGATCCACAACATCTTTTAGAAATAACACCCAAAAAAGATGTGATGCTCATCACAGGGGATTAGAATACTAAAGTGGGGAATCAAAAATTATTGGAATTATAGGCAACTTTGGCCTTGGAGTACAAAATGAGGAGGGTGGAGACTAATTGAGTTTTTTTAAGACAACTCTCTGATTGACCTCATTTCTAAAATATGTTGAGAACTGAGTCAAATTTGTAAGAATATAAGTCATTCCCCAATTGATAAATGGTCAAAGGATATGAGCAGGCAGTTTTCAGAGGAAGAAATTAAAGCTATCTATAGTCATATGAAAAAATGCTCTAAACCATTATTCATTAGAGAGATTCAAATCTAAATAGCACTGAGGTACCACATCACACGTATCAGATTGTCTAACATAACAAAACAGGAAAATGACAAATGTTGCAGAAGATGTGGGAAAGTTGAAATACTAATGCATTATTGATGGAGCTGTAAGCTGATCCAACTATTCTGGAGAGCGATTTGGAAGCCTGCCCAAAGGTCTATAAAAATGTACACACCTTTTGACCCAGCAATACCATTTCTAGGGCTGTATCCCATAAAGATTGTAAAAATGGGGAAAGGACCCACATGCACAAAAATATTTATTGCAGTTCTTTTTGTGGTGGCCAAGAACTGGAAAGGAAGGGGAATTATTGGGGAATGGCTGAACAAGTTGTGGTATATGAATGTAATGGTTGTGCTCTAAGAAATGATGAACAGGTAGACTTCAGAGAAACCTGGAAAGACTTACATGAACTGATGCTAAGTGAAGTGAGCAGAACCAGGAGCACATTGTACATAGTAACAGTTACAGTGTATAATGACTGACTTTGATAGACTTACCACATCTCAGCAATGCAAGGATCTAAAATAATTCCAAAAGTCTCATGATGGAAAATGTCACCCATATCCAGGAAAAGAAATATGGAGTCTGAATGCAGATCAAAACAGACTATTTTCTTTTTTTGTTTTGTTTTGTTTTATGTTTTTCTTTCTCACAATTACTCCCATTCATTCTAATTCTTCTATACACTATGACTAATATGAAAATATGTTTAATAGGAATGCATATGTAGTGCCTGTGTCTAATTGCATACCATCTTGGAGAAAGGGAGAAAATTTAAAACTTATGGAAGTTAATGTTGAAAACTAAAAATAAACAAATTAACTAATAAAGACAATTCTCTGGTTATAGCAAGCAGTCTTTTTCAACAACCTGAAAGATGACTCTACACATGGACATCACCAGATGGTTAATATCAAAATCAGATTAATTCTATACTTTTCAGTCAAAGATGGAGAAGCTTTAGTCAGTTAAAAAAGAGAGAGAGAGAGAGAGAGAGAGAGACCTGGAAGTGTCTGTGGATCAGATAATGGGCTTCTTATTGCAAAATTCAGACTTAAATAGAAGAAAGCAAGGAAAACCATCTTACTGTGTTGATATGACCCAAATAACACCCCTTATGAATATGAAGTAGGAGTGAAGAATAAATTTAAGGGATTAGGTCTGATAGAGTGCCTGAAGAACTGTGGATGGATGTTTGCAATATTTCACAGGAGGCAGCAAAAAAAAAAAACAATTACAAAGAAAATAAGAACAAGAAAGCAAGATGGCAGTCTGATGAGGTTTTACAAACAACTGAGGAAAGGAGGAAAGTGAAAGGGGAAAACGGAAAGATATACCCAACAGAATGTAGAATTCCAGAGGACAGCAAGGATAGGTAAGGAGTTTTCTTAAATGAGCAATGTAAAAAAAAAAAAAGAAGGAAGCAATAGAGTGGGAAAAGTCCAGAGATCTCTGCTGGAAAATCAGAGATATCAAGGAAATGTTTCATGCAAAAATGGGCATGATAAAAGACAAAAATGGTAGGGATGTAACAGAAGTGGAAGAGATTAAGAAGAGGTGGCAAGAACATACAGAAGAAGGATTTTAACATCACTGACAATGCTGATGGTGTGACTAAGTGATCCAGAGCCAGACATCCTGGAGAATGAAGTCTAGTGGGAACCTAGGACGTCTTGGTAACCATAAGACTAGTAGAGGCGACAGAATTCCAGCGAAGATATTTAAAACCCTAAAAGATGATGGTGTCAAAGTGCTACACTCAATATGCTGGCAAATTTGGGAAACTCAAAAGTGGTCACTGGATTGGAAAAGATCAGTTTATATCCCAGTCCTAAAGAAGGGCAATGCCAAGGTATATTCACATTACTGAACAGTTGTCCTCATTTCACATGCCAGCAAGGTGATGCTTAAGAGTCTGCAAGCTGGGCTTCAGCAATATATGAACTGAGAATTACCAGAAAAGCAGTCTGGTTTTCAAAGAGGCAGAAAAACTAGAAACCAAATTGCCGACATTCAGTGGATTGTGGGGAAAGCAAGGGAATTCCAGAAAAACATCTTCTCCTTCATTGACTACACTAAAGTCTTTGATTGTGTGGATGACAACAAAATGTGGCAAGTCCTCAAAGGGAGGGATGGGAGGACCAGATCATCTTACTTTTCTCCTGAAGAACCTGTATTTGGGCCAAGAAGCAACAGGGTAGAACTCAACATGGAACAACTGGTTAGTTTGAGATTGGAAAAGGAGCATGACAAGGCTATATAGAGTCACCTTATTTATTTAACTCATATATGGAGTACATCACGCAAAATTCCAAACTGGATGAATTAAAAGCTGGAATTCAGGTTGCTGGGAGAAATATTAACAATCTCAGATATACAGATGTTACCACTCTGATGGCAGAAAGTTAAGAGGAATTAAGAAGCCTCCTAATGAGGGTAAAAGAGGAGAGTGTAAAAGCGGGCTTGAAGTTTAACATCCAAAAAACTAAGATCTTGGTAGCTGGTCCCATCACTTCCCAGCAAATAGAGAAGAAATGGAAGAGGTGTCAGATTTTATATTCTTAGGCTCAAAGATCACTGTAGATGGTGGCTGCAGCCATGAAATTAAAAGACATTTGCTCTTTGGAAGGAAAGCTATGACAAATCTGGCCAGTATACTAAAAAGGAGAGACATCATCTTGATGACAAAGGTCCTTATAGTCAAAGCTATGATTTTCCCAGTAGCAACATATGGCTATGAGAGTTGGAATATAAGAAAAGCTGAGTGACACAGCATTGATTCTAATTGTGGTGCTGGAGAAGATTTTTGAGAGTCCTTTAGACAGCAAGGAGGTCAAGTCAATCAGTACTTAAAGACATTAATTCAATCTATTCACCAGAAGGTAAAATACTGAAGCTGAAACTTAAATACTTTGGCCACATAATGAGAAGACAGGACTCATTGGAAAAAACCCTGATGTTGGGAGAGATTGAAGGCAAAAGGAAAAAGGGATGGCAGAGGATGAGATGGACAGAGAGTGTCATGGAATCAATTAACTTGAACTTGAACAGACTTCAAGAGATAGCAGAGGGTAGAAGAGCCTGGCATGCTATAGTCCATGGGATCACTAAGAGTTGGACATGACTGACTGAACAACAACATTTGATCTTCTAACTCTAAATCCAGGGATCTTTCTCTATCTCTCCTCTCTGTCTCTACCTCTCTCTTACCCCCTCATTCTCGTCTTTCCTCTCCGTCTCTGTCTCTCCCCTGGTCTTATTTTTTTTATTTTAATTTATTTTCTTGGTTACATCATTCATTTCCACAAGGTTTTGAGTTACAAATTTTCTCCCTTTCTTTCCCCTACCCCCAAACTCAAAAACAGTGATCCCACTGTAAAGCCGCTCCCACAATCTGTTCTCTTTTATGTCCTCTTCCAATGTTCCTCTAACTTTCTAGTAGGGCAGGGAGGGTCTCCCTACCCCAGTCCCTGTATGTCTTATTTCCCAGTTGCATGTGGTTAATAATAATAATTATATATATATATATATATATATATATATATATATACATATATATATACACACACACACACATATATATGTTTGTTTTAACATTTGATTGTATAGCTTTAAATTCTAGATTCTTGGGGTTCCTCCCTTGTCATCCACTCCCACTGGAAGGAGCAGCAATTCAGTACAGGCTGTACATGTGTAATTACAGAGGACATCTCCATGGTGGGCATATTGTGAGAGGCT
>CM053595.1:307407248-307444168 GCA_028646575.1 Pseudocheirus occidentalis
GTGGAACTCTGCTTCCTGGGGGGGAAAGCTCTGTCCCAAATCGCTGGGACCTTCACAGCTGCTGGAGCTATTAGTGGGGTGCTGCAGACCCCCCCCAGCTTTGGCTCACTGAAAGCACACCCCAGGACCACCACTCAAGACCACGATCCAGATCCAGGCCTCTCAATGCAAGAGCCCTTGGCCCTGATCAATTGCCTCAGCCCCTCTGCTATCTACAGGCCGGAGGCTCTGAAGCAGCCCAGTGGAGGCTGCTGCTGCTTTCAGCCATTCCTGCTGCCACAGCCACCTCCCACTGCTTCCTTGCCCTGGGAGCAGTTTGGCCAGACCGCTCTTCTTCCCCAAATTTAGCAAAATCCACTGACCTTTCTCTTAGCCTTTTTTTCTTCTGGCCTGATAAATGTCTCCCCTGGTCTTATTGATGCTCTTTTAAAAATTTTAATATCACTTCCCAATTACTTCCCATTGAGAATCCCTCACCTCCCTACAAAAAATAAACGTAGTCAAGAAAAAACCAAATCATCCCATCCAGTTCTTTTCTCATTGTAACACAAGGTGTCCTTGGTGGGTGAGTATATGTATGTATGTATATATATATATATATATATGGAGAGAGAAAGAGAGAGAGAGAGAGAGAGTTGGGGGAAGGGGTTCACCTCCACTCTTGCTCCCAATTAATCTATCATAGAAGGCCTAAACATTTTGATGGAATCAACCAATCAATCAAAAACAAACCAGATGTATGGATAAAATCTTGATCAATTTTGAGGATCATGCAGGTTTTCAGTCACTAAGTGAAAGCTGAGCACATAAGGGATGGATCTTGTGATTGGTTGAAGAGAATCAGTCATTCCCTGGGAGTCTGGAATTGAATGATGCCAGTAGCAAGCTGCCGGAAAAGGGGATGGGGTGATTATTCAATCCAGCAGTGAAAAATTCCTAAGGGAGAACCGGAACTGGGGGAAGGGGAAGGTTTTCCTCTCTTCTCCCTGACTCCCATTGGCCAGGTGACAACCTTGTAAACTTCCAAAGGTCAGAAAATCTTGAGTTTCCATTGGTCGTGGTAGCAGTGTCCAGTATCCTTTGGGCCAGAAGCAATGGCTATAGTGATGTCTTCATTGAGAAGTGAGAGCCACGTGGAGGACAGACTAAACACACCAAGTGAAGTTAGATTTCTGGACCTGGAAGGAGAGCGACCCTTGGAGCCCTGCAGAGCTATCCCAAAGGGGAACTTCGTGAGGACTCCACAAAGGGAAAAAAGGGCCTCCAAAAGCCAGGAGACATGAGTTTACCCTCTAGCCAAAGGACCTGTGTCCCCATGGACCTTGTGTCTCCGGTTTCGTAAGATATTTCTGTAACCACAGTCATTAAAAACATACTGTTTTTAAAAGCTGATTACAAAAAAACTGACTGATTATCAATGGAGATATAAGAGCAGGGACTCCTAAGTGATGGTGCTGAAAACTCCAGCTCCTCAGGGTTGCTTCTAAGATGCTGAGGGGACTATTAGTCAGTCACCCTCTGGAGACTCAGCCTGGGAGGGAGATTGCAGGTCTGGAGGAGTGGTTGTAGAGGGAGGGTTACATGCGAATGACCAGAAATAGGGCTGCTTGCATGTGGGCTTGGGGAGGAGGGAGGGAGGGAAGAGGGAAAATTTTAGAACTCAAAATAATATAAAGGTGAGTGTTGAAAAGAAAAAATAAACAAATACAAAAAAAGAAAAAATAAAGTAAAAACTAAAATAAACAAATTAAAAAAAAAAGAAATAGGGCTACTTGCTGAATGCCATAAGGTAACCTATGCTAAAAGTTAAAGGGGTGATACAGATGTTCACAGTAGCTCAGAAGGGCTAAAGATTCACAAATCACTTTCCTCAGGTTAGAGAACTAAGAGATAAGGAGCTCGCTCAAAATCCCACAGGAAAATTGGAAAACTGGAATTCCAAGCAAACACTTGGAGATGGAAGTGACCCTGCTGTTCCAAGACTTACCTGGATAGGGATGGGGAAGTGTGTTGGAGAATTCGAGGAGGTAATATTGGAAAGGTAAGTGGGCACCACATTTGTCTGGTGAAAAGCCTCAGGAAACACCTGAGTTCCTATTTCATCTCTGGAACCCAGTCGTGGGAATCTAGGCCAGTTATATGGGATCATAAATTTAGATTTGAAAAGAACCATGGAGTCCAACCTTCTCTTTCTACAGAGGGGGAAACTGAGGTCTAAAGTCCTAAACTTCTGTTTCCCCATCTGAAAAACGGGCCCGAGAATACTTGCAATACCCACCTTGTAAGGTTGTCTTTCAAATGAGATTATGAAGGGCTGATGTGCCTTTGTATCCCCAGTTCATGGTGTCTAATAACTGTTTATGGATTTATGCTGAACTGTTCATGGATTTGTTACTGAATTGCAATACATTTACCAGGAGGCCCCCAGCTCCAGAACTGAGAATTCCAATTCACTTTTGCTTTTTTTTTTTTTGGAGGGGGGAAGGCAGGGCAATTGGGGTTAAGTGACTTTCCCAAGATCACACTGTTTTTTGTGTTAAGTATCTGAGGCTGGATTTGAACTCAGGTCCTCCTGACTTCAGAGCCGGTGCTCTACTCACTGTACCACTTAGCTGCCCCCCAATTCACTCATGATGCTCCAGCCTTATTGAGGAGGGGGCATCCCAATAAAGGTCTGGAAGAAGAGAAAGCAGAAGCAGGCCCCCATGGGGGCAGAGGCGATAGATACTGCTGGCAAAGCTTTGGGAGGGGGAGCCAACTGACTTACAGTGACTGCTAAAGCTTGTCAGTGGTATGCTGGGGGTCAAAGGCCAAGAGTTCTGAGCAGCGGGCACCCAAGGCCTTGTTCAGGTTGAATTCATTTAGCAGCCAGCTGTGGCTGAAACCCAGCTCTTTAAAGACACTGTTGAAGTAAAAGAACAGATGCAAAGCTTAGCAAAGACTCAGTTCCTGCCCTCGAGGAGCTTACAGTCTCCTAGAAGGATCATAACAAAGATGAATTATATTTCTAAAGCAGAGGTGACTCAGTCTATAGACTGCTGGATGACCTGAATTTAAATCGTCCTTCCCACCCTTACTGTGTGACCCTGGAAAAATGGCTTAATTTCTCTCAGACTCCATTTCCTCAGCTGCAAAATGGAGATAATAAAAGCCTCTCCCTCCCAGGGTTGTTGTAAGGATACAACGAGATTGTGTGTGCATGTGTGCACGCACGTGTGTGCGTGTGTATGTGTGTATACTTGTGTGTGTGTGTGTGTTTATAAGGTATTCTCAGTGCTTGGCACATAGCAGATGCTATGAATGGTTATTTCCCTCCCCCCTCTCTACCATGAGGTAGAGAATACAGGCATAATTATGTCTCATTTAACAGATGAGGAAACTGAGACCCAGAGGAGCTTGATGAAAGTCACGTAGGCAGTAGGTTTCAGAGACAGGGTTCAGTTCCAGGAGTGTTCCTTCCTATATTGCCTCTGAGATAGCCTAGGGATAAGTGAAGGAAAAGAAATAGTCTGAGAGAACCCCAATGTTTAGAACATGAATAATGTAGTGAATGGACAGAAATCATGAAGCAAACAGAGGACAACACTGAGGAGGAAAGACAATAAGCTAGGTTTGGTACAGGGCAAGTTTGAGATTCGGTGAAACTCTCAGGTAGGAATGTTCTGTAGACTGCTGGAGATGTGAGTCTAGAGCTCAGAAAGAGAGACCAGGGTCAAGGATGGAGACAAATATCTGGGAGCCTTCTGCCGAGAAATAATAATAATCACAAGAAATAGCTAATATTTATATAACTCTACTGTGTGCCAAGGCATTGTGCTGAGCACTTTACAATTATAACCTTATTTGGTCCTCACGACAAGCTTGGGAAGTAGGTGCTATATTATTAGTCCCACTTTACAGAGGAGGAAACTGAGGCAAATGGGGGTTAAGTGACTTGTTCTGGAGTTACATAGCTAGTCAGTATCTGAGGCGGGAGTTGAACATGGGTCTTTCTGACTCTGGGCTCAGCACTATCCATTGCACTTTTTGTTACTGTTCAGTGGTTTCAGTCATTCATGACGATTCATGAACCCATTTGGGGTTTTCTTGGCGAAGATCCTAGAGGGATTTGCCATTTCCTTCTCCAGTTCATTTTACAGATGTAGAAACTAAAGCAAACAGGATTAAGGGACTTGCCCAGGGTCACACAGCCAGTATGTATCTGAGGCTGGATTTGAACTCAGGTCTTCTTGAGTCCAGACCTAGCACTCTGGGTACTATGGCACCTTCTAGCTGCCCCCAGCTATGGAACAATGGGGTTTAATAAGATTGCCAATGGAGAGAATGGAGAGAGACTAGAATTTGGGTGCTCTGGGGTTCATTCCACTCCACCAAACTGCACACAGATGCTGTCCAGGCCTAAGGACAGAACAGGCTCACCCAGTCTGATATAGGTATAAGATGCTAGAAAATTAGGCTGGTGGCTGCTTAAAGGTGCAGCAGAGCCTGCAAGCCTGGATGATGAGAAGAAGGAAAATTGAGCTGAGGCCACTGTTTGTGACAGCAAAGTTATGGAAACAAAACAATGCCCAAGAATTGGGGTGTGGTCGTGACATATAAGTGTAATGGAGTAATATGGCTGAAATGGTGAATTTGAAGAATTTCAAGAAACTCGGGTAGATTTGTAAGAACTGATACACTATAAAAATTTTAAAAGCCAGAATTTCATAGCAATTCAACACATTTATTAAGCCCCTGTTGCATAGGAGCCACTGTACTAGAATACAAGAACAAAATGGCCCTGTCCTCAAAGAATTTCCCTTCTACCAGGGAGAGAACAACACAACAGTAATACATGCAACATATGATGAAAATAACAATCGAAATGGAGAAATCACTCACTCACAAGCTTAGCTCAGCTCTGAGGAACTGAAAATTAATACTGGAGGTGGCTAGGTGTCCCAGAGAATAGAGCGCCAGCCTTGGAGTCAGGAGGACTTGAGTTCAAATTTGACCTCAGACACTTACCACTTGCTAGCTGTGTGACCTTGGGCAAGTCACTCAATCCCAATTGCCTTGCCTTCCACCTTCCAAAAAGAAAAATTAGTACTGGTCCTAGGGAGCAGAGCATGAAATGTAACTCTCTCTTCTTGGCATCAAATAGGGAACAAATAGAGCAGTATGTTATGTATTTTTAGTCTTGGTCTCTGTATTATTTGATTCTGTTTAATTGTTTTTTGTTTCTAATAAAGGAAAGTTCAATTGGAAGGGTGGGGTAGGGATAGGGGAATGTTCCTATATCCAAGAATGACTCACATATAAACAAAAGGTTTCAATCAAATCTATTTTAAAAATTCCAAAACAGGCTGAGAATGAGGCAGTTTAAGTGGATCAGTGGATAGAGCACCAACCCTGGGGTCAGGAGGACCTGAGTTCAAATCCAGCCTCAGACGCTTATTAGCTGTGTAATCTTGGACACGTCCGTTAAACCTGATTGCCTCCAAAAAAAATTAGGCAAAAAAAATTTTTTTTTTTTAAATCAGGCTGAGGATAAGTGGATGGAGCTCCAGACCAGTAGTCAGGAACACTACAACTCAAATTCTACCTCATAAACTTACTAGTTCTGTGACCCTGGGCAAGTCACTTAACCTCGTTTTCCTCAACTGTAAAATGAGAATAAGAGCCTTCCCCTCAGAGAAGTGATACGAGGATTGCTAAGACAACATAGGGAAAGACCTTTAGACGTGTGAGCTGCTATTAAACTGCTCCTAGGAGGAACTGGAGACTTTCTGCAATCGGCTCTAACTTGACTTTTCAGCCTTACCTCCTATGGCCCGCTTCACTTCTGCACCATCCCGGCTAGGGGCTTTCTTACCACCCTTTCACACATCCTATGACTGACTGCCTCAAGGGGCTCCATTCACACTGGTCCTGGGGGCTCTCCTGTTCTCCGTCACTCATCATCTTTCAAGGTTGAGCTCAAACACCATCCTCATGAAGCCTTCCTTCCCTGAACCTCTCCAACAATAAACGCTTTCTCCACCCTCCCCCTCTATTTTATTATTGTGTCTTGTCTCTTCTGGGCAATGGCCACTTTCTCCTTTCCATTAGAGTTACTTAAGGGGCTGACTTCTCTTTCTGCCCCACCCTGCCCCCCAATACCACTGAAGAGATCCTATTGTTACATTGTTATCTCTTAGTACTTAGCCTAGTTTGGAGCAGAGACAAAGTAGCCTAGGGGAGAGAGTGTTCAGATCCCACACTGTTCCTTGCCTGGATAGGGACTAGCTAAGTAAGTGTTGACTGGCCCTGGGCTTCTCTCCAGCCTGGCCTGGACCCTTGCTGTGGCTGCTCCCTGGCCATCTCCCTCTGTTGCCACTCTGTATTCCCCCCACGCTTTCTCTGAAAGCTCCTCCCCCAATTCCTACTTCTGCCTCTGGGAACAATAATCAGATCAATACTACCTTGCCCCTGGAAAGGACGTGAATCAGTCCAGCTGCTTTCCTGTGCCTCATCCCTGTGACTCCGAGAATCAGAGAGCACCATTTCCTGGCCACCGCTCCCCATAAGGCCATATTGTTTGGTCATTTTTCAATGATGTCCAACTTTCCATAACCCCATTTGAGGTTGTTTTTGGGCAAAGATACTGGAGTAGCTTACCACTTCCTTCTCAAGCTCATTTTATAGATGAGGAAACTGAGGCAAGCAGGGCTAAGTGACTTGCCCAGGGTAACACTTCTAGGAAGTATCTGAGGCTGGATTTGAACTCAGGGCCTCCTTACCAAAGACCTGGGACTCTATCTAGCACATCTCCTACTTGCCCCTTACATGTGCTATCTCCACTTTATTAGGACATAAGCTCTTGAGGGCAAAGATTGTCTTACTTGTCTTTGCATTCCCCAGCATTTACCATAGTAATACCCATAATACATGCCTGACAAATTCCTGTCATTCATTCTTTAACAAATCGCTTCATCTCTTCCCTCAGTTTACCTCATGTGTACAAGAGAGACAATAATACTTGTAGAAATGATTTCACAGCAGTGTTGTGAGGCTCAACGAGCATTTCTATGCCAGGTGCTGGAGCTACAAAGTCTCACTCATTTTGTATCTCCTGAAAATGCCCTGTTACGGCCCCATGTGACTTTAGGGTTATTACTGTCCTTGGTGCACAGAGTGCCTACAAACCCAGGACAGCCCGATCCCTGAGAAATTAAAACTGAGGAGTAGCCCGGAGGCAAAGGAAAGGTATGCGGTGAGGGTGGGAAGCCTGCAGAACACCACAATCTAAGAACGAGGAAGAGCCATGATAATGAGTGTTATCACAGAAAAACAGGAGAAGAACGCCCAGTCGCTCATGGGATCAGAGGGCCCAGTCAACCTTGGACAGTCTTTATTGTCTTGCTGTCAGGTGAGATTGAGCAAGGCCTCCTGATCCTAAGTACATTCTTTTCGGGACTGAGGGTAGGACCCGAGTCCTCCCATCCCTCAGGAAGGGCAGGTGTGGAGGGATTGCACCCTGCGTCTTTGGACCGACCTTTCCTATCACTGAAATCTGAGCTTCCTAGTAAACACTGAATAAATGCTTGTTGAACGTTTGAGTGTTTGTGCATACATATAGGGTTCTCAATCAATATTTGTTGATGTTAGAAGAAAGGTCTGGAGGTAAGAAAACTATTGGTTCAGGGGCAGGGAATTTTAAAGGATTGGAGAGCCTCATTTTCATCTGGGATGTAAGCCTGGGTGGGGGTGGGGAAAGTATGAGCTGTCCTCTTAAGGTATGGCAAAGGTTCTGCCCTTGGGATCTGCCCCTCTGTACAACCCTTCCTCTGTCCCAACCTGACTAAATACTCTGCACCCCCACTCCCCCCAGCTCCTTTCCCCCCACCTATTTCACGTTTTAATGACTACTCTGCCTCAGAGCTGATTGGAGAGCCCCCTCTGCTGGCAGCCAGGAGAACAGCATTTCTTATGAGCCTCTGCTCACTTATGAGGTCATGCCTCCTCAGCCAATTCAGGATCCAGGCATAGGAAAATGGGAGCCTATATTTAGAACAGAAAGCCATCTCTGAAACCGTAAAGTACCACTCTCCATTTTTACATATGAAAAGGCTGAGACCCAGAAAGGTTAAGAAGAAGCAAAGTTAAGATATGAACCTAGAAAGAGACAATGAAATTGAAAACTGGATTCATCTTCTTTTACAGATAAGGAAACTGAGGACCAGGAACGGGAAGGAACTTTTCCAGGGTCACAGAGGTCCCACAGTGGCAGAATCAGGATTCAGATACAGGTGCCCTGACTCTAAGTCCAGTAAATCTTCCGTGGTCCCATGCTGTTTCCCACTCTCTCCAGTTCCCCCCTTCACTCCTTTACACAAGACACAGCCCCCTCCCCAGGTCAGCCTCTGTCCCTTTCACCTCCATGAGTTTTTTTTTCCCTTCTCAAAGGTTCCAGTCTTGCCCAGCACTCTCTCCCTCCTTCCTTCTCCCATCCCTGTCCATCGTCCCCTCTTCCCCATATCTTTAGTGCTGGTCACCCTGACCATCCTTGCCTCTATCTCCTCAGCTTCTCCTCCCACCCTGGCCCTGTGGCCCTCACCATGATTAGCGTTCTCTCCTCCCTGATGCATCTTTCTCTCTCACATACAGCCCCATGGGGATTAGAGGAGTGAGACAATGGCCACAATCAGAGCCTCTTCTCTCCATTGCTTCCCTCATCTCCCAAGGTTATTCCCCATTAATGGCTAATCCTCTCCTTTTACAGAAGAGGAAAGGAAAAGATTGGAATCAATGGAATCTAAATCTACCTCTGCCTCTAAAGCCGGGAGCCATCCTTCAAGGCCTTGCTCCAAAGCTGTCTCCTCCCAGGGGCTGCCCCTGAGCATCCCAGATAGAAAGGATCCCATGAGCTCCAGGCATAGGATAATGGTGCCTTGCTCGTACCTCTCCTAGGCATGGCAATCAATGTCTGCCATGTGTGACACAGCTCTATGTACATGTGCCTCGAGCAGCCAGAAGGTCAGGCAGAAAGTGGTCACATTTTCATGGATCTTTACAGCTTACTGACTGCTTTCCTCCTAAGAACCCTGGACATAGGACTGTTCTCACCCTCTTCATTTTGTCAGTGAGGAAAGGAAGGCTCTGGAAGAGGAAAAGACCTGCCCAGGGTCTCAGAGATAGGAAGCAAAGCCAGAGATGATCACAGTTCTGCTTCCAAATCAATGCTCTTTCCATGATATGCTATTTCATAAAGGTCTCTCTAGATTTCTTTTTCTTTTGGAGGGGGGGAGGCAGGGAAATTGCAGTTAAGTGACTTACCCAAGGTCACACAGGCTAGTCAGTGTTAAGTATCTGAAGCTGGATTTGAACTCAGATTCTCCTGACTCCAGGGATTCACTGTACCACCTAGCTACCCCTCTCTAGATTTCTTTAACAGCCACTGGGTGACAGTAATGGATGGTGTGTTGGGCTCAAATTGGAGAGACCCGAGATCAAATCCTGCCTCAGACACTAACTTAACTGTGTGACCCTGAACAGGTCACTGAATTTCTCTGACCTTCAGTTTCCTCATCTGCAAAATGGGGGTAACAAGAGCAAGTACCTCTTAGCATTGTTTTGAGGATCAAATGAAATATTTGTAAAGCGTTTTACAAACTGAGAAGTGCTCTATTGGTTCTAACCAATTATTATCAGTATTATCTACAGGGGGTCAGATTAAATGGCCTCTGTGGACCTTTCCGACTCCCCATTTGTCTTTCTAGGAAGTGGCAGCATGGAAGGGAAAGAGAAATGGACCAGCTGGAGGTTTGGGGTCAAGAGAAGCCTTTGGGGTCAAGAAGAAAGGACAGAGCTCCAGGAAAGGGAGAAGCCCCCAGTTGGCCCATTTCTCTTCCCTTTCCAAAAGCTGGAAGGACCCTAAAAGGTCATCTAGCCCACATCCCTTTATAGATGAGGGGAGTGTGGTTAAATGATTTGCTCAAAGAGAGCCTCAGGAAAGGCAGAAGATGCATAAGAAAACCATGGGTGAGGCCCATCTGCCAAGGAGGTGAAGGAAATGTCTTTGTTGCCTTTGCAAAGGAGCAAGGATGGCCCACCCTCTGAGCCAGGAGATAGAGGAGGCAGGCACTTGCAGACTTGTGAACCTTGGCCCCAAAGGGCAGAAGGAGATGCCACAGATGGAAGAAGCTTCAAAGTGTGAGACTGATATCAAGTAGAACAATTCTGCCTAACAATCGAGTTCTGCCAGAGTGGAATGACCTGCCTCATAAGGTAGTGAGTTTTCTGTTACCTGAGATATTCAAGGAAAGACTGAAGGAGCACTGACCTGTGTGGTTGAGATTCTTATTCAGGTACAAACCAAACTCAGTCTCTGGAGATGCAGAGGGATTCTGAGTTGGAGAGGAGACAAATTGAGGGAGTAAAGGCCAGATGGCTCCATCTTCTCAATAAGGGACCATCTGTGTAGCAATGGAGGGCTAGAAGGAAGGGATCAAGGACTTTGGGCAGGGGGAAGTGAAATGGTTGCAGTGGGGAGTGGGAGAAGCAGTCAGCAGGGAGAGGTCTGGGGTAGGTGAGAAACACAGCTGCCCAGGGCACAGAGTGTTGATGAGAGAACAGGTGTTATTCTGACTGTCTAAAAATGCACCAAAATTCGGTTCTCCATAACCTGGAGAATGGAATCCCATGTGTTACCCACAAGGCTTAAAGCTTGCCATAGATGATCTTAGTCAGGGAATACAGTTCTTAAGATTTTACCTAATATAGACACATTCTTCCTTCCAGTTCTGGTTACTCAATAAGAGAGTAATAAAATGTTCCCAGGGTCTGATCCCACCCTAACTCCCATTCCCACCCAGGCCAAGTATAGTCAGTACCTGGGAGAGAGAGATGGGGGAGATAAAGGGGGAATGGCCATGATGAATGGGAATGAGGAGGAATCGTGGCTTATCAGTCCTATCAGCTGATCACTGCCCCTAGCCCACCATTTGTTCCAGACTGCTGCCCCAGCACCCAGGGGAGGACAGGTGGGGGCACCGACCTGAGAGAGGAAAGGGGTGGAAACTTGAAAGGTTGGATACATTCTCCAATTAGAGAGCCCCTAAAGCACCTCCTACCCTGCAGGGAAATGTGAGAGAACAGCCCTTCTTCGGGTTCCCAGAGAAAGATAAGCTGAAGGAAGAAATTGGGGTCCCGCTGGGGGTCTTGAGTCCAGGGACCTGTCTATTGGACCTTTGTAACTAAACGGGGGAGCAGAAGATCATAGGCTCATAGATTGAGAGCTAGAAGGGACCCTGGAGGCCATCTAGGCCATTCCTCCAGCTTACAGAAGAGGAAACTGAGGCCTAACATGGCTTAGGATCATAGGTTCTCTGATTGTTGACCCTGTGCTTTTTCTGTGTTATAAGGAGATGCTTCTCTGCTGAGCTCTTCAAGGCCATGGACCCCTTTTATCGGTCTCCCCCCACCCTTAGTGGGCACCTGGATGAATGAATGAAGAAACAAGCAGATGTTAAATGCTTATTTAGGTTCAAAGGACTGTGCTAAGTACTGGGGATAAAAGTAGAAAGGCAAGTTACCCGTGCTCTCCAGGAGTTTCCATTTCTAATGGGGGAGACCATGCACATAGAAGGTTTCAGCTGCAAGTCAGGTGGAAAGGTCCCATGGGCTCAGGGCATAGCAGCAGAGCCGCTACTCAGGCCTCTCCCTGCAATTCCTTTTTACTGGTAAAATCCTGTCCGTTTCTGATGTTAAACCACTTAACAATGCCAAGGGGCTTCAGTGGTGAGAACTCTCCTCTCTGAGGCTTTGGTGACTGTGGCTGCAGCAGTTGCTGAGGCAGGATGTGGTCTGGTGGGGTGGTGCCCCTGCCACGCCTCTTGGACTCAGGGTCCTGGGTTGTCTCCTTTGATGTCTGAGGGTTAAGGTGGTGGTAGTAGCAGTGGTTTGACTCGATTGGTACATGCTGCTCTCTCCTCCTCCTCCTCTTCTTTCATCTCTCTGACTCTGTTTCTGTCTCCCTCCTCTATCTCTTGGTCTCTGTCTCTGTGTCTCCCTCCTCTTGCCTCTACCCCATGAGGTAGAAGGGAAAGGAAAGACATCTCTGTAAAGTTTTGAGTCCACAGGCCTCTCCCTGGAGATGTCTATCTGTCTCCTTGCTCTCTAAGTTGGGGAAAAGAGGGGTCCCTCTGGGTTCTTCCACTCCCTAGGAATGTCTACAAAAGTTCCCAAGGACTAACCCAGAATGTGGCTGTGCTGCCACCTGGTGGTCACCAGCCGCTCTGCCCATCTCTTTTCCATCCCTCCTTTTCCTACTAAGATTCCTCAGGGTAAACCCGACTTGAGAGAGAGATCATGGCACTCAAGGTCCATTCCCCAGCCTCAGGAGGGCCGGGCACCCAGAGGACGGCCAGACGAAGATATTCCATGAGGATATGGGAAGTGGTGGCCGCCTTTTTTGATGAGTCATTTTGGCCGTGTCAGACTCTTCGTGAACCCACTTGGGGTTTTCTTGGCAGAGATACTGGGGTGCTTTGCTATTTCCTTCTCTACCCCATTTGATAGATGAGGAAACTGAGGCAAACTGAGTTAAGTGACTTGCCCAGGGCTGCACAGATAGTAAATGTCTGAAGCCAGAATTGAACTCAGGTCTTCCTGATTCCAGGACTGGCACAGTTACCACCTTGCTGCCCAGCCCTCTTTCCAATGTCTCCTAGAATCATGGAGCTGGAAAAGATGTTAGGAATCATCAGATCCAATAACCTCAATTTACAGATAAGGAAACGGAGACCCCGAGAGAGGAAGTACTGGCACAGGAGAAAGGGACTGGACTTGGATACAGGAAAACCTGAGCTCAAATCCTGCCTCTGATACTTGTTAGCTTTGTGGTCCAGAGCAAGCCTCAGTTTCCTCATCTGGGAAATGGGGATGATAATAGCATCTCCCTCCCAGGGTTGTTGTAAGGATCAAAGGAGATGATATATATAGAGTGCTCTGCAAATTGTAAAGAGTTATATAAATGCTAGTTATTATCATTATTGCCCTCAAATCACCCAGGCAGTGAGTGGTAAAAGCAGAATTTGAACTTGGCTCCTCTCAGTCCCAACCTATCACCCTTTCCATTTCCATTTCATACTCCTGCCTGTCAGGTCCATTCTTCTGTAGCTTAAATTTGTTCTCTCTTTTCAAGAAAAGGAGAAAAACTAGCCCCCTCCTTTGGGTAATCAATCCAACAGAAGCTTGTCTCAGGAAACAGCTGTGGGTGTAGAAAGAACACTTGAGTCAGAATCAGATGACCTAGATCTGAATCTCAGGTCTACCACTTTCTAGCTGTGTGACCCTATCCAAGTCACATAACTCGTCTGGAGCTCAGTTTCCTCATCTACAAAGTAAAAGAGTAGAAGCAGATAATCTGCCTTGATCCTATGAGGTTAAATATCAGGAAAGACCTCCAGAAATAGAGGACATTAAATATTAGTTTGGGTGACTCAGGGAGGAGAATTTCCTCTCTGAAGCGGGGTGCTTGGGATTGCAGGAGACTTGTGGCTCTGGCTCAGCATCCCCAGAATCCTTTCACATTGCAAAAACTTTAGCCAGTATTCATGCTCTGTGGTAAAAGGGTATTATGGATAGAATGCAAATCCCTAAGGGAAGGGACTGGTTTATTTTTGCTTTTATATTCTTAGTCCTCAGCACAATGCCAGGCACATAGGTAGTACTAAATAAATGTATATTCAGTTTAATTGAATTGACCAGAATCAGGAAAACTCAGTTAAAGTAACATAGCAGTGTGACTTTGGGCAAGTCATTTCCTCTGGACTTCAATTGGTCACTGGCACCAAGTGGGCACCTAACAATGTTATTGATTAATTCATTGATTGATGATTTTAAAGGAATATTCTAATTCATACATAAGTGAGAGATGGTTGATGGATAGACACCTAGACAATGATGAGACCTGTAGAGGAAAGAGTCCAGCACATTGGAGTGAATAGCTCTTGGAGGATTTACGAGAGGACCTGGCATGTAGGGACAAAGGATCAGGGGTGGTCTATGATGATGAAGTAAAGGGATACCTGCAGAGATGAGACCACAGATCCCTGGAAGGGACCCAACCTACCCTCTCTTGATCTTCTCTCCATGTCCTCTAATAGCCCAGTGGGAGCCCACTTGGAGTTAGGAAGGCCTCAGGTCAAGTCTGTCTTCTGATACTAGGTATATGATACTGGGCAAATCACTGCATTGGTCTGAGCCTCAGTTTACTCATGGTATAAAATGAAGGGGTTTCACTAGCCCTTTAGCTCTACATCTATGAGCATATGGTCCTATGACCTCTCAGTGTTCTTACATGTAAACTAGGAATTATTATCTTCCATGTCTACACATTTGCTTACCTAAACTTTGTCTCTTCCCCAAAAGCAACCCCAGTCCTTATCAAGGCAGGTACTTACATCTGCAAGTACTTCCATGGTAATTGCAGGTTGACCCTACACACTCCTCTTTTTCCCTTTCCACCCCACCAACTAAGATCCTCAACCCTGGAATGCAGGTGAAGAAGGGAAGGAGGGAAGTCTTTAAAAACTCAGATTCTCAGTGAACTGGAAGGGTTGATGAATGGTTCTGATGATCATTTAATTTAGTGACAGGTGATTTGGGGCTTTAGCCAGGATCTGTGATTTTTATGGGAATGGGGAATCCCAAAATGGAAAGTCTCTCCAATGGTGCATATCAACAACACCCCTGTAACTTCTGGTCTCAGAGGGTCACCAGGAGCTCCTGAAAGGTGAAGGGACATGCCCAGACTCACTGGGATATTTAATGTATGAGCCAAGATTCAAAACCCAGACAAGACTGGATCTTTCTCCAGGTGCCTCTTACTGATGTGACTGGAGCCCTTTAAGGTTTGTACAGTCCATTTAAAGCCTCCTAAAAGCCATTGAAGCCCATACCATAGCACTTATTATCCCTGATAGACAGATAAGGATATTGGGAAGTTAACTAGCAGTGTGACATTGGGCAAGTCATGTCCTCTGGACTTCGGTTTCTAGAGAAGTTACTTGTCTATGGTTACACCACAGCTAGTTAATTAGAGGCAGGTGGGAAGCAGTACATAGAGTGCTGACTTGCAGTGAGGAAGACCTCCATTCCAATACCATCTCACAGGCTCATTCCCTGTGTAACCCTGGGCAAGTCACTTGATCTCTAGAAGCCTCAGTTTCCTTAGATGTAAAAACTGGGGTGATAATGGTAGCTCCAACCTCACAGGGCTGTTCATAGGATGGAATAAGAAAGTGTACGTTAAGTGCTCTGTGACTTTGAAAGAGTTCCACGAAAGCTAGCAGTGATTTTCCACTCGGCTGTTGCCTCTAATCTGTCTGCTCCCTTTCCATGGGGGCTCATGGTACCCTAGATCAAGAGCTAGATGGAACCTTAGAGGTCATGGAGTTCAAGACCTACCCCTTATTTTACCCAGGAGGAAAATGAGGGTAAGAGAGACGAAGTTACTTGTCTAAGGTCTTTTGTCTGTTGCGTAGTTTTTTTTTCAGTCATGTCTGACTCTTTGTGACCCCTTGTGAGGTTTTCTTGGCAAAGACACTGGAGGGATTTGCCATTTCCTTCTCCAGTTCATTTCACAGATGAGGAAACTTGAGGCAAATAGAATACATGACTTGCCCAAAGTCACACAGCCAGCAAGTATCTGAGACCAGATTTAAATTCAGCAAGATTAATCCTGATATCCCAAGGACATACAGCCAATTAGTGATAGAATTAGGATTGGAACTATTGGAAGCCTCAGGATTTCAAACCCAGCCCATGTTTCACCCTGCTATGATGCAGAATTCTTCCTGAGCATTCAGTCTGAGTTCTCCACTGAACTAGACCCACCCCTGCACATCCCTGCTTCCCCACTGCCCACCTCCCAGCAGGAGAAGCTCTCCCTCATCCTCTCTCCCATCCAAATCCTAGCCCATGTGTCCAAGGGTTAGCCTCGGCCAGGAGTTCTTAACATTCTGTGTGTGCCCTGGCCCCTTTAGGCAGTCTGGTGAAGCCCATGGACTCTTGCTCAGAAGAATGTTTTTAATGCATAAAATATGATACATAGGATTTCAAAGGAAACTAATTATATTGAAATACATGAGCAAAATGTTGGGGTCTTTAAAAGAACAATTTCACAAGCCCCAGGTTAAGAGCTCCTGAATGGTCTGTGAGGCTACTTGTAGTTCTAACTCTTATGATCCTTTCATGAAGGAGGTTCAGTTCAGAGCACAGGGAAGGATTCAGGAGACACTTGGTCAGAAAGCCTGAGAACAGGGAGACAACCCAGCCAGTACTGAGGATGCTCCTGAAAATGTGCCTGTGATAATTATTTAATTGGGTAAAGCATCCATTAGGGAAGATTCACACTTCCCAGACAGCGTGTGAGTAAACATGTCTATGAGAGTGAAAGAACTGATCTGAGGAAAGCCAGAAAGAAAGAGGGAGGGAGAGAGGGATAGAGAGAGGATAAAGTGAAGGGAGAGAGAGAGGTGGGGGGGGGGTAAGGGAGAGAGAAAGAGAGAAATGGAAAAAGTAGAGGCTGTAGGAGAAAGGAGGGAGAGAAAAGGAAGGAGAGATGGAGAGAAAAGGAAGGAGAGATGGAGAAAATGAGGAGAAATAGATGGGAAATGGAAAGACAGAGAGAGAGAGAGAGAGAGAGACAGAGAGACAGAGAGACAGAGAGACAGAGAGACAGAGAGAGAGAGAGCTCTGCCAGTCAGTCTCTGACTCCTACCCTTGGGCTCCCCAGAAGGACCAAAGGAGTATAAGGATCCAGGGTGAAGGAGACACTGTTGAAGTACCTCCTAGTCCCAGCTGACAGAGTGAGGCCAGAGAATTCTCTTGAGACTATTTGAATTGGTTTAAGAGAGACCTGGGTTCAGATCTTGCTTTTGGGACAAGGTATGTGGTCCTGGGCTGATCACCTAGCCTCCCTTAGCTTTAGTCTTCTCATCTATAAAATGGGGATAATAAGAACATACTTCTCAGAGTTGTCATGGGAATCAAATATGATGTTGTGCCTTGCAAAAGCTTAACTAGAAACGTCAGCCATTCTTACTAGTGCAGTTACTGTTATTACTTGAGGTAGTGCTGGGCAGTGGATAGAGACTTGCATTTGAAGTTAGAAGGACTTGGGTTCAAATTCTCCCTCCTGCATTTACTAGCTAGGTGATTAACCCTATGAGTTTCCTCACATGGTTTCCTCAGTTTCCTCATGTGCAAAATGAAGATAATAATTATGAGATGTCAAGTATTTTGGGAATTTAAAGCACTATAAAAATAATCAATCAAAATGAAATTTTTTTGGAGGGGGGAATGCAGGACAATTGGAGTTAAGTGACTTGCCCAAGGTCACACAGCTGGTGAGTGTGTCAGGTGTCTGAGGATGGATTTGAACTCAGGTCCTCCTGACTCCAGGGCCAGTGCTCTATTCACTGCACCACCTAGCTGCCCCAAAATGAATTTTTTTTAATTACTGAAATATTCCACTGACTATGTGATCTCAACCACTCAGTATCTTCTCCAGCCATCACAGCCCCATTCACACCTGCCTGTCCTGTATACCTGCTGCTCATGTGTTCCCAGAAGTTCACCCAGGGAGGGGGTGCCTTCCTTGACTATTTGTTTGTTTGCTTCTTCATTTATTTATGATTAGAGGCATCCTGGCAGAGCAGTAGAGCACTAGTCAAAAAGATGAGATTCCAAGCTTGCCTCTGACACTTACTAGCTGTGTGACCCTGGACAAGTCACTTAACCCTAATTGCTCAGGCAACCCCTTAGAATTTATCAGGTACAATGGAAAAAAAATGTTGGCTCTGGGCTCAGTGGACCTGGGTTTGAATCTTAGTTCTGTCACTGGTATGATCTGGAACAAGTCCTTTGACTCTATCCCTCAATTTCTTCATCTACAAAATGAGGGGCTGGGTCTAAATAGCTTGGAAGCTTTATTCAGTCTCTAAATGTTTAAGATTATGTCCTACTATCAAATTCTAGATGGTTTATAATTTTGTTTCTAGAGGGAGTTCCCTGAGGAAGTCCTTTGTGTATTACTATGAGCCTAGGGAAGAATGGTGGGCAGTTCACTAATGACCTTGCCCTCAGATGGGGTTTTCTTGGCAAAGATACTAGAATGGTTTGCCATTTCTTTCTCCAGATCATTTGACAGAGGAAGAAACCAAGGCAAACAGGGTAGAGTGACTTGGCCAGGGTCACCCAGCTGGTAAGCGTCTGAGGCCAGATTTGAACTCATTAAGAGGAGTCTTCCTGCCCCCAGGCACAGGACACTTGGTCCACTGTGCCACCTAGCTGCCCCCTCATCACCCTCACTAGACCAGAAGTTTTGGGGAAAGCGCTAGATTTGGAGTCATAGGCTTAGATCCAAATCCCAACTGTTACACTTATTACCCATGTGACCTTAGAAAAATTATGTTCCTTCTCTGACCTTCAGGTCTTTTATCTGTAAAAAGAGAGAGCTGGATTCTCCTTATGATCCCTGCTAACTTTGGCAACAGCCAGCAATGCAGTGGCTGGACCTGTGGCTCTGAGGGATAGGATACGGGGGTGTCAGAATTTGAAGGGGTACCTTGTTCCTATCTGCCATGCTCACATATTCAGGGATGCAGCTCTTTTTCCAACCTCTCCCAACAGCACCAGCTCTAGAAGAAAAAGAGAATAGATATTTTGGAAGGGAGAACACAGATGTGGAGACAGCTGTTCACCAAGGAAATACACTCATACACCCTTGAGAAAGACCCTCCCAGGTCTTCAGCCTCAAGACCTGACTCCAACAAGCAGTTAGGGTACCAGGCTGCCTTGCCTGTTTTCCAGGGGATGGTTCAGACCCCTCTCCCAGAAAGCCTCCTTCCCAGATGAATGGCTCATCAGCTCGGCAGGTAAATCCTGCCCTTGTTCCAAGTTTCCTGAAAGGATAAAATTGTTCCAAAAGAGTTGTGCCTGATGCCAGAAGGATGGATTTCTAACAAATCATTAAAGGGAGCTTGGAGCATCTCCTTGTGCTATACCCAGGGTGGAAGGATCAGAGATCAGGCTTTGGAAGAGACCCTGGAGATGATTTTTTCCCAATCACCTCTGGAGGATCATGGATCCCTTTGGCACTCAGGCCAGTGAAGACCACAGGTCTCTTCTCAGAATCATGTCTTTAAACTTACAGGATTACAAAGGCAACCAATTCTATCGAAAATACAATTTTTTGGCATTTTTTTTTTAAGTTCACAGGCCTGCCCTGGTCCAGGATGCATGAAACTCAGAGAGATTAAGGGATTTGTCCAAGGTCACACAAGCAGATTCAGGATTTTAATACGGACACTCTGATTCCCAAGTGGCATCCAGAGTAGCTGGTTTCAGAGTTAATCCTGAAGGGACATTTCCCCTGATCCTACTGACTTCACACAGCTTCTTTTTGTTTGGCCATTATTCCCAAACTATTTAGAGGCCTGGATATTCCATCTCCTCATCTCAGCTGCCGAATGCTCCACCTACTTGGAAGCCCCCCACCCCTCAGACCCAGAGGTCCAACATTATAGGGCCTGTCCTCTCAGAGGAAAGCAGAGGAGCCCTGAAGGGAGGAGCTTCGGGTCTCCCTTAGTCTAGAGATACAGGAGGTCAGGGGCTGTGCCCTGCCCCCAAAGACCAGGGGATACCTGAGAACAGAAGATGGGTCTCCCCATTAGACTAGAGGTGGGGGGAGGGCCAAAGCCCTATCTCACTAGGGGCTCCCTCAGGGTATGACTTGTGCATCCCCCTCTGAGGCCTGTCACCAGGGGCAGAAAGAGGGCCTGATGACCCAGCTCTCTGGCTCACCACTAGGCAGTCACCCTGTGCCCTCCCTCCAGGGCCTGGGGCCAGGGTCACATTGGGAGCAGTGGGGTGAAGGTGACAGACCAAGGCTTGGGAGTCAGGTCCCGCAGCCCCGGGAGTTGGGGAGGGGGGGCTGCAGGAGGTGGGGGGAGAACGGGGGTGGGAATAAATAGAAGCAAAAACAAATAAAGAGTTCAAATGCGAGACGATTAAAAAAATAAATGGAAGGCCGGCGAGATAAGGCGCCCGCCGCCTGGGCCGCCTCGTTAACATTCATTGGATGGCATAATCAGGCCTCATTATCTCAAATTGGCTGCATATTTGCCCTCGGATGCTAATTTACAGTTGGCTGCGAGCGCTCTGGGCCTCTTTTGACTAAAATATGATCGCGCTTTGCCGAGCCGGGCTCTAGCTGTCGGGCATCGCGGCCGGCCGCTCCGACTGGGGGCTCCCACACGCACCGTTTTCCATCAAGCCGCGCGCCGGCCTGCATTTTTATTATTGGTTCCCTGTTTTGCGTAGAAATGGCATTTCTAAGCCTCCCAGTTAAATTAGAGCCTTTATCAGTTTCTTTGGGGGATGGACAGTTTATCATTAATCTCGGCAAAAGGAAATAGGAGAAATAATGTTTTTTGTTTTACGGAAAGGGGCCGGAGGAGGCTCAGTCTCCCTCCTCCTCCGCCGGGCCTCCTCCCCTCTCCTCCTCCTCCGCCTTCCCTCCCACTGGTCTTTTCCTCTATGACCTTTAAAGGTCTGGAACTCTCGGACTTTTTCCTCTCTCGAGTCCCCTTGTCAATCCTGGGGTCCGGGAGCAGCTGAGGCTGGCCTGGTGCTTCCCCTTTGGATGGGATGAGGAGAGAATCTTCCCCTCTGAAGTTTTCAGGGCTGGGGATTGCACACATCCGGGGTCCTGACTTGGTCCTGGATTTAGGAGGGCTCTGGTTCTTGGACCAAAGAAGCAGTGATGAGAATGGGCCAGCCTTCCTCTGGGGCTGGGCTCCACCCAGCTCTCTTCCAGCTAGGATGCCTCCAGAAACATGACTCACGGGTCCAGGGAGCTCCTGGAGGTGGGTTCTCAGGCACCAGATCAGGTAGTTAGGGGACAGTCAGGGGCCAGAGCTAGGGCTCAGTCTATGGCATTCTGGGATTGAGATAAAGAGTCAGCTTTAGGAGACAGCGGTGGATTGGGAGTCAGGAAGATCGTATGTGAGATACATATGTGCGTGTGTGTACACATGTGTGTACACACAGAGATACATACACATATGTATATACATATACACACACATACACATACACATACATATACATCTTTTTTGGCAAACTGTAAAATGCTATCATTAAGTCAACAGGCATTTATCATCAGCTCTTGGCTAGAGTGTAGAGTAGAACTGTCTTCCAGGAAACCTAACTAATCCCTCCCCCGACTCCCACCCTCAACGGCAGGCCCCTTTGTCCTCCAACAGCAAGTCTTGGTTATAAGCTGGAACTAGAAAAGGGGAATAAATATTTATTGAGCACCTACTGTATACCAGGCACTGGACTAAGTGCTTTATAATTATCTCATCTGAACCTCACAATAACCATGGGAGGTAGGTAGCATTATTATTCTCCTTATTTTACGGGTGAAGAAACTGAGGTAGACAGAAGTTAAGAGACTTGTCCTGGGTTACACAGCTGATATGTATCTAATATGTTTCTGATATGTATCAGAAAAAGATATGTATCTGAATCCAGATTTGAACTCAGATCTTCCTGACTACTTACCAGATATCTGATATTACTCAGATCCTCACATTGCAAGGCCATTTCCAATGACCTCCAAAGTTTTTCAAGGCTGAGCACTGGTGAACTGTTTGAAGGAAGGGCTCCTAAAATGTGAACTCTTAGGGCTGGAAGGGACTTTTCAAGGTCATCTAGTCCAACTCCATTTTACAAATGAGGAAACTGAGACTCAGAGAGAGGTTTATTTTCACATATTTATTCAATAATGTGCCCTCCTTCCCTTGGCCCTTCATCCCCAGAGAATTTGGTAGTTCCTGCTCCAAGCATCCATCTCAGCCTTCCTTTCCATCTTTCCCCTGCCTTATCTCACCACCTCTGAGCCCCTGCAAGCCAAGGAGACATCGAGCGCCCTGCCCCCCCACTTCTCTAGGTCTAGAAGATCTGGGGATAGGCATAACTAACAGATGCCTTTGACTGTCTTCTAAGCCTCCCGAGGACTGAGGACTCCTAACTGGCCCAGAAAATGAAAATGGGAAATGTAGAGGCCCTGGCTGGAAGGTAGAGGTGGGGAGGGATGGAGGAGGGGGGCAAGAGAGGCCTGGAAATTTTGTGAAAACTGAAATAGATGCAATACATATTTTTTTAGAGCCCTTTAAAGAGCTGAAGTCATTTGATGAGTTTAGGCATGTATTATGTATAGCTGAGATTGGTCATAAAATTATATTTGGTATATTTAGAGATGTGAAGCCCTGGGGGGAAAAACAGAAATTGTGGAGGGAGAGAGGAGAAGCGTCTTTTCTGATTGTTTTTGGAAAAACTCAAAATGTCTTTGTGAGAAAAAAATGTTTTTTTCTGTGAAATTTTCTAGGTTACCTCCCCCAACCCACATCCCAAGTAAATGGGCTTTTTTCCTTCCAGCAAGAGGAGTAGCTGGGCCCAGGCAGCATTCCAAGGACAGAGGTTCAGCTGTGCCCCTATGATCCTATGGTGCCTTAGGGGGTAGGGGAACTACAGATCCAAAGGCTACCACACTGGAAGGCCCTCGAGGGGCCCTCTGCTCTAGCCTTCTCCTGAATGACAACTATAATAAGAGCTAATGTTCGTAGAAGGTTTTAAGATTTGCAAAGTACTTTGTCAGTATATCTCATCTGACCCTCAAAATAGCCTTATAATGCTCATAATAGGTACGGAAACTGTCCTGAGACTCACATGTTTCGGGGGCTATTGATAGAGTTCCCTGGTGACCTAAACACAGTCACCAGGCCAACATGGCCAACCCAGAAGCAAAGAAGGGGCACACAAGTGAGTCAATGCTGTATCCTTACTGAACATCCTTTCTCTACAATGACCAAGTAAACCTCTTGTTAACTGGTAATCTGCAAGCATCCTATTTCTTTCCAGTCCCAAACCCAATCTGCCAGACTGTTCAGAGTCACACCTGGACTTCAGGGACTGTCCTTTCTAAATGTAGGACCCAGGACCATGGTATCCCAGAAGAGCAGGATGGAGTACCGAGGAAGGGATGCCTACTTATTGTGGTACCAGGGACCTCTCTTAATGCAGTCCAAGATCACCTTAGTTTTTAAGGCTGCTTGCCTCATACCTATGACTTAAGGTGAGGTCCACAAATACCCTCAGATCTTTTTCAGACAAACTGTAGGCTACCCACTCCTCTCCAATCTTAGAAAGTCAGTTTCTGGAACCCAGGAGTAGCACTTTACCTATCAAAATTCACCTCCATAGATTGGTGCTGATCAGTTTTACACGAAGACCCCTTCAGGTCGAATCAGCCCCGGACTTGAGTCCTCTGAGCTCCGAGCTCCGTTTAGAGCCTGGTTCTGCTGCTCATCGGTTCTGTGACTTTCAGATAATCTCTTCTTTCTCTCCCCCCCAGGTCTCAGTTTCTCCCTCAGTAAAATGAGAAGCCTGGATTTGTCCAGCCGGGTTCTTAACCCTTTTTGTACTGTGGATTCCTCAGGCTGTCTGGTGAAGATGAGCCCTCCCACCTTTTCAAAGAATAGTTTAAACGCACAAAATAAAAAAATAAAAACAGATGATCATACAGGAAACCAAGTCTATTAAAATGAGGATGTCATTTCCCCCCCATTTGATTTCGAGAACATCCTGAAACCTATCCATGGACCTGTGGGGTCACAGATTAAGAAGCCCTCCACACAGGGATCTGTTGGCAAATGTTTAACAACCACCTGAACCTCCAAAAAATATCTGTAGGACATACTTTTAGGTTTAATGTGCGCTATTAACATTTTCTAAGCCAAGCCGGCTCCAGCAGGCCCCTGGGGTGGAGGCATGTCCAGAGCTATGTCAGGGAAATAAAAAACAATCTAACTTAGAAATACAGAGGAGGAAAACTACATTTTAAAATGGACTGATGGGCTCTGAGATCCCGTTTAGCTCTCGATCCTACAAGCTGACACCGGGGATTGTTGGGAAGGCTGCCCTTTGTAAATGGGAGAAGTCATGCATGGATTCACGGCCCGGGCTGGGTCTGCGCCCTGGGCACTGACAGCTTGCTTAACTGCTTTTCCTGCCTGCAGGCTTTGGCTTGATTAGCCCCTCCCGACCCTGACCTCAGCCTGCTGACTCAGACCGCGCTCCCTCCCTTCTCCCTTCTCCCTTCCTGTTACCACGGAATGGCCAGCCTCAGAACAGGGGCCCTGTCTGCCCGGAATTCCACTTGTCCCTCCCTCTTAGGCACTTGCTGCCTTCGCGGAATCAGTTTCAGAGCATCCCAGTGATGAAAACTATCCAGACAGTCGTCTCTCCCCTCATCCTAGAGCATAAATCCCTCCGCAGCTTCCCTGACAAGGTGCTGTCCAGCTACTGAACGAAGACTTGGGGGGAGGGGTGGGAGAAGGAGGCAGCCCTTTGAGAGAGCTCAGAAGGTTACAAAGTTTTTCCAGACATCGCGCCTCAATCTGCCCTTTCGCAACTTCCTAGTGCTACCTCCTGAGGCCAAGCAAAACAAGTTTAAGTCCTCCACTACAAGGTAGCTCTTTAAATTTGAGGACACATCCTACCAAGGGTTCTCTTCCCCAGGCTAAACATTCTTCCGCTAGACCTCAGGCAGCATAAGGATCAGCGATTAAAACATAAACTCTTGGTGAGCGGTAAGATGTTTCTATTTTGTCCTTGTATCCCTGGCACCTAGCAGAGTGCTTGACACATGGTAGGTGCTTAATAAATGTTGGACGGATAGATGGATGGACTCAAGGTCATTCCCCAAGCCAGTTACCTGTCTCTTCGCTCCCACAACAACACACTGGTCTGGGTCTGACCGAAGTAGAATAAAGCAGGGATATCACCGACTTGTGGTCATCTCTTAATTGGGACTCTCAGGGGATCCCAATTAGCTTTTCTGACTGCTGTAGCAGCTGGTGAGTCATGTTGAACTTGCAGTCCACTAAAACCCCAAGATCTTTTTCTGACACTCTGTTCCACAGCTATGACTCTCCCATTTTGTACTCATGAAATTAATCTTTTGAACCTGAAGATTTTACGTTCATCCCCATTACATTTTTATCTCCTTACATTCACTTATTATGATGCTCTTGTTTCTTAAGCTCTTTTTGGATCTAGACTATCATTCAGTGTGTGAGCTGCCTCTTTTCCACCTCCACCCTCCCCCTCCCCAGTATTGTACCATCTATAAATCCTATAAACACACCATTTATTTTGTTTTGTTTTTTAAATCCATATTAGCTGTAACAACATTCAACAGCCCAGATCCAAACACCAATCCCTGGGGCATTCCACTAGAGACCTTCTTCCAAGCAGATTCAATAAATTCATAATCCATAATCTATCCCACAGTTCTCCATCTTTTCCACAAGAAAAACACAAGAGCAGGACGGAGCCAAGATGGTGGAGTAAAAACAGGACTTCTCCAAGGCTCTGGCTCCCACCACCTCCAGTACATGTAAAAAAATGAATCAACAAATGCTAGAGCTATAGAAACTACAAAGTGACAGAGAGAAACAAATCTCCTGCTGAAGGCAGGTGTTCAGGAAGGGTCTATTGCAGCATGCTGGAAGCTGAGCACAGTCCCCATGAGCTGTGGTTCTGGCCCCAGGGTGGCCCCTATCAGCAGCAGCCAGAGCAGACTTCAGGAGAGTGAATCACTAGCCTCTGTGGTGGTTTCCAGGCTTCTCAACCCATACACACCAAAAAATAAAGCAAAAAGTCAGTCTGGAATTCTGTTGGAACTGATTGGAGTTTGGTCCAGCCCCTGCTCTCAGGACAAGATGGTGTAGAGGCAAAGTGGCTGAAGATGCTGCTGAGTGGCTGTCTCAGGAGCTCCTGGCCAGCAGATAGTAGGGGGACCAAGTGACCATTCAGAGGGTAATCACTCTTGCTTTGACCCACTTGGATCTGGATTGCAGTCTTGGGTGGTGGTCCTAGGGTGTGTGGCCAGTGTGCCAGAGCTTGTGGTGGCTGTAGAGAAGGTGCCCTTCTCAGAACTCTGACAACTGTGAAAACCCCAGCAATTTGGGACACATCTCTCTTCACTCTGGAAGCAGAGTCCTACCATGGCAAAGAACTCAAAAGTCAAGTAACTGGCTGGCAGGATGAGCAAGCAGAGGAAGAGAAATCAAACTATAGAATCTTTTTTTGGGGACAAAAAGGATCAAAGCATGGAACGGGAGGAGGACAACAAAGTGAGAACTCCTGCATCAAAAGCTTCAAAGAAAAATATGAACTGGTGGGGGCAGAGTCAAGATGGCTTCTATAGAAGCAGGAGAACTCTGCTTCCACATATATGTATATATAGAAGGGTGTAAGTGTGTGTGTCTATAAATATGTGTGTATGTGTGCACATGTGTATATATAGGCAGAGGGCACAGGATGAGATGAATATGAAGGGATGATATCTAACTAAAATTAAGAAGTGAGAGAAGAACATATTTGGAGAAGGGCAAAGAGAGAGATAATTTAGGATAAATTTTCTCACATAAAAAAGGCAAGAAAAAACTGTTACAATGGAGAGAAGAGCAGGAAGGTGAAAGGGAATAGGTCAACCTTACTCTCACTGAATTTGGCTTAAGGAAGGAATAACATACACACTCAATTGGGTTTCTTACCCTATAGGAAAATAGGGGGGAAGGGGATGAAAAAGGGGGATGACAGAAGGGAGGGCAAATTGGGGTAGATGGTAGTTAGAAGGAAACACTTTTGAAAAGGGACAGGGTCAAAGGAGAAAATAGAATAAGTGGGAGGTGGGATAGAATGGAGGGAATTACAGTTAATCTTTCATAATATAACTACTATGAAAATGTTTTGCATAACTACACATGTACAATCTATATTGAACTGCTTATCTCCCCAGTGGGGGTGGGTGAGGAGGGAAAAAGGAAAAAAATCTGGAACTTAAAATTTTAAAAACTTTTTTTTATTGCTTTTTACATGCAACTAAGAAATAAGATATACAGGCACTGGGGTATGGAAATCCATCTTGCCCTGCTAGAAAGTTGAGGGGGGGAATGAGGGAGGATATAAGAGAGACCAGATGGGGGAAGGGGTATTCAGTAGGCTCACTATTTGGGGTGTAGGGGTAGGGGAAAGATAAGGAGAAAAAGTTGTAACTCAAAATCTTGTGGAAATGGATGTTGAAAACTAAAAATAAATAAATCAATTGGAAAAGAAAAAAGAAAACCACAAGAGACTGTCAAATGCTTACTGCAAATCTAGGTAAACTCTGTCTATGGTATTTCCCTGGTCTAGCAGTTTAGCAGCCCTATCAAAGCAGAAAATGAGATTGTTATGGTATGACTAGGTCTTGATGCAGCTAGGCTTGCTCTTTGTGGGCACCACTTCCTTTTCCAGATGTTTGCTCACCATTTTCCCAGAGTCTTGCCAGGAAAAGAAGACGAATTTACTAGCCACTAGTCTGCAAACAACACTCTTCTCATCTTATCTCTGATCCTGGTGGTACTTCCCCATTTTTCATGGTCTTTCAAAGATTGTGCTCAGATCTAGGAATTCTTTCTGCACCCAAGAATGTAGCTTGTTATCAAGGGAGGCCTTTGAGATGCTTCTCTCTTACCAGCTCCTTACTTATCTTGGCTAGCAACTACCTATCGCCAGGTTTGTTCTGCCCTTTCCAGTCCAAAGATCATTCTTCTCAGCAGCAAAAATACAAGTCTCTCTCTGTTTCTCTCTGTCTCTCTCGCTCCTTTTGTTCTCTTCTTTAATCTTTTCTTCTCCTCTCTCTTCTTCCCTTTCTCTTCTTTCTTCCCTCTCTCTCTTTCCTCTCTCTCCCTCCTCTCCCTCCTTTCCTTTCTCCTTTCTCTTCCTCTCTCCCCTTCTCTTTTTCTCTTTCCTCTCTCTCCCTCCTCTCCCTCCTTTCCTTTCTCCTTTCTCTTCCTCTCTCCCCTTCTCTTTTTCTCTTTCCTCTCTCTCCTCTATCTCTATCCTTCCCTTCCTTCCATCTTCCCTCTCTCAGCCCTTCTCTCTCTTTCTCTTTATCATCTCTTATTCTCATCCCAGATACTCTGACCAGAAAGCAGGAGGCCTGTCCCATCTTTGATTCCCTAACATAGATAAACCAATCAAACAATAATAGCTAATATTTATTTAGCACTTTTAAAGGTTTCAGGACAGCTAGGTGGCTAAGTGGATAGAGTGCTGAGCCTTAATTCAAATGCAGCCTCAGACACTTTCTAGTGGTGTAACCCTGGGTAAGTCATTAAACACTGCCTCAGTTTCCTTATCTGTAAAAGGAGCTAGAGAAGGAAATGGCAAATTATGCCAGTATCTCTGCCATAAAAACCCCAAATGGGGTCATGAAGTCTGAACAAACAACCACATTTAAAGGATTACAGATTATTTTACACATATGTTATCTCATCTAACCTTCACAACCACCCTTGGGGGTAGTAGCTATTATTATGCCAGTTCTCCAGTTCTTGAGGTGGAGAAACTGAGGCTCTGAGAAGCTAAGTAGTCTGTCCAGGGCCACAAAGGTAATGTGTCTGAAATAGGATTTGAACTCAGTTCTTCCTGACTTCAAGTCCATGGCTCAATCCACTACACCAGTGGTTCTCAAACATTTCCACAGACAGTAGTAGAACCATCCAATTTAAACAATACGTTGGCAAAGCTCTTGTAGTAAAGTCCTGCAAAATTATTTTAATGCCTGTTAACTAATGATAATAGATTAATTTTAAAAACTTGGGATGTTTCAGGGTTTGTTGCAGCACAATTTGAGAAACACTGCGCTACACCAAGCATTTATTAAGCGCTTACTTTATACTTAGTCCTGAGACAAAAATGAGATAGTCCTTGCTCCAATGGAGAATATATTCTATTAGAGAAAATAACATACAGAATACAAAATCCTTACAGGAGCACTGTGGGGGAGAGAGCCAGTCTCACCAACACATGTTGGGTCTTTGTGCCCCAGATGCTATTTTGTGGTACTGGTCTCTCATTTTGTACTCATCAGCACAACCTGTGATATTTCCAGCTTTGTCCTTCTGCATATTTCTAAACTGGTGTCTGAGTTCCCTATGTAACACTATATCTGGACAATTCATCTTTTTCCTCCTCATCAAAATTTTCTGTTTGTCTTCAAAATTTCATCAACCACAAGTCACATTTCTTTGTCTTTGTTGTTCATTCATCTTTCAGTCATGTCCATCTCTTTGTGACCCCTTTTGGGTTTTCTTGGTAAAGGCAGTGGAGTGGTTTGCCATTTCCTTCTCCAGCTCATTTTATAGATGAGGAAATGGAGGCAAACAGAGTGAAGTGACTTGCCCAGGGTCACACATCTAGTAAGTGTCTGAGGCTAGATTTGAACTCAGATCTTTGGGTGCCTAATACAAGTCCCCGGACTTACAAGGTACAAATGGGCTCATAGGGTTTTTGGAAAGAAACTTAGAGACCACCCAATCCAACCTTTTCATTTTATTTTTACTTTACTTCTGTAGAACCCTTCTTTCTTTCTGGGGTGACTTTCCTGGTAGAATTTTCATCCATGAGATCCTATTTATCCTTTACTGAGACTTTTGAAATATGCTAGGACAAAATTTGGGGTGCATGTAATATTTTGCTTAGATTTTTTTCTTCATAATTATGACAAACTCTAAGGCAAGGATTCTGAAACTGAGGTCCAGATACCACCAAGGAGTCTCTGAACTTAGAGGGAAAAAATACATATTTATTTTCATGAGCCTCTAACTGAAACTTAGCATTCCCCTCAATTATTTTTTTTAAAAAAACCTATTCTTAGAAGAGGTCCATAGGTTTCACCAGACTGTGGAAAGGATCCTTGACACCCAAAGGTTAAAAAGTCCAGCTCTAAGACAATGAGAGTGCGAGAACTTAGATTTAGAACTAGAAAGGCCTGCAGAGGTAATCAGTCCTATCTGTGTACCTCATTATTCCAAGTCTGCCACTTTTCCCACTGTATCACACATCAGGGGGAATAGCCCTTCATTTCTTTTTTTTCTATTACTTAATTTATTTTTATTTTTCGACATTCACTTCCACAAGATTCTGATTTCCAAATTTTCTCCCCATCTCTCCCCTCCCCCACCCCAAGGTGGCATGCATTCTGATTACCCCTTCCCCAATCTGTCCTCCCTTTTGTCACATCTTTATCTTATCTCCTTCCCCTTTGTTTTCTTTTTTGTTTTCTGGAGGGCAATCGGGTTAAGTGACTTGCCCAAAGTCGCATGGCTAGTAAGTGTATCAAGTGCCTGAGATCAAATTTGAACTCAGGTCCTCCTGACTCCAGGGCTGCACCACCTACAGGCCCCTCCCCACTATTTTCTTGAAGAAGCCCCTCATTTCTACCCCAGCAATCAGTTCCAACCCACAAGTTAAAAATCTGGTAATAGAATTACTCCTCTTTGCTTCCTCTACTTTTTGAACAACAAAATTATCATTAAAGCAAAGTTAGAAATTACTAGTTCTAAAAAAAAAAGAAAAAGAAATTACTAGTTCTTTGCTCAGCAGATTCTGAGTATTTGGAGTCCCTCATTACCACTATGTCATGTCTTTCCCAAAACTCTCCTCCATTTCCTCTTTCTGACCAGATGGTCTGTTGTATATTCTGCTGATACTATCACTCCTATTTTTGCCTCTCAGTGGTGTCCACCATGCTTCTCCCCTGTGGTTCTTGGATTTTCTTTTCTGATGTCACACCACCATCCTTTTCTTCTTGCTTCTGAATTAGCTATACCCTTCCAGGGTACATACTTCAGTCATCGCACCAAGTCCAATAATACCTACGAAGTTACATTTGCCTCCTTGCTTTGTTGTTGTTCAGTGATTTTTCAGTCATGTCTGACTCTTCGCAACTCCATTTGGGGTGTTCTTGGCAAAGTAGATAAAATGCTTTACTATTTCCTTACCTAGCTCATTTTACAGATGAGGAAACTGAGGCAAAAAGGATGAGGTGACTTGCTCAGGGTAACATAGTTAACAAATGTCTGACACTGGATTTGAACTCACAAAGATGAGTTGTCCTGATTCTAAACTCTATACACTTTGGTACCACCTAGCTGCCTTCCTTGCTTTAGGAGCTTAAACTCCTCTTTGCTTATTACCCATAGCTTTTGCATTTGGATATATGGAGATACACACACACACACACACACACACATAATAGATTGATAGATATAGATGTAAGTACATATGATGTACATATACATATTATCAAATATATATGATGTATATATATAAAATATGTGGTAATATTACCACATATTTTATTTCTTACTCTTTTGTTAAATTCTATCTCCTATGAATTTCTCTGTATCCACTATTATTTTTTTTCCCTACATGCAGTCACTTTCTATGATATCTAGGTTGACAGACATGTCCTGGCTGTTTTGTCCCTCCCCCTTCCCTTTTCCCTTCCTAAAGCCCTTTTGCAAGATGCTAGGCAAATACATTCTTACCAGCCCTTGTTCAGTCCCCTCTGTCCCTGGCCAAGAGGCTGTCATTTTAAATTTTAAGTCATGGTCTCGAAATCCAAATCACATTCTCAGACAACATCTTCTTAACCATGTGTTTGTTCACTTCCCAAATGGTTTTTCTCTTTTAAATCCTTTGCTTTTTGAAGGGTAGCTATGATGAAAATGTATCCCTAAAGTATTTCTTCTGGAAATGTCATTCATGTCTTTATACATTTCAAGAAGTCAGTAGTAATATTTTGAAAAGTATCACAAGGCTCTCTGACATGTTTCAGCTATAACTCCATTATTCTTATTAGTCAATAAATAATAACCTCAGTACACATTAGCAGAGAGATACATTGAAGTCATTTTTCTCAGGGGAATGAATATTGGATAAGCTCAGTACTCCATCCATTACTCTACTTAGCTGCTTCATAATGAATGAGTGAAGCATTTACTAAGTGCTTACTGTGTGTGAAGCTCTCAGGGAGCTCCCATTCTGGTGGAGGTTGGGGGACAACATCTGGAAGGTTTCAGGTTTGAGTCAGATGCAAAAGTACTGTTGCCCTTAGAGCGCAGCATCAAAGCAAATGGTTAGGTGTGTTCTTCAATGTCGTTTCCACTGATAAAACCATGTCAGTTGCTGATACTAAGCCATTTGCCAGGTCAGGGACTGTCGTGACCATAGCTTTCTTCCCTGGGTCTTTATTAGCTGTGGCTGCAGCCTCTGCAGAAGCAATTGACAAACTGATTTCTATAGAGGTCACTTCCAGGATGATGGCTGAAGGTGCTGGTCTGGGAGCATTGCCATTCTCAAGGCTCTTGGTACAGGGTCCTGGGCTGTCTCCAACAGCATGAAAGAGGAGAAGGTGGTCAAAGTGACAATGATTTGACTTGCCCAGCTCAAGCTGTTCCCCTTGGGGCCCTGGATGCTCCAGCTGGTTCAAGCTGCCTCCTCAGAGGTCTGGCTGCTCCAGCTAAGCCAGCCTACCTGCCCTGCCTGTGACAGTTGGTAAGGATGACTGGCCCCTTCTTTCCAGGAGTTACTTCCTCAGATAATGCCTGTGAGGGCGCTGGAAGCAGGATTGCGGATTTGGAAGGGTTGCTACTCAGAATGAAGATTAAAGGAAGATGCAGACAATTATTGGGGGTTCAACTTATATCATTATCTTGCTAAATTTATTTATTACTTGGTTGGATTTTCTAAATCTGAATTCACATCATCCACAGATAGAGTTATTTTAGCCTCTCTGTCAAAGCAAATTTGATGGGCAGGATGTTGACAGGCAGAAAGAGAGATGGGAGCATCCCAGGACACAGGAAAGCACTCGGTTATTTGGGAAACAGTGAGCAGTCCAGTTTGACTGGAGCACAGAAGATAGTTGGGGTTGGGGATGGAATGAATGGGAGATAACATCCAGAAGGTAGACTGGAGCCAGATTTTGGACACTCGTTAGCCGTGTGACTTTGGCCAAGTCATTTATAACTTCTCAATCACAATTTCCTCATCAATAAAATGGAAATATTAATGGAACTGACCTCACAGGATTGTTATAAAGATTGGGACAATATATATAAAGTGCTTGAAAACTTGAAGGATCTATATAAATGTTAGCTATTATTAAATCTGCTATTACTACTTTTCCATTTTAGCGAATACCTTTGTTTTGAACTAATTATGTTTCTTATCATCAGCATTATCATGAGTTAAAGCACATGCTTTGAGGGGCTCGAGAGCCATAGTTTTAGTGGATGATGATGCTGCAGAATATGTTGACCCTGGGGTAACTCATCTCTTGGGATGTTGTGAGTGGAGGATACCCACAGGAGCTAAATACATACCTGTTTGTTGAATAAATGATACTATTCTCACAAGGATTCCCAGGCAGGCCCCAGCCTCTCTTCTGTAACTTGTTAGGGTTCTGTACTCCATAAAGGGTGCCTGCACAGTTTAATGAATAGTACACAGAACTGGGATACAGAAAGCCTAGCTTCTCATTTTAACCCTCCTGTTATGGAGCTGGGTGACTATAAATGGTTCACTTTCCATCTGGGCCTCAGTGTCTTCATCTCTCAATGAGGAGGGCAATACTTGATAGTTTCCAAGGCCCGTCTCCAGTTTTTAACATTTTTCGGCTCTGTGATTACTCCCAGTCTTTCATGATGCTTCAGCCTTCCCCTAAACCCCAAGGAAAGGAGTCCTCCATTGGTACTCCCCAGAATGGAAAGCCTGGTCTGAGGTGTCACCTCAAATAGCCTTCTTCTAGATTTGAGGGGCTTTTTGAAATAACTCCTGTGGACTTCTGTAGTGGAGAGAGGTTTGGACTTGGAGTCAGGAAGACCTGAGTTTTAAATCCAACCACAGGCACTTAATGACTGTGTGAAGCATCTCACTCTTGTCTGGGAGACTTTGGCCTGTGTTAATAGAAGCATAATAGAAGCATGTCCTCATCAGACCACAGATGGAATATTGTGCCCAGCTGGGTCCCATGTGTTAGGAAGGACTTTGACACATCAAGGGGCAACCAGAGGAAGGCAAGGAGGAAGGAGAAGGGATTTGAAAAACATATCATACAAGGACTTGTTGAAGAAACCAGGGACAGTTAGCCTGAAAAACATGAAACTTGGAGATCTGACTTTATAGCTGCCTGAATGTTTGGGAAGGTCTGACAGAAGGAGGGATGAGCTTTATCTGCTTGGCCCTAAAGCAGAACAAGACTGGTGGGTGCCAGGTCTAACTAGAAATTTTGGCTTCATTTAAGAGAAAACTTCCCAACTACTAGACATGTCCAGAAGTAGAAAGGACCGCTGGAGTAGGAGGGAGGTCCCTTTCCCTGGAGACTTCAGGCAGGGACAGAGCCTGCTTGATCCAGTCTGACCTCAGGGGTCCCTCCCGGCTCTGAGCTGCTGTTACCTTCTAATTCGCTGATAGGGATGAAGGGGATGCTGTGAAGATTACCGGGATGATGCTGAGAATTGTAGGTGACAGAGGGACACGGAGCACAAGAGGGTGGGGAAGAGAGGGTTGGAGGGGAGGGCGTCCCAGAGCAAAGCTATCAGGCATCCCCACTGCCTGCCGACATAATTCTATTTACATTATTAGCCTTTCTAACGAGCCAATCAATATTTGAGATGTCGACTGGGCGGGGGACGCCCTCCAGAGGGGGAGGCCAGCCCAGCCCCAAGCTGGGGATTACAAAGAGGGAGAAGGGCAATTGGTTTGAAATCCGCCCGACGTGTCCTGTGCTTCCCTGGGAGGCTTAGGCGGGCAGCGGCTTAGAGGACAGAGCGAGGCTGCTGTCCGGCTGGCTGTGCCGGCGCGCAGGCAGGGGATGACTCCGGGGACGCAGCGGCCTACTTGCAATTGTATCAGAGATTAGGGGGACCGGCAGAGGAGGGGGGGCGGGCTGTTGACAAACAGACTGGTCGCTCTGAAATCCCCTGTCCTCAATTCCACGCCGGCTGTGTTTGGCCATGACTGTGTCTTTGAAATTCCAGAGCCAGTGGGCGTCGGTCCAGTCCAACCACGGCCCCCTCCTGCTGCGGTCAAGAACAAGACCCACCCACCCCCCTCCCAGCTGTCTCCCTTCCAGTCCAGATGTCCTTCTACAAGCCCACCAGAGGGGACCTGGGAAGGAGAGTGAGGACATATCCCAAAGCAGTCCCAAAAGAGAGGAGAAAATTGATTTCTAAAGAATGTAAGAACCGGAATAGCCATTAGCCCCTCTCTTAACTGACCAAGGAGGAAGAAACAGGAAATAGGGCCTGCCCACCAAGTGTGCCACGGAGAAGGACAGTGCTGAAATTCAAGGCTGCATGAGGACCAGCTAGGTGCTGGGAGATCCCTGAAGAAGACTTGAGTTCCTTAGCCCTCTGGGTGGGTTTCTTCCCAGCTCTGGGCACAGCTCATTAATGTTTGTAGTGATGTCAGTGGTGGTGAGGGAGCTGACAAAAGGGAGAGATGAGAAAATCTCAGTTCAACTCCAAACTAAGACACTTACCAGCTGTGCAATCCTGGGCAATTCACTTAACCTCTGGGAGCCTGGGTTTGTAAATCCTCACTTGGCTCTAAGATCTCAGAGATGTAGGCATTCTCTCCATTGATGCAGACCCATGCCTGCCCAGCCTATAAGTTAGACAAGGGGGTCTATCCAACTTGCTGGGATTCTTCCTTGGGTTCTCTTGGCATCAAAAAGATGCCAGTGGAGCTCCAAGGCAAAAGTCCTTCTCAATCGGTCCCTTTCAATATGTGACCAGTTCATTTTCTTTTCTGCTAACATGGTTCTTTGGAATTCTCTGTTTCTAAGATACAGCTCACACTGACCATTTACCTACTCCACTGCCCTTGGAATGAGCCTCATTTTCAGTTCTTTAGAGACTGTTTCTTCTATCACCCACAGCCACAGAACATCTGTATAATGGCATAATACAATAACAGCAACTATCTCACCAGGGCTATAGTAAGGATCAGATGAGAGAATGTCTGTGACTCATTTTACAGATCTTGAAGCTGTGACATAAATGTCAAGTTATCATTGGTATTTAACACAGACTCTCAAGAAGCCATTTCAGAGATTATGTAGTTTGGGGATTCCTAAGCTTTTTCTGTATGTGTCCTAGTCACTTTGGGCAATATCTGGTGAATCCCATACATCCCTCCTTAGAATCATATTTTTAAATGTGTAAAATGAAATACCAGGGTGTAACGCCATGCACCAGCAGATTCCCAAAAGAATGTTACTGCGAACAGCTCGTAAGGTTCAGATTACACAGTAATAGTGAACACTCTGTTTATTCCATTACAAATCAAGGCAAACATTCCCAATATAATATTCACAACATTATATCTTATCACAGAAAATCACAATATAGTGTTAATAACAGCTTAACATTTGAATGGCCACAAAGTTTTCACTACAGTGGCCACAATATTTAGAACAAAGAACAAAAGAATAATCATCTGGTTTCCCTAAGGGGGAAACCCTCCTCATTTAATCATTCAATCAATTCACAATATATCAATCTTCCACTCATGGGGCAACCATTAACTTAATCATTCAATCAGTTCATAATACAATAATCAAACTTTTATTCATGGGGCAACCATTAACTTAATCAGTCACTAATCTAGATTCCTGATTATTATCATCAATCACTAGTAGTCATTAGAAAACACACAAACCCTCCACCCCCTAATGTCCAGCAAACCTCAGTTTCATCCAAGGGGAGGCCTTTTCCTCATATTAACTCTGGGTGGTCTCTCTGATTCCCTGGATCCCCTTCCATGGTCCCAGCTCCCTCTGAATCCACCAAACAGTCACATGGATTCAGAAGCAGACAACTTCCAGGTCCTTGTCCAGTCCTCAGGACAGTCCCTGGCACACATTGAAGTTCACAGGGTCTAGCACATTTCAAACCCTTCACTACTTCTCTTGCCTGGAA
>CM053595.1:307444268-307475375 GCA_028646575.1 Pseudocheirus occidentalis
TCTCTCAAACTCCAATTCATTTCTTCAGTCTAGCAGTCCAACTCCCAGATGCTGAGACAATCCTGCTTCTTCCAACAAGAAAATTCTGATTCTGTCTCTCTGTCTCTGGAATTCTTGATTATATACACACACTGGCCTCCTGTCTCATCCAACCACCTTCTTCCACATCAACAGGGGAGTTCACACCTTCTCAACAGTGGACAGGGCTCACACCTTCTATACTTAGCCCTAAGTTACTAAGTGCTAAGTACCTGCTAAACTGATGGCTGTTACAGAGGGATGACAAATGAAACTAATTATATCAAAATATATATTTTTTAAAAAGTTCACGGATCCCTGCTCTCAACCTCATGATCTAGTCCAATCTATACCTGACCTATGACATCCCCAGCAAATGGTCATCCAATCTTTATCAAGCTTTCACTTCCTGCCCAAGTTCACTTTTGGACAGCTCTAACAAAATGTTTTTCCTTTTGTTATAATGAGCTGAAATCTGTCTCTCTATAATGTTCACCCCTAGGTCTCCATTCTGCCCTCTGGGAACAAGCTGACTAAATTGATTTTTTTTTAATATGAAGGTGATGAAGGTTACTGTGGGATTGGTAACAGTGATAATAGACATCTTTGTCTTGCTCTCCTGATTTCAAGCACAAAGACAGAATAGTAACAACAACGACTATGTGGTGCTTTAATATTTGCAAAGAGCTTTGTATACTTCACCTCATTTTATCCTCACAAAAGCCCAGTGAGGACAGTGGTCAATTTTACTGAAGAGGAAAGTGATCCTCACTCTTCACTCTGGACAAAGTAAGAGTGGCATGAGCCAACAGCTCATTGGAAACATGACTTATAAACTGAGGCCCAGAGAATTTAAATGACTCAACCAAGATGACAAAGATAGGCTGTTGGGTTTAAATATCCAGAGGTAGAAGGCATTTGGGGGGCCCTCTAGTCCAATCCCTCATTTTACACAAGAGAAAACTGGTGAAATGGTTTGCCTGAGGTCAGACAGGGCATAAATAGTAGAGTCCAAATTTAAACACAGACTTCCTGACTTCCAATCCAGCACTATTTCTAGTACACCACACTGTGTGATATTGGATATGACCATGTAAGACCCAAAGGCTAAACATGGGCTGTCTTTTTAGATGAGATTGGCCCCAGGTATATTATCTGGGGATATCAGCTTGGGTTGGGATTGTCCAACACAGACAGAGAGCAAGAGGTTGCAGCTCAAATGATAAGAACCAATCCAAAGGGGGGTAAGAACCAACCCAAAACCAGGCACAGAATTTCCCAATAAAATAGAAATGTGATAAATGCCAGGGCTCTGAAATGCCTTGTGAATAAATTAGAACTCTGAATCAGCCAGTAGATAGAATAGGGAAATAATACAGATAAAAACTACAAGACAAAGAGAAAAAGACATGGGCATAGAGGAAAAGTGAAAACATGAAAGAAGCTAATATGGAGAGAGAGAAGAGGGAAAGATGGGAGACAGAGAGAGGGGAAGGAGAAAAAGGAAGAAGAGACAGAGGGGAAGGGGAGAAAGAGATAGAGCAGAAAGAGACAGAGAGAAAGAGGGATAGAGGGAGGAAGGAAGGAAGGAAGGAAGGAAAGAAGGGAGGGAGGGAGGGACACACACAGAGAGAGAGAGAGAGAGAGAGAGAGAGAGAGAGAGAGAGAGAGAGTCAAACAGTCAAAGATACCCATATAGGTAGAAAGAAAAAAAGATAAACATGAGCAATTATTTTGCTGGGCTGCAGAGGACAGAGGACAGAACTAGGAGCAGTCAGTGGGAGTTTGATGGGGAAGGAGCAGATTTTCAATCCTACATGGAGGAAAAACCTGACATTCAGAAATGCAGAGACAGAAGAGAAACAGAAAAGTGGAGGAGAAAGAAAGGAGGAGGAGGTGAGCAGAATGAATGTCAAAGAAGTGTATTCATTCTAGGGGCCACTCTCACTGGAGGCATTGGAAGGTGTTCTGGATCATTCAGGACAGAGGTGAATTACTAGAGTGAACACAGAGTGAGCCAGGGAAATCAGAATTCAAGCTCCAATTCTGACACCTCTAGTTTGTGAGACTTTGGGGCAAGTTATGGCCTCTTGACGCTGAGCCTAGGCAACTCACTAAGACTTTTATGTTTCAGAGAAGGTGCCAACCTATCTTGGTAGAGGGTGTTTCCTCACTTGGAAGTTCCTATATCAAAGCTCCTCACTACATCTATGTTGGGTTCATATCCCACTGTAAACCTTGGGATATCCATCTTCACACATTGAGGGTCACAGGGTTAGATAGCAATTGTTGTGGAAAAGATCTGGAGGTTTCAGTGGACTTCTAGTTCAGTATGAATCAGCCCCCCACTCCCCCAGAAAAAAAGCTGATGTGATCATAGACTGCCTTAGAAGGAATATAGATTACAGTTTTTTTTTCAAATGAGCCCCTATTTCCCAGAGACGTTGGTGGTTTCACCAGCTTGAAGCTTAGAGTCAGGAAAGGAATTCTACAGTTTCCCAAAGGCAGTCGAGATCTTGAGCACAGAGAAGAAAATGAAAGGGATAGAGGGAGCACCTCAGGGGAATCTAGGGAGACTTCCTGGAAGAGAAGGAGGCCTCTGAGCTAAGAATGAAAACAGGTTTCATCCCAATACTGCTCCTCCTATCTTCATCTCCCCCCTCTTTTTCTCTCTCCTTCCACACTCTCTGCCTGGGGTGCTGCAACCTCTACCAGACATTCCTGCTGGGATGGGTTTGGAGGCTTAGGGGAGGGCCTTGGGAAAAGAGAGATGGGGGGACTTGGTAGAGGGGCTCCCCTCACAAAGGACCAAACCCATAAAGGTTTCTAATGAAGCCCCAGGAGCCCTGTTAGTAGACACTTGGACCAGATGGACAGAGGAGGGGGAAGCTAGAGTGGGTTTTGTGTTTAGCAAAGGGAAGTGTGCTGGTGGGTGTGGGGAACCCTGGTGTTAGACCCTTTTCCAGGTGTGTGAGTAGGGGTGGGATGGGAGGGGAAAAGAACAATGTTCTTAGCCCCTAGACAGTCTAGGGTGGGCTGGCAAGGGAGGAGAAGGTCTAGACACCATCTGTGGTAATACTGAGCCCCCTGGTGGTCAAATCAGTTCTTGGTTCAGCATCTGGTAATCGGCAGGCTGAGGGCGGGAGCCCCTCTGCAGAGAAACATCTGTTGGCTGTTCAGTCCACCTCTGGTTTGGGGAATGATTTGACACAGGCTATAACAATCTCTCTGAGGCAGGTGTCTGGGAAACCCATTAATCCATGGTTTCTAACCCAAAGTCAACACTCTTGGGCCTGACATTCAAACACCTCCATCAATCGAGGTCCAGCCTGCAGCTCTGTCTCCTCCCCAACACACTCCTGGCTGCAGATCTACTCACAGTCTCCGCTCATTCCCCTAGGAACTTGACAATCCAGAAAAGTCTGGACAGCCTCCTGTTCTAGGAGCGGAGATTCTTGGTCAGGTGTGGATCAGACCAGCCAACTCTGAGACACTGGATGTCTTGTTTCTATGTCTCTTCCTCCTGCCTCCACCATACTGCCTCGGACCACCTAGATGCCTCCGAAAGACAGTGGATGATAAGGAGCTGGGACTGAGGTCTGGAAGAATGAGTTCCAATCCTGCCTTCGACGCCTGGGAGCTGTGTTACTCTGGGCCTCTCTAAGCCTCAACTGTCCTCAGAGGGTTGTCAGGATCCAAAGAGATAATACAACATATGTAACGCATTTAGGAAACCTTAAAGTACCATGAGGGGAGGAAGAGGGGAGGAGGAGGAAGAGGAGGAGGAAGAGGAGGAGGAGGGGAGGAGGAGGAATAGTTGGAAATATTCATGTTTATCAACATTTGTTAAGCTCAAGTTAGTTTAAGTCTCCAGGAAGGCAAAGTCCTGGATCCCCAGTTCCAAAGTCCCACTTCCTTTACAGTGTGAGCTCCATCAGTGTTGCTGTGACTGACGCCCTCTCTCCCTCCAGTCGCCCTGTGTTTACTCTACCAGTCCCGTTCCTGACCCTGACAACTTCTCCTTTCCATCTCTCCTATTCCATCATTTATCTTTCCTTCTGTTCACCTTTTCTTCCTCACTGAAGAGACTGCTTGATTGTATGTCCATAAAGTCCTTGTAAAGGTGAACAGAAGGTCATGTAGTACAGTCCCCTGCCTCCACACAGGTTACTGCCTAAATCCTTACTACGGAGCCACACTGACCTCAAGATCCTCCTGTATTGGAAACCCCCGTGTCCTCACTTTCAGCGGCCCATTGTAGGGTGATAGTTCCTCTTGGAAGGTCAGGAAGTTCTTCCTTATGTCCTACCACCACCCCTCCCACTTTTCTTTAAGTCTATTGGGGGGTGGGGGGAGCTCAGTAACAGCTGCTCAGCATTCCCCTTTCAATGAACACTTGGAAACAGTGACCCTTTACCCTGCCCCCTCACTCCTTTCCCCTCTCCTCCCAGAGGTCTGCTTTGCTCTTGGTCACTCTTTCCCAGCACAACTGGCTGCTCTTCCCCCCATAGCCTCTGTAAACCAAACAGAGACCAGGGACCAAACAGAAGTTCCTGACTCCTTGGCTGCATTTGGCAAAGGTTCTGCATCTCCTCTTTTAGGTCCACGTGCTTCTAAAACGTCTTTTCCGTCTATGGGGAAGTTCCTCTAAAATGCAGGGGATGCTAGGGCAGTCTCTGTGTCTTGTGTGCTCTGTCTGAGTATTCTAGTGTGGTTGGGTTATGTTACCTTGGGTACCCAGGAACAGAGATGGTCGCCTAGGAATCTCACAGTCTACCAACGCCCTCTGGTGGCCAACAAAGGGAACTTTTTTCTTTCCCTTTTGCAAAATTATTAAGTCCACGGAACTAGAGTGACCTTCAGTCACCATCCAGTTCAATTCAGGCCTGAAAAAGAAATGCTATAATAACACACTGGACAAGTGGTCATCTAGCCTTTAATTGAATATTTCAGTGAGGGAGAACCCACCCCATCCCTGGAATCTCCTGGCATTCTATGTATTTATTAAGAAGCTTTTGGCATCCGGTTTTGACATTGAGCCCACCTTTACCTTTCAGTACTTTCCACCCATTGCTTCTGGTCCTACACTCTGGAGCCAAACAGCAAAGGTCTAATCCCTGTTCCAAGTGATAGCCCTTTAGATATTGGAAGACAGCCAACTCATCGCCACTGAATCTTTTCTTTTCCAAGGTAAACATTACTGGTTTCTTCAACTGATCCCCATAAGACATGATTTCAAGGTTCTTCAACATTCTCCTCACCCTCTTTGCAAAGTTCCCCAGCTTTTCAGTGTCCTGCCTAATCTAGTGACGCTGTGAGATGGTCAGTAGACATCTTAAACTCACTATGGCCAAAACAGAACTCATTATCTTTCCCCCTAAACCCTCCTCACTCCTAATTTGCCTAGTACAGTCAAAGGCACTACTCTCCTCCCATTTTCCTAGGCTTGAAACCTGGGAATCATCCTCAACTCACTATCTCCCACCCCCTACATCCAAACTGTTGCTAAGACCTGTCGATTTTTACCTCTACTGCATCTCTCAAAATGCTATGTTTTCTCCTCTGCCCCTGCCACTATCCTGGTACTCACCACCTCACACCCAAGCTATTGCAATAGGCTTTTTGCGGGTCTAACTGCTGCAAGCCTCTCCTCACTCCACTTTCTCCTCCATTCAGCTACCAAAGTGATTTTCCTATGCTCATATGATACTCATATTCACCCTTATTCAAGAAACTCTATCAATTCTCTTTATGTCCAGGATCTCTGCCATTCAAAACCCTCATAATCACACACACACACACACACACACACACACACACACACACACACACACCTTCCCAGTCTTCTTACACTTTACTCCCCAAAATGTACTCTTCTATCCAGTGGCACTGGTGTCCTGGGTTTCATGAATAAGACACTCCATCTCTCAGCTCCAGGCACTTCCTCTGGCTGTCCCCATGCCTGGAATGCTCTCACTCCTCATCTCTACTTCCTGACTTCCCTGATTCAGGTCTTGATTAAAATCCCACCTTCTACAGGAAGCTTTTCCCAACCTCTCTTAACATTCATACCTTCCCTCTGTTGCTTATCTCCAATGTAGTCATCTTCAGCTGGTATGTACATAGTTGTTTGCATGTTGACTCCCCCACTAGATTGTAAACTCCTTGAGGGCAGGGATTCTCTATTGCCTCCTTTTGTAACCCCAGTGCTTAGTTAGCATAGTGCCTGGCAAAGTGTTAATATGTGTTTATTGACTGATTATGCATAGGGAGGTGACTCAGGGATAACTCTCATATCATTTCTTGTCTGTTAAAATGGAGACAATTTCATTCTTACTAATTTTTTTAAAATGCTCATCATGTTCAGTACCTACCAATTCTTTTTTTGGAGGGTTTACGATAGGGGTGAGTCATCTGTATAATCCATATGCCATCAGTGTCTCATTACTTTTTCCTGAATCACACTTTCCCATCTATTTCTCCTCACCACCTTTTCCTACCTTTTAACTGGTGATTTGACCTGGAGGCTCAAGATTTTCAAAGACTTTATCTACCACTTCACCCAGAGTGACTTGATGTTGGTGTGTGTGCTGCATTTATTTTCAGAGAGTCTGTCTTTTGCAAATACTTATCAGAAGTAGTGTTATACATGATGATCAGCTGTCACATGAATTATTATTTCATACAACTTTGAGGTATGCAATAAAACCTACTCCACCAAGTACTTCCTTTGCTTCTCCAAGGAGTAAATTTCATCTGGTTTCATCTACAGTGAGGATGTCTAGATTAATTTTATTTAGCTCTTCCACGTATGTGCCCTTATTGGCCATTTGACAAGGATCTCACATTTAGAGGACTGACAGTCAAATGGAGGTCTGCTGATAGACTAATAACACGTTATTCTTGGCTAGCTCTACTCTGTTTTCTGCCATTCTCATTTCATCACTGCAGAAGCTGAAGGTGGCCACAAAGAACTGAGGGCCATTTTCTACATTTTCCTATTTCGTGGGTTGCCACAGCCCAAAAGTTTCATCTCAAGATGGCCAGAGTGCTGGTGATATTCCTTTCTATGAGTAGCTAGCCTGGTCTTCTAAACATAGACTTGCTCAATTAATTTCCAGCATCATGACTTCCAGGGGCAGAGTCAAGATGGCAGCATAGAAGCAGCAAGGTCCCATAGCTCCCATGCAGTCACCCTAAATACCCATAAAATATAAGTCTGGACAAATTCTAGGACTCTCAAACTCACAAAAATATAGAAAACACACCTCTCACGGAAGGCAGCTCAGCAGCAGGGGATCATGTTGGCAGCCTGAAATCAAAACACGGCCAGGCCCCAGGGCAGTCAGGAGGAGCCCAGCCCAGCTGCCCCACAGCCAGTCTACAAGAGACAATACAGCCTGTAGCAACTCTACATCTACCAAGGTGTGAAAAATAGGGATTAGAGAAAGGTAGACACAGAGGTTGAAGTTTTCTATTAGGTTTTGCTGTACAGCTAGAAATTTCTCTCTCTCTCTCTCTCTCTCTCTCTCTCTCACTCTGTCTCTCTCTCTTCCATTCTCTCTCTCTTTCCCACACAAAAGTCTAGCCTTTTTTTGCTAGACTGTTTTGTACACACACATATATGTATGTATGCATGTATATGTGTGTAGATATGCACACATATATACCATCCCCATAACATATTAGCTTGCTAAGTCATTTTAGCACCAGTGCAATATTTACAGAGCCCATGATCACAATAAAGACCATGACTATAAGTATCACATGACGTTTGATAGCAAAATGTACCAAATTCTCCAGACAGAGGACAGAACTGAAGCATTTATTTAGACACCAGAAAATCCAGTCTCAAAACCAGTAAGCCAATTCCATCATACTACGAAAGATATTCAGGAGCCATAATAATGCTAAGAGCCACAGCATCCTTCATTCAGCCTTCCCACAAACCAATACAAGATCAGTCTTTACTCATAAACCTCTCTATCTCATTGCCTGAGCTCCTCTCTCCCCCACTGTTTCACTAGCTCTGAATACCAGCTTCTTGTGACCTCTGCTTCCCTTCAGCAAACTCCTCCTACCACAGGTTCTGTGTGACTATATTTAGCCTATCAGGGGACAGAGTTTATCTTCACAGCAGGGAAGCTTCCTGTGGGCGCTGCTGTACCCTTTAGCAAATTTCCTCTATCACAGGCTCTATGTGATTACATTCAGCCTATTGGAGTTTACTTTCAAAGAAGGGGAGGGCTTCAAACTCCCCCCTAGGTCTATTAAGGGGCAGGGAAGATCTTCAGATTCCCATTCCCATTACAGTCATTTCCAGGTGGAAGATTCTAGGGAGCTACTCCCAGGATAATTGTAATAACCTGTAAGAGAAATATCTTAGACAGACTGTGGTCCATTCTATAACTGGTTCCAGGCAGCTAACTGTGTGGTGGAGAGGAGCCTGTCTGATTGGCTGTGTGGCCAGAAGTAAGGTACATTCATACTGGCTAAAGTGAAGGTGCTTCTAATCCCTATTAATCTGTGTCCAAGTGAGGAGGCAAAGATTACACCAAGAGGAGAAGGCTGAAGTCAATTTCAATAAAATCAAAGGATCTCCTCTTCAGCGTGGATTAATTGACCAGAACCAGAAATAGAATGTCTACACATCCTCCACAGTCTATACCTGCAAAATACTTCTCTTATGTGTCATTATTCTCCCAGAAATAGCTCATTAGAGTCTTCCACGTGAAAATACCATGTTAACATGATTATGGGGTATGTACATGTGTCTGACCTCAGTTACATGTATATGTATATCCATATATAATTTATCATTTATATCATCAAAATTGTCTGTTTTGTCTCCTGTGATTCTCTCTGTTCCTGTTTGGTCAAGAACTATTCACCCATCCATAGCTGTAAAAGATAGCACCTTTCTTGCTCCTCTTATTTTATATAATATGATGTCTATACATATGTGTATATATATATATAAACACACATACATATACATGTATTACACACACATACACATATATACAGACAGACAGACATATACACACATCTGAAGCAATATTGGATATATGTGTCTGAGATATATCCATCCGTGTGTGTGTGTATGTGTGTGTGTGTGTGTATGGAGCTTAGTGTCAGATATAGTATGAAATGTTAAGCCTATGGTACTAATTGTTCTTTTCAAGTTTGTTAGAATTCTCCTATGAATCTATCAGGACCAGGAGATCCCCCTTCCCTGCTTTGGCAGGTCCTAGTTTATATTAATTATATCATAGGGGTGGCTAGGTGGCGCAGTCAATAGAGCACCGGCCTTGGAGTCAGAAGGACCTGAGTTCAAATCCAGCCTCAGACACTCTACACCCCCAAAAAAACTAGCTGTGTGACCTTGGGCAAGTCACTTAACCCCAACTGCCCTCCAAAAAAAAAATTGTCTAAAAAAAAAATTATATCATATCATATCATGTTACATTACATTACATTGTATTATTTTAATTATGTCATGTCATATCATATTACATTATATTATATTTTCTTATGTTCTTATATAAATATTTAGTCCTCTGTTAGTTTGAATATTTTGTATTTTTGAAGATATTCTAGTTTCTTTTGTGTTCTGATTTGTTCGTATATAACTGTATATAATAGATTCTAATTATTCTTTTTATCTGGTTGTTTTGTGATTTCACATTGGATTTATATATATATATATATATATATATATATATATATATATTTGTTGTTGTTATTGACCTGATTTTCTGCCCTTTTCTTTTTATTTAGATTAACTAAGAATTTATTAATTTCATTTTTCTTTTCAAAGAACCAATTTAGTTTTATCCATCATTTCTATAGGTTTTTGGAGGAGACCCAGATTATCTATTTTCTCTTCCTTTTTTTAGTATCTCCTTTTTCATGCTTACTTTAGGTTTGCTTATTTTTTTACTTTTTACTTTTTAAAAATGTACATTCAGTTTACTAATCTTTTCTCTCTCTATTTTGTTCGTGTATATTTGCACAACTATAACTTTTCCCCCCTGAGGAGTGCTTTAGCTATATCACATAAATTTTGGTATTATAATTTTCTTTTCAGTAAGCTTCCGTTTGGACTGGGGTCTTTGTTTATATGCTCTGGTCTGATTGCTATTTTTATTTCCTTATGGTTTGTAAAAGATACATTTGCTATTTCTGCCTTTTTGCCTTTCTTTGCAATATCTTTGTGCCCTAATCCATGGCTAATTTTGTAAAAGTTTCAAGTGGTCCTGAGAAAGAGGTGTGTTCTTAAGCAGTTACACTTAGGATATGCTATAAGTCTTCTAGCTCTGGCTTCTCTGGCTATTTATTGATTTCTATTTTTTCCATTTTGATTATCTGTCTGTTAGATTTATCCAAAGCTGAGAGAGGGACATTGAAATCTCCAGATATGATTGTCTCTATGTCTTTTTGTAATTCAGTAAATTTTTCTTTATGCATTTAGATGCTAAGAGCATGAAACTTAAAATTGACATGAATTTTTTGTTTATGGTTCCTTTCAGCATAATGTAGTTTCCTTGCTTATCTATTTTTATTTTGTGAATGTTTTTGCTTTGTCCAATTACATAAATGTAACTCCTGCTTTTTTGAATTCACCTGATGCATAGTTAATTTTGTTTCAGCCCCTCATTTTTATTCTGTGTATGTCTTTGGTTTTTTTTTCTTTAAATATGCTTCTTGTAAGCAACAGATTGTGAGGGTGCTGTAAGTTTTCAAGCAAATTCTGGGTGACTGTTGAGTATGCTGTGGAGGGGACTTTTGTTCAGTCATTGACTATAAATGCTCTCTGGGGTGCCTTCCAGCTCAGAGATAGTGTGAACCATCCTCTAGATTCCAGTCATCCAATGGGCCAAAGATTGCCCCACTGACCAAGTAGGTGCAACCTGCTGGAAATTCTCAGCAACACCATTTTGTTCCTAATTAATGAGGCACCCACCCTACAGGTCCCTTCTGTTCTCTAACTAGCTGCTGCCAGCTGTCCTGCTAACAGGCTTAGATCAATTAGTCATTGTAATTGACTCAGAATGATAAATGCATGCTGAATTTAATTGATGGAACTAAGTCTCAGTCTTCACACACCTAGATTTCTAATTAGGAAGAAACCCTGGAGATTCCCTCCAGCCCAGAGGTTCTTAACTTTTTGTATGCCCTGGTCTCCTTCAGCATCTGATGAAGGATGGATCTTCTTGGAATAGGGCTTTTTTCAAAATTCGTAATTGAAGGAAATGCTAAATTTTAGTTGGAGTTTAATAAAGATAAAGATGTAACTTTCTTCCCATCCAAGTTCATGAACTTCCAGAAATCAATCCTTAGACCTCTCGAGAGTCCAAGGATCCTTGGTTAAACACAGCTGCTGTAGCTTTACTCCTTTGTTTTACAGAGAAAGAAACTGAGGCTTAGTTAAGAAAGTATATTAATATCAAAGAAACAAGATTCAGTGTTCTCCCACCTGCCTCAGCCCATCTCTCTCCACTCTTCTCCCCAAAGCAATGGTCTTCATTCCCCTGGTGGTCTTTGACCCTCTATCAAGGGTCTGAAAGGTCAAAACTATTTTCATAATTATATGAAGACATCATTTGCCTTTTTTACACATTCTCTTAAAAGTATATAGTGATTTTTCCAGATTCCACATTGCAACTAACCTTTAATAAAGTACCCACTTGTCACATCTTAGTGTAGAATCATAGAAGAAACTCCACAATTATCTAAAAAGGCTCTTAAAGCACTCTTCTCTTTTCCTCATGCAAAGCTAAATCAGACTGCATGTTTTTCCTATACTTCAACCAGTCAGGTGACAAGCTTTTATTACGCATCTACTCAGTGCCAGGCACTAGCTAAGCACAGGGGATACAAAAAGAGGACAAGGATAGGACCTGCCCTAAAGGAGCTTACAATCCGAACAACATAGCCCAAGAGATCACATGAGGAAGCACCTAGGAGACTCTAAGTGTCTTCGATCAAGTCAGACCGACATTGAAGATATTTGCTAAAATATGGAAAACCATATCTCTCTTCTCACTAAATATGTTTGCTTTGGAAAATATAGTTACTTCCATTAAAAGTGTTGTTTATGTTAGCATGTAATGGGTTTCTTATTATTTAAAATTAACAGATGTTTTAAATATTTATCCACTTTTATTTTTAATATGATAAACAGCAATAAATATAACTGATGTAAGCAAAATCTCTTTGGGTCTGCCCTACTTTTGAAGATTGTAAAGAGGTCCTGAGACCAAAAAAAGCTTGAGAAGTGATGGTGGAGGGAAAGGAAATAGTTGATTTTTTTATCATTTTAAAAAATTATTTTTAATTTATGGAATAAAACAAACATTTCCATAACAGTATAATTTTTTTAAAATTGGTGGCACATGAAACTGCAAATCTATTATGTACAACTTGTTATTCCTTCTAAATACATAGTAATAGTAGTAGTGGTAGTAATTAGTAGTAGTAGTAGTAGTAGTAGTAGTGCTATATACTACTACTACTACTACTACTACTACCACTACTACTACTACTACTACCACTACTACTACTACTACTACTACTACTATTAAATTACAGTCATGACTGAGAATGGGTGAGGGGGCTGAAGAACAGGCACAAGTTTTTTCTAGTTTAGTCATTTGGGAGCATATCATATAGAGAAAATATGTATACATACACACATACATGCAAACATATTTGTACATATGTGTGTACACACACATATATTCAAATATATAAAGATACATATACACATGCACTACATATATATTATTCAGTCACTGGTCATTTCTACGCATGGCAATTTCCACACACTCCCTCTACTGACATTGCTCAGTAACCTCCCTCCTCCTTTGGGGTCATTCCATTGAAATTTTATTACACAATCCACATCCTGGTGATTGTTATCTATTCCCCCCCCCCAAAAAAGTCATTTGCAATCTATTTCCCCTTCTTCTCTTCTCACTCCCTCTAAACATCTGCAATCTGGTTTTCTGTTTTCAACAGAAACTTCTATTTCCAAAATTACCAATGATTCTTTCATTGCCCAGGCTAATGGCCCTTTCTCAGATCTCATCCTTTGTGACTTCTCTGCAGCCTTTGACACTGTGGACCACTTGCTCCCTCCTGAAATTGTCTCTGCATTTTACTGCCTCTGCTCATTCTTCCTTCTCCTCGTCTTCCTCCCCTTCTCTTCTTCCTCCTCCTCCTATGAACTCTCTTGCTGTATCTTTAAGCACGTCTAGCTTGCTAGCTCTGGGTGTCCCTGGGACTCTTCCCTGGACCCTCATCTTCTCTATCTGTCCTCTCTCAGGGGTTTCATCAGTGCCCAGAAATTCTATTATCACCTCTGTGCCAATGACTTCTACCTAGACCTTTCCATCCAACCTTTACCTCTCTAGAGCTGTGTGTCCCATGAGCATCTCAGACTCAATGTGTTCGAAATAGAATTTCTTGTCTTTCCACCAAAGTCCTCCCTTTTGACCAAACTTCCCTCCTACAGTCTAGGGAACAATCATCATTTCAGCTACTCAAGTTCTCCACCTCAGTGGTATTCTTGACTACTTTCTCCTGTTCCTTCCACACATCAATCACTCGCCAAATCTTATCATTTCTTTCTTAACATCATCTCTTAAAGCTAGGTGGGATGGTATGATGAATGTTTATTAGCCATGTGACCCAGGGAACATTACTGCAACCTCTCCTAGTCCTACTTTCCAAATCTGTGAAATGGGGGTAATAATTAGAACCTACCTTCAAGGTGGTTGTGAGTATCAAATGAGAGAAATGTGTAAATCACTTTTGAAACCTTAAAATGCTAAATAGATGTTAACTATCAGGACAATTATTAAGTTCCCTGAGGCCAAGAATATTTTTGCTTTTTTTTTTTTGTATCCCCAGGGTTTAATACAAAAGTGTTCTAGCTGAATAAATGCTTCTTGATTGGTTGATTCAAGTCCCAACCTTCTGACACATACAGTCTGGTGAACCTAGAAAAATCACTGCACTTTTCAGGAGCCAGGGCAACTCTCTGAGACCCAATTGCACAAGTGAGGTGTCTCTGGCTGCTTTGGCAGAGGTAGATCCTCACCAGGAGTTTCTCCTACTAATGAAATGTCAGATCCAGCCCCCAACCAAATGTTTTTACCTTATTTTATGCCCTAGAATTCAGAGCCCCAGCTCTCTCAAGCTGGACTCGGTGGTTTGGGGCTGCTTGTGAATCGCATTTTCATGAGTGCGATCCTGTTTCCTTAAGCTTGCAGAAAGCAAAACTGGGGGCAGGATCTTAACTTTTTGTCTGTCTTTTCTGGTATCACCTGAGAAACCCCTGGTCTCCTTAAGTAGGGCTCTGCTAAGCTGGGGAGTATTCAGAGTAGTGACTGATGGGCCTCGAGGGCGTGATGAGCAATGGTTGGAGAAACAGAGTGCTCCTGCTGAGCCTGGAGAAGACAGGGCTTGGAGGGGCTCATGAGAGGTGACGTCAAGGGTTCAAAGTGGAGAAGGACCTTTGTTCTGCTTGGTCCAAGAGGGTAGAACTGCTGGCATTGGATGGAGTCGCGAAGAAGCAAATATAGACAATATCTCTGGGGGAAAACATCCTAACAATTAGAGCTGTCCAAAGGCGGGATGGGCAGGCAAGGGATTCCCCGAGCTGGATGTTTTCAGCAAAGTCTAGGCAACCATCTTGGAAATGTGGGAAGGAGAATTCTGAATGAGTTTGGCATTGGACTCCATGGTCTCTGAGCCTCTGAGAATCATGGGCATAGAAAAGATAAGTGAATCCTTGAGAGCTGATCCTGGGAGTGTAAAGAAAGGCGGTTTGTAATGCAAAGAGGGCTGGGAAGAGTCTTGGAGAACACCCACAGACAATGGGAATGGCCTGGAGGAACATTTTAGATATGCTCAGACTAAAAAGAGTCTCTACAAGTAGGAGGAGAAGAAAGGAAATACACACTTATTAAGCACCTACTGTGTGCCAGACAATGGGCAAAACCACTTTATATAAAGATCCCCTTATTTATGCCTTAGAACAGCACTGGGCGGTCAGTGCTATTACCATCTGCAATTGAGAACACAAGAGCAGAAACCAGATCACTAGCCAGGGGTCCCACAACTAGTAGGTGTCTGAGATTGAGATTTGAACTCAAGTCAAGTCACCCTAACTCCAAGTCATTCATTACTCTATCCACTGAACCACCCAGCTCCTCTTTAATACTAGGGGAGGGTATTAAGAAAAATGAGAGGGAAAAAGGTATCCAGAAGGTGACCAAGAGCGTTAAATGCTCCAGCAAGGTCACAAAGCTAAGGATTGACAAAAGGCCACTGGATTTGGCCATTAGGAAATTATTAGTAACTTTGGAGAGGACAGTTTCAGTTAATTGATGAGGTTGGGAAGCCATATGAGGGAGGCTTTAGAAGAGGATGGCAGGAGGGGAAGAGGAAGCACCAATTCCAGACAGATATCTCAACATCCTCCCATAGGATGATCAGTAGTAGTAATGCTAAGAGCAAGTGAGGATGCTTTTAAGGATGAGGAAGATTTGGTCATGTTTGTAAGCATCGGGGAAGGTGCCAATAGAGCAGGAGAGATTGAAGATCAGAGACAGTATGGAGAAGGTAGTAGGGGCAATCTGCTAGAGAGGCTGAGAGGAAGTGTGATGAAGGGTGCAAGACGGGGGATTGACTTCAGTCAGTAGAAGGGCCCACTTTTCACGTGAGACTGGAGTGAAGGAGGAGAGAGCAAAGGATGATGTCTGAGTGAGGTGAAATGTGGAGGAGAGGAGAATTCTAGGTGTATGGTCTTAGTTTGGGGTGTGAGGGAGGGGATCCAATGGGGATCCTGGTGGAGGGAGGGGATGCAATGGGGATCCTGGTGGAGGGAGGGGATGCAATGGGGATCCTGGTGGAGGGAGGGGATGCAATGGGGATCCTGGTGGAGGGAGGGGATGCAATGGGGATCCTGGTGGAGGGAGGGGATGCAATGAGAGGCTGAAGGAAGCACAAGAAGGTTTGAAACCGACACCTCAGCCAGGCTTAGCTAATCAATTACGGAGGTGTAGAGTGACTGGAATTAGATTGAAATGCCAATTTGTAGTGGACCTGATCAGTGAGATTTCACTGTTTTCTCCAGTTCTATTCATCTTCATGTGGAAGATGGTAGATGAGATCCAGGATTGGGCTTTGTTTGACAACATGTTGTGGGAGTTAGAGCAAGGGAGGAAGGAATTAATTATAATTAATAACAGAAGATAATGTTGAATTAAGCTTGTTCTCCTGGGCTCCAAAATGAGGAAACAAGGTGAGTGTAGGCAGTCTAGGGGTGAAGGCTGGGGAAAGATTGGACAGCCTTCAGGAATAGAGGTCATTTTGAGGGTGAAGAACCAAGGAAGAGGTAAAATGACAGAGGGGAAAACGGAATGATAAAAGTTTGTGATTAGTTAAAAAAAATTTCAGGATTTAACATGAAATAGAAATACTTGCGAGTGTTGGGAAAATCAAGGGTGCGACCATCTCTGGGTGAGGGGGGGCTGGTGAAGTCTCAGAGGTAAGATGTGAACCCTGGTTTTATGGATGAGAATTGGCCACCAGGGTGCCTGAGGCCAGAGGCCAGAGGCCAGGGTCTGTGATCCCTTGAGGAGTTTACAGAGGAAGATTGCAGCCCCTCTCAGCCCACCTGGGCCTGACCTCCCGGTGGGTTGGTTCATTGCAGCATCCCTGAGTCAGGGTGGGGAAATGGAGACCTGACCAAGGGTGGTCTGTTTGAAGCCAGGCCCCAGGAGGAGGCAGGTTTCCCTGCAAGTGTGAACCGCAAATAGAGCAGGTTACAAACAAACAAAAATGTTTCCGGACAGGATCTTCTACTGGTTGGCAAACATGAAGCAAGCCCCAGCTGGTGGATGCTCAGCTGACTGGCCGTCAGGATAGGAAGAAGCTTCCCTGTCCAGTCTGGCCCTGCTCTACCAAGTCCTACCTGGCCCATACTCCATCAACAAGATCCTCAGACCTTTCCTGAGGGAAAATAAGAGGAGAAACCCAGAAGTAGACACCCTCCTTCCAAGGAGCACCTCCCAACTGGACTCTTCTTGTGGGGGGGAACGGAGCAACTGGGGTTGTGACTTGCCCAGGGTCACACAGCTAGTAAGTGTCTGAGGCTAGATTTGAGCTCAAGTCCTCTTGCCTCCTTGACCCTGTCTATAACTTGTTTGTACATAATTGCTTGCACGTTGTCTCTCCCATTAGACTGAACTGCTTGATGGCACGGACTGTCTTTTGTTTCTTTTTATGTTCCCAGACCTTTGCACAGGTCTGGACACATAGTAGGTATTTTATACATTATTATTAACTGACTGAAAGGTAGATTGGAACCAGATCGTGAAGGACTCGCTAGAGTTTATTGAGGAGAGAAGTGAAATAATCATTTTAGGAAAATCACTTTGAAAATTTGAGGAAAGGAGCCCTAGAAGTCAGAAGGTGGAGATGAGGGGCAGCATTGCAGGTATGGGGGACAGTCAGAGAAAATACCTAGCACAGGGGGCAGCTAGGTGGCACAGTGAATAGAGTACTGGCCCTGGAGTTAGGAGGACCTGAGTTCAAATCCAGCCTCAGACACTTGACACACTTACTATGTGACCTTGAACAAGTCACTTAACTCCAATTGCCCTACCCTCACCCCTCAAAAAAAAAAATACCCAAAGCCAAGAGGTGAGGTCAGTGTCACTGGATCAAAAAGTGAAAAGGGAGTGTGGGGTGTGAGAAGACTAGGAAGGTGGGAGGGGTCTGGGTTATGAAGAACTCTGAATGCCAAAGAGAGGATTTTGGTTTTGATCCTCAGGATGCTAGGGAGCCACTGGAGGTTATTGAGGAGGGGTGCAGAGTGACATAATTGGACCAGCACTTTATGGAGATCACTTTGGCAGATAAATAGGTTAAAAACTACTCACCTGGGGGCAGCTAGGTGGCGCAGTGAATAGAGCACCAGCCCTGGAGTCAGGAGCACCTGAGTTCAAATATGATCTCAGACACTTGACACACAAAAAAACCCAGCTGTGTGACTTTGGGCAAGTCACTTAACCCCAACTGCTCTCCAAAAAATAAGAAAAAATTTTAAAAATGAACATTTTAAATTGCTGTTAAAAAAAAAAAAGAACTTCTCACCTGGGACTTACTCCTGCCTCCATTGCTCACCTAGATACCTGAAGAGGTGTCTCTGCTGGAGACCAGCCCCTGCTCAGGTTGGTGTAGCCCCAAAGAGTTGTTCCTTAGCTGGCAAATGATGCTGTGCAGCACAATGAAAAGAACCCTGGGTCTGGAGCGGAATTCCTGGATTCAAGCATTTGGTGTCTGGATTCCACCTGCGGGCCTCTGGGGTCACTTCCCTTTGACAAGTTTTAGAGCTGCAAACCACTTTAGAGACCATCTAGTCCAATTCCCTTGTTTCATGGAGAAACCAAGTCACTAAGAGAGGTTAATCAACTTGGCCAAAGTCACAGAGCTAGCAAGTGTCTGAGGCAGGATTTGAACTCAGCTCTTCCAAGTCCCAAGGCCAGTGCCCTAGGCACCATGCCATGCAGCCTTTCCTTTCCCTTTTCTGTAAAATGATGCCTCTGGTGTCCTTTCCAAGTAGCAACATCATGACTTTCTAAGTGTAAATGGTCTACACCAATCTCCCATCCCAACCAACTGACACACATATAAGCCTAGCTCAAAGACAGCTCCTTCAAAATGCCTTCCCATCCGCCCCTGGAGGAAGGGTGCTCTGTCCCTTCTCCCCACTCACACAGAGCTAGATGTTCGGCTGGAGGAAGTCAGTGCCATACTTGTGGCCATACAGTGCCCAGCTTTAAGCTAAGAGCTATGAGAGAGGCCAAGAGTGAGAGAATTTAGGTCCCCTGCCCTGGGGAGGGCTCATGATGCTTCCCAGAACTTCAGAAGATTCTAGGAGACCAGAGGAGAGGGGATGGCACGTGCCAAAGTGTCCTGTAAGGACCTAGGTCCTGGTTCTGGCTCTGCCCCCAATGTACTCTAGAACTTGGAGCACTTGAAACCTTGGTCTCCTGTTACAAAATAAGGGGGTCCTCCCAGCTCTAACTTTCTATGTTCTGAGGGCCCTCCTAGTTCTGACATTCTATGTTCTAAGGTCCCTCCACAGCTCTAACATTCTATGTTCTAAAATCCAACACCATAGCTCTAACTTGCTATGTTCTAAGGGTCCTCCCAGCTCTAATACTCTCTCTTCTTAGAACTCTGACCCTCATTTCTCCCTGCTCTGACATCCCATTAATTTGGGATGCTTCTCTAGGAAAAAAGTAAGTCAGAACAGGGTCTGGTACCAAAGTGGAGGTTTTGGAATGGCGATGCAATAGGTCAAAGGATGGAAAGATGAGTCTGGACACAAGATGATGAAACTAAATCCAACACCCACTTCTGAATGTAGCGCAGGCTACATTCAGGAGATTCTAGAGACCAGAGAACAGCGGATGGCAGTGCCAAACCCCACTCACCCTGGCAGAATGGCTGCTTTACCCCTCAGGACTCTAGGGGTAACAAGTGGTCGGGGGCATCTTTCTAGCCCCTACTTATGTGCTTCAATTCTTATTAAGTGATATTAGTTAGAAAGCTGTCATTGTTATTATCACATTAACTTACTGGGTGGTCTCTGAATCTTTCTCCTTTAGAACTGGGCTCTTAGTGCTTGCCCACCCACTTCTCCAGAGAATGGTCTGCATTCATGGACTGGTTCCATTTCATCCTACAAATGTTCTCTTTTTCTCTCCCCTTGTAAGGTGCTAGACATAGTGGTTCTCAACTTTCCTAATGCCATGACCCTTTAATACAGTTCCTCATGTTGTGGTGACCCCACCAACCATAAAATTATTTTCATTGCTACTTCATAACTGTAATTTTACCACTGTTATGAATCTATCTGATACGCAGGATGTATTTTCATTGTTGCAAATTGAACATAACCCACAGGTTGAGAACTGTTGTGCTAGAGCCTGGGAATGACTTCCCCCACCCCACCCCAAAGCAGTCTCTGACCTCAAGGAATTATATGCTTCAGTACATAGATAGGTAAGTAAAGATAGACATTTAGTAAATAAAGAAAAATATATAAAAATAAAGATACATATATATGCATATATAACTAGTAATTATAAACATATTAGGAGAAAGAGCTATGTAAATATTTATAGAATTGTCAATATAAGAGTCTGTCCTACCCTTCTGGGAAGTATATAACCACACAGAACACTTGGGCCTCTAGGCAGGCAGCTTTAGGAGGGGTATAGATAGCTCTGGACTCTTGGCAACCCTTTGCCAGGAGAGACTTCTTGCCTTGACCCATGAATATTGCTGATCTAGGGGCATGACTTTTTTTGGGTTCAGGGCTCACTTTTCTGTTTATTATCCCTTAAAGTGGAAGAGCACTCCAACATTACATCTATAGATCTGGTCCCTTTCCACCAAATATTAGTTACACGAAAAACCATCACATACAGTGAATTGTCCTAAATGTGCTTATCCAAGAAGAGAGCAAACAGAAATGGGAGTTTTACAGATCAGGCACAAGAGTCAGCAAACTAGGTGGAGAAAAGTTAAGACGACCCTTCGTGGCTTTTACTCTTGTGTATTTTGTGGTACATTAAGGGATCAGCAAACCAGCCTACACTGAAATCAGCCACTGCTTTGTGGGGGGAGGTGGGGAAAGAGGGGTATGTTTGTAGGGAAGGTAGAGCCAAGGAGTTTAAAATAATTTTTACATTTTAAAATACAATAAAATTTTATTTAAAAATGTAAAAATGCTTAGTTCATTCTTAGTTGAACTGAAAATGGCAGGGGACACTCAGCTGTAGTTTTTTTCCATCCCTGAATATGCCAGAAAATACATGAGTGAAAGTCATGTAGGGTGATCTCCCCAATTTCTCCACCAAATTAGGAGTCTTGCCTAAGGGACAAAACACTCCAGGCTTGAACCCTCCCATAGTCTTGTCTCTAACCCCAAACAATATGTACACTGGTAGTCAACAACCAACTGGTCATTTCCATGAGGATTGCTCCAACAGAGCCAGTTGTGAATGCGGCTCTTTTGTGATAACTCTGAGGATGGTTCGCATAGTTACTTTCTCTTCATTTATATGTCCAGTCACCAGTAACTGGAGTCTGTAACAGAGTAACAGGTTTTCACCGCAAAAAGTTTTCTCAGTAAAGTTGTTTGTTGGTGGGATTTAAAAGAACCACTTTTCTTCCATAGATGTCTGAAAGCAAGTTTTCTAAACATTAGGAATTAGTCATTCTAGCCCAAAAAAGGGGTGAATGGAATAAAACCAGTTTCACCAGCAGCTCACTAAATTATCCTTTTAAAAAAATCTGCCGAGGTAGATAATAAAGGCTAAACATTTCAGATGGGATTGACATTATAATCTCTGCAATTTACTAATGCAGAATAAATGTACGAGGTACCTCAGTTTGGTGTGGGGAGACACTGGTAGTAGAGAAGACCCCAGAGTTCGAATGCTGTCACTAGACTCACAAATTAGCCGCTTAAGTCCTCTGGGCCTCAGTTTCCTCATCTGTAAAATTATCCATAGCCATCCCGCATCTTACTGAATGTTTGTGAAACTTGGGACAATACTGGCCGGGGAAGCCTTTGGCTAATAACCTTAGATTGTGATTAAGCACTTTATCATTATTATTCTGATGACAATTCCTAACCAGATGCCCAAAGCTAGGCAAGCAGGGGTGGGAATCCCGAGCTGAGGGAAGGAGGGAAGGGGAGAAGGTGGGACCACTTCTCCACCCCTCCACCTCCTTGCCTTCCCCCCAGGGCTGTCTTTGTACTTCCTTCAAATTACTGCTGTGTTTGTCCTTCTCCTACAGCACTGGGGTGTCAGGTTGGGGAAGAGAAAACAGGTGTCTGTCTGAAGCTGGGACTGTTTAGAAAGGAGGTGTGTGACACCTCCCAAAGTCTGCAGGCACACACACACACACACACACACACACACACACACACACACACACACACACACGTTTTGTGTCACTTTGGGGAGGGGAGGAGAAAACAGGGCTGGAAGAAAGTCCTCCCTCCCCCCACTTCCTGATCCCAGTAATCTCAGCCTGAGGTGACTCATTAAGGGCCCTAATGAAGGTTCTCCTGGGGGCCTAAAAGCCTTAGCTCAGAGAAGGGGGGAGGGGATAGGAAAAGGAGGAACAGGTGAAGGTAGAGGGAAAAATGAAAGGGTCATGAAGAGAGGGAGTAAAGGCAAGGGGGAAAGAGGGTATAGATTGGGAAGAGGGGGAAAACAATAGATGGGGAATATTGGCACAGAGAAGAAGGAGCAGGGTAAAGAGAGAGATGGGGAAGGAGGAGAAAAAAGAAAGAGAGAAGGGAAGGAGATTAGAGAGAGAAGAGGACAGAGAAGTGTAGACTGAGAAAAGGAGGGAGGGCATGGGAAGAGATGAGAAAGGGCTACAGATTGGGGAGAAAGGAGAAAAGGGAGAGGAAGGAGAAGTATTGGGGACAAAGAGGATGGGGAAAGAGGTGACAGGAGAAGGAGAGAGATGGGAAAAGAAGAGAGAAGATGGGATTAGAGAGACAGAAGGGAAATGAGGAATAAAGGAAAGAAAGGAAAGAAGGTATGGGAAATGCCCATAAAGATAAGGGGGTAGGAGAGACAGGGAGAAGGGGAAAGAGAAATGAGAGGGGAAAGGGAGAAGAGACAGGTCTAAAGGAGAAAAGGTGGAAGAATGGAGACGGGAAAGGAGAGAATCCGTGAAGAGGAGGCACCTTTGAGGTTTGTCAGCTTCCAAGTCCAGCGCCTGTAACTTTTCAGAGTCTCAAACAGAGCTGAATCCCATCCCTGTCTTCCATCCCCACATCCCTACTTGGAATCCAGGGACAGAAGAGGGATGATTCTTTCTTTCCCTTTCTCCATTATCTGAAGTTCAGCTAAGGTTTCAAACCTATAAAACAAAGGTCTCTAACCTGGATTCTGGAGGTCCTTGAACTTGAATGGGAAAAATGTTACATCTTTATTTTCACTAACCTCTAACCAAAACTAAACATTTTTTTCAGTTATGATTTAAAAAAAAAATCTAGAATTCTGCTGACTAGCTTAAAGAAGAGGAGAGTTGGGAAGGACACCTAGAACAGCCATTCCAGTCTAATTTCTCTGAGAGCCTCAATTTCTCCACTGGAGAAAAGTAGCCTCTAGGGTAAGACTTGGTCCCAAAAATGGGGGGGGGTGTTATTTTGCTGAAGACAGGAAGCACAAGGGAGGGATGAAGGGAGAGGTAAGTAAGAGAAAAATATTGGGGGGGGGGAAATGGATCCAGATTCTTCCCCTTTGGCCCAGGTTCAGATGAGGCTATGAGTCTAGACCCTGGGTCATTTCACTGAGTCTCAGCTTCTTTCATTTTAAATAAAATTTTATTCTTATCTTTTGTTTTTATATCTTTTAAATTTCCCTCTGTATTCCTCCCTCACTACTCCCCACAGAGCCATCCTATATAAAAATATTTTTAAAGAAAAAGAGGAAGAAAAATGAGCAAAACTGATCAATATACTAAAAAAGTTTGGCTACATATATATATATATATGCAATGTGCCTGAGTCATAGACCTCCCACCTCATCAAAGGAATGTGAAGGTACTGTCTTCTCATCCCTTCTTTGGGACCATGCTTATTCTTTGTAAGTTTGTAATATTCACTTTTGACTATTTTGTGAGCGTTTGTTTTTTCCACTTACATTGCAGTAGTCATCACGAATATTGTTTTCTTGATTCTGCTCACTTTACTTTGTATCAGTTCATGTAAGCCTTTCTATGATTCTCTGTATTTGTATTTGTCATTTCTTACAGCACAGAAATATTACATTCAATCACTATAATTTGTTTAACTATCTACTTTGTTTCCATTTTGTTGTCACAAAATAGGCGGCTATAAATATTTTGTTATATATAGGGACTTTAGTTTTATAAATAACCTCTTTGGAGTGTATACCTCCTATTTTAAATCTCTGGGTCCAAAGGTACAGACAGTTTAGTGACTTTATTTGCATAATTCCAAATTGCTTTCCAAAATGGCTACACCAATTCGCAGTTCCACCAAAAAAGCATTAGTGTGTGCATTTTCCAACAAGCCTTCTCACATAGATTTCCCATCTTTGAACAATTTGCTAAGTGGCAAGTGAAATGTGCATTTCTCTTATCATTAGTGATTTACAGCATTCTTTCATGTGGTTATACAAAATTTGCAATTCTTCTCAGAACTGTATCTTCCTATCCTTTTTTTTTTTTTTTTTTTTTGCTTTTTTGAGGGCAATTGGGGTTAAGTTACTTACCTAAGGTCACAGGCCTAGTTTTTGTGTCAAGTGTCTGAGGCCGAATTTGAATTCAGGTTCTCCTGACTCCAAGATCAGTGCTCTATTCACTGCGCCACCTAATCCAATTCTCTTATTTTATGGATGAGGATCTGAGGCTCAGAAAAGGAAATTGTCTTAGCCAAGTTCATAAAGGCAGCATCTCTGGAGTGACGAGCCCTTTTGGGGGCTGCTCATCACCCCTTTCACCCAACTCTCACCTGGGGCTCCAAGAAGCTGTAGCATGCAAAGCAGTCACACCCTGGTAAACCGTCTTAGCAGATGGACTAAACCTGGTACAGGGTAACCCACAGACCTCAACCCCATTGGTAAGTCAGAAGGATAACTGCCCTACGCATTTAAGTCTTCCCCTGGTGGAATGGGTGGAGGAGAACCATTTGTTCCAAGAGACATGAAGGCAGCTGAAGCAGGCACTGTGGAGAGCTTAAAGCTTGGTCGGAGAAGAAAACACGTAGGGCACCCACTGCATCCTGGGCTCTGACCAGTCATCCTGACTTTCAGGAAGAAAGAGCCAGGCTGGCGATGGCAAATCTCACTTGATGATGTCGCTGGTTCTCTTCTAACTACAGGCAGTAAGTGGGAGTTCCTGTGATGACTAACTCAGCTCTCTTTCTAATTATTTTCAAATTTTCTCCTGTATTCCTTCAAAAGGAAAATGTTAATTCCTTAAAAGCCAGCTCTCTTTAGCCTTTGTCTTTAAATCTTCATCTCCTAGTACAATGGTTATAAGTATTCAATGAGGTACTTAATGAATACTTCCGAAATGAACTCAGTTAACTACTCAAATTTAAACTTGTTAAATCGTGGGATGGAGGATAAAAATCTGGAAGTCACATCAAGTCAAGAAGCATTTACTAGGGGCGTGGTAAGCGGGAGCCACACTGGGCTAAACACAGAAAGGCAAAAGACTCCCTGTCCTCAGAGAGCTCATGGTCTAAAGGGGGAAAGAAACAATTTGCCAACAATCCTAGACAACCAGCTATCGACCGAATGAATTGGAGATAATCAGAAGAGGGGAGGCACTAGTGTTAAAGGGGCCCCCTGAAGACTGTGGAATTTTAGCCGGGATTTGAAAGACATCAAGAGGTGGTGATGAGAAGGGAGACCATTCCAGGCATGAGGTACAGCCATTCAAAATGTCTGGAGATAAGGACAGGTAGGTGATGAAGTAGATTGAACACCTGCCCTGGTGTCAGGAGGACCTGAGTTCAAATCTGCTCGAAGACACAAGCTGTGTGACCCTAGGCAAGTCACTTAACCACAATTGCTTCCAAAAGCAAAACAAAACAAATACCTGGAGTCATAGGTGGAGGGTCTTGTTTGGGAAACAGCAAAGAGGCTGATGTTACTGGGTCAGAGAAGACTGGTGGAGGAAGAAAGATGCAGGAAGACTGGAAAGGGAAGAGGGACTGGGTTATGAAGGACCTTGAATGCCAGAGTATGTTGTATTTGATTCTGGAGGTGATGGGAAGCCACTAGGATTTATCGTGACATGATCTGACCTGAACTGTAGGAAAATCATTTTAGTGACAGAATGGAGGATGGATTGGAGTGGGGAGAGACTTGAGTCAAGCAGCTCCTAGGCTATTGAGCAATATAGTCTAGGCATGAGATAGTGAGAGTCTGCACCAGAGGGGTAATGTAGGAGGAGAGAAGGTGTCATATTTGAGAGATAATTGAAAAGGTAAAATCAGGGCAGCTAGGTGGCCCAGTGAATAGAGCACTAACCCTGGAGTCAGGAGGACCTGAGTTCAGATCTAGCCTCAGACACTTGACACACTAACTAGCCATGTGACTTTGGGTGAGTCACTTAACCCCAATTGCTCTCCAAAAAACAAACAAAAGATAAAAAACAAAAAACATGACATGGACAAGTCTTGGCAACAGATTGGACTTGGGGGATGAGAGGGAGTGAGGAGCTGAGAACTCTATGCTGGTTGGGATTGTGGATAGTTGGTGGTGCCTACAACCTTAATTCTATAGAGAAGGTATTGACCTGAACTGGAAGGGGGATTTCTCTGATCTAGGTGTTCCCTATGTTAATAAAATCACCACCCCAGTTTCTCTTTTTAAGTTCAGTAAATAAAATGTCACCACACCTCAGTGGTTCCTTCTGAGTCTCCATAAGAATTCCTTATCAATTCATTCCTCTTAACTGGCCTTACTATGTATTCCTTTCTTATGACTCCACATTCCTTCCCCATTGGCATTGTTTCATAAAGGTCTCTCCTGATTTCTTTAGAGGCAGTTGGTGTCAGAGGAGATACAGCGTTGGATGTGGGGTTAGGAAGACCTGAGTTCAAAGTCTACCTCATACCCTATATGACCCCACTTACCCTCTCTCAGCTTTAGCTTCCTCATCTATAAAATGGAGATAAAACTATCAATTATCTCTACAATTGTTTTGAGAATCAAATGAGATAATATAACATAATATCTTTGCAAACCTTAAAATGTCAGCTCTCATTATATTCTTCATTTTTGTGAGAGTCTTATTTGCATTACAGTTTTCTATTGCATTCCTGGGCCAGTTTACTTAATCGCTCCCTCACAGTCAGATAATTAAGAGGCTTCCAGTTTTGTTTTGTTTTGTTTTGTTTTCAGAGGATGAGGTGGAGGGGGCAGGGTTTCCTTTGCAATTGCATATAATGCTACGATGTGGGGGCACGGCAGGAGCCAGAATAAAGTTAATGGCCCCATGGCTGGTCCTTGGATACACATACCAAGTTAGCACCCGAGAAAATGCTTCTCCCCACAGGGGCGGAGTCAAGATGGCGGCATAGAAGCAGGAGAACTCTATGAGCTTCCCCCATAACCACCTCAAATACCTATCAAATATGACTCTAAACAAATTTTAGAACTCCAGAACCCACAAAATGATAGAGAAACAAAACTCCTGCTGAAAGCAGCCCACAGGCAGACAGGAAAGGTTCATTGTAGCATGCTGGGAGCCCAGACCAGTACCACCTGGGTTTTAGCCCCAGGGCAACCAGGACAAGCCACAGGTGGAGCATTCAGAAGAGTGGATCACCAGCAGCTGTAGCAGTTTCCAGAATTATCAACCCATAAGAGCCAAGGACAAAGTGAAAGGTCAGTGGAACTCGGCTAAATTTGGGGGAGAAAAGCAGGCAGCCGTCTGGCCCCAGGGTGAGAAGCAGCAGCAGTGGCTCTGCAGCCACCTCCACGTGGCTGCTTCAGAGCTCCTGGCCTGCAGATTGCAGGGGGGCCAAGCTCTTGCCAAAAGCACTTAACCTGCCTGGATCCAGATTGTGGTCTTGGGTGGTGGTCTTGAGGTGCATAACCAGTAAGCCAAAGCTGGTGGGGGCTGCAGAGATGGTGGCCTCCTAATAGTTCCAGAAGCTGCAAAAACCCCAGCAGTTTGGGACAGAGCTCTCCCCTCTGAAAGCAGATTTCTACTGAGCCCAAAAGTCAAGTAATTGACTGGCAATATGAGCAGGCAAAGGAAGCAAACCAAGCTCAGCAATCCAACTTTAGATTCCTTTTTTGGGGACAAAAAGGATCAAAACATTGAATGGGAGGAAGACAAGATAGTCAGAACTCCTGCACCAAAAACTTCCAAGAAACATGAAGATTGCCTACAATCCATCCTTGCTTAAAAAGGATTTGAAAACCAAATAAGAGAAGTAGAGGAAAAATTGGGAAGAGATATGTGAATGATGCAAGAAAATCATGAAAAGAGAATCAATAACCTGACTGAAGAAAATAACGCCTTAAAAAAAAAGACTAACTCAAATGGCAAAAGAGGCCCAAAAAGCCAATGAAAAAAATGCCTTAAAAAGTCAAATTTGCCAGATGGAAAAAGAATCTCAAAAGCTGACTCAAGAGAATAATTCCTTCAGAATTAGAGTGGAGCAAATGGAAGCAAATGACTTTATGAGAAATCAAGATACTATTAAACAGATCCAAACAAATGAAAAAATAGAAGGCAATGTGAAATATCTCATTCCACTGACCTGGAAAATAGATCCAGGAGAGACAATTTTAAAATTACTGACTACCTGAAAGCCATGACAAAAAAAAAAATAAAAGAACCTAGAAATCATCCTTCAAGAAATTCTCAAGGAAAATTGCTCTGATATTTTAAAACCAAAGGGCAAAATAGAACTTGAAAGAATTCACCAATCACCTCTTGAAAAAGATCCCCAAAAGAAAACTCCTAGGAATGTTATAGCCAGGTTCTGGAGTTCCCAGATCAAGGAGAAAATATTACAAGATGCCAAGAAGAAACAATTTGAATACTATGGAAACACACTCAGGATAACACAGGATCTAGCAGCTTCTACATTAAGGGATTGAAGGCCTGGGATATGATATTCCGGAGATCAAGGGAGCTAGGATTAAAACCAAGAATCACCTACCCAGCAAAATTGAGTATAATGTTCCAGGGGAAAATATGGTCAATTAGTGAGATGGGGGACTTTCAAACATTCTTACTGAAAAAAAAAACAGAACGGAAAAGAAAATTTGATGTTGAAATACAAGAAGCATGAGAAGGTAAACATGGAAAAGAAATCATAAGGAACTTACCAAAGTTGAACTATTTACATGCCAATATGGAAAAACAATAATTGTAACTTATGAAACTTTTCTCAGTATGAGGATAGGGGAAAGGAATATAAATGTATATAAATGTATACATACACATATATCTATATAGGAGGGTATATATGCATATGAATACATATGGGAGTATGTGTGTATATGTGTGTGTGTGTGTGTGTGTGTGTACATAGACAGAGGGTACAAGATCAATTGAATAGGAAGAGATGATACTTTAAAAGGTGAAATTGAGAGGTGGGAGAGGATTAGAATGAGAGGAGACAGGGAGAGACAGAATGGGGTTAATTACCCCATATAGAAGAGGCAAGAGATAACTGTTACAGTGGAGGGGAAGAACAGGAAGGCAAAAGGGAATGGGTCAACCTTACTCTCATTGAATATGGCTTAGGGAAAGAATGACATACGCTCTAAACTGGGTATCTTGCTCTACAGGAGAGTAGGGGGGAAGGGAATGAGAGGGGGGATGATGGAAGGGAAGACAGGCTGGGATGGAGGGTTGTTAGAAGCACACACTTTTGGGGCAGCTAGGTGTCGAAGTGAATAGAGCACTGACCCTGGAGTCAGGAGGACGTGAGTTCATATCCTGCCTCAGACACTTGACACACAAAAAAACTAGCCATGTGACTTTGGGCAAGTCACTTAACCCCAATTGCCCTCCAAAAAGTAAAAAATAAACATAAATAAACATTAAAAAAGAAAAAGAAGCACACATTTTTGTAAAGGGACAGGGACAAAGTAGAGAGTAGAACAAGTGGGGGGTGGGATAGGATAGGAAATATAGTCATTCTTTCACAATATGTCCATGGTGGAGATGTTCTGCATAACTACACATATACAGCCTATATTGAATTGCTTGTCTTTCCAGTGGGATTGGGTGATGAGGGAAGAAGGGAAAGAACGTAGAATTTAAAGTTCTAAAATCAAATGTTAAAAAATATATACATATGTATATTATTATTATTATTATTTACATGCAACTGGGAAATAAGATATACAGGCATTGGGGTAGGGAGATCCATCCTGCCCTACCAGAAAGTTGGAGGGGCAATGGGGGAGGACATAGGAGAGAGAAGATTGGGGGTGGGATTATACAGTGGGATGGCTATTTTGGGGTGGTGGATAGGGGAAAGATGGGGAGAAAATTTGTAACTCTAAATCTCGTGGAAATGAATGATGTAAACTAAAATAAACAAAAGTTAATTTTAAAAAAATGCTTCTCCCTCCCTGCCTCCCACCATGGATGTGCTCTGAGACTGCCTGCTAAGTTATACACAGGGTAGAGATTTGCAATATGATAGGAGGTACCCATATGGATAAGCCCCTAAATCATTGAAATGTTGAAATCATCCCTATCAGACCCATGTCTGTGTTCATAAAATGCCTGCCCTGGCAGATTGGAGCCCAATAGTGAGTTAGTCTTCTAGTCTGACCTGAGCTCCCCAGGGAAGAAGTCGTGGTGAGTAGGGAAGGAAAATTGCCAAGGTATCTCCTGAAGGGAAAGATGATGGCTATGAATCCAGCATGATAAGATGTTATAGGTTACCCAGAAGCTGGGAAACCGACCAATTGATCTCTCCTTGAAGACAGTAGCAGCAAGCACCCTAGCATACCCAGGATGTCTGCAAGCACAGGTTCTTAGATCTGCTTTTCTAAAGGTTGTGTAGATACTTCTGTGGCTAAATTGTAAACTCCTTGAGAACAGGAAATTAACTCCACTTTGGTCTTTGCCTGGCATACAGTAAGCATTTAATAAATGCTTTCTGACTTAATTTTTTGGTGACCTCTAGCAGGTTACAACCTCTTCTCATTTGTCTCATCTACAAAATTAGAGCATTAGATCCCGGGTTCTTAATTTAGGGTCCTCAGATATCAGAGCATACCATGGATAGATTTTACAAGGCAGGTGATTTTGGACAGGAAAAAGAATTATATCTCTTTAAACTAACCTTTGGTTAGTGAATAAGATAAACTTTGAAAAGCTCTATAAATTACAAAAGTGTTTATTGCAGCTCTCTTTGTGGTGGCAAAAAACTGGAAATTTAAGGGATGCCCATCAACTGGGGAATGGCTGAACAAGTTATGGTATATGAATGTGATGGAATATTATTGTGCT
>CM053595.1:307475875-307528453 GCA_028646575.1 Pseudocheirus occidentalis
ATACATGATTGTATGCCACCATGGTGGGGATGGGGGGTGGGGAGGAAGGGGAGAAAAATCTGAAACTCAAGTGACTCTGGAACTGAATCTTGTAACCTAAAAGTAAACAAACAAGTCAATAAAATTAAAAAAAAAAGAAAAGCTCTATAAATTGTATCTATTCTATATGTTTTATTTTATTCATTTCAAAACTTTAAAAGAAGGCCTCCATAAGTTTCACCCATACTGCCAAAGGGGTCCCCGCCTGTAAAATGTCCATAACTCCTGGACCAGATGACCTCTGAGCGTCCATTCCTTGATCCCATGGTCCTCAATATAAAGCACTTAACCTCTCACTCTCCTCTTTTGTAAATAAAGAGACTGAACTATGTAATAGCCAATGCATCTTCCAGCTTTCAATTCCATGACCCTATGAGACCCTGAATGCCTGAAGCTGTCAGTCCTTTGCCTCTTCCTCCTGATAGGACTCAAGAACAAGAAAGGAAGGGGGAAAAAAAGAAAAAAGGGATGGCCAGTCTTTTCCCGGGTAAACCCCAGGCTACTAATCCTGGTTGATCTGGGCTCCCGGATCAGTAGGTTTAATAAGGCAGAGGTGAAGGAAATTTAGGGAAGGAGGGAACCAGACAGACATGGAAAGGTCAGAACAAAGTGTGTGGAGAGAGGGCCTGGGCTAGGACCGAGGAGGCTGGCTGAGTCCAGTTCCTCCTACTTTAGAGCTTGGGAACTGATTTCCCCAGTAGGTTATTCTATTGGGGCAGCCCTGGGCTTGGGAGTAGCCTGGCTTTCTAACGAGAGATGGAGGGGATACAAGTGGAAGGATCTGGAGGTGCAATTATAAGGCTCTGGCTCTAATGCTTCCCAGGGGATCTGAATGGGGTAGGAGGGGGGTGGATTCTGTACTTGATCCCATTGCCCTAACAGCATTGTAAGGGGTTGGCTGGGGCTGGAGAGGGATTAAGGAGATTCAGCATCCGGTCACCTGCCTGCCTGGGATGGCCTGGGGTGAGAGGCAGGGGGCAAGTACAGCTATAACTAACTCCCTGCCTGTCTCCCTGAGCCTGGGTGTCCATAGTACCATAGTACCAACCATCACTTCCTAGCAGCTAGATTGGAACCCAAAGAGTCTTCTTGAATTTGGAGAAACTAGAAGGAGTAGAGAGGATCCTGACTTAGAGCCAAGTTCAAATTCTGCCTTAGAGACTCCCTGGTTGTGTTATTTCCCCAAGTTCTCTGTTCTCTGTCAAATTCAGGGAGGGGTTGGTGGAGGTATCTGAGGCCCCTCCTAGCTCAAGTCTAAGCCCCTCAGAAGACACTTGTGAGAAAAACAATCCTGTGGCTGTTTTCCCTGTGAATCCTAGATCTAACCTATGATCATTACCATTGCCTGTCCCCTGTGTTCTCTTCTCCACTTGGTTAACTCTTGCCCATCCTTCAAGGCCCACCTCCAGACCTGCCTCTTCCCAGAAGGCTGCAAAAGCATCCCAGCTAATGGTGCCCCACCCTCCTCTGGGTTCTTCCCATTCATTGCCTCTCCTAGGCTGGTCTTTCCCCAGAACCATCTTGGATCTTTACTAGTCTGACCACAGGGGCAAATGACCCAACATCTCCAAGCTCCATGTCATCATCTGTAAAATGGGGACAAAAACACCTGTAGAACCCACCTCGTGGGGTCTTTGTGAGGCTCAGATGATAGCTACAAATATAGTTAGCTCTGTATATTCCTCCAGCTAGAGAGTACACACTTTAAAACAAACGCTGTAGAGATAAATGTTGGCTCTTAGTGTGATTTTTCACACTATGGGGGCTCCCTCTGAGATCACCAACCAATCCTCTGAAGCCTCAAATCCCATCTTCTACTTTGCTACTGTGTGACCCAGGGCATCTCCCCAACTTCTCTGACCTTGGTTTCCTCCTTAGTAAAATAGGGGTGGGGTTGGTAAAAGGATTTCTGAAGCCCCTTTCCGTTCTAATTATTTTTCATTTAATTTTTATTGTTTTACCATCATTTCTTAGGATGCCCCTGCCCTCTCCCTTTCCCAGAGAAACACCCCTAAAAAACAAAGAAGAGGGGGGAAAACCCATTTCTGTAAATCTAACCCATAGATTAGCCAGGTCTGACATGATATAGTGTTCCCCACCCATGGGTCCCCACCTCTACAAGAAAGGGGAGTAGACGGGGCTTCCTCTACCTTTTCTTTGGGGCCAAGACCAGCTCTAACAATCTGTGTTTCATCTTCCATAAAGTCTTCCTGAGGCTCCCTGCCTGCTCCTAAAGACTTCTCTGCTCACACACAGTGCTTTGCTTTGACTCCTAATGCCCCAATTAATCTCATATTGCCTGGTGTTAGAGCTCTCTCCTCCCTCTTCAAACTCTAGTTCTGTTTTTAATTGTTTGAGGAGGGCAGAGGGGCATCAGGTAAATAACTTGCTCTCTGTCTCTGTCTCTCTGTCTTCTTTTCTCTGTCTGATTCTGTTTGTCTCTGTCTCTCTCTCTGTCTCTGTCTCTGTCTTTCCCTCTCTCATTCTATGTCTGTCTCTCGTTCTCTATTTGTCTTTCTGTCTTTTTCTCTCTCTCTGTGTCTGTCTCTGTCTCTCTGTCTTTGTCTGTCTATCTGTCTGCCTCTGCTTCTGTCTCTGTCTCTCTCTTTCTCTGTCTTTGTCTGCTTCTGTCTCTGTCTCTCTCTGTCTCAGTTTCCTCATCTGTAAAGTGGGAGGGTTAGTCTAGATGGACATGTAGGGTCCCTTTCAGCTCTAAATCTCTACTCACCTATGTTTGTCTCTTATCTCCCTAACAGAGATTGGAGGCTTGACATGTAAACTTTGGATCTTCTCCCAGTGCCTACGCAGAGTGCTCTGCTCGGGAACACAGCATATATTTAATCCGTGTGTCTTGAATGGGACCAAACATCTCACCTAACAGACTGTGGCTTGCCCCAGCCTCTGAATCCAGTTTTCTTCCTTTTTGCCTCCTCCAGAGGCTCTAATGTAAAGAGAAGGGGATACTGAGGCATGGAGTGGGCAGGTAGGAGACAGGCTATTAGCAGGGCTTTCTCAGCTCGAAGATAGTTCACACCTGGGCACCTAGGCACTACACAGGCTCCCTTTGTCTACCTAATTCTGGGAAATGAGCCTGGGCTCTCATTAGCACTCGATAAACCCCCTGTCCTCTCCCTTCTCTCCCCAGGAGGAGGTCAATGAGGAGAGAATAGGCTGTTGAGAGAAGAGCTGGGGAAGGGGAAAAAAAGCCATGGGGAGGGAGGGAGGGAAGGAAGAAAGAGGAAGGCCAAGCCAGTTACCTGCTGGAGGTTACATGATTGATTCCAACCAATTAACAAAGGCCCTACTATGTCCCCAGTGCACCAGGCTCTAAGGATACAAGGCATTTTCAATCTACCAAGACTTCTCCCAATTACTATATATTTGGTATTTTTACTTAATTGAACACATGTTGTCCCCCTAGCCATCCACCTCCTGTAGAATGTGGTCAAGAATGATTTAGATTTTGTCCTGGTAACCCAAGAACACAGCAGAGCCCCCAGGACAGAGGAATGGAATCAGATCTTGCTGGTGAGCTCAGCTGTTTATACAGATAAACAAGGCAGAAGGCAGACCTCCATTTACAGGCTATGTACTGGATATAATCTCCCTTTTCCCCTCTCAATAGCTCTCTGTATGTGGTCTCCCTCATGAGCCACCAAGCTCCTGGACAACAGGGACCGTGTTGGGCCATTTCCTTCTGTCCCTCAGTGTTTAGCACAATAAGGGCATACAGTAAGCACTTATTAAATGTCTATCGACTGACTCAAGTCCTGTGTCTTCCAGGAAGTCTTGGTTGTACTGGGCTTTATGCACAACAGGTGTTTAATGGATGCTTGCTTAACCAGAAACCTCTGACCCACACTGACTTCTCTGGAAGGGAACATAGGAAATCAGCTGATCCCTGGCCCATAATTTTAGAAGAAGAAACAACCCTTGAAAAAGAAAGCGACTTGGCTCAAGGTCACACAAGTAGGGGCCTCCCCTCATTAATTCAGTCACTTTTATTTCATGCTCTTCACATTTCTCTATGAACAGAGCACAGACTGCCAGGCCTGGAGGTCAGGAAGATCAGGAAGTTCAGACATTTACTAGCTGTGTGACCCTGGGCAAGTCATTTGACCCTGCTTGCCTCAGTTTTCTCACCTGTAAAATGAGCTAGAGAAAGGAATGGCAAACTGCTCCAGTATCCTGGCCAAGAAAACCCCAAATGGGGTCCCAAAGTTGGACAGGGCTGAACATCAGAAATGTGAATGGAGGACAGTCCCTTATTGCCAGTGCATTCCCTCTGAGACAGTTTCTAATTTACCTCGTTTGTGAGAAGCTCTTTGCGTGTTATCTCCCTGTTAGACTGTGCACTCCTCGAGGGCAGGGACTGGTTTTACCTTTCTCTATTTCTGTGGCACTTAGGACAAAGTCTGGCATCTCTATGAGCTGATTTAGCTCCCAGAGTCCTGTGGCTTAGACTGCTCCATTTCTTGCATATGTGCTGCCATTGCAAACAGACTGAATCCTGGGACTGCAGGAGCTCTCTTTTCCTGTCTCTGCACAGCACTGTCCAGCCCTGAGTGCTCAGTGACTCCCTGGGGGGTGAGTGCAGCACTGACCCAATATCAATCCCTAAGAGCTGCCATATCCAGGTTATAAAGCAAATTCCGTCTCTATCATTTGATCCTTACAGAAACCTAAATAAGGTGTTTAGATATTATTAGCTCCAAGGGTAGAGCCTTGTTCTTTGCCCTTAATGTACTGATACTGAGGATTTGTTATTGAGCCAGCTCCCCAAACTCTCTTACGCTAATTGTTCCTGCTTCCTCCCAGCAAACTCTTCTACTGAAAGAAAAGGATTTACAATCACCTGTTTGGGAGGAGAAACCTTGATGATGCCCTTCTGTCCCCACTGCCTTCTCCAGGAAGACTTCCCAGACTAACCTCAATTGGCCCTAATCCCTCTGTCCCTTTGGCCTTTGTAGGCAGTTTGTGGCACAACCTCATCTTGGGATTTGAACCTTGGGTCCTGCTGTGTGCATCCTGTCTCCCCAAATACACTGCCCATGCCTCCGAGGCAGGGACTCCAGTCACTGTCTGCTGCTGCTTTGTGTGTGAACCTCAGGAGGCCTGTTCCTGGGCTCTGTACCCCAGTGGTTTGGGACTGAATGAATGTCATTCCACTGAGAGGCTGAGGCAGAGAGAAAGGCAGCCAGCCAAGCAGACCCAGAGAGAAGTAGTCCAAGGAAGGACAGTCCCACACAAATATCACAGAAGGTCTAGAACCTTGCACTGAGGGCTAGGAGTCTTGGCTTCCAGTTGCACCACTACTTTTTTTTTTGAGGGGTTAAGGCAAGGCAGTTGGGGTTAAGTGACTTGCCCAAGGTCACACAGCTAGTAAGTGTCAAGTGTCTGAGGCTGTATTTGAACTCAGATCCTCCTCAGTTCAGGGTCAATGCTCTATTCACTATGTCACCTAGGTTACCCTCAGCACTACTTTCTAATTCTGACCAGCCAAATTACTTCTAATCTGTCTTGATTGATCCTCAGTCTTTACCTCCATAAAAGAAATGGGCTACAGAGTGAATTAGACATTCTCTAAAGGCCTTTCCTTCCATCTCCAGAGTTGTGAGCTCAGTGGAGGAGGGAGTTGGGGAAGTAGGAGGAAAGGAGACTTAATACCCCCTCAGAACCAAGGAGCAAGATACAAAGGGTGTATGCAAAGGAAAGAGGAATGAAACAAAGTACTTTGTGCTGGAGACAATTGAGCTGGACCCTCAACGGAGAGAGATGAAGAGGTATCTCAATGAAGAGGTACCTCTCTCTTCTTCAAAGAGTTGAGGGACTGGGAGTGTGAAAGAGCAAATAGAGTATCCAGTTAACGTGATCAATTTTGCTGAGCTGCTCCCCCTAAACACAAGCTATCTATCTATCTATCTATCTATCTATCTATCTATCTATCTATCTATCTATCTATCTATCTATCTATTTATCTATTTATCTATCATCTATCTATCATTTATCTATTTATCTATCTATCATCTATCTATCTATCTGTCATCTATCCATTTGTCAGTCTGTCTATCTATCTATCTGTCTATCTATCTATCTATCTATCTATCTATCTATCTATCTATCTATCTATCTACCTATATCTGTCTGTCCATTCATCCATCTATATCTGTCTATCTGTCTACCTGTCTATCTAGAATCTAAGACTGAGAAATGTACAGAGGACCCAAAAGGGACCAGATCCAGAGGGGGCTGTAGGAACTTCCCTGGCGAGGTGGAGGAACACAAAAGGGGTTTTTGGATAATCCGTAGCTTAGAGCTACAAGCTCTGGATAATGTTGAATCTTCACAAGCAGGTAATGCCAATGTAGGAGGGATGCCCTTTGAATACCCTTCTCACCTCGGTTGCCAGCCTGATTGAGGGGAGTCAGGCCAGCAGCTCTGAGAGGTTAAGACTCTGAGGGCAGGGCTGGCCCTGGCGTTGGCAAAATGAAAGTGTTGGAGAATGACCCAAGGAAGGAAAGCTGGGGCTCCCCTTTCCATATCCCCAAAGTGGGTGCTCTTCTGGCTCCCCAGCGCTGCAGACTGGCCCCATCTAAGAGAAGGATCTGTTTAATGCCCGCTTTGACCTGTACAAGCTGTGTCAGATGCTTGCCCTCTTTGGGAGGGGAGGGAGAGAAATTTGGAACTCAAAATCTTATAAAAATGAATATTAAATTGTCTTTATGTATAATTTGGGGGGAAATTACATGTTATTTACATTTTAAAAAATAAACCGGTTTTAAATTTTTAAAAAAAGCTTGGAATGGGGAGGAGTGGGGGAAGGGAACAAGTCCATTGTTTCTCATTTCTCTCTTGACAACCATCTGAACGATATAATGACAATACCGGACCCCACCGAGGGCTGTTTGACAGGTAGGCTAATGCCCCAATTTACGATAGAATTTGCAGTGAGGATGGAGTCATTCACACCTCCCCTACCTGGCTCGGACTCCTCCTGGGGAGGGAGGGCATTCTGGGATCTGGGAGGTTGTCTGGACAGAAGGAGAAAGGGAAAGTGGGAAGAGGCCAGAGAGTCCTGCATTTGGAGTCGGAATATCAGACTCAGCTCCACCGCTTAGTAGCGGCCATGACCTCTGTGAAGCCTCAGGTTCCTCCTCTGTCAAATGACTGGGTTTAAGTAGGTAACCTCTGAAGTCCTATGCTGTTCCAAGTTGTATGGACTATCTAAATGGAAGGGGAAGGATGAAGGGGCGTAGGGGTACAGGCAAAGGAAACCCGGAGAGAAAACAGGAGAAGGGGCAACGAGAGGAGGGATGGAAGTTGAGGCTGATGAGCAGACACAGGTGGGGATGTTGGGAAGGGAGGCTCATGCACCAGGAATGGGTGACCTATCCAGGCACGGGAGTCCTACGCTTAAGGCTTCCAGAGCCCAGGAGCCTGGCCAGTCTTGCCAGATGTGGGCAGTTCCTTACTCTGGCTTCCCTGCTCCGCCCCCCGGGGGGGGGGGAGTGGTGGCTGGAGGTGATTAGTCTCAGGTGTGAGGGGGAGGGATTGGCAGCTTGGTCTGCAATACCTCAGAGGTGTGAGATTTCCCAGGAAAGGAAAAAGAGCTCAGCAGGGTGGCCTTGGGGGGTGGGGGTGGGATGTTATGGTGGTAAGAGCAGGTTGGGGGAGGGGATGGGGTTGTTTTCCCAGCTTCCCCTTAGGAAATGAAGCTTGACTGTGCTGGTGCAGAGAACTTTCATCTAGGGCCCCCCCTGTCCCGGAATGACCCCTCCATAAGCCTTCACCTCTTCCTTCTCCATCCTTCTCTCTTCTCTTACCCCTGCATCTTTGCAAAACTCCTGAACATGAGTCCCATGCCCTTCACCTTCTCCTGTCCCCACACCCATTCTTGGGCCCATTCCCTGCAGGTGGATAGACTCAGACCTTCCTCTTTGAGCTCATCCTAATGTGTCCTGGTGGGATAAAAGTCCTTCCTGAGAAACTGGAAAAGTGCCCCCCCATCAATGGTTTCCCCCTTTGTTGTCATCTTTAATTAGCATTGACCTCAATTCAAATCCTAGCTAATATACTGTGTGACCCTGGGCAATTCACCTCTCTTCTCTTGGCTTCAGCTTCCCCATTTGTAATATATGGTAAAGCCCCTCCCAGTCCTAAATCTATGATCCCTTCCCTGCCCCTGATCTGTGATTCCATCTCTTATATTTGACATCCACTGGTCTCATGGACCCAAACCTCCTGGAGGGCTCTGTCCTATTAAAATACTCATAAGATCATAGTTTTAGAGGTGGATTGATTCCTCCACGCATCTAGTGAGGGGGTAAGTGTTGAGTATGGAACCTAAATCCATCCATCTTAAAAGGCTGCTCAGGTACCCAGGTTAGGAATCTTGGAGTCAGTCACCCTTCTTTACCTCCACCTTTGACAAACACATGGACTTATAGATTTAATCTGCCTTCATCCCCGTCACCCAGATTCAAGCAAAGATCCCTTCAACACTTCATGGGCAATGTCCCTCCTAGTTGACTGGGATGATTACCATTATGACTGCTCTGGGTCTGATCATTCCACCAGTTCTGAATCTACCTGATTTAGCCTGTAACTCTCTGTCTTGCTCACAAGATGGGCATGCCAGACTGTCAATTGCTTTGCTTAAATTGAAGTAAATGATACCTAGAGAATTCCCCTAATCTGTAAGTCCAGTAAACCTGTCAAAAAAAGGACACATGACTTTATGGTGTTGTTGGTCACAGGCCCAATGTAGCCTGTGTTTAACAAAGTCATACTGGATCTTTTAGATCGCTGCTTCCTTCTCTATATGTCTGCCAACCATCCCTTTAATGACATGATCTAGAATTTTAATGGGAATTGAAGTCATGCTATCACCCTTTTTTTTGAAAATAGGGATATTTTCCTGTTGCCAATCATAGGATCACAGATTTAAATCCAGAAGAACCTTAGAGATCAGTTAGTCCAACCCTCTTACAGTACAAATGAATGAACTGAGCATGTCCAGTTAATATTACCACCAGGCCCATATTTCAATGGGATGGAAGAATTTCAGTTGGCTGGTTTCCTGGTGTACACATCTATCTCTCTGAAGGACCTTCCCTTTTCTTCTCCAGCAGGATCGTTTCTCTTCCTGGCATGGACTTCTGTACAATCTTGGATCATTCTTTCTCCGAAATCTTTGAAATCTTTTCCCCCAAAATTTAGCACGCAGCTCCTCCCTCCTTACCTAGCATGAATGGTCACTCCCAAAGATCCCTTCTCTCTTTGTTTTCAATGAGATCTTTGGTTTAAGAAATGAAGACTTAGGATTCAATTAGGGAACAAAATTAATCACTTTAATTCCAGTAGCCAGCTTTGTGGTGCAGTGGATGGAGCACTGGACCCAGAATCAGAAAGACCTGAATTCAAATTCAGCCTCTGATTTTTTTTTTTTGCAGTATGATCAGGGACAAGTTGCTTAATCTCAGTCTTCCTCAATTTCTTCATCTTTAAAATGAGGATAGGTGCAGCTAGGTGGCACAGTGAATAGAAATCTGTCCCTGGAGTCAGGAGGACCTGAGTTCAAAAGCAGTGTCACATATTTAACACTTACTAGCTGTGTGACCTTGGGCAAGTCACTTAACCCCAACTGGCCTTGCCTTCCCCCCTCCAAAAAGCAAAAAACAAACAAACAAACAAAACACACCCCCCCCACAAACTCCAAAGGAAGGACTTGTGATAGAAAAGGCTCTCCACATCCAGAGAATGATTTACAATCGTAATGCAGATTGAAGCCAATTACTTGCTCTCTCTTTTTTGTTTTGTTTTGTTCCTTCTTTCTCATTGCTCACTTGACTAATGTTTAATGTGAAAGTATTTGTAGAAGCTATATCAGACTGCATGCCACCGTGGAGGGGAGGGGAAGGAGAGGGAGAGGGAGAGGGAGAGATAGAGTCAGAGAGGGAGAGGGAGAAAATCCGGAACTCAAAAGCTTGTGGAACTGAATGTTGTAAACTAAAAGTAAATAAATAAACAAATTAAATAAAAAAAATTAAATGGGGATAATAGCACCTGCCTCCCAGGATTTTTGTGAGGATCAAATGAAGTAATATTTGTAAATTGCTTGCAAATCTTAAGTGCTACATAAATACTAGTTATTACCATTATTATTCCAGAAAACTCATCATAATACTCACCTCCTGACAAAGAAGTGAATTCATTTAAGATGCCAAATGAGATATGTCGGCCAGTGTAGGAAGATTTTTTTCTTGACTATTTATGTTTGTTTAAAAGTTTTTCTTTTTTCTCATGATCAAGAAAGGCTAGGACTAGGTAAGTCTCCCCCCCCCAAAAAAAGAAAAGAATGTCATCAAATAATTTTTTTAAATGCATTGAAAAGAATGAAGTCCAGAAAGAAGCCCAGACTAGTAGGACAGCTTTGAAAGTTCCATGTTTATTTTATTATATGCTTTAAAGGAACAATAATACAAACTTGTAGCTTCATTTAAAATCCCTTTTTGTTCTACTATGTATATGAATATGTTCATTTTATTTGGTATTAAGGTCAGAATTTCTAAATAAATAAATAAAGTGAAATAAATAAATAAAATAAAATTATCTTTAAAAGATAGAAGTTTTAAAAACAATTTACCTGAAGATTCTTTAATGAGGGTTTGAGCTGATTTACTTGAGAGGTCTCTTCCAGCTCTGGAAGGTAATAGTTCTGATTCCTTTGTTAGCTCACAGGAAAACCTAGTCCCTACTGTTATGAAGGTGTTTGCTCATGATGGTATTTGTACGATGTTTTATAGTTTCTAAAGTCTCTTTACATTTAGTCATCACAACAACAACATTGTTGTTCAGTTGTTTTGGTCACGGCCTCACCTTTGTGACCCCATTCAGAGTTTTCTTGGTAAAGATGATGGAGTACTTTGCTATTTGCTTTTTCATCTAACTACACTAAGTGAAACCTCAATTATTATGCCCATTTCACAGCCAAAGAAACTAAAAAGTGAAATGACTTGCCCAGGGTCACACAACTGTTTTGAAAAGGAGGCGAATTAGACTCAACCAATTAACAAGACTTTATTGATTTGGGGGAAATGAGTACTTTAGAACCTATCATTTCTAATATTAGCTCTACAGAAGTTTTTTGAGGATCTGCTATGTTCTTCTTGATGTAAGCCAAGATAGGGATGAAGAGGACTATAAAATATGACCCCTGCTAGATGTACCCTTGGCCTTGCACTTTTTACCTTTTTTTTTTTTTTTTTAATTAGTGACTGATTAAAGGAAAAGATAGCTCGGGCATCAAGCTTACAATTGACCCAGGCTGGGAGCTATACCTACCATGTTGAGTAAGGGAAGTGAGATGCAAGGGAGTTATTGAGAGTTTGGGAAGACTGCATGATGGAAGAAAAGAGAAAAAAATGTATGCTAATGACATTAACATTGGTGAAAGAAACGATTTCGGAAAGCTTAAAAACTCAGACCGACACGAAGCTCAACCAAGATCCCAGAAGATACAGGGAGGGGAGGGACTCGGGATGCACAAGAAAACACTTGTCTTTCGACTGAAAGAGGCCGGTTTGGGAATTTGTTTTTCGTGACAATGCATATTTGTAACGAGTTTTTTTGTTTTGTTTTTGGGAAAGAGTGGGAGAGGAGGAACTAAATGCTTTATAAGAATACAATTTAATTAGAAAAGTAAAAAAGAAATTAAGAGGTTAGAATGAAAGGCCAAATAGACTCAGACACACACACATACACTCAGACACACACACTCACACACCCCACCTTGGAAGCTTTCTGGAGTTTGGTCAGTCAATACACATTTATTCTAAGCGCCTACTGTGTGCCAGACGCCAGACTAAGTGCTGGGAAGTACTTTCTTTGTTTTGTTTTTGGTGGCGCGTGGGAGCGGTCAGTAGAAAGGTCTTCAGCCGTGGGACACCTCCTCTGTCCGGTCCTGTTAGACCTCCGCTTCTACTAGCCCGGACCCACCCCTTCTTCTGGTCGGGGTAGGTGGGTGGGGGGAGGTACGGAAGTGGGAGTGTTGGTTTGCGGGGGGAGGGGAAGGAACAGCTCGCCTTTAAGATCTCGGAAACCCTCGGCATCCAAGATCCCCAGGTGCCTGGGGCTCCTGAGGCTCGCAGCCCCTCCTCAGCCTCAGGGTGCTCCTGGCTGAGGGTTGAGTGGTGGAGGGGTGAGAGGGACCCAGGGTCTCCAGATTCCAAGTACGCCAGCCCATTTTGCATATGAATGATTCGTTTTGCTTGTGGCTGATGGGCAGACGGTCGTCTTAAAAAGCTTCGGACTCCGCCCCTGACTCCCAGATCAGATCTTCCCTCCTGGGACTGCTTTCCCCTGGAGAGGAGCCGGAGCGCACAGCTGCCCTCTTGGTCTCAGTACCAGTTCTACTCTAGCCCGCGCCGGCACCTGCTCCCCCACATCCATCCCTGGACTCTCGTATTCCTCAATCTCCACATCTGCTGTCTGAGGGGACCCCGGCAGGCCACCGCCACTCTGTTCGTGGGACCTTCGACGGCCTTCCACTCCACTGGCCTGGCGGGTAGGTGAGTGGTAGGCGCTCTATTCCATTCTCTCCAACATTCCAGCCACCTGTCTCTTTTCCAGGGTTTAATCCCCCCCCCCTCCCTCTATCGCCTCCTTATCCACATTACTCCCTGTTGCTCTAGGGTCCCGATCTTCGCTCGAGGAGGATCACTTGCTCGGCTCCTCCAGGGCTCCCCAGCATGACGCAGAATGATGCGGGCAGACGTCCCCTTGACCCCCAGCGGCCCTTGGTTTCCTCCAAGTTGCCCTTCTCCATCGATTCTATCTTGTCCAAGACCAATCCTCAGCCACGGGAATCCCCCCGAGTCGCTGGGCTCTTTGACTTGGCGCTCCGAGAACCCCTGACCTCCCCATTCACCCCGAACTGGCGACTGTTCTGCGATTATCCTGGAGGGCGGGTGCCTCACGTTCCCCATCTTTATGTGTACCAGCATTTTCCTAAGACCCTGCTGTCGTCAATCCCGGTTCCGCACCCTGCTGGTGTCTTTCCTGACGTCCCCTACCCTGTCCAAGGTAAGGGCTGGTCCCTGACCCCCCAGGTCCGTGCAGTGCGTCTGGCCAAGGGTCTGTCTGGGAACGGGCTTGAGGCCCTCCTGGAACCTGAGGGCTGTGTGCAGCCGAGTACCTTGGGCATCTGTAGTAACTTAAGCGTCAGAGTGTCTGGGGGTGGAATTCAAAGGAAAGTAAGTCCCCTGTCAGCTTAAGTGCAGTCTGGGTGGGAGGCTGTCGGCCTTCTAAGGAAGGGGGAAAGGGACAGAAGACTTGAGGAGGCGGCGGCAGGAGAAGGAGGAATTCAGGAAGGGGCTTCTGAATGGGGGGGAGGAGGGAAGTTGTGGACCGGGGACTTTGCACTTTCAGGAGTCTAGATATGAAGGCTTCCGACTTCAGACAATCCTCAAAAGCTGCAAGACAGCTTAGAAATCATCTCAATCAGGATTCCCATTCCCTGACTTGACAAAGGCAACTGTCACCCCCTTTTCTGTGCAGCTCTGCCTCTCCCTGTGTCCAGGGGCTCAGCACTCCAACAGCAGGGTGCATGGATTCCAAATCAATCCCACCACGCCCTTCCTACATTAAATCATACTGTGAGGGGGCAGCTAGTGGTGCAGTGAATAGAGCACTGGCCCTGGAGTCAGGAGGTGTGACCTTGGGCAAGTCACTTAACCCCAATTGCCCTCCAAAAAGCAAAAAAAAAAATCATACTTCTGTGCTCAAGAAACAGCTGTAGCGCTCCATTTTCTGCTGCTACTAAGGTTTACAAAGCTTGATACAAATATTTCTTCAGATCCTCACAAAAACTTTGGGAGGTACTAATATTACTCCCATTTTACAGATGAGGAAACTGAGGCAGAAAAGGAATTTGCCCAGAGTCACATGGCTATTAAGTTCCTGACTCCAGGTCCATCCAGCTGGTAGCTCCCTCAGTTCAATACCACTGTGTCTGCAATTCAAGGTTCCCTCCTGGTAATCTCAGTAGCTAAGTAGCTACTCACCCCCATTGATCTTTTCCCTTCTCACTAGATCTTTCCCTCCATCTTTTCCCTTCCTTCTAGAAAATTTCAAAGTCACATAAGCTATTGACTTCAAAGCCTATTTCCAATCTGACCTACCCAGAAACCTTCAGTGACCACTCAGCTTGTGCTAACCCCCAGGCACCTCCTTCCCTGCCCACTTAGTCAAACCAAGGATTCTTAACCTACAGTCTATGACTTAGCTATTTTTTTTATCTGGATAATTGTATTCTAGCATAATTGGTTTCCTCTGTAATGGTATGTATGTTATTTTATGCCCCAAGAAGGGGTTCTTGGGCTTCCCCAGACCACCAAAAAGGTACTTGATATGGAAGAGGTTGGAACGATGACAATAGGTTGTATTTATATGGTGGTGTTTATATAGTGTTGTTGGTCAGCTAGGTGTGCTGTCCCTGGAGTCAGAAGGACCTGAGTTCAAATCCAGCCTCAGACACTCACTAGTTGTATGACCCAGGGCAAGTCACTTCACCCTGTTTGCATCATCTGTAAAATGAGCTGGAGAAGGAAATGGCCAACTACTCCAGTGTTTTTGCCAAGAAACCCCAAATAGGGTCATGAAGAGTCGGACACAACTGGAAATGGTATTGTTGGTTCTTTGATCCAAAGAACCCTGTGAGGTAGGTTGGTCATGCCATAATTTATCCCTGTTTTATAGAAGTAGAGGCAGCAAGACAGAATGGTAGAATGGATAAGAGTGCTGGACTTTGAGTGAGGAAAATCTGAGTTCAAATTCAACCATACTCACTGTGTGACCCTGGGCAAGTCATTTAACCTCTGTCTTCCCTAGTTCCCTCTGTGGTAAAAGGGAAAGAAGAGTAGCACCTGCCTCCCAGGGTTACTGTGAGGATCAAATGAGGTAAGTCAAGTCAATAAGCATTTATTGACCACCTACTGTTTGCCCTGAAGATACAAAGAAAATAAAAAACACACAGCCCTCAAGGTCACAGTCTAATGGGGAAGATATAACCAGAAAGAAACTAGTTAGGCTAAACGGGATGTGTGATCTCTGGACAGAGCTGGCATTAAGGGGGGCTTCTGGCAGAAAGTACAGTTTTAGCTGAGGCCCATGGGGGAGAGTTCCACACCTGGGGGATGGGCAGAGAAATTGCCAAGAGTTGCAAGATGGAATGTCTTATTTGAAAAGCAATGGAGGACAATATGTGAAAGGTGTTCTGAAACCCTTAAAGTGTTAGTTATTATTGTGGAGTGCTGGCTGGGAGTCAGGAACGAAGAGGCTCAGTCATCTTCCTCCTGGTCCCCCCCTCCTCCCCAATCTTTCCTGACTGTGTGACCCTGGGCAAGTTAATTAACCTTTGTGTGCCTCCAGTCACTCTAGAGGACTTCCCTTACAGTCAATCTGCATTTGTAGAGGGAGTCTACCCCAGCAGGGGAAGACATCTCTCAGCCCCCAGAGGAATGTCTTCTGTTGTCTCATGTAAAATCCTGCTGTGGGGCCACACTGCTGGACCTCAGAGAAGGAGTTGGATCTTGTCCTGCCTCTGCTCCAAAGGAATCCTCCTTACAGCAAGGCCTCCTCTAGCTTCTGCTCTAAGACCTCCTAGAAGGAGGAGTGAGGCCCTTCCATTTCTGAAACTCTGATTGTTAATTTTTCTGGACAGCCACCAGCAACTTGCTTCTGACCCACTGCTCAGACCCACTTCTGACCTCAGACCCACTGCTGCTGGTTCTGTGGTCCAGGGTCAAACAGAGCTAGACCATTGTCAGACACAAAACTTCTTCAGTCTGACATTCAAGGCCCATCAACCTCTTGCTTTCCCAGGCTTCTCTATACGCTCTTACTCTTGCCTGTTTTTCTAGAGAATGGGGGTTAATCTCTCTGTCTCTCTGTTTCCTCACTTCTTTCTCTGTGTCTGTTTCTCTGTCTCTGTTTCTCTTCTCTCCAGGCCTCTCTCCTTCACTCCTAATTTGTCTTTCCTCCCCTCCCCTTCCTTCCTTCTCTCTTTCTTTTCCCCTCCCTTTCTGTCTCTTTCTTCTCTCCTTCCTTCTTTCTCTTTCCTTCCCTCTTTCTCTCTCTTCTCTCCTTCCTTCTCTCCCTCCCTCTTTCTCTCTGTCTCTTTTCTCCTTCCTTTTCTCCCTCCCTTTCTCTCTCTTCTCTCCTTTCTTCTTTCTCTCCCTCCCCCCCTCTTTCTCTCTTCTCTCCTTCCTTTTCTCCCTCCCTCCCTCTTTCTCTCTTTCTGTCTCTCTCTTATCTCCTTTCTTCTTTCTCTCCCTCCCTCTTTCTGTCTTTCTCTCTTCTCTCCTTTCTTCTTTCTCTCCCTCCCTCTTTCTCTTTCTGTCTCTCTCTTTTCTTCTCTCCCTCTTTCTCTCTTTCTGTCTCTCTTGTCTCTCTCCCTCCTTCCCTCCTCTCTCTTTCTCTCCCCCCTCTCCTTCCTTTTTTCTCTCTGTTTCTGTCTCTCTATTTCGGTCTTCTCACCTTCCCTTCCTCTTCCTCCTCCTTTTTCTTCTTTTATGCCTCCAGGTCATTGTATAGGCCTGCTTCCCTGCCCAGAATGCCCTCCCTCCTCTGCCTCTTAGAACCCTTTCTCTCCTTCAAAGTTTGGCTAAACCCCCTACTCCATTCAGGGGAGGCCTTTCCTGCCTTTGCCTCTTCTCTTTACCTTGTTTTTGCATCTTCTTAGACTACATGCTGTCTTTCCCCCTCCCACCCCAACCCCAATGAGATCTAAGCTTTGTAGAGTAGAAGCTCTCTGAGGACAGGCACTGTTTTGTTTTCCATCCCTTCAAGCATAATAAATGCTTTTTAGATGAATAAGTCTGATCTTCTTCCTTAAGACAACCCTTTGAGTACTTGGTGGAAGCTTTCCTATTCTCTTTAGTCTTCTTTTCCAGGCCACAAAATCCTCCTAGGACAGGTCCTTGAGGCCCCTCACCAGCTTCTTAGCATATCCTGAGTTGTGAAGCCCAGGACTGAAGACCCTGTTCTAGACCTAGCCTGACCAGGTCAGAGTCTAGGAAAACCATCTCCTTGTTCTTGGAAGAAGTTTTTTTGGTCCTTGTATCACTCTGCAGCAGAATGTCGAGTATGCAGTAAGTACTTAATAAATGCTTGCTGCTTGATTGACCACAAACACTTCCTGCCAACCCTCATAGTGTTCTGAGAATGAAATGAGATCACAGATTAATCATTTTGCAAATCTTAAAAGTGCCATATAAATAAATGCTGTTAAAACTTGCTTCAATAAATGCTATTATTAAGCAAAACCAAATTTAGAGGAGGCTTTTTTAGTTTTCTAGGGCAGATCAGTGAGCATTCCTGTTTACTAGTCTGTTGAGTAGCTTGACTAGAAGTCCACTCCCCCATTCCCTAACTGTGGGACTAAGTTGGTCAGTAATGGAGTTTGTGGGTAGGAGTCAGTTCACCTACCCCTCTGGGGTCCCAATTTGGTGGACACCTCCCCCCTTCCCTCTTTTCTGCCAGTCCACAGCTGTCTTAATTGATCGCTCTGGTCTTTTTACAAACACCTCCCTGCTCTCTCTTTAAACATCTGGAGGTGGGAGCTAGTTAAATCTGCATGGTCAGGTAACGCAGACAACCCTCTGGGATTTCCCTGGTGTGGGGCCGCTTGAGAAAAGAGGGGAAAACCCAATTAGTTCAGGTTGATTCCTTTAGCAACGCTTTCTTTTCAGGGCCACAGACTAGGAGCTGAGGCCCAAGTCTTTGGAAGCCCTGAGTAGGCAAACTTAGGTGAAGAGAGTTTCTGGTTTCCCCATTCTGCCTTTCAGGGAATTTCTAAGCCCAGAACCCTCTAAAAGGAAAACCAGGCCTAGTTCAGGGCTTTACACATAGTAGGCTGCTCAATTTGTATTTATTGAATACTTCTGGTTGCTGGGGTGGGGGGGGGGGGAGCAGTCAATGGATTTATTGAATAGAGAAAAGATTTTCCCCTGGGTCTCACTGCTTCCTCAAAGGTTCCTTGGAAGTATTGCCCAGCTCTCTACCAGATCACCTTGACTGAGGCTTGGGGAGATGTCTAGCCCTTTCTCTTATTTCTCTCCCTCCCTCCCCAAAATCCAGCGATGGAGGTATCACTGAGCACTTTATTCCTCTCTCCCCCATTTGTGACTTTGCCTGGTATTAGGGGCAGGAAGTTGAGCGAGTGGTTTAGAGTTACAGTTCTTCTAATTAAAGTTTGAACCTAAACCTTTGGGTCTGCTCTAACCATTTGCCTGTCTGGCCAGAGAGGAATCAAGGAGGAAGATCATGATTATCTTTAGGTAAAGCACATATCTGATCATGCTGCTTCTCTGCTCAGAAAGCTTCTATGGAAGCCCTGTTTTCCCTCTAGGAAGAATGACAGACTTCTCTGCCCTGGGCATTTAAAGCCTGTCCCATTCTGTAGCCAGACTCCTTCCAGGCTGGTTACATGTTACTGCTTTGTATGTCTTTTGCCCCAGCCAGACTGACCTGCTACTTCCTGTTCCCTATCTCTGTGCTGGCCCCCCAAATGGAGCACCTAAGAGAGGAATGCCCTAGCAGCTGTGGGGACCAGGAAGGTGGCACTGGGATTGAGTCTTTTTTTTTTGGAGGGCAATTGGGGTTAAGTGACTTGCCCAAGGTCACACAGCTAGTTTTTTGTGTTAAGTGTCTGAGGCCGGATTTGAACTCAGGTACTCCTGACTCCAGGGCCGGTGCTCTATTCACTGCACCACCTAGCCGCCCCAACACCACCTAGCCGCCCCTGGGATTGAGTCTTAAAAGGAGCCAGGGGAGCTAAAAGGTGGGGGCCAGGAGGACAAGCCAATGTCCCTCCAGGTGTGGACAGCCAGTGCAGAGATCCCAGTGGAGGGACAGGAGGTGAAGCAGTGTGCTTGAGGACCTCCTGGTAGATCATCTGGCTAGTAAAGGGAGGGAGTAAATGGGTGTAAAGTATGAAGGTCGGTGGGGAGGCAGGAAAGAGCTTAGTTATGAAGAGCTTTAAATGAGTGGTGGTCCTCCCCTCTTCCGCAATAGAACGTAAGCTCTTTAGGGCAGGGATCATTTCATTTATGGCTTTGTATTTCCGTTGCTAGTATAGGAGAGTGCCTGGTATGCAATAGGGGCTTAATAAATGCTTGCTGCTTGCTTGCTTTGCCCAGAAGGGTGGAGGGTGGGCATAGCTTTGGGTGTAAGCTCAGGAGTGCCTGGTTCTTCCCTTCCTAGGCCTGGAGCTGGCTGAACACTCAGCTCTGCAAGGACCCTTGATCTGGGGAGAGGCTGACTACCTGAACAAGGTGAATGGAGCCCCCAAGTCAAGCCGGAAGAGGAGCCGAACGGTGTTCAGCTCTGAGCAGCTGGAGGAGCTGGAGAAGGCCTTCCTGAAGCAGCCATACCTGGTGGGGATGGAGAGGACCCAGCTAGCCAAGCAGCTGCATCTCTCAGAGACCCAGGTGGGAAGCCCCCAGCCCTTGCCTCCCCCCCCCCCTTCCTGCTCACACGTAGGCGAAGGATGGACATTCTTGCTGTGTGTGATCCTAGAATTTTACCAGCATGGCTGTGTAGCCAGTGATGAGCTTAGCTGGTCAGCCAAGAGCAGTATGGTCTCTGGGTCCATTGCCTTTCCAGCTCAGTGACCCCACCCATCCACCCCAGCATTTTTGTTCTATTGGTACAATCTTCCAGAGCCAGGGGACTTCTTACATAGAGGAGGCTTCCAGAGGAGAAAGACTTGCAGTGTAGGAGCAGAGGGTGAAGGCAGGCTTCCAGGTAGGGGAAGCTGGGTGTTGGGAGACATAGGAGAGAAAAGCTGGCAATGAAGTTTTGAGTTAGATTGTAGTGAGCCTTGAATGCTGGGTTAAGCTGATCCCAAGATACCTCCCAGAGCCAAGCCTAAGTGATTGATTGTCCATGATGTTGTGACCCACCCCTAAACCTGCTTTGTGATGTCAAAGTTTCTACCTCTTCTGCAAGGGTTGACCCCAGAGCTTCCCTGGCATCTGCCCCATGGAAAGATGGGGGCTTGGCTGGTGACCTCTGGTCCTCCACTCCCCTACAACACAGGTCAAAGTGTGGTTCCAGAACCGCAGGATCAAGGGTCGGAAGCAAAGCTTGGAACAGAAGAAAAAAAAGCTGTCCAGCCCAGCCAAGGAGTCCTTCTCTCCGCCCACGTCACCCCAGGAGCCCAGTAGCAGTATTGGAGAAGACAATGACAGTATGTTGGCTCCGCCAGCTGAAATACATCCCCTTTAGTCACCACTGATTTAATTATGTCTGGGGTGTGAAGTGGACCTGGGCTGTCCAGCCAGTCTCCCTTTCTGTCTCTCCCCTGCCCTGCTTTGGGGTAACATTCAGGGACCACCAAGACTCCCTCCATCTGTTCTCAATGGGCTCTTTGTCTCTTTCTCCAACTTTAAATTTCATTTTTGAGTCCTTTCCTGTGAAATGAAAAATTTGTCCACCCCAGGCTGGGCTTTCCTCTTTGAAGTCTGAGAGGGCAAAGAGCAAGAAGTGGTGAATGACAGACAAGCACTGAGTCCTTACAGTATGTCTCATTTCTTCCCGATTCTCTTGTGTTAGGTCTGTCCCTGTCTCTTGTCTGCCTGACCCAAGAGGGCAGCTGTCTTCTATCTTCATCTGTTTAAGTGAGGCCAATTTCCCAGGCAGCCGTGTGTCCCTGGGCTCTTCGGTCATTGGATCGCAGTTCTATAATGCTTGATAAAGCCAGGGACAAATCACTTTCCTTCTGAGAGGTTTTACCTTTGGGCCTTCAGATGACAGAACTAGACCCGGGAGGAACTACAGAGGCCCCAGCCTAATTTTCTTATTTATTATAGCTGGTAAAACTGAGGTCCAGCTACATGAGGCAGGTTGGGAAGTGACAGAGCCAGGGTCTCCATCATGCTGGCTCACCACCCTCCATCCATGGGAGCCCTGTTAGCAACCGTGCTCTCCTTTCTCGATCCATGTCTGCCAAAGGCTTGGTGGAGAAAGGAACAAAACTATCTAGGTTTGGGTCCGTTCCACATCCATGCTCTGGTTTCTTAGCAGGGTCCAGGCTCCTGCTCAAGAATCCTTTTAACTATTCTTTGAATGCCAGAGTTGAGGTGGGAGGTATGAGTGGACGAAGATACTTTTTAACTGTTTAAAACTGAACATTTATTGCGTCTTACCATAGATAAGGCATGTGCTAGGGTCTGAAAACAGAAAGGCCAAAAATAAAAAACCCCTGCCCTCAGGCAGTTTATGTTCTGGTAGGAGGGAAGGTCTTGGGACATGGGGTAGTTTTAAGTTGTGCTGTCGTTGTGCCTGACTCCCCATGACCCCTTTTTTGGGGTTTTCTTGGCAAAGATACTGGCAATGCTGCCATTGCCTTCTCCAGCTCATGTTACAGATGAGGAAACAAGGTGAAATGACTTGCCCAGGGTCACATGATTAGTGTTTGACTCCGAGTTTGAACTCGGGTCCTTTGGATTCCCAAGTCCACCCAACCTGATACTGTGACAAGTCACTTTACTTGCCCAGGCCTTAGTTTTCTCAGCTGTAAAACAAGGAGCCCTCTGGCGGGCTCTTCATCTGGGCTCTCACTGCCCGTCCTTATCAAAGGGTAGTCTGACAAAGTGGGGTGGGGTGGTGGGGTGGTGATGGTGGTGGAAGAACTGGGACAGGTGAAGGTCCTGGGAGTGGGTCTGTGTCCTGTCCTCTCTAAGGGTTAATTCTGGCTGAGGCTAGGCTTGCTCAGCCCCTAGAAAATGCAGGTGGAGCAAGGAAAGGGGCCTGCCGCTAACACAGACTGCAGGTGTGTCTATTGGTCCCCTGGGCTTGGCCTCCCCAGCTGAAGGCTGGAAGGACGGAGGGAGGAAGCATTTAACCCATTCTTAACTGGCTTATATTTCTCCACCCTCCTCCTCCCAATCCCATCTTCCCCTTTGCTAAAAGCTTGGGGAGCATATATTTCTTTGGAGACTGCAGTTTCAAGAAGGGCAGGGGATAATATAAGAGCTGAGTCAATCTCTGGGACAGAAGGCTGGATAGGGAGAGGCCGTTCACCTGTTCTCATTTCACCACCTTGCTTTGGGAGGGCTGTGGGTTCATTTATAGAGATGCGGGATTTATTTATTTGGACAAGAATTTTATAATAAATAAATGATGCTGTATTTTTAGGTCGCCCAAAGGAGTCTGCATCTTCTAGAATGCCCAGCAATTATCTTTGTCCTGTCCTCCAAACAACAGGGCCTTGGGCTTGTGAACCTCACTCAGCCCCCAGCCTCCCTGGGAGTCTCAGAGATGAAAGAAATGGCTCCAAATCATTTGTCCCCTTGGAAGGACCACTGGGAGGGACATCAGGCTCTGCAGAGCTCCAAGGGAAGCCTTTCAAAGCTGGGCTGGCCACCCTTGGCCTCTCAGCCAACCATTCTTCAGCAGCCCAATTCCACAAACATTAAATGCTTATGACTTGTGTCCAGCGGAGTGGTGTGGAATCTAGAAGGACTCATTTAGGGGCATCTAGGTGGCACAGTGAATAGAGCACTGGCCCTGGAGTCAGGAGGACCCGAGTTCAAGTTTTGCCTCAGATATTTGACTAGCTGTGTTAGATGCTCAGCACTCTGAGGGAAGGGACTAACTTTTGCCTCTCTCTCCCAGGTCACAGACACTTGACACTTAACTAGCTATATGACCTTGAGCAAGTCACTTAACCCCAATTGCCTTGCCTTCCCCCCTCAAAAACAAAAAAAAGAGCTCAAATCAGTCTGGACTGACACTTAGTGGTTGTGTGACCATGGGCCTGCTACTGGACAGCTCAATGCTCTCAGGCAGCTCCCAAAGAATAAGGTAAAAATCTTCATCAGAAGAGACATCGGTAGAGAGGGGAGACCCTCACATTGATGAAATCACTGGTTGGAAGAGCAACAGAAAGCTGCCAGGCACTTAGAAAACAAACACTGAAATCCCCACAATGCTCCCTGAGCTCCGGGAGCTTTCTTCTGGGGGGGGGTGGTGGTGAAGGGGAGTGGGAGGGGCCAGGGACACAGTATGGATCTGTACAGATGAGTAAAGTGTGGTAAGTGGGTCTGTGACCTGGGTGCTCCCAGCACCTCTGCTCATACTCTCATCCCCCCACCTCAGGCACACTGTCTTCTCTATGCAGATTCCCAGATCCATAGGTCCATCCCTGGTCCCTCTCCTTAGTCACCCACTGCCTGGGGGACATCTCCAATAAGATGTCCTGTAGGCATCTTAAACTGAACACATCCAAATGTCTGTGGACGCCTTTCTCCCTCCAAACCCTCCCCTCTTCCCAACCTTTTTGTTTCTTTGGTGGGCAATTAGCATCCTCTCAGTCACCTAGGCCTGAAAATTGGGGTTCTTCCTGGACCCTTTGCACTCACCCCACATATCCCATCTGTAGCCAAGACTCATCAGTTCTACCTTCACTCTCTCCTACTTCCCTTTCTCTCCATTCAGTCTACCTCCACCCATGCAGGTATTCTTCACCTGTCCCTTCTAACCGTTCTGCTTGGTAGCTCCTGGGGGATAGTCCTTGAAAGCCCCCAGCCCCTTACATTACCCACTAGGACCCAGAGAGGGGAACTGGTTATCCTTTGGGGACTAGACCTGCTGGGAGGAGTGGAAACCAGAGAAGTCATACCACACAACTGATGCATTTATAGTAAATTGTTATAATTTCTGTCCTGGATTTTAAACTTTTTGTTAAATTGTAAAATTTAGAGAAGTTTATAAGAAAGGGTGAATTAAAATTTTAAAAAAAGACTAGGTTTTATCAATTTTTACAAAGGGTTTTGCTAAGCAAATGAAGTTTCAGAAATATTCCCCCCAAACTAGGAACACATTCTCCTCTTGCGCGCGCGCGCGCGCGCGCACACACACACACACACACACACACACACACACACACACACACGAGAGTTTGCTCAGACTAAGAAAGCACATGTGGCCAGTGGGTAAAGTCACAGCTCCAAGAAGTCTTTGGCATCTGCATTAATCTGGGCAAACAGAATTATTGACCGTGTTACTGTGGTCAAGTCACTTAAACTCTGCCTCAGTTATCTCCTCTGTAAAAAGGGGCCAATAATAGTGCCTACTGTCAGGGGTTGCTCTGAGGATCAAATAGTATTTGTAAAACTCCTTGCAGACTTTAAAGTCCTTGTATAAATACTAGCTAGATTATCACTTTTTCCTCAGTTCTTTGATCCAGGAGTCTCTCTTCCAGCTGTGTGAACAAATATCTCAGTTTGGTCCAAAAGCCTTTATTAAAGCTTTTCCTATGCTGGCCCAAAGACCTCATTCTAAAGGGGAAGACACCATGCAAGCTGGATATAAGGAGGGGGAGGATAGAAAAGGCCTCTGCAGAAGGTGGGATGTGAGCTGTTTTGGAGGAAGTCAAGAATGAGGCAAGCTTTATTTAAAAAAATAAAATTTTAAATACATTTCATAAAACCCCTCCCCAGCCGGGTATCCTTTAGCTTTCAGCATTTTTTGTTCATTCAGGAGACAGGGATACTAAGAATTGGCCTCCAGCTTGAGGCTTGCAGGCAGTGGGAAGGTGGGTGACCTTGGGGACAGTCTCCAAACACGGGGTCACGAAGACCCTAAGACATTGCCTTTATGGGGAGCCCAGGGCATGGGAGATGGGGATGGAGTGGGGACTTCCTGGTAGGTGGGGGCAGCTGCGAGGGGCCCGTGGCTTCCTCCAGGAAGTCCCAGGGGAGCTCTGGAGGGGCTGCCTAGGGTCCTCCAGAGTGGGGAGGAGGCTGCGGCCGCAGGGGCCAGGATGAAGAACCCGGAGCTCTTAGGTGTTGGAGGCAGAGACCCCCTCTCCCAGGGAGGGGCCTGGCTGGGGAGGGGAGGAGGGAAGGACTACGGACAGAGGAGGGGGGCGTCACACAGGCGCGGCGCACCTGTAACCCCAGCTACTGGAGATGCTGAGGTTGGAGGATCTCCGGGGATTCCCCGCCCCGCTCTTTTTAATGCCAGGGAAGGGGCGTGGCCAGGGGGAGAGGCGAGCCAGAGAGCTGCAGAGGGAACTAAGAGGGGCGTGGCCATGGGGTTGGGGGAAGGGCCAGAAAGCTGGAGGGGAGACTTGGCGAGGGGTGTGGCCATGGGCCGGAGGGGGCGGGACCGGAGAACAGGAGAGGGCGGGGAAACTCGAAGGGAGGCGGGAATAGAGAGCTGGAGAGGACAGGAGAAGTGGGGAGGAAGGGCCGGGGCCAGAATGGAGAGGGAAAAAGGGGAGGGTGGAGAGCGACAGTGACAGAGGAGAGACAGAGCTAGAGAGTGAAGAGGGAGAACGGGGAGGGGCGGGGTCAAAGAAGGGGAGGAGAGGAGCTCGGTAGGAAGAGTGAGGCAGAGAGAGACGGAATGAGAGCGGGGTGGACGGGAAAGAGAGGAGAGGGCGGGGCCAGAAAGGGAGGAGGAGAAGAAGGCGGGCCAGGGAGCAGAGCCGCGCGTGCGCAGGGAGAGCGGGCCGGCGCGGGGTCAGGTGTCAGAGGGCGGTGCCAGCGCCCCCCCAAGATGGCGGCCTCCATGTGCGACATGTTCTCTTTCTGCGTGGGCGCGGCGGGCCCGGCCCGGGGGCCTGTGGAGGTCCGCTTCGTGAGCAGCGCCAAGGTGAGGCGGCCCGGGGCCCAGCCGCCCCGCCCCCGCCGGGGACCCCAGCCCCGGAGCCCCAGGAATCTCCCTGGTCTCGGCCCTTCCCCCACCCGCCACGGCCGGCCCTCTGCTGCGGCACTGCCGTGATGGCGTCCCTCAGGTGCTCCCGCAGCTGCCGTGGCTCTCGGTGCTCCCAGGCCCGAGCAGGCTCCTCCCCGACAGCGTCCTCCCGGTCGTCCAGGGCCCTCGCCCCTCCTCCACCTCGTCTGTTTCTCACTCTTGCCTTGGCCTTTCCCACCTCTGGGCCTTTGCCTCGGCCGTCCTCATGGCTGGATTGTGGCCGAAGGACCCCCATTTCCCTTCGAGGCCCAGGCTCCATCCCGCGCCCCCTTGTCGGAGGCCCAGAGCCCCTGGTGCGGCCCCCAACAGAGGGGACTCCCTACTTCGGTGCCTTGGGCCATATCCGAGTGCTGGAGGGCCTTCACTGCTGGAGGTTCCTCCGGCTCATTCTTTCCCCCCCCCCACCCCCCCCCAGAGGGGCGGCAGCAGGCGGTGTAGGGGGAGGCCCGAGACTCCGGGGCGTGGGCAGGAAGGTGGGGCGCCGTCCCCTGGCCATCTCCTCGCCCACCAATCCCGAGACTCATAGCACCTTCCCTTCCCACGTCCGGGGAGGGGGGGGGGAGGGGGCTTCCCTTGCCCCCTATGTCCAGGCTCTAGGCTTGCCTTTCACTGCCTCCCCAGCATGTACCCCCCCACCTCAACCGGCCCCCACCCCCTGCAGACTCCCACCAGGCTCCTCTGCCCCAGCCCTACTTCCTTTCAGCCAGGACAGTGATTTTCTGCCCTTGGGCTTTGACTGGCCTTTGTGGTTCCTCATGTCTCCCTGTGACCCCACCCGAGGGTTCTCTTGGCCAAGACACTGTAGGGGTTTGTCATTTCATTCTCCAGCTCATTTGACAGATGAGGAAACTGGGGCAGACAGGGTGAAGTGACTGGCCCAGGGTCATGCAGTTATTAAGTGTCTGAGGCTGGATTTGACCTCAGGAAGAATAGTTTTCCAGACTCCAGTCTGGGGGTTGTCCACTGTTCTATCTTGCTGCCCCTGGGTCGTATGGGGTGTTCAGGGAGGACTGGCACCTGACTGGCTGCAAGAAGCCATGGCGTACACACTGGCCATAGCCTGGTAAACATCTCTGCAGACCAGCTTCATCGGGTGAGGCTAACAACAGGAAATCTGGGGGCTGCCCCCACAGGACTGGCAGCTGTGCAGCAGTGAAAGCTTGGCCGGACATGGACTACACCTTGGTCACCCACTGCATCCTGGGCTGTGGCCGGCAGTCCTGACTTTTGTCCTGCCCCTGGCCCTCAGAGCCTCGGGAAGAGACTGAGGCTGGCAGCCGTGTGCAGCTCTGCCTCCTTAGATCCCATTCATGGGCTGGTGAAGATGGCCCCCACCAGGTCATTGGGCCTCTTTGGAAACTGAACAGACATCCACAGCAATTTCTTATCTATCCTGTATAGAGCTTGGTTAGCCAGCCAGGGCGTGCCACAGTGCACTGAACGCTGAATCTGGACTCTGGAAGACTCACCTTCCTGAGTTCAAATCCAGCCTCAGACACTTACTGACTATGTGACCTTATGCAAGTCACTTCACTCTGCCTCAGTTTCCACATCTGTCAAATGAGCTGGAGAAGGAAATGGCAAACTCCTCCAGTATCTTTGGCAGGAAAACCTCAGTGGAGTCATGATGAGTTGGACACAACTGAAACCAACCAACCAACAACAAAATGGCTTGATCTGTCTCTGTTTGTTCCTCTGTTCACATCCCACCCCTAGTTAGATGGTCAGTGCTCTAAGAGAAGGTTCTGTCTTTTACCTCTTTTCCCCCAAAGCTTAGATGCCTGGCGCATCACACATGGTGGTGGAAATTCTAAGCTAAGCACTGCGGTTAAAAAAGCCATCTTTTCTCTTCTTTCTTCTCCAGGGGAAAGGGCTCTTTGCCACAAGGCCCGTCCAAAAAGGGGAGACCATCTTTGTGGAGAGGCCTCTGGTGGCCTCCCAGTTCCTCTGGAATGCACTTTATCGCTATAGAGGTGAGCTGCCCTCTCCGCACTCCTTTCCAGAGTTTCTTTGTGCCTGTTGCGGCATGTGCCTGGCAGTGTCCAGGAGGGTGTGGACTGGGTGTGGATCTTTGTAATGAAATGCCCTTCTTCCCTGGGGTAAAATTACACCTGTTACCTTCATTATAGCACGAAGACTGATTTGGTAATTGCAGAATTGTAGTGATGGGATTGTGGCAAGACCGTCATGGAGATTGTACAGTCATGGGCCAATGAGCAGGCTGGAATCCGGAGCCTGGGGCACACACATCCTTTCCCTGAGCTCGGAGCCGCTACAGTCATTCCTGGGGCCGGTGCTTGGCTGGGATGTTGGAGTACAGTGGTTGGCCCAAAGGCTGTGAGGGTTTGGAAACAGAAAGGCATGGGGAGTCTAGTTCCTTTCTCTTAAGAGACCTGGTCCCTTGATGGTGGGTCTTCAAACCCCATGGCCCCTGCTGAGAAAAGAGGGTAGGACAAGAGGGGTGTGAGGCCTAATTTAGGCCCTGGCTCAGCTTCTTCCTCGTCCATCTCAATTCCTCCTCCTCTTGGAGCTTGACTGGCCAGATCATCCCGTGTCTGAGTTTCCCCCTCCCTAAACTGGACACAAAATGTTTATTATTGAGCTTAAGAGTTCCCAAAGGGTGGTACAGACCCTGGCAGCGGAATGCAGGTCCTTAGGAGCTGTTATTCATTGGACACCCAGCACCGAGCCAGTCTTAAGTGGTTTTTGTGCATGACTGGTGAGGTCAGTCCCTGTGGAAATGGTGCCAGCTCAGCTGATGAAGGTCTTAGAGAGCAGGTGGGGGTAGGGGGCACTTCCCAGGGTTCCACAGCCAGGGCATGTCAGGGGCAGGATTGGAACCCAAATCTTTGTATGTCTGGTTCTGGTCTATCATTCTTCCTGTTAGGACTTGGGTTTTTGGTGAGGGCTTTATTCTCCAAACTAGCTTGCCCTTTCACTGTTTGCTGCCGGGGATCCTGAGGCTAAAAGGGATGACCAAGCACTTCCTCCCTGTTGTCTCATCAGAGGTCCCCCAGTACAGCTGGGGCAGGTGCCACAGATCAGGACCCTGAGGCTCAGAGAGTAATTGTGGTCACACATCTAGTAACGAGGCAGGGCTTGAGACCAGGCTCTGTTTCATCATTCGTGGTCCCAGACATCCTTGGAATTTCATGTTGACTAAGTTGATTCTGTGGCAGAAAGCTGGTGGCATTTTGAAATCTGAAAGTCCAGAGGAGGTCCTGGAGGTACTGGAGGGCCTGCTTGTGGGGAAGGGCGTCAGGGAGGTCCCCTGCCCTGTGTTCAGAGGCCAGTGGTGCTGGTGAGAGGGAAGAGGTGACATTCCCCAGGGTGCCCCAGTGCTGATTGTGGAAGGAAGGATGGTCCCTGCCCTCAAAGGGCCATGATCCAGTGGGGGAATCAGGGAGGGAGGACTAGTGAGAAGGATCCTCCAGTGTCGAGTCCTATAGCCTGGAAGACATGTGAGGTGGGGGGAGGGATGGATAGGGAGGTTTGGGATGAGGCACCTGCCTAGGGGGCCAAGAGCCTGGGCCTGAGCTTCTGTGTGTGGCTCCTTCTCCAGCCTGTGACCACTGTCTCCGGGCCTTGGAGACCGCGGAGGAGAACGCCCAGAGGTTGTCAGGGAGGTCCTGTGGCACCCTGCCCCACCCCGAGCAGTGCAGCATCCGGAAGGACCTCCACCAGATGTGCCCTCACTGTCAGGTGAGACTCAGCTGAGGGTGGAGGGGAGGCAGCCGACAGTCAAGTGGTGTCAAGTTTACGAAGCGCAGCCCTGGGGGGTAGGGGGGGGCGATGCAGGTACCTATTTCCCTGTTTTATAGACGGGCAGACTGAGTGTCAGAGATTGTCTGCCCAGGCTCCCGTGGTTGGCAAGATACTTAGTAGCTGTGCAGCCCCAGTGAAGTCACTATCCTGTCTGGCCTCAGCTTCCTCATCTGTAAATGAGGGGTGGGATTCAGCGGCCTCTCAGGTCTTTTCTGCTTGGAGAAGCAGGATTTGAGTTGAGATCTTCCTAAGAGGACCTTTGCTGAGACAGGCATGATGAGGATACAACAGTTGTAAGAATTCACCTTCAGACGGTGCCTGTAAAGGGACGGCGATTCCACGGTGGAATTACAAGGCCTTCAAGGGCAGCCTGGCCGGGTGGCCGAGTCAGGCAGATTGGGTCTGAGATTGAAACTCTGCCTGCCCCAGAAAGGGATGCCTGCTGGGTGACTTTCAGCCTTGGTCATCCATATAAATTAGGCAATAACACAGGAAAAACTGCTCAACACATGGCTGGAGCACCTACTGAATACCTTCTGAGAAAGATCTTGAGATGTCTGGGAGAGCTCGGCCAGAAGATTGGCCTGGACTTCAACCGGACCATTGCCCAGCGTTGCCCGCAGTGTTTTTAATACCAAGTGCTATGCTGCCTCCAAGCCCTGTGGGCAGTGATGTCGCAGACTAGGCCAGAATAAAGCGGCACAGGAGGAAGCGCCCCCCTCATCCTGTCAGATCTCCCTGCTGCTCGGGCTGTGCCTCTAGAGGCTCCCTGACGATGCTCTGGCTCCTCTCCCCCTCCCCAGGAGGATGCTCTGGGTTCTTCTCCCTCTCCCCCTCCCCAGGAGGATGCTCTGGGTTCCTCTCCCCCCTCCCCAGGAGGATGCTCTGGCTCCTCTCCCCCTCCCCAGGAGGATGCTCTGGCTCCTCTCCCCCTCCCCAGGAGGATGCTCTAGCTCCTCTCCCCCCTCCCCAGGAGGATGCTCTGGCTCCTCTCCCCCCTCCCCAGGAGGATGCTCTGGGCTCCTCTCCCCCCTCCCCAGGAGGATGCTCTAGGTTCCTCTCCCCCTCCCCAGGAGGATGCTCTGGGCTCCTCTCCCCTCTTCCCTGGGGCCACAGGCCACAGAGCATTAAGCAGAAGAGCCTAAGGGGGCAGCAGCCTCTGTTCAGAACCATTTCCCTCCAACAAGATGAGAACAGCTCTCCTATAATCATCCCAGTCCCAGCTCCCATTTCTGAGGCTCCTGAGATGCTGCAAAGAGCTTTTGGGCCATGATCTCAGCCCATCCTCCCCCTTGCCCTATGAGGTCACCAGTGCAGCTATCGCTGCTGCCCAGAGGAAATTGAAACTCAAAGGCTACCTGGCCCTGGGTTTGAGCCGGCCCTGGCAAAGCGATAGCCAGCTTCAGGACTGAAGGAGGCTCAGATCTCTGCGCTGTATGCCTTCCACCGCTGTAGATTGCGGCTCCTCTAGGCTTCTGGATGTTTGGGGGAATTGTTGTGACTGAAAAATCCAAGCTTTTGCAGCAGACCTAGCGTAGGCCTCTTCAAACATAGCCACCGCGGCCTTCATGCAGCAGACACAGCTCCAGGCTGGACCTACCTCTCTACGAAGCTCTGCAGGTTTCGTGAGTTCCATCCAGGCAGGGGCTCTGCTGTCGAAGCTTTGGGGAATGAATGAAAAAGAAAAACATTGATTAATCCCTTACTAAGGGAAGCAATAGATGAGCAGAGTTCCAGCCCTCCAGAGGGGAAAGTGGTGGCACTGTCCTTGGTACTGTCCTAGGCTCCTAGAACGTGCAGAGCTGGAAGGGCTTTTGTCTGGTATAACTCTCTCATTTGACAGCTGAGGAGCCTGAGGCCCAGGGAGGGTCACGCAGGCAGGCAGTGGGGCCTGTGCTTTCCTCCATCACCTTCCCCCTCAGACCCCCCATCAGGAAGGACCTAGACATCACTTCTCTCTTCCTCAGCTTCACCATCTTGGTTTGGTGGTGGTGGGTGGTTGGCTCAAATGCCATAGCAGATGTTATCTCTTAGTGGTCACATTAATAAAAATAGCTGACCCTTTTCTGATGCCCACAGAGCCCTTAGTAACCTAGAAGGTGGGGCTGGCTCTTCTCTCTGAATCTCTGAAATTCCGGAGTAGGAGATCTAGGGCCCCCCATGTTTGCATTGCTACCGATTTACTTTATGCTTTACGTGCTCGTTGCATTTCTGAGAGCCTGGTGCTGGGGCAGAGAATGATAAATGAGAAGGTTCAGGAAAGCGAGACCTGCCCAGGTGACCTGCCCCCTGATGAGGAGGGGGCAGAAAGACTGGTCAGAGAAGCAAGCGAGCTGCAGGTTCCAGGGCTCCGTGTTGTGGGGAGCAGTTCTAGGATCCTGGAATCGTCTTTTCCTCTGGGGCCTCCTTGTGGCAGTGCACATTTAGGGGTAGCATTGCATCATTTTCATTCATTTCAACAAATACTTTCTATCTGTCCATCCTGTCTTCCCTCATAGACCGTAAGCCCCCTGAAGACAGGCCTGTTTGAGTTTTTGCCTCTCTCCCTCCCCCCATCCCATTTACTTCCCTTTCATCTCACCCTCCCCTAGGCCAGTGGTAGATGCTTACTTGTTAAGTGAATGATGATTCCACCCAACCTGGAGCCCTCACAGACCCTCCCCTCTGATTGGCAGGTGGCATATTGTAGTGTGGAGTGTCGCCAGGCAGCCTTGGAGCAGTATCACCGAGCCCTGTGCCTGGGCCCCTCCCAGAATGACCCTGAGCATCCTCTCAACAAGCTTCAGGAAGCCTGGAGGTCAGCCTCTCCACTGCTCCCCAACCATCTCCCCTTCTTCCTCCTTCCCTTGAAATCACTTGCCTGAAACATCCTTTGCTGTGGCCTCCCTGGGCTTGGGAGATGTCTGTCCTACAGCCCTTGCCCGGCCGGCCCAGGATGTTGGCACAGGCAGGAGGACTGGATCCTTCTTTGGGCCAGCTGTCCACTGGAGGGTGTCTCAGCCAGTTCCCAGACTCCAGAGTGATTTATTAGACCCTTCCCGACCCTCCCACCAGATCCTTGTCACTGAGGCAAGAGCTCCTGTCCCTTTCCATTCTCCAAGAATAAAGTCCTTAGGGTCAGCAAGACCTGCCTTATGCCTGGCTTCTCTTCCCTTCCTCAGTTTCTGTTGGGTGTGAAGTTCCTGATACAGGCTTGTTTCTCTCCCTGCAGGAGCATTCACTACCCTCCTGAGACAGCTAGCATCATGCTGATGGCCCGGATGGTGGCGACTGTGAAACAGGTGAGCATCAGCCCCCTCTTCCTCCCCTCCAAGGGACCCAGCCTGGAGCTGGTACCTTTCTTGCCCCTGGAGCTGCCTAGGGCTGTGCTCTCACTCCAGGTTGTCCTTAATTCAGCCAGATGGGAGTGGGCTGCAGAAGCAAGGGGGGGGCCGCTATAGAGGCCGGAGGGATGGAGATTTCTGGTCATCCAGACCAGACCCTGCTGTCAGAGGTAACTGAGATAGAGTTTGATTTACTCCTGACTTTAAAGGAAGTGGGAGGTGAGGGAGACAGAAATCCAAGAGTGGCCACTGCAGCCCACCCCCTCCCCCAGTAGAGTTTCTGAACCACGCTGTGAGCCTCCTCCTTGCTGGGGCTGGGAGTGTGTGTGGGGCAGTCAGAGGAGCTGTATGTCCTGGACTAGTGGTGGGAAGGACAGTATAGGTGCCCTGGGGGAGCACATTAGCCCGAGGCATCATAGTTCTGTGCTCTGTCTGTGTGCGCCCTGTAGGCAAAGGATAAGGAGCGGTGGGTCAAACTCTTCTCCCAGTTTTGCAGTAAAACGGCCAACGAGGAGGAAGAGATCGTCCACAAGCTCCTGGGAGACAAGTTTAAGGTCAGTCCTGGGTTCCCCACTAGTTCTTGCTCTGATAGAGGAGCCTTGGGATCTGCTTGGTCAGAGCTGGCCAGCTTGGGGATGGGGGCAGGCAACAGGGCCTGTCTGTGGGCCTGTGCAGGGCCAGGTGTCATGATTCCTCCTTTCAGGGAGCTTCTGGTCTGAAAGGTGGATCAGGACTGGAGGTAGAAGGCCACATGCCAGCATACCAGGCTGTGTGCCCAAAGGGTCCTCGGAGAGTGGCCCCTTTTCTCTGTATAATGAGGGGGTTGGTCTGGATGCCCTCAGAGGCTCCTTCTTGCTCTATAACTGGGATCCTAAGATTTTGCAAACCCAAGGCCCTCAGTAGTTTGGTGCAGAGCTCTTGTAGTGACTGTAAAATTGGGAGTGGGGAGGACACAGGAAGTCGGCCTCCCGAGGCTCTTCCTCTTCCTCCCTCCTAGTGCCCAGAAGCCCGTCCTGGGCTCAGGGATCCCCAGGAGCTTTCTCATCTCTGCTCCCTCTTCCCCTGTCAGGGCCAGTTGGAGCTTCTGAGACGACTCTTCACTGAGGCTCTGTATGAAGAACAGCTGAGTCGGGTGAGTTGGGTACAAAGCTCTCCTCCCTGCCATGGGTCTTGTGGTTGTTTCAATCCTGTCTGACTCCTCCTGGTTTTCTTGGTAAAGATACTGGAGTGGTTTGCCATTTCCTTCTCCAGCTCATTTTACAGATGAGGAAGCTGAGGCAAACAGAGTTAAGGGACTTGCCCAGGGTCACACAGCTGGGACGTGTCTGAGGCTGGATTTGAACTCAGGAAGAAGAGTCTCCCTGACTTCAGACCCAGCACTCTATTCACTGAACCACCTGGCTGCTCACATCCTCCTTGGGGTCTCTTAATTTGGGGAGAGGGCAGATGTCAGACTGACCCCTGGAGTCTCTTAAAACTGGGGTAGCAGAGGATCTGGAAATAACCCTTTACTGGGGTCTTGTCCCGTCCTAGCATTTCCTGGGTGTCTGCTGTGTGTGGAGAAGGGATTCAGGATCAGAGGTTGGCTGCACCGAAGTCTGGGGGACTTTTGGTCACGTTGATGGAGCCAAAGCCAGGACCCACCTGACCAGCTCTGAAGCTCCCTGGCCTGTCTGCAGCCTTACCTTCTCCCCAGGAAGAGCGACAGGCCAGGGTTCAGGGTGTGAGACGAGAGAACAGTTAATATAAGCGTTTATCAAGTGCTGGGACGCTGAGTGCTGGGGAAGCAGAGAAAGGCAAACCTAGTGCCTGCTCTCCAGGAGCTCCCACACAAGGGGGCACGGAGCAGGCACCCGGAGACACACAAGATACGTGGAGAGTAGGAGGAGGGCAGTGGAGGAGGCTAAGACCTTAGCAGTTGTGGGAAGGCCGGGACAGGCCTCCTGCAGAAGGGGAGGTTTGAGCCGGGGAGACCAAGAGGCAGAGGAGGAGGTCCAGTTGATGCAGCAGTGCTGTTGGTTTGGAGGAATGGCCAGGAGGCCGTGGGAATCCATGGGAGGGGATAAGGAAAGAAGGCTGGAGCAGGAGCTAGTCAGCTAATGGGGGACTTCAGAAGCCAGGCCGGACTTTCTGTTTGATCCTGGAGGTGATGAAGAGCCCCTGGAGCTCACCGAGTGGAGAGCACGTCCTGGTCAGAACCTGGCTTTGGAAAAATCCCTTTGGCCTCTGTGGAGGGCACGACTCAGTCCAGGGAGGGCTTGAGGCTGGCGCGGTCATACAGCTGAGTGGATTGGAAATGGATTGGCTGTGTGCAGATGAAAGTGGTCCTGAGGGTGGGGATATGATGGAGCCCTCCAGGTGTCAAACCAGATTAAAGCCTTATCGGGAAATGTCTAATGAAATAAAGATGAGAGCTGGCATGTGGCTTCCTAAATCACTGTATGGCCATAAGATGAGTTCTGCCCGGCCCCTGGAGACTGATGTCTGGAGCTCAGGGGAGAGTGCAGGGCTCTTCGTGAGGGACCCTGGTGGGGAGGGAGGGCAGGGATTAACCTGGAGCACATGCTGGGGCCAAGGCTGGGCCCTGACCCACCTCTTCTCATTTCTCTTTCTCTTGGTTTAATGTGCAGTGGTTTACACCAGAAGGATTCCGGTCTCTTTTTGCTCTTGTTGGGACAAACGGTCAAGGAATTGGGACCAGGTAATGAGGACATGTAGGGGGGAAGGGTGGTGTCTCCCATTGACCAGTGGGCCAGGCATCAGTGGAAGGTGGAAGGTTGGTCAGCCCCCTCCACTGAGCATGTCCTGTGGGCAGAGTCTTGGGGTGGCTCCGGGGTGAGGGAATCAAGGACAGGGGGAGTGTTCCCTCTATTCTTTGGGATCCTTGGCCCTGACGAGGGACAAAGAGCCTGCTGTGTCGGGAGCCTGTTCCGACCAGACTGCTCTGGAGGCAGGCCCTGGGTGTGCCCTGAGTGGTGTGCCCATTCCCTGGGGACTTCATGAGACCACAGTGAGATAGCCAGCACCAGATTGGCTGGGGGCCCCCTCCCCCCCCAGCTCTTCCTGCAGGCCGCGGTTTGGGTCTTGTTCTGGTTTTGCCCACTCGGTGCCTTTGGTGCCTCCCCCAACTGTGGTGTCCGCTGGGGTGGGGGGACGCCCTCATCCGCTGATGCTTGGCTTGCTCTGTGTCCCCCAGTTCCCTGAGTCAGTGGGTCCACGGTTGTGACGCCCTCGACCTGAAGCCCCCAGAGCGTGAGCAGCTCGATGCGTTCATTGATCAGCTGTACAAGGACATCGAGAGAGGTAGGTGGGGCCTCCCCGTACACAGACAGCTCCTTGTCTGATGGGAGCAAGGTGTCTAGACTGGACACATACAGAGAACGTGAGGGGCCGGGGCCATTACGTCTGGGCAGCCAGAGCCTTTTGTTGGGCTAGAAAGGGTTCCAGGCAGGTGGGAAATGGGAGGTTTGTGGAGGAGGGAAGATGAGGCCAGATCATGGCGGCCCCAGGCCTCGCCTGCTGCCACACCCATCTGTCTGTCTTACAGTGAGTGGTGAGTTCCTCAACTGTGAAGGATCTGGGCTCTTCGTGCTCCAGAGCTGCTGTGAGTAGTTTGGGGGCATCTCTGGCTCCCACAGTGTGTGAAGATGGCCCAGCCCCCCACAAGGGGAAGAAGGGGGGCTTCCCTTGCCCACCCCACAGGGCCATGTGGGCATCCCTGACTGGCAAGTGGGAGGGGAGCAGGGCCTGCCAGGCCTGAGGGAATATCTCCAGGGTGGGGGGGAAGACCAAAATGTTCTTCCCTTTGTGGGGTTCACATCCCACCTGAACATGGGCAGATCCCTCCTCAGAAGGATGATTTTTTAAAAACAAATTAAGTGAAGGAAATGCTCAGTTTCAGTGAGAGGTCAGTGAAAATGCACCCCACAGTGTCTGTGGGTCTGTGCATCCCAAACTCAGAGGCCATGTCTCAGGGTATGGTGTGGACTGTGGAAGCCTACATGGGGAAGTAGCAACCCAGGATGCCCATGCCAGCTGGGCATGCCCTCAAGTATGGCATCTGCTTCTCCTAAATGTTGGGGGCATAGCCTCGCTCCCAGCTCTCAGCCAAGAGCTTCTCCGGATTGGGTTGGGCTGGACTGGGTTTTTGGTATCGGTGAATCAGGAAACTTTATTAAGCATCGACTGTGTCCTGAACTTAGTTAACCCTGGGGTCCCAGAGGACAGTGAAGCAGCTGCTCCTGCCTTTGGGAAGCTACACTCTTATCATGGCAAGAAGGCTGGCTTTGGAGATGGAGGAGCCATCTCCTTGACTACCTGGGCCACCTTGGCCTCAGCTTCCCCATCTGTAAAAATGAAGATTGCTCATAGGTCCTTGCTGGCCCTGAACCTGGGATCCTGGGCCCTCTGCAGGGACTGCAGGGAGTGGGGGAAGGCCTTGGCTGCAACTAACATCTGCCCACTCTCTTTTTCATTTACCATCCTCCTGACTCCCCATTATTTCTCAGGCAACCACAGTTGTGTCCCCAACGCAGAGACCTCCTTCCCAGAAAACAATTTCCTTCTCCATGTCACAGCCCTGGAGGATATCAAGCCTGGAGAGGTAATAGGGGCGTGGCCCGCACCCCTGGGTGACAGGGTCCCTGCCGGCATGTCTGGGCCCTGAGCTCCCCACCTCCTCTCCCGTCACTCCTCCTGTTCTCTTTCCATCTCCTAGAATTAAGACTTGCTCCTCAGGCCTCTTCTAGGGCAGCCCCTGGCTGTCCCACATCCTGTGTGGGTAGCCTGGGGCAAGTCTCATCGCTTGCATGGGCCTCCCCAAAGTTAACCTTGGGTTCACTGGCTCTTGGGGTCCTTTCCAGCTCCAAAGCTCTGGGCCCTGGCTCTCCCCACCCCCTGGCTCCTTGTTCTTGGCTGGCACAGAGATTGATTGCGGGTCCCTGGCAGATGGACTCACCAACTATGTATATCCTCTACCTTTAGGGTCACTAGGTGGGTGTGGTCCCAGCCCCTCCGCCTGCTCTGGGCTGAGGGGAGGGCTCTCCTGTCTCTTCACCCCCATCCCCTAGGAAATCTGCATCAGCTACTTGGACTGCTGCCAGCGGGAGCGCAGCCGCCACAGCCGCCACAAGGTCCTCAGGTACTTCGGAAGGGAAGGAGGTAAGGGGCCGGGAGCAGTGGGGAGGGGCCTGCCGACCCCTGAATGCCGGCTCTATGCTCTGCAGGGAGAACTACCTGTTTGTCTGCTCCTGCCCCAAATGCCTGGCGGAGGCTGAGGATCCCAGTGTGACATCTGATGAGGAAGAGGACGAGGATGAGGAGGAGGAGGAGGGTGAGCCCGAGGACGCCGAGCTGGAGGATGAGATGACTGATGTTTGATGTCTCGACCCTGACCTCCTGCAGGAAAGGGGTCTTTGTGAGCTACCCCCAACCTCATTCCCCATCCTGAGAGGGGCATCTGACCTCCCTGCTCCTGTCTGGCTGCCCAGGGAGCCGGGAGCCTTGTGTGGAAAGCCAGGGACGTTGGACCTGTGGAGGGGCAGCCTGGGCCGGGGCCGGGCCCCCTCCACCTCTCCACCTCTCTGGAGAGCCCTCCCCAGGAGTGTAAGCGTTGGAGGCCAGGATTGGCTGCAGGTTTTTGGAGCTCCTGCCTGTCCCAGCCTGTTAATTGATTTATTTATTTTGGGAACAAAGTATCAAAGCTGAGTTATTGGGCACTCTCAGTGTGGGGCTCCTGAGGAACCATCAGTCGGTCTCACCTCCTCCAGGGGCTCTCCTCCATTTTCTGGCTCTCCCCAGCCTCAGCTGGTCACTTTTAGTCGGCTCCTGGAAGCCGCTCCCCCTTCACCTGGGCTGGCTGCAGGCCTCTTCTGCCTGGCAGGGTTCCTTCCCTCTAGGCCCTGCCTGGCTTTGCCCCCCTCCCCTGTCTAGGGGCTCCTCAGCTCCCAATCAGGCCTACACACTCCTTCCCACAGCCCTCAGAATCTCATCTTGTGCCTTTTCTTCCCTGCCTGGGCAGGGGTGGTGGTTGGAGCCTGCTGGGCATGGGGGGAGACTTGAGTCTTTCCCTGGAAGGGCAGGGACTGGCCCCTGCTGGCAACACGGGCGCTTGGGGCACTCACAGGGCTGGAGTGGTTGCTCTTTGCCTGGGATCATTTGGGGCAAGAACTGGGTCTCCTGGGGCGCCATTTGGAGGCCGTTTGTTCTGAGCTGCTGTGGGCAGGTCATGGTGGCTTTGGGGAGCTGGTTTTCTTGCAGTGCCTCTTTCCTTCTCTCCTTCACACCTTTGGTGCTGTGCAGACTTGTTAACAGGACCTAGGGCACCGAGCAGAGGAGGGTGGTGGTGGCCAGCCAAGGGCTTGGGTGGCTCCATCTGGGGGCTCTCCATCCTGCCAACCTGCCTTTCTCCTTCCCACCAGTACAAAATGTCTGGCCTTCTGCAGGGCTATAATCAGTGCCTGCCCCTCCCTTGGGCTTAGCTTGGTCTGGGTCATCTGTCCCACCTCCATCATTTAGAGGTCAGTGGGCACTCCCTGGTCTCAGTCACTCCTTGTGCTGTGCCCCCTTTCCCTTCTTCCCTCTGTCTCCCTCCTTCCTTCCCTCTCTTCCTCTCCCTCTCTCCTTCCCTCTCTCATTTTCTCTTCTCTTTCTCTCCCTCCCTCTGTCCCCTGCCCCCATCCTGAGGAGGTGATGTGTCACATGTCTTCCATTTCCCCACCTGTTTGGTCTGGTGCTTACTCCATGCTGACCACCATCCTATCCAACTGTTCAGTGTTCTCAATAAACCATGACTGGTGAACAGGCCCCTCTGTATGGCTGAGAGAGTCTCCAGGGTCAGACTGCCCTGACCAGCTCTGTTGGGAGGGCTTTAGCCCTTCGACTACCCTCCCCCCAACCCTGTGCCCTTGGGCTACTCCAGTGTGTACCCCCAACTCCCTGGCTTTTTCTGATTGCTGGGGGAATATAGTAGGAACCACAGCAACCTTTTCCCAGAGCATTGTGGGGTTTGCAAAGTGCCCCTGGTACATGATGGCATTTGTACCTTACAACAACCTAGTGAGTGGAGAGAACACATTATTGTCCCCCGCTTTGAGATGGAAATGGAGTGTAGGTGACTCACTCTGGTGGAAGGGAGTGAGGCCCTAGCCCTTTCCCAGTTCCTGCCATTCCCCAACCTGCCTCATGACCATCCCTCTTCCCAGCTTCCTCTAGTGGCTTTCTCCCCAAGTAGGAAACTTCTACTGTGAGACCCAGAAGGGCCCATTTAAGAGATGGACAAAACCTGTCCCATAGGGTCTCCTGGAGTTCCACAGTGACCTTATGAACTCTGAAATTCTTTGACAGATGAGGACAGCAAGGTAGCCTGATGCTCATTTGCTTGAGATCGGTTCTTGAATCTCTGCTCAAGGCCAGATTCAAGCTCCACTCTGAGTCTTTCATTGTGTCTTGAATCCTTAGACAAAGGCCTGAAAGCCCATGGGGAACCCTTTTCTGAGGGACTCTTTTACATGCATCTAGCATAGGAGAAACTATATGGAAATAGAGAAATGTTTGGGTTTTTTTAAACAAGTTCACAGAGCCCCGGTATTGCCCTCCTGCTCTGCATGGGGATGCTCCTGCCACCTAACAAGCCTGGCCAAATCCCTTTGTTTCCTTCTCTGGTTCAGAAAGTCAGGCTGGAGCCCTGGGGCCTCTGGAAGCTTCAAAGAGGAAAATTCTGACAGGTAGATAACTGACAGCATCACCAAAAATCTAGGAAGACTTTATTGTGCTAACAGAGTGGCTGCCCAGAAGGTGAAGGAAGGGGGTTCCTCCTTGGCCTGTCCTTCAACAGAACAGCATCATTCTCACTCCTACCTCCCTGGTCCCTTTGCCCCAGCCTGTGACTGGCCTGGCCATAGGCATCTCTAAGTGCTGTCCACCAGAGGTGTGGGACCTTGGGCAGGGTATGGAGGGAAGAGAAGAGGGAGATCAGCTATCTGTTTAGTCAAGGCAAAGGATGGGAGCCCCCTCTTCACTCAGCCTATCCCCAAAACAGCTTCCTTCCCCCAGTGTTGGTCAGCGTCAAACAGCAGAAGCTCAGGGCTTTGGTGTCTCCTTTTCCTCTGTCCAGTTTTGAGGTTGGGGGCCCTGGCATCTCTTCTACCAAAAAGTCCAAGGTGGCTGCAACAGTTCAAAGGTGGGGATGCTGGTGACGTTGACAGGGATGGAGATGATGGCCCAGGGCAAACCGTGCTGTTCCAGAGAGCGTCTGATCATGTAGCTGAGGGAAGAGGGAAGAGAAGGCTGCACCTGGGTGTCCCGCATCTGCTGGACCTCCCATGAATGAAGCATCCCTTGTGAGACACGGAAAGGAAGGCCCTTTCTCCCATGAGAGGCAGAGACCACGCCTCCCTCTTGGGGCCCTCACCCATCTCTGCCGAGCAGGAAGAGAGCAGGGATGTCCGCCGTTCGGCGGCTGCTATCCTGGATCATCTCCACGTAGAAGCTGTCATTGTCTGCCGCGTTGTCAGAGATGATCACTGCTCGACCCCCGTGTTCCTGAACCACCCTCGTCTTGGAGAGGAAGGAGCAGCCCCTGGCAGAGACAAGATGAAGCTATTAGGAGGCAGGAAGAGTAGTGGGCTCCCTGGCATGGAGAATCCAGAAAATGGACTAAATCAGGCCCACCCCAGCACCAAAAAGAAACAAAAGTGGATGTCAAGGGAATGACCCCAAACCCAACAGATGAACTCTCAAAACCAATGCATACCAAGTGAACGACCCAGGAAACCTGAACACAGCATAAAGAACCCGCAGAGGTCCCACCAGCCACCTCCAATGAGCTTCCTATCACAGTGCCTCTTCCACCCCATCTGACCCCATGCCCATGGTCAGGCCAGGCCCTCACCCCCGCTCCACCAAGGCAATCTGGTCCTGGATGAAAAAGCCGTTGTTGAGTGGTCCACAGGCCTCTGGGGGATCAGCTGGAACAAGCTGGATCTGCTCGTACCTGGTGTGCTGCAAAACAAGACGGGCCATGGGGCTCCACAGGAAAGAGCCAAGGATAGAAATGGGGGGGTGGGAGGCTGCATCCTCACAGGCAGCCAGGTCAGGGCTTAGTAGCTCCAAAAAGAGGGCAGATGATTCGCTTGAGGTCATACAGCAAGTCATAAGCATAGTGGACGGAGAACCTGGGTCTCCTGTTTTCATTAGACTCAGCCAAGGGGCTGCCTGCTTCCACTGTGCATAGGACTGTGCAAGGCCCTCAGGGAACATTGGATGTGCTCTAGGTTGGTCCAGCCCTAGATGGGGATTAAAAGGGCAGGTGATCCTCAATTCCCCCAGGCAGAAGGGAGCAGGAGCAAAGCTCCCCTGTCTCAGGCCTGCACTTACGAAGACACCCCCAAAATCCTTGGCAGGAGTGACAGTGAAGATGTAGCGAATGTCCCCTGGGCTCAGCACTTGGAAGTACAGATACTCATGGATGCGCAAACCTATGGAGAGGCAGAGAGGTGAGAGCCTGGGGGACCAGCCAGCTAGACAGCTCAGGGCGTGCCTGGTCCACCTGCCTCCCCACCTGAGAGGATGTTATGGGGTGGAGCTCTGAAAGGGCCCCTGATGGGATGAGGAGGACATACCTGCTATCAGGGGGAAGGCTATGGACCACTGTGGAATCCCCAGACACCTGACATGAGAGTGAAATCCAAGCTTTTCTCTTCCTAGTCTGGCCTGTTGGCCAAGTTGGTGGAAGATGGAAGAACTGACACATTGTCCCTCTTCACTGGACTAGGAGAGTCTGAACTCAGTGGAAGAGAAGAGTGAGACTTCCAGACTGGGGAAGACAGAAGAGCTATTCTGAGCCCATGGGCCATGCAGGGTTTGGAGGCCTGATGACAGTGTCCAAGAGGGATTCCAGGGCAGTGGTACCAGGGAAAGCCTGCTGCCCTGGGCTTCTGCAGAGATCCTCGATCAGGTTAGGCAGTTGCCTGGCATCGAAGTATTCCTGTGGGAACCACAGAGGGAGGGGCAGGGCCTGGAAGTGTGGCACTGGCTGGGAACCCAGTCCAAAGATTGGGTCAAGATCTTTAGGGTACTAGAGCCAAAAGGCCTTGGAGACCAGCTAGTTCAACTGCACTGCAGTCTGCAGGAGAGGAAATGGCCCCAAAATGAGGAAGTGATTTGCCTGAGGTTGCCAAGAAAGACATTCAGTATCTGTGTGACTAAACCAACAAGTCAACTGATTCAACAAAAGCTGCTGGGCACTGCTGGGGGTGAGGACAGGGACAAAGTAAAGATCGGTGCCTACCTTCATCAGAGAGGGGGCTGTAACCCCCTCATTTTATGAGAAAGAAGCCCAGAGAGGTCAAGGGATTTGCTCAGGGTCAAACAGCTCTACCTCCCTCAAGTCCAATTTTTTTTTAACTTTTTTTTTGGAAGGGGAGGGCAAGGCAATAGGGGTTAAGTGACTTGCCCAAGGTCACAGGGTTAGTAAGTGTTAAGTGTCTGAGGTCACATGTGAACTCTGGTCCTCTAATTCCAGGCAGGTGCTCTATTCACTGCATCACCCAGCCACCCCCCTCAAGTCAAATTCAATTGCAAGTTATGTCAACATCTATCTCCCATATATTATGGTTGTCTTCAGAACACCACACACACTCTGGAAGTGTGGTGCAGTGGATAAAAGTACTGGGCCTGGTGTCAGGAAGACCCAAGTTTTAATCTGGCCTCAGACACTAGCTACATGATCTTGGGCAAGTCACTTCACCCTGTTTGCCTCAGTTTCCTCATCTGTCAAATGAGCTGGAAAAGGAAATGGCAAATCCCTCCTGGATCTTTGCCAAGAAAACTCCAAATGGAGTCAAGACTGAGCAAGGGAATCCTGATTCCAAGCTCTATGCACTCTGTCCTAGGGATGCAACTTGTACTGAGCCAGATTCAGAGAAGGAAGAGCAGACAGTAACAAGCAGAGGAGCGGCTCATCCTAGAGCCGAGGGAAGAAGTGCAGTGAGAGGAACACAAGTAGGACAAGGGAATCCGAGCTGTCCCAGCGGGGCCTTTGTAATCTAGGACAGAGGCTTCCTTCCTCAGGAGAGGGGAAAGGGAGGGGGAGGACTCGAGCCATCCATCAGTGTCCCGGACCCGTGCAGGGGCCTTCCTGGGTCCCCTGGGTCCGTCTCATCTCTGCCACCCTTCCCAGGCTCACCTCCCACATCGGGACCAGCGGTGCGGGAGGGGGTTGCGAAGGAGCGCCAGGTCCCATGACCTCTGTCCACCCCGTCACGGACTCCCTGGCTGGCCAAGTGTCCCTAAACAACTCTCCCGGACTAAGTTTCAGAGGGGGGAGTTTCCTCCGCCAGGAGTTCCCTCCGCCAATGAGGTCGCAGGTCCGCCCCTATCCCCTGCATTTACCACGCTCTCTGGGGTGACGCAGGGATCCATCTGCCCGGGTGTACTGTACACCCCCTCCCCCGACTGCAAGGGAGGCCCCTCAAACAGGTCAGGCGTGTCCACGCTTGGCATTCTCCCCAGTTTCTAGTTCCTCTGCAAGAAGCAGGCAGCTGGAAAGTTGTCTTTTGGAAGTAAGTTTCTGAGCCCGCTCATCTCTGCGTACAGAAGAGATCTCTGGCTCCCAATTCCCCACTAGGCTCAGGGCCGGGAAATTGCCCACCAAACCCAAGGTCACCCAAGCAGGGTCAGAAGCAGGATCTGAACCTATCCACTGCCACGTCAAACTCATAGGACCGCAGGCTAGTCTTGGGATCACAACTGGAGCTCTACAGAGAGGGGAACTGAGGCCTCAGCGGAGGAAGCCACTTTAGAGTCACAGATGGAAAGCTGGAAGGAGCTTCAAAGTCCAACCTGCCCATTTTACAGGGGGGGGAACCAAGGTCCGGGCAGAGGAAGGTGCTTTACAGGCTCACAGATGGAGAGCTGGAAGGGGCTTGGGAGGCCATCGAGTACAGCCCCTCGTCTTGGTGGGGGGCGGAAATGAAGCTCGGAGCCTGGACACCACTTGTCCAAGGTCATTCGGGCATGTAGTGAGCGGCCCAGCTCCGAGCAGAATCCTAGGACCTGCCCGAGCCGTCCCCGGGGGTCATCTACAGGAGGGTCTGCCCTTCCCCCCCGCCGTGCCCTGGCACGTGACAGAGGAGGAAACTGACCTCAGGCCCGGTTCCCTCCGGGATCCCAGGTCTCCGAGTGGGGTCAGGGGTCTGTGCCCCCCACCCCCACCCTTCCAGTACATTTGGCACTTCTGGCGCCAGTCCCCGCCCGGCCGCCCGGCCCGGCCTGGCTCACCGTGGGCCAGCATGCACGCGGAGCACCACAACCAGAAGCAGCCCCAGCCCGCGACGCCCCGGACCATCTCGGGCCGGCCAGGGGACACTCGCTCCCGGGGCCGCCGCCGCCCGCCTTCTCCTCCGGACCGCGCGCCCCCTGACAGCTGCTCCCGTTGATCCGCCCCCGGCCCCCGCTGCCTACACCTCATTGGAGAGCCGCGAGCGAGACCTGATTGGAAAGAGTGCCTGTCGATAGAAGGCCTCCTCCCGCCCCCTCGACTTCATTGGTTAAAGAGGAAGGCGCCCAGGACCGATTGGCCTTTCGACATCCTCTGTTTCCCCCATCTCACCCCTACCTCCTTTCGCGGATCTCCTACGCCCTATGCTCATTGGTGGCAACGAGGAGCGCGGATGAAAGCCGATTGGGGAAAATAGCTGTCAATAGCCTTCTCATTTCGGAGCTTCCCCCCCCAACCCGCTCAGATGCCCCGAGCCACTGGGGAAGGGAAGCGAGGCTAAAAATCTGATTGGGCTCAAGTCTCGCCCTGGCTCCGCCCCTCCGCCTCTACAACTTTGTTCCGAATTACCAACCCATCCCCAATAAACGCGAAGCAGAAAATTGCGCCGGGGGCCCAGGGGGTGATAGCTCTTTGGCCCTAGTTCTGTGGATCTCGTTTCTTCCTCACTTTAAGGTTCCTCAAGCGTCGTGGGGCTGGCCGAGGGGGCGGGGAGTCAGCCGAGCTGTCCGTCCCTAGGTCAACGAGTTTCGGAGGACTCTGAGCCTAGAGGGGAGGTTGTTGCCTGGAGATCTCTAGCGCTTGCACTACCCCCTGCCTCCTGCCCTGGTCTGTTACGCACCCATTGCGACGATGATGAGTGTCCAAGCTGGTCCCCAGAGGACAGCTCCATCATCAGCTCAGGGCTGTATGGGTACCCCTGAAGGACTGGGGTCTAATTGCTATTTGCTGGAGCTCCCATTCTGGTGTGTTAGCGCCCCGTTATTGTCTAACCCAACGAGCTCTTACAGAGGGAGGCTTACTAAAAAGACGGAGTCTGATACCTTCCAGATCCCCGAGAGAAGGAAGGAAGGGAAAGAGGGACGGAGAGAGGAAGGGAGGGAGGATGGAAGGAAGACACAAAGAGGAGGCAGTCCCTTCCCAGGGATAGGCCACGTTCTCAAGGGTTGTCCCGGTGGGAGGAAGGGCCCATCTCTGCCCCCGACCTGGACCTCCGGGGGCGGAGACTAGCGTTTACAAATCTTGGCCAGCAGATAGGAAAATAAGGCATTTAGCCCCCGAGGGTCTTTTGGACACCTGTTCAGCTCCGCAGTCAGTGAAGAGACTTTCCATCCTCACTCACAAGGGGACAGAAATCAGCCACAGAGTAGCCATGCATGGCCCACTCCAGGCTCACCAAGCATCCTCCTGGGTTGTCAGTTGGCGGAGAGATACTTGTAAAGTGCTTTGTAGACCTTCAAGTACTATACAACGTGTTCCAAAAGTTTTAGTAGCTTTACAACTGCCTTAAGACTTTGGGGACACCTTGTATAAATGGCCCCAGATCAAAGCAGGCATGTGTATCGGTAGGGGGGTGGGCGTGGAGTTAAAGATTGGAGGAGAGAGTAATAAGGTCTTCCAGGTGGAGGTGAAAGGACCTTGGAAATCCCAGAGTCCAGCCAACTCATTTTAGAGGTGAAGAAACTGAGGCAGAGTCAGTGACTTAATCAGGAACTTGGAGCTACTATCCGAGGCAGGATTTAGACGTCAGTCTTCCTTTACCTTGCACCAGTTTGGAGCCGCCATTAGAGTGAGTGGGATAGCCGGTCAATTAGGGAGGAGTCCAAAGATGTCCCTTCAGGGAGGGCTTGTAACAGACCCAATCACCACAGTTTCATGACTATCTCCAGCTCTGTTTAGCAGCAGGTGAATGGGAGGCTGGCGATCCAGGGATCTGTCCAGCAAGGCATGAGTGGGGAAAAGGAGCAGAGAACAAGGCAAAGTAGACAGCGTGTTGTTCAGCTGACTCATTAATGGGGCCAGATTGCTAAGGACAGAAACTTGTCAGAGCCGGGGTCACTGCCCAGTGCATCCCTGATGCATTCAGGGATAAGAATGCATCATGAGGACAAAGAAAAGATTTAGGAAGGGGAGTGAGGCAAAGGAAGAGATGGAATGAGAGGAGAATATGGGAGGTAGAAGAATTTTGGAGTTCTTGATCATGGGACAGTGTCCTGAAACCCTAGAGAGAAGAGCGCACCAAGGAGTGTTTCACAGTATCAAAGGCCGCAGAGAGGGCAAGGAGAATGAGAAAAGCCATGGGTTTGGCCAGTAAGAGATCTCTGGCAACTATGAAGAGTAGTTCCGGTGGCTCGATGAGGTTGGAAGCCAGACTGTAAGTGGGGCTAAGAAGAGAGAGGAGAGAAAGTGGAGGGACCTCTTGTAGATGGCATTTTCAAGGAATTTAGCTACAAAGGGTAGACGAGAAATGGGATGAGGGGAGAAGGATCAAGTGAGAACTTTTTGAGGATGGGGGAGACATAGCCCTATTATAAGCAAAAGAGGAAGTGCCAATAGAGAAGGAGAGATTAAAGATTAGAAAGAGTATGGAGAAGATCATAGGGGGCGATTGTCAGTGCACAGAGCTCAGGGCCTGGACTCAGGAAGGCTCATCTTCCTGAGCTAAAATGGGGCCTCAGATAATTCACTAGCTGTGTGACCCTGGACAAGTCACTTAACCCTGTTTGCCTCAATTTCCTTATCTGTGAAATGAACTAGAGAAGGAAATGGCAAACCACTCTAGTATCTCTGTCAGGAAATCCCCCCCCCCCCAATGGGGTCACAAAGAGTCAGACGGGACTGAAATGACCAAACAATAACAAAAAAAACCTCTCAGGGTTATTGTAAGGATTATATGAGATAATATCTGTAAATGTTGTAAAGCCCTCAAAGTCTACATAAAGTAAGTAAAAAGTATTTATAAAGTAAAGATTATAAAGCCCTCAAAGTCTACATAAAGTAAGTAAAAAGTATTTATAAAGTAAAGGTTGTAAAGCCCTCAAAGTCTACATAAAGTAAGTAAAAAGTATTTATAAAGTAAAGATTATAAAGCCCTCAAAGTCTACATAAAGTAAGTAAAAAGTATTTATAAAGTAAAGATTGTAAAGCCCTCAAAGTCTACATAAAGTAAAAAGTATAAAGTAAAGATTGTAAAGCCCTCAAAGTCTACATAAAGTAAGTAAAAAGTATTTATAAAGATTGTAAAGCCCTCAAAGTCTACATAAAGTAAGTAAAAAGTATTTATAAAGTAAAGATTGTAAAGCCCTCAAAGTCTACATAAAGTAAATAAAAAGTATTTATAAAGTAAAGGTTGTAAAGCCCTCAAAGTCTACATAAAGTAAGTAAAAAGTATTTATAAAGTAAAGGTTGTAAAGCCCTCAAAGTCTACATTAAAGTAAGTAAAAAGTCTATATAAAGTAAAGGTTGTAAAGTCCTCAAAGCGCCACATAAACATGTTATTTTTACTACTGCTACTATTATTGTGGATGGTCCAATCTCTTAGTCTCATAGAACCTTGGTTTACTTATCAGTAAGATGAGGATAATAATAGCACTTACTTCCTGGAGTAGATAGAAGGCAGTTAGACAGCTCCAGTGGACCTGGAGTCAGAAAGGCCGGAGTTCAAATTTAACCTCAGATACTTAGCAGCTGTGTGACCCTGGGCAAGTCACTTAACCTCTGTCTGCCTCTATTTCCTCTTATGTATAATGGGAATAATAATAGCACCTATCTCCCAGGGTTGCTGTGAGGATCAAATAAAATCATAATTGTAAATAATTTAGCATAATGTTTGGCACATAGTAGATGCTTAATGTTTATTTCCTTTCTCTTACCAGGACTATTACAATGACTTCCTAGTTGGTATTTCAATCTCTTCCCCACTTTAGTCTATCATTTCCATAACTGCCAAAATGAATTTTTATTTTTATTGGGGTTTTTTTTTTTTTTGCTTTTTGGAGGGGGAAAGGCAGGGCAATTGGGGTTATGTTACTTGCCCAAGGTCACACAGCTAGTAAGTGTCATGTGTCTGAGGCTGGATTTGAACTCAGGTCCTCCTGACTCTGAGTGGTTCTCTATTCATTGCACAACCTAGCTGCCCCCAAAATGATTTTTCTAAGGCTACGTTGAATCATGTCATTTTCCTCTTTCCCTCCCTTCACCCCCCTCTCCTTTCCCAGCAATCTCCAGTCCTTTTCCCTATTGCTTCTAAGGTCAAATATAAATTCTTCTGTTTGCCATTTAAAACTCTTCACAACCTGACCCCATCCTACATTTTTAGCCTTCTATCTTATGTTAACAGGATTTCTACTAAGCCAGTCTCTAACCTGAGAATGCTTGGAGCAGCACAAAGCAGACCTAGAGATGGGAAGGCCAGTAGTCAGGTAGTTTAATGAGGAATGTTCTCATTAAATGAAGTAAAAGCCCAGGTTATATACTTATATCACAAATGGGGAAGGAAGGGAGAGGGTGGATTACAAACAATCATTTAGTGGTTTCCCACAAGAAACCCACAAGTCCCTCAGTGCAACAATTCTGGAGTCAAGTCTTCAAGTACTTATAAATACAAGTCTCAACCCATGTCAGGTTTCTTGGGTTGGTGGTCTACATCAGCTGTTGTCTTCTCTTCCTGATGGTCTTAGGAACCTGTCCACCTCAGATGTTGGCTGATTTGGACCCCATTTAATCTTTAGGATTAGGGTCAGGTCACTTGGTGAGTTATGAAATCCAAGTAGGAGATACTGCCCTTTTGAGATTCCACAAGTGGATCCAGGACTCCCCTCCTCAGAGTTTGGCTGCAGTGGGGGCGGTGAACAGGACTTCAAAGTGACCTTTCTACCGTGGCTCCAAGGAGTATTTTTAGAGGTGGTTTCCTCTTAACCCAGTTCCTGGGTTGGATCAGGGACTGAGTTTCAGTTGGGGTTTCTACAGAGTGGGACTGTGAGACAAGTTAGTAAGTCTCTGATATTTTCTGAGCCAATCCAAAGCAGTATTGTTAGGAAGGAGCCTTTGGCTGCTACGCTTCCCACCCACATTGGCACTGGGCATCCTTTTACTGTCTCATAGGGACTGAGCTTATGGGAACCAAATGGTTCCTTAAGAGGAATTTAACAGGCTCCTTAACAGGGCTAAAGGAAGGGCTTTGGACCAGGGAATACCTAGTTCCTCAGAGAACTGAGCAAGGGAGGTTGTAAGTATCCCATTAACTCTTTCAACCATTCCTGGTGATTGGAGCTGATTGGCACAGTGGAGGTGCTGAGCAATTGGCCAGGATGAAAGTAGCTTAGCTAATGAGGATCCTGTGAAATGGGTAGCTCTATCACTATGAATCTCTTTAGGGATCCCCCCATAATGGAATGATTTTTTCCTAAAAGAATTTTGGTTACCCTAGAGGCTGTGGCAGTATGACAAGGGAACACTTCTATCCACTGGGAATGCTATTTTCTTGACTGTGTCCTGAGATTTTAACTACAGCTTGAAAAAGCCATAAAGAGTCTAACAGATGGGAAACTTTTTTCTGATTTTTAATGGGCTGACCTGAGGAGCTGAGGAAGCCTCGATGTTTCCATGGCATCCCAAAATCATGTGGCACCCCAAATGCATACCTATTATCATTGTACATATTAATCATTTTTCCTTTTCCTAATTCACAAGCCCTGACTACTGCCTTGAGCTCAGTTTGTTGTGCTGAATGGGCATCAAGTAGTGATGAAGCTGCAACCACTTTTGTGGTAGTGGTGATGCCATAACTGGCAACCAAATCTCTTTCATTTCTGAGTCAATATCCATCAGTACATCAGTCAAAGTCCGCTCCCTCTAAGGCCGGCTTCTTTCAGGTCCTCCCAGGCCTGGGGGAGAGGGAAGGGGAGGGGAAGCAAGACATTCAAGTAAATTACATAGTCATAGTCTAAAGCAGTGGTTCTCAACCTTCCTAATGCTGTGACCCTTTAATACTCATATATGGACATATCTGCATGTGGGCAACCTGCCTGGAGATAGAGGAGCGGTGTCTCAGATCCTAAAATATGTCTCATCCTCACTTTCCATCTCAGGTAGATGGCAAGATGGAATGTGCTGCTTTCTGCTTACACCAATTACGTCCCATCCTTTCTCAGAGGCAAATAAATCAGATGGGAGAGGCAACTGCAAAACAATAGGTGGGGCATCGATAACTGATCCAAATTTAGTAACACCAGAAGTCCACTAGCTAAAGGAACTTGGTTGATTAGCTCCCTCCACATGCTTCACTGACCCAGCCATATTGGCTTAGTTGCTATTCTTTGCACATGGGTTGATTTCATTTTTATGTCTTTGTCTCCTTGCCTGGAATAATGACTTCTCTCTCTCTCTCTCTCTCTCTCTCTCTCTCTCTCTCTCTCTCTCTCTCTCTCTCTCTCTCTCTCTCTCTCTCTTCTCTCTCTCTCCCTTCTCCTTTCTCCCTGCCTCCCACCTTCTCCCTCTCCTTCTGTCTTTCTGTTTCCCTGGCCTCCTTCAGAATTCAGATTAAGTGCCTCATTCTCCCATCCCTCAGCAGCTAGTGCCTTCCCCTACAAGGTTATTTTCCATTTATCTCTTTTATATAGGTTATGTACAAATCTAAATATGTACATGTTGTCTTCTCCATTAGAATGCAAGCTTCTTGTGGGTAGACACTATTTTCCTTTTGTCTCTGTATCCCCAGGGACTAACACAGGGATTGATGTATAGTAGACATATCAATGCTGCTGGATTTGGTTCCTGCATTTTTTTTCATTGTGTTATTTATTTTTAGTTTTCAACAATCATTTCCACAAAATTTTGAGTTACAAATTTTCTTTCCGTCTTTCTCCTACCCCAGCCCCAAGATAGCAAGCCAACTGAATACCCCTTCTCCAATCTATTCTCTTATACCCTTTCCCATGCCTCCCCAACTTTCTAGTAGGGCAAGATGGATTTCTATACCCGGTGCCTGTATATCTTATTTCCCAGTTGCATGTAAAAAAAACCAATTTTTTTAACATTTGTTTTTTAAACTTTGATTTCCAGATTCTTTCCTTTCTTCCCTCATCACCCACACCCACTGGGAAGACAAACCATTTAATATAGGTTGTACATGTGTAGTTATGCAAAACGTTTCCATAGTAGTTATATTGTGAAAGACTAACTATATTTCCCTCCATCCTATCCCACCCACCACTTATTTTATTTTCTACTTTGACCCTGTCCCTTTTCAAAAGTGTTTTCTTCTAACTACCCTTTCCCCCAATTTTTCCTCCCTTTTGTCATTCCCCCCCCCTCTTATCCCCTTCCCCTTACTTTCCTATAGGGTAAGATACCCAATTGAATGTATATGTAATTCCCGCCTTAAGCTAAATCCAATGAAAGGTTGAT
>CM053595.1:307528553-307575856 GCA_028646575.1 Pseudocheirus occidentalis
TATTCCTCTCTCACCTCTTAATTTTCTTTTTTAGATATCATTCCTTCATATTCAACTCATTCTGTGCCCTCTGTCTATGTATATATGTGCACATATATACACACTCACCTAAATATTATGTACATATACACTCTCCTATACATGCATATATATGTACACACACATATAAGTATATATATGTGTGTGTGTGTATATATACCTATATATAATATATATTATATATGCCTATATATTCCCTTCAAACTATCCTCATACTGAAAGTCTCATGAGTTACAATGATAATTTTTCCATGTAGGAATGTAAGTAGCTCAACTTTAATAAATTCCTTATGATTTCTTTTTCCTGTTTACTTTCTCATGCTTCTCTTGCTTCTTGTTTTTAAAAGTCAGATTTTTCTGTTCAGCTGTTTTTTTCATCAAGAATGCTTGAAAGTCCTCTATTTCACTGAATGATTGTATTTTCCCCTGAAGTATTAAACTCAATTTTTTCTAGGTATTGGTTCATGTATTGATTAGGGTGCATTAGGAAGGGTTTAGAGCTTTTAAGTTTAGCCTTGTTCAGTCATCACAGCAATCACTCCCTAAATGATAAGATTAATCAACATTTACACACTAAGGTTTGCAAAAAACCACTTCCATATATTATCTCATTTGGACCTCACAATGACCATTTTAGAGATGAGGAAATTAAGTCTCAGGGAGATGACCTGACTTGTCAAGGGTCACACAGTTAACATGTTGCAGAGGTGCAGCTTGAACCTGGATCTCCTGAGACCAAGACAGCAAAGCCAATTCTTTTCAATATGTGGAGGGTCTCACTTGGAAACAGTGTTGACTCTGGATTCAGAGGCCGTAGGCTAAAATTCCTCTTCTAATATTTGCTTTGTTGCATATCACTGGGTTGATCACTTTTACCTTGTCAGCCTCAGTTTCATCTTTAAAAATGAGTTCAATTAGATTAGGTTCAGATCAGGGGTTCCTAATTTTTTTGGGGGGCTGAATCCCTCAGGCAGTTTGGTAAAACCTATTGACTCCTCAGAATCATACTTTTCAATGAGTAAAATAAAATACGTAAGATTCTGAAGGAAATCAATTATATTGAAATGTAGTTAGCAAAGTAGTAAAAACCAAAAAAATTTTACTGATCCAGGTTAAGAACAACAATGACAGCTTTAGCAAATTCTGGTACGTGAATGGAACAGAATATTATTCTGCTATAAGAAACAATGGATATGATGAATACAGAGAAACATGAGAAGACTTACACGAACTGATGCAGAGTGAAATGAGCAGAGCCAAAGAAACAATGTAAATAACATCTAAAGTGTAAAGGGGAAGAGCAACAATGGTGAAAGAATCAAAAGTGAATGTTACAATAACAAAGAACAAGCAAGGCCCCAGAGGAGAGAGAAGACACCTAAGGTCCATTAGTGTGAAACAGTGTGTATATTTCTTTTTTGATCAGTTTTATTGATTGTTTTTTCTTTTCTTCCTCTTTTCCCCTAAAAAAATATTATTTTTTGTTTTAAGGGATTTAGGCAGTGTAAAACAAAGCCTATAAATAAAAATTTATTTTTTATAAGAACCCCTACTTTCAATATCTATGCTTTCCTAAGTAAACGATAGCTCATGTTTATTTGATGCTACAAGGTTGCAAAAACTTTTATATACATTATGTCATTTCTAACTTTGCAAAAGTCCTATGTGATGAAAGCTCTTCTTTTTTCCACTTAACAGATGAGAAAGATTGAGGTTCAGAAATATAAAGTGACTTGTACCTACTATCAGAGGCAGAAATTGAATCCACCAGATCTTCTTGATACCCTAGACTAGCTTTCTATTAGTTTTATGAACCATGCTGCCTCTAAACAGTGAGGTTACCCAGGCAACGTGTTTTTAAAATTAAATTTAAGGTTTTCCCAATCTCTCTTAATTTTAGTTCTTACTTCTTTTAATGATTTCCTATTTATCCTTGTTTATAAATAATGGTTTTTACTTGTTTTCTCCATTAGATTGTAAGTTCCTTGAGGGCAGGAATTGTCTTTTACTTCTTTTTGTGTCCCCAAGGCTTAGCACAGTGCGTGGCATAGAGTTATCATTTAATAAATGATAAGTGACATTTATTAAAGGTTTATTTTCAAGTATTTATTTTTTCTTCCCCTCACCTCCCCCCACCCAGGAAAAAAGAAAAGAAAAACAAAACCCTTGTAACAAATAGGTATAGTCAAGGAAAACAAATTCTTGTAATAGGCTACGTCCAAAAATTGAATCTCTTTTTGCGTATTTAGTCCAGAAAACACCTTTCAGGTTCCCACTCTTGGCCTGTGAAGACTCTCCCTCCCCAGCTGAGGAGGGCGCGCTCCCGGAGGCCCTTCTCTCCCTTCAAGCTCTTCTCTCCTTGCATCGCCGACTCTATGGCCGCTCCAACCTTAGAGTCACAGGAGGGCCCCGCCCCTCGGCTCAGGACGTCCAACGGCTCGGCGCCGAAGGTTCTGGGTCGCTCTCGCGCGCGAGGCATTGTGGGCCACGGGAGGCTTCCAGAGCGGTGAGAGGAGCGGGCCACCGGAGGGCTCCCCATTCGCAGTCCAAGATGATGGTGAGTGGGCGCCGGCTCCATCCGCTAACATCCGCCTCGGGAAGCCTGCCGGGCGGCCGAGGATCCTCCCCAAGGACCCCGCCGCGCCCCGATGGTCCTTTGGGGCCGCTGTAGTGGGCCTGGGGCAGCCGCAGCCTGCGGCCTGGCGCAGCCTCTGCACCCGGGCCAGGCGGGGTTAGTCCGCAGGCGGGAGCGGGGCAGCCAGGCTGCTCCGGGGCCGGGACCGGGCCGAGAGAGGAGGGTAGGCCCAGCAGGAGCGGAGTGCACTGCGGTTCCGGCGCGGGACTCGGACTCCCAGCGTGCCCTGGGGCCCGGCCCTGCCGGCGCCGCCGGCCCCGGGTGCGGGGCATGCCGGGAGCTGTAGTCCGGGTGGGGCCGCGGCGTGGCCTCCACGAGGGTTATACCCGAGGAAAGTCGCGGAGCTTCTAGGAGGACGCGGGGGAAACTGAGGCCCAGAGAGGGAGGCGAAGGTGCCCCACTCTCGCCTTTGCGCCCGGGATTGGAATCCGGGCCTGAAGAATGCCCGCCATTTGAATTCTACCCCAAGAGAAAGGGGATCCTCCAAGGTTCCAACGGGTTGCAACTGTCACGGGCTGTTAACCGGCTCTCTCGGTCCGTCCGTCGGTCTCATGAGCATTTATAGAGCTCCTGCTGTGTGCTAGATGCGGAGTGAGCTTAGCCCTGACCTCCTGCTGGAGCCTGTAGTCTAATGACTCGTTGATTCATTCTTTTCCTGCTCACACTGTCCATTCTCCTTGACACTTTGGTGTCGTTTGTTTTCTGTTTTATGCGATTTTCCTAATTGTTTTCCTAATGTTCCTGATGCCAGGTACAAACCTGACCGACCGTAGTGGTTTTTAGATGTATTCTGAGCTCCCCCAGGGGGCTGTTGGTGCAGAATTCTGGCTGTCTCTTAACAGCCCTTCTGGCCCCCTCTCCCTTACCCCTCCCCCCCTCTCTCTGTCTCTGTCTCTGTTTCTCTCCTTTCTCTGTCTTTCTTTGTTTCTCTCTTTTTCTTTGTCCTCCCTTTCTCTGTCTCTCTCACACACACACCCCTCCTTCTCTCTCCATCTCCCTTTCTTTCTCTCTGCTCATTTATCCTCCTTTGCTGATCATCCATTTCCCGGCTCCTGAAAGTGGGTATTCCTTCAAGATTTTGTGTCTGCTTCTCCATCTTCACATCTCATTTGCTCGCTTCATTTATTTCTGTGGAGATGGTTTTCTCATTCCTCCAAGTGTCCCTCCTCCCCTCTTCTAAGGTTCCTACTCTGTGCTGGCAGCTGTGTTAGGGAAAGGGACAGAATCCTCAAGGAGCTTATATTCTTTGTGGGGAAAGTGATAGTAGATAGTATAAGGTTTTCTAAGGGTCTTACAGCCACTGTTTCCTTTCGTTCCCCACCCCTCTGGGAGGGAGATGCTGTAATTATCCCCATTTTACAGATAAGGAAGCTGAATGGTTAAATGAAGACTTCAGACCTAAGACTGACCCACTCTATCACCTAGCCGCCTCTGTTGTGCCTTATAAATTTGTAGTGCCTCCTCCTACAAATACATAAATTGTCAAGTGTATATGTCACCGAGCTGCCTCTTGAAGTGGAAACAGATAAGTAATTGAAGAAAAGTACCTTCATCATGGTACTTTCTGGCTGCAGACAAGAGGAAGGAGAGTCAGGAATAGTCCAGTGTAGGGCTTGACCTCTGAGCTGGCCCTCAAAAGGGAGCAGGGAATTCAGGGGCTGAGAGTGGGTGGGAAGCACTTCTGGACAACTCCCTTTGATTCTCCATTCATTGCCTCACCCCCAGGCCTGTCTTTTCTGAAAGGCCCCACTGGTCCCTTCTGGGACAACATATCACTCAAAGCCTGAAGGTTCAAATCCACAATCCAACAGACCCAGGTGAAAGCCATCCACAGGAAGAGAAAAACCAAAGCCGCCAGCCGGAAGCTGCGTTCTTGGGACTTAGAACATCCTGTCTAGTTCAGCCAGTGTCCTAATGCCCTGTAGGCCCTCGACACTTGGGAGCCACTGGTGCTATTTTATCCCTTCCTTCTCTTTCCTTGCCTTCAGTGCCTCCTGTCTCCGATCTGTCTTTCAGGCAGCTGACCTGAAACTATTATGAGGCGCAGTTATGACCGTGACATCACTTAAACCCCAGACCTTCACTATCTCTCTATTGGGCTCCCTCCAATGAAAAAAAAAATCTTGGCCTCAGTTTCCCTTTCCAGCCTCAGCTCACTCTGTTCTTCATCTACTTGACATCACATGGGTTAAAAAATGGAGCTTCGTTCCCCCTCTCCCCTTTATCCTTCATCTGCCATTCAGGATCCTGACCTTCCTTTAGGCCTCATGCTCTCTTCTCAGCCCTCAGGCGTTCCCCCCCTTTCCCTAAAGTCCCTAGTCTAACATGGCTTTGGTTTTCCTTCTGAAGACTTGGATCAGCTCAGTCCCAGGTCAAAGGAGGGCCTTGAAGCCAGGGCTGCTTTCTTTTCTTTTTAGTGCCCAAGAGTCTCCTGTCCAGAGTAGACAGCTGATGTGTAGATGTGTATGGACACGTGCCGGTGGGTCTGAGGATTGGCTTCCTCCCTTGTTTTCCTCCTTTCTGACCCTCGTCAGTGGGCATAATACCCACTTGCCCTCTGGCATTTTCTGTTGGCCTTAAAGGGCTTTCCAGTTGAACAGAAAAGAGAAACATAGGCGACAGAGAAACAGGACACTTAAAAATGTTGCCTTATTTTTATTGATCACTTTTGTATTTATATCCATTTGTTTCCAGCTATTTCCCTCTTCCCTCCCTGTTGAGCCATCTCTTGTGACAAAGATCTAAAAAGAAAGAAAAACAATGATTGAGGAAAATCACCCGATGACGGTGTCTGCATGTGCTCCATTCCTGCCCTCCACCAGCTCCCCCTGAGCCCCCAGGCCACACCTGCAGCGGAGGGAGGATGGTCAGGTGCTCTCAGCTGGAGTTGAGCTTGACCATTGTCATTAGGAAGCATTCAGGAAGGCATGCTCATTTGACTTTTCAAATTAATTTAGGTATTTTAGCAAACTGACTATCATGAAGGAAATACTCTGTAATTGAAAGCAGTTTTATTGTTTTGTTTCCCAGGTGTCACACTCACTGGACTCACTTTCCCCCTTTGTAACACACCTAGTGTAGATGATTGTATGCTTGGTTGTTATGCTTGACTCTGTCTGGCCTGTTTGTTTTAGATTGTAAGCATTTGCTTGATAAATGGGTTTTTCTTCGTTGATGACTGGGTAAGAGGCCCCAGGTTCTGGGCATCTTGGAGTCACAGAATCACCGAGTGCCTTCAGCAGGCCGCCAGAGCACAGAATGCTGGGACCCGAGGGAATCTTAGTGTTGTAACCGCCCTCTCTGTCTGGACCGAGGCTCTCCAGCAAACCTGCCCTCCCTTCTACAGACCAGACGGCGGCTAACAAATAGGTGGATGGCTTTTTAAAGGTTGTGTCAGCGTTGTGATCATTAAATGCCAGTTCATTGAAAAGTGTTCATAAAATTCAGTGTAGCTCTTCTGTCATTGTGTATTTCCTCAATCAACAGATAGCCACTAGAATGATGACTTACATGGAAGTCTGTGAAATTTTTTGTCATTAAAAAACCAGCCCTCTCTTTCTCAAGATGGTGGGAAACCCCGCCGTAGAGATCCGTGGAGGGAAAATGCCAAATATGAAGGAAAGCTATGTTAAACAGGTCATAGAATGCAGGATCCAGGAGGTGATAAAGCCTTCCTGGTGTCTGCCTCTGCCAGGTCACTCTGGGGCCAATAGGGCCAGTTCTGGGCACCATGGTGTACTCGGGACATTGATCTGGACACTGGTTGAAAGGTGTGTTAGCCTGGGGTAGAAGAAGTTAGAGAAAAGAGCATATTCTAGCCATCCCATGAAGGAGGGACTGGATGTATGTATCCTCCTTGATGCCAGATGGAAGATGCTCACTATACAGATTTATACTCCAGCCAAAGTTGAGGAAAGGCTTCCTGACGTGCTCTAGACTTCCAGGCCACCTTGGGAAAGAAGGACATGCAGAGGGAATTATAGGTGCAGTATGCATTGGACCGCTTGGCCCCTGGCAGCTTTTCCAGCTCAGAATCTCTGATTCTCTGACTTGTCCAAGTCTGGTGGTCCTGTCCTAGAGCTGGGTGGAGAGCCCTGGTCTTGTGATTGCTGTAGTGCCCTAGGAGAAAGAGCATCCCCTGGCTTCTGACTTAGCCCAGGCCTTCCTCTTTGATTGCCACATCTGGAGAGCGTCTAGGAGGTGTTGTGGCTCTCTTCCTTCCCTCTTGGCTTCTATTCCTGCTTCCATCTCCCAGGACTCCCTTAGTTCTTCTGGGCTGTGGTAGCCAAGGAGACTCTGAGGAACTTTTGGCTTTAGACAGAAGGGATATTTGGGCCATACCCTCCTGACCTGACCATCTTTGTTCTGTTTGACCTTGACCCAGGCTTAGAGCTTTTGCTGATGACATTGGCAGTGGGGGAGGGCTGGGATTCCTGGCCTCATGGATCCTTCCCCTGCCAGCTCAAGGTCAGAGCCAGCTCTAGGGGCAGCTTCTCCTAGGCTGGCACCCTCAGTGGTGTTTAACTTGGGGTCAGTATGGGAGCTGTGACAGAAGCTGGGCAGCATGCCACCGGGAGCCTTCTCAGTTATTCAGCAAGCGTTTAGTAAGTGCCCCATTGGAGTCCATGGCATCAGTGGCCAGTCACAAGCTGAGCCTTGATTTGGCCAGAAGACAGCAGCAAAGGGCAATAGAGAAAACTTGCTTTCTCCAGTCAGGTCCCTCTTGGAGAACCCTGGATCAAGACTCATCTGGGCTAGCTCACAGTGGGGTCTGTAAAGTGAGGCTGGAGGGCCGGGATTGTTCTCATGGAGACTCGGCTGTCTCCAGTGCCTGGCCCGTGGAGGATGAGGATATCACCTGTGATTTCCCCTGGTATCAAGTAGTTCTGGCTGAGGGCTCTTCCTGCCAAGGCAGCTTGCTTCTTTTCTCTTAAAGAGTTATCTACCCTGCACTGAGGGTAAAGGTAATTTTCCAGAGTCCCACAGTCTACATGTGTCAGAGGCAGGATTTGAACCCAGGTTTTGTGCCTTTGAGGCCTCTCCATCTGCTAGGCTGCATTGTCTCTCTGACACATAGTAACCAGTGTTTAATAAATGCTCATTAAGTAAATTTCTTAGATCTCTTGCTGCTTTAAATCCCAGGGAAGCCCTGGTTTGCTTATGAGAAAGAATGTCTTGGGAGGTTAGCCTTGACAGCCCCAGTGCTGTGATTTCATTTTAATCTGGACTTTGGGGACTCTAGGAACCTCTTGGTTATTTCTTCTCATCTGTGGGACATGTGGAATGGTGTTCAGACAGCAGTTAGGGACTCCTTACTGGGGGAAGCTTGATGGCACCCACATTGAGGGGTTCAAACAGAGGCACTAAGCTACACACAGGTTGGTGTTGGCTGCCACCGCCCTCCTCCCTCTCCCACCCCCGCAGCTGCCAGCTGATTACCGCTCTTTGGCCTTGCTGAGGCCATCTTGTCTAAACATCCCTGGAACACACCTGAAGGCCCCATCTGCTCCTCTGATGGAGCTGTGATGTCGAGACAAGTGACTGTTCACTCCAGGGATCTGAAAGGACTGACTGAACTCTCCTCTTTCTGCTTCATCCCTGGTCCTGTGGCCTGGTTCTTCCCGGAGGCAGTGCTAGTGCTGGCTGGCTGGAGTTGGGCTCTTTTAACTGAGGACAGGGAGGGAGGCAGAAGGAAGTGGAAGGGGTTGCCTTTAAATCTTTTGTTTTCTTTTTTGGAGGGGGGAGGGCAGGGCAGTTGGGGTTAAGTAACTTGCCCAAGGTCACACAGCTAGTTTTTTGTGTGTTAAGTGTCTGAGGCTGAGTTTGAACTCCAGTCCTCTTGACTCCAGGGCTGGTGCTCCTTTCACTGTGCCACTTGGCTGCCCTGAGTTTAAATCTTTTTTTAAAATGATTTTAGAATCCAACATAAAAACATTTCAGTTCTCGTTTTTCTCCCTTCCTCACCTATTGGGAAGGCAGAAAAAACACCCATTGCAAATAAGTGTAGAAGTTGCATTCACTATTTTGACTGATTACACTGGCCCATACTGAAAGGATGGTTGGACATCAGCCCTGGCTTTTCTCTCCGTTTCTAGCCCACGCCAGTCATCCTCCTGAAGGAGGGGACGGACAGCTCCCAAGGGATACCGCAGCTTGTCAGCAATATCAGCGCCTGCCAGGTGATTGCAGAGGCTGTCCGGACCACCTTGGGGCCCCGAGGGATGGACAAGCTCATCGTTGATGGCAGAGGTGGGTTTGGGCTCGGCTTTTTTCTTGACTTGGGGAGATGAGTGGAGGCCACTGTGGAGTAGAGTACAGGTTGAGATTGTTTTAGAGGATGATGGACAGTGTTGGGGAGAGAATCTGGGAAGGATCCTTGGAAGGGGTGGGGCCTGAGCCAGGCCTGCAAAAAGGAAGGATTTCAGTTGCCTGAAAAGAGCAGGGAAGACTTTTAATGCAGTGGGGGGTGCCTGGCAGTGGAGGATGGAGACATGAACAAGATTGGCATGGGGGATGGTGAGGAGCCTGCCTGGGTTGATGGCGGCAAGCGTTTATTAAGGGCCTCCTACTGTATGCCAGGCCACTGAACTGGGCCATCTTTGCTTCTTCTCTGTGCTGTTTTCCTTGGTGACCTCATGAGCTCCCGTGACTTCTGTCTTCTATCTGCTGATGATTCTCCAGCCTGCCTGTCCTGCCCCAGGCTTTCTGCTCCCCTCAGTCTGGCGTCTCCAGCCGCTTTTTATACTTAGGTTGGATGTTCTGGAGACACCTTAGACTGCTCTTTCTGTCCCCTCTGTCCCCCATCCGATGTGGTGCCAGGCCAGTACATGGCAACTGGTACATGGCACTTCCTCTTTAGAATCACAGTAAAACAGCCAGTGATGCCCATGGTGAAGGAACAAGTAGGATCTCTGGGTGGTTTCACCTCTAGCATATCTCTGAGATAGCGGAAGACCTTCTGTCCACTTTGTATTTATCTCATATATGTTGTTTACACATTGCGCCCCTCCCATCAGAATGGGAATTCCAGTAGGCAAAGACTGTTTTTGCCTTTCTTTGTGTTCCCAGTTCTTGAGGCATTGTGTGGTACTTAGTAGGTGCTTCATAAATGCTTGTCAGCTGGTTGAAAGGGACCATAGAGACCATCAAGTCCAACCCTCTCATTTTTAAGTGTGGAAACTGAGGGTGAGGAGGTTAGTGACATGCCTAGGGTCACATCACTAGTTAAGTGACTGAGGTAGAATTTGAACCTAGGCCTTCATGGTCCAGCTGGGGAGGATAAGGAGGGCATCAGCTTCCCATGTGTGTTCTCAGGGCTGTACTGCCTGCCGGTGGTAGCTGCTTGAGGCCCATTTGGGTGAGGACCGCCTCAGGGCGCAGGTGGGGGATCTGCACAGCCAGAGGTATGGCTGCTCTGATTCGGGGGCCTCATGCTCTTCATTTGCTTGACTGGCTCCCTGCACACTTGACCTGGTATCCCCTGGAGGCTGGGGGCTATGCTTTTCCAGAACTTGGAGGCACCTTCTCTGGACCTTAGCTAACATAGCATTAGAGCTGAAAGGCACAGAGTAGGACACTGAGGGAGATGGAGGTGAAACCACCTGCCTGGGATCCTGTAGCTGGTGAGAGTCAGAGGTGGGATTTGAACCCAAACCTTTTGGTACTCCCTCCACTGTGGCATGCTGCCCCTTTGGAATGCAGTAGGTAGGGATGGTCCAGCTCCATTTTGGGAATGTTCCCTGCAGCTCCTTCTTGAGCCATATGGCATCTACTAGGATTGCTTTTGATGCATGAATGCGGGGTAGAAGCTGTAGGAGATGGTTCCTCCTTACTTGGTGATGTTCGTCTCTGCACTTGGGAAGTACAAAGAGAATTGCTGTAGGAAAGGGTGGTCAGGAAGTCAGTTTGGACTTGGGACTTCAGAGCGCTGGTGATGGCAGGGCTCAGGTTGTGTCTGGGGTTGGGGGCAAGACTCCAGAAGCTTTCTCACTCTGGGGAAGGAAGTCTTCAGTCCTGGACCTTCAGGAGCCTGTGATTGACAGACAAGCTGTCTGTTGCTGTGGTGTGTCAGAGGACAAGGAGAAGCAGGGTCATTCGTGTGTAAGCTGAATACAGTGAAAGAAAATGGCCTAGACCCACCGATTTTCCTTACAGGCAAAGCAACAATTTCCAACGATGGTGCCACCATCTTGAAGCTCCTTGATGTCGTCCATCCTGCTGCCAGAACTCTGGTGGACATCGCCAAGTCGCAGGATGCTGAGGTGAGGGTTGCCAGCCTGGCGTGGAGTGGCAATTTTCTGTCACATTCACAGTCCTGGGTGAATCCATCAATGGACAGGTAGTTATTAAGTGCTTGTGGTGTGCCTAGGCACTGAGCTGAGGAGGGAACGACCCCATCCTAGGCCTAGAAAGTGCTTCCCCTGCTTCCAGGCTGCCTACTTGGTGCTTCCTAATTGTTTCTCTTAAAAGGGATTATTTGTAAATACTTGAATAGAAATGCATACACTAGGATTCAGATGTGACCCTGAGACTGTACAAGTCACTCCCATGTTGGGGTCACATGAAGGGGTTGGATCCTGGGACCCTGACTGGGCAAGGTGGCAGGGGTAGATGTCCCTTGAGCTTTGGGATTTAAGTCATTTTATGGCTGCAGGTTGGCGATGGGACCACTTCAGTGACTTTGTTGGCAGCAGAATTCCTGAAGCAAGTGAAATCCTACGTGGAGGAAGGCTTGCACCCCCAGATCATCATTCGGGCTTTCCGCACAGCCACACAGCTGGTAGGTGAAGCCTGGGCTATGCCAGACCACACTGCCAGGCCTGGGTCTTAACATCTTTTCTAGGAGAGAAGGGAGTTTGCTGGCACCACAGGTTGGTAGCTCCTGATTCCCCAGACCCAGGGTGGTTTCCCCCACAAGGAGACTGGGACCACCATGGAGGTGGTGGATAGGCTGAACCTGAGGTGGGGAGCTAGGAGGCCTGGAGTCTGTGTGAGACCTGGGGCAAGTCTCCTCGTCAGCTCCCTTCCAGAGTAGAGACGAGAGTGTGAGGGCCAATTGAAGACCCACGTGAAGGTGTCAGAGAAATCTCGAAGTGCTTTGAAGTAACTACCCATCCCTGGAAGTTCGCGGCCACAGTCAGCCTTTGGCATCCTCCTGGCCTCCAACACAGCCAGTGGGGCAGGGCCTTGGAAGGCTTTTCATTCCTGGGGACTGGTGAGAAGCAGCTTCACACTCAGACCCCTCCTTGGGGGAGCCAGGGCCTGCAAGGCCAAGTGAAGTGGCTTTTCTCCTTCTTGGCAGGCAGTCAACAAGATCAAGGAGATTGCTGTGACCATAAAGAATGAAGACAAAGAGTAAGTCTGCTTGTTGCCTAAAGTCCCAGGCTCCTCCTGGGCAGGTCAGATGCAGAAACATGTCGTCAGCCTGTGGGCCTAGGGCTTTTCAGCTCCTGGAGTGCCCTATGAAGAAGCCTGGCCTGAGCCAAGTGCCAGAACATGGGCTTTAGTTAATGGGTGTCCTGGGGGCTCTTGGGTCCACAGGCACCATCTGTCCCTAGTAATAGCGTGAAAGGTGGAATGGCAAGGGCTGGCAGGGAGGGCAGGAGGAGAGATGGGGCAGGGCCTGCACAGGAAGGGGGCCCTTGAGGGCTAGGCACTGACTGCCTGTGTGTGCCAGGGAGCAGAGGCGACTGCTTGAGAAGTGTGCCATGACCGCGCTGAGCTCCAAGCTGATTTCCCAGCAGAAAGCTGCCTTCGCCATTATGGTGGTGGACGCTGTCATGATGCTCGATGACCTGCTGCAGCTTAAGATGATTGGCATCAAGAAGGTTCAGGGCGGTGCCCTGGAGGTGAGTGCTGCTGTCAGACACGGACTCATCTGTAAGGGGTCACACCGTCTGTGAGGCTCTCCTCACTGGCCGTGTTTGAAAGTGTTGCCAAGTGAATCAGTTGTGGTTTGGTGTGGTGCCTTGACAGGCGACTTCGTGGGATTGCTAGGGTTTGCTTTTGGGGAACTGGGCACTTTGAGTCATTTCTAGCTGGGCTACCCTACTTGGTAGATGCAGGGCAAGTCTCTTCATTAATGCCTGTGCCCTTGTTGGCACCATCTTTGAAGCAGTTTGCCATGTCAGATCACCTGGCTCATCTTGAACTTGAAATGACAGTGCTGGAGTCCTTGGATCCAGACAGCCTTACGTGCTCTGAGGGCAATCGGCCAGCCACCGCCCTTGCCGGGCACTTGGCCATCAGAGGTCGCCTGCAGGTGAAACCACTCTGATTAGAGAATGACATTGATGGCTTGGGAGGGGAGAAAAGGCAGTGTTGGACGGACTCACGGTGAGGGAGACCTTGGAGATGATCTGGGTTATAGGGGAGAAAACCAGCCTTGGCCAGAAATCCGCAGATGGTGGAGGAGAGATTTGTTCCCTCACCATGGGCATCACTGGCTGTTTTACTGTGATTCTAAAGAGGAAGTGCCATGTACCGGTTGGCATTGAGTGGCCAGGAAGAAGACTGTAAGTCATTTAACCTTGAGGAGACCCACCCAGCCCCCTAGAACTTTCCTCTGAAACCATTGTTGACTTCCCCACAGTGGTGGTGGAATCTGAGAGCTTGGGGTTCTTTTTTTCCTAATGCCATTTTCAGTTCTGAATTCTCCCACTCCTCTCCCTATGGAGAAGGCAAGAATAACAAAGGCCATTATAGAAATGGACATCCCACAGAAAAGATTTCTGCATTAGCCACATCCAGAGAGAGAGAGGAGAAAATAAGCTTCAGTCTACCCTCTAAGTTCATCAGCCCCATCCATCCCATCTTCTAGAGGCCAGACATGGGGGAGGGGTCTGAGTGAGCTGAGGAAGGCGGAAGAAGTGAGCCAGGGCCGTGGACTGACCACACCTTTCCTGTGTTGAGCTCAGGGAATCAGCTTAATCCCAGGCTCTGCCTGGTCTGTACAGAGGATCATGGGTAGCACAGGTGCTTCCACAGGTTCATTAAAGGAAATAAAACCAGGAACTTTTATATCGACCTTCCCAGTAGCTGTGGAATAGGAAGGCTGGCCAAGAAAAGGATGGGTGCCAGCAGGGAGGAGGGTGGGATGCGGCCCCTGGGGAAGCTGGGGGTAGTTACCAGCCATCAAGCCCCCAAGGCAGCAGTTCATGTGGAAAAGATGAGATTTTACTTTTTGTCTGTTTTAAAGAGCGAAAATGCTTATTTGGGAAAACTTTAGCAGCCAGTAGATTTTTTTTTTTAAGGAAAAGTAATGAAAGACTGACACATGAATAAATTAATGAAATAATGTTTCTTAAAATAAAAATGTGATTATAAAGGGAAACAAGGTCATTGCTGTTTTCCTTTGAGGTAGAACAGGCATTTCTAGTCTTTTCCTAACTAAAATTGCCTCACTTTTCAAGGAGAAAGATGGGAGGGGTAGTTAGGTGGCGCAGTGAATAGAGCACTGGCCCTGGAGTCTGGAGGACCTGAGTTCAAATCCAGCTTCAGAGACTTGACATTAGCTGTGTGACCTTGGGCAAGTCGCTTAACTCCAGTTGCCCTGCCTTCCCCCTTCAAAAAAAAATTGGATCTGGTCATTTGGGCGTGGCCTTCAAGGTCACTCTGAGGCCACTGGCACGATGGCAGTCAGAGCTGGGTGCCCTCAGTGGAGGCCTGAAGACCTGAATAAGTAGGTAAGCAGTGGTGGCTCAGGCCACAACTGGAGTGTGTATTGTTTTGGCTATTAAGTTTTAGGAAAGAAGTTGAGAAGCTAAGAGGGAAACCTTAACCAGATGAAGAGCCAGGGGCTCCTGCTTGCCTCTGGGGCAGTGGGGAGACATTGTAGAGGCTCTGATTCATGCATGACATAAGGAGGAACTTCTTGCCCATTTGAGGGACCCTTGTGGAAAGGGGGCTGTCTCCTGAGGTATCTGCCCAGGCTTTCTTTAGGCTGGAGGCCTGTTTGGGAGGTTGTCCAGGGGATTCGGGGTGGTGTGGCTGGGCTTGAGGGAGTCTGCCCTCAGGCTTCTCTCCCAGCCAGCCTCTACATCCACACAAACTACGACAGGCCTAACACTGTCAATTTGCTCCCAGGAGTCCCAGCTGGTGGCTGGTGTTGCTTTCAAGAAAACATTCTCTTATGCTGGCTTTGAGATGCAGCCCAAGAAGTACACCAACCCCACGATCGCCTTGCTGAATGTCGAGCTGGAGCTGAAGGCCGAGAAGGACAATGCTGAAGTCCGAGTACACACTGTGGAGGTAGGCCTCGTGGGACGGAGGTCCATGCTGCTTTCTCAGTGGTTTCTCCTGTGGGGTGAGGAGTTGGGCGGTAGGGGCATTTCTGAAGCTGTCTCCTTAACTCTCATGATCTCATGCCTGTGGTCAGAGACACATCTCTGGGGCTTAGGCCACTCTGGGGAAAGGAATTTGGGGTGCTGGAGGGAGGAGCTGAGCCTTCCCTGCAGCTGGTTGCTGGGGAATTCACCCACCCCTAGGGCTGCTTCCTTCTATTTGGGTCTTGGTTTGCTGGCTGTGCTCTCCTCCTAGTCGTTCCTGGGGTGGCAGGAGATGGCACGCCGAAACCTTGGCCTCTGTTTTTGCCTTGGGGTAGGATTACCAAGCCATTGTGGATGCCGAGTGGAACATCTTATATGACAAGTTAGAGAAAATTTATAACTCGGGGGCCAAAGTTGTCTTGTCCAAGCTTCCCATTGGAGATGTAGCTACCCAGTATTTCGCTGATCGGGACATGTTCTGTGCTGGCCGAGTCCCAGAAGAGGATCTGCGCAGAACGATGATGGTGAGTGCCTTTCAAGGATTCGACCGCAAGGGGCTTGCTGAGATGGAGGAGCAATCACACCTCGAGACCAGAGTCTCTGAAGCAAATGGTTGATCCCTGGATAGCTTTTCCCAAGCCCCCAGCATGCTCCTCAGCTGCCTGCCTCCTTACAGTCTCAAGTGTGTACCCGGGGAATACGCTCTCATTTTCTCATCATCCTAAGCAAGGTATAATTAGGGAGGGATGTCTGCCGCTCCCTAAAATCCTAAGGAATTCCATGGCCTGAGCCTTGTGCCAGGATCTCCCGCCATTGGTAAAGCCTCTCAAGCTGGCTACTCCCCTGCTCTTGGCAGCTGCCTTCCCAGAAGGCCCTGTCAGTTCTAGAGGCATCCACACAGCTGCTGGCTTTGGCTTCAAGGCAGAGTTTTTATTGGACTCTCCCCTCCTGCAGTGGAGACCTGCATTGTAGCTGCTGCCTTCAGATGGACACAGGGAGGGTCAGCATATCCAGGGATGGCAGGAGAAATGCTCTGCCTCTGCACCAGCTCTAAGGAGGGATTAGGCATGGGCAAATGTGAGATCTTGCCCCAGCCTCCTTAAATCATGATGCCTGCTCCTCTCCCCAGGCCTGCGGGGGCTCCATCCAGACCAGTGTCAATTCTCTGACCCCTGATGTACTGGGCAGCTGCCAGCTCTTTGAGGAGACACAGATTGGAGGAGAGAGGTGAGCCTGCCTCCCTCAGGGGGCTTGGGCTGCTCTGGTAGGAGTTTGTGTCGTGGTCACTGTGCTGCTGTAGTCAGCCAAGATGCAGGGGAAGAGGAATGGGGCAAAGGCAAGGTGCGGGGGGCAGTCAGTGAGTAGGCAGGGGGGCCAATGAGCATGGAACTACTGACTGGCTCTAAAATCCTGTAGCTGTTAATGCAAAGCCTCCTCCTTAGGAAGACCTTAACCCCTGGAGTGGGTAGGGAGGCTTGTCCTGCTCCCCAGAGCTTGGCGACTTGGGGCTTGGGGTGGGGGGGAAGCTTTCTGTTAGCAGTGTCCTGACCTAGCCCAGAGGCAAGCAGGTGTGCTAAGGAGGTTGCAGGCCTCCCAGGGCTAGAGGAAGGGAAACAGGGAGAGGAATTAAGGGGGCTTGTCTTGGGGCCCTCTCCCCTTTCAGGTACAACTTCTTTACTGGCTGCCCCAAGGCCAAAACCTGCACGATCATCCTTCGAGGGGGTGCTGAGCAGTTCATGGAGGAGACGGAGCGCTCCCTTCACGATGCCATCATGATTGTCCGCAGAGCCATCAAGGTGTGTGGCCAGCCTCATCCTCAGGACACAGGAGGCCAGGCAGCAAAGGCTTTAGAGGGTGCTGGGGCGAGGGCGTGGCAGGGGCTGTGTCTGCAGGGCCAGTGGACAGCTCTACCTGGTCTGTTGTGCCACTCTGGGAGATCCCTGAGGAATGGGCAGTGAAGGTCTTGGACCTGAGCTCTATTCTCTCTCCAGCATCCCTGGGCCATGTGCCTGGCTATGCTGTGCAAGGGTTCCTGGGGCAGGGACAGGTCAGGTTGGCATCAGGTGGTGGGGGGTGCAGAGTCCTCTTATAGAGGCTCTAGCCTGGGCAGGTCCTGTTGGCATCACACCCCCCAGCAGGCTCTGGCTTCTTTGCAGAATGATTCGGTGGTTGCGGGGGGCGGTGCAATCGAGATGGAACTCTCCAAATACTTGCGGGACTACTCGAGGACCATACCTGGCAAGCAGCAGCTGCTGATTGGGGCTTACGCCAAAGCCCTGGAGATCATCCCCAGACAGCTGTGTGACAACGCTGGCTTCGATGCCACCAATATCCTCAACAAGCTTCGGGCCAAGCATGCACAGGTGGGTCCCTGCCCTGGGGGGACGCGGGAGGCAGCATGGCCCAGGCCTGGCCTTGCCACATACTTGTGGAGGTCATGGAATCTCACCAGAGCTGGAAGGCCCCAGGAACGCCCACCACCTGACTGTACAGGGCCTTCTTACGTATGTCTCAGGCTGGGTTCCTGCTTTGTATGGTAGTGATCCCATTGCTCTGGTGCCCTCATTGTACCCAGAGGATCCTTGGGTATGGTCCAGGTGTGAGACTGGGTGCCAGGAGGGGATGCTTGCTACTGACCCTGGGCTGAGGGGCAGGATCCAGGTGAGCCTCCCCTAGCGTTCACAGTGTGCATGAGCTGGGCGGTGGCTTCCTCAGGGAGTGCCTTCCTCAGAGCCCTGGGCTGGGGGTTGGGGGGGGGGAAGGGGCGCTGCTTGTCCCAGCCAGCCCCATGTGGTTCACGGAGGCCCCTGTATTGTCTGTCCCAGGGTGGCATGTGGTACGGTGTAGACATCAACAATGAGGACATCGCAGACAACTTTGAAGCCTTTGTGTGGGAGCCTGCCATGGTCCGCATCAACGCCCTCACTGCTGCTTCTGAGGCTGCCTGCCTCATTGTATCTGTGGATGAGACCATTAAGAACCCTCGCTCCACCGTGGACGGGCCCCCCGTGGGTCGGGGCCGGGGTCGGGGCCGCCCTCACTGAAGAAGGCCCTTTTGCCTCTCCCAGCTGTCTGCAGGGCGGGCACAGTTAGTTGGTGTTGAGGGGCAAGAGGGGACAAATGCACCTGGCTCTGTTCTCCTGGAAGGTTATTTAAATAAAACTCAAGGCCTGGGTCATTGTGGAGGGCAGATTCTTTGGACCCAGGGATGGGTCCCAGAGGGTGAGGTGTTGCCTCCCCTGACGGAGGCTCAGTGCAGTTGTACCTGGCGGGGGGGCTGGGATATGTCCTACCCAAGATCCTTATGTGCCACAGGCTGCCCGGGGAAGGGTGTTTGCTGCCTTGGCCAGAGCAGAAGCTGGGAGGCTGTGAACTGGTGGGATGGGCAGTAGAGTAGGGTGAAAGGGGCTGTGTGTAGGCGAGGTCTTCTTCCTGTGGCTTCCCAGGCTCCTGGGAGTCCTACATGCCCATCCTGTTACAGTTGCGGCTGAAGTGACTATCACAGCAGACCAGTGCCCCCACCCCTCAGACTGCCCTCTAGCTTGTCAGGGAGCTCTTGCGTTTCCACAGCTCTTTTCCCCTGGGGGGGGGGGGGTTTAGGGCATGGGATCCTTCCATTTGGGAGTGCAAAGGGAGAGCTGGGGAAGGACAGCTCCTGGTAATACCAGGAGCTATCCCCAAGTGGAGTGGATGGGCTGCCTCTTGGGGATGGCTTCAAGGCAAAGCTGGCCACCATGGGCTGCTTTGGTGGTAGAGGACCTGATTGTACCAGCTGGGAGCTCAACCTGGAGTTCCCTGGAGTAGGAGCAAGTGGGAAGGTCACCAGCCTCCCCCACCCCCCACATTTTAATCCAAATGCAAGGCCTGGGACTAGTTGGCCCATTTTATGAGTCACAAAACCCAGAAGTAGCCATGGAATTAGAGGGGCAGTGTGGGTTGTTTTGGGAGGCCTTGTGCTTTGCCACTGTCAAAAGTCCTGGCTACCTAACCCTTCTGGCCTCTGACCAGGCCTGTTGAGTGGGTCATTAGTGTCTGGTACCACTAGAGGCCTCCTTCCTGACATCCAGTTAGAGCCTAGGCTTTGCCCTAATGCCCGAACACAGGATGGGGTCCTCCCTCCCAGGTGTGTCTAGCTCCCAGAAAGGGTGGCGGGGCAGGCCCTTGAGGCAGGGCCTAGGGCTTCAGGGCACACAGCTGGAAGGGCAGTGTGTCTCTTAGGAGTACTAAGTATCCCAGTCTGAATTTGAACCCAGTGCCTGTTTCTCGACCTAGTTCTAGCACCTTTGGTTGTCCAACCAGTGTTTATGTGATGTCTGTTGTGTGCACCTTGAGACACTCGTATTCCCCACCCCCTATTAAATCCCAGACCTCTCAAGCCCAGTCCTCCCCCAGGTTGTGTCCAGGGAGCCACAGCCCGTTTTCAGAATCTTTATTGGACACCCAGTCCTTAACTGGGACGCCCGCGTGAGGTCCTCAGAGATACGTACACGCTCAGAATACATTCGGCAAAGGGTACGAAGCAACAACACCAAAGTGCATCTATGGGTGATGCTGGAGCGGAGCCCCCAGGGCAGGGGAGGGGGCAGAACAAATGGGGACCCCAGAGGCGCTCATCCTGCCTGGTGGGGGGAGGGAACCCTTTGGTGTTCAGGCTCCAAAGCCTGGGCTGGGGGTGGCGGGTTTGGAACCCTGTGCTATCTTTATTGGGGGTGGTGGGGGGAAGGGGGAGATGAGCAATTCGGGGGAGAGGCCTCCTTTGGGGAGGGGGCCTCTTCTGCCCAGCCCATACTTGTTCTTACCAAAGGCTGGGCAGCCAGTTGTCCACTTGAGCTGAGGGACGGGTAGGGGCGGAAAGATCTGGCCTGATTGTCAGAGGCCCTAGTTGGGGGGGACCAGGATGGACTGGGGCCCCAAGGAAGGAAACGAGGGTGGAGGAGGTTTGCATTAGGATTTCTGTTCTGGCCCCAGAGTCCCCACTGCCCCTTTGCCTTGGGGGAGGGGGAGGGACTGAGACTAGGACCTCTATGTCCATCCATAATAAATAATATGTACACACTCCATATAGAAATATATAAATCAATGTAAGCTCTGGGGTGGGGCAGGGTGGGTGGTGAGTCTGTTTGCACGGGGCCTCCCAGGCTGTTGGCCCTCCACTAGTGGGCAATGGGCAAGCCTTGGCTTCTAGTTACAATGTACCTCCCTACCTGAGGTCCCCCCTTGCCAAGCTAGGCTCAGCACCTCCAGCAGTCAGTTTTGAGTCCCTGGGGCCCATTACCTCCTTGGGGCTGTGGTCCAGTGAGTATATCACTGCTCCAATAACGGGGGTGCTAGGCCACTGGGGAGCTCCAGTGGAAAGGGGGTCAGAGGAGCAGGATTTTCCTTCCCCATAATTGTGTACTAAAGAGTTCAACTGAGCTAAACTAGGGACGGGAGATTTGGCTAGAGGTTATCTGGATGTCTGCCCTATTCTTCCTGCCCAAGTTCTCCATTGCCATGAAGTGAGATGCCCTATACTTCGTGGGTGACTGGCCCCTGATGTGGCCCTTGGTATTTCTTTGGGGGGGGGGAATCTTCTCACCTTTCCCCCTCCCCCACCTCAGCATCACATTTCTGGGAAGGCAGTTTGGGGGGTCCAAAATAAAGTGCTTCAGGCAGACACTAAGACCCTGGCAAGGGTTTGGGTGATCCCCTTTCCTGGGGGAGGCATTGCTGACCAGGTGGGTCTTCAAGAGCAGAGCTTGGGCCCACACCCCTCTAGTAACCCTGGCTCCTGGGGACGATTGGCACAGGACAGGGTTAATGGACCCAACTCATTGCGCTTTAAGGTCAGCATCCTAAGCTCCAACTCTGATTGTCCAACAGGCAAAAAAAATAAACCCCCCAACCCAGATCTTTGTTACTAGGGAACCATCTCTTCCCCTCCTCCCCGAATCTGGTAGCAAAGATTCTATTTCGGGGGTGGGTTTAGCGATGGCCCTGAAATGAGTCACAAAACGCATAAGTAGAGAGAGAGAGAGAGAGAGAGAGAGTGTGTGTGTGTGTGTGTGTGTGCGCGCGCGCGTGTGCCTACTGGGTTTCCTCTAACGAATCAGTGCCATTACCGGTTACCAGTCCCATCAACCCCTTCATTTTAATGATGAGGAAACAGGCCTGGAGGCAACATTATATAGGTAGTAAGTAGGAAGGCCTGGACCAAGTCCTCTGGTGGCTCTGGGAGAGAAGGAAACCTAAGGAGGCCTGTGAAGGCCCTCAACTGATGAGTCAGTGTGCTCAGACCCCACTCCCCCATCCCTGGTCTCTACAGTTGGAAGGTAGGAGAGGGGGCTGTGGGAGAAATGGAGCAGGAGCAATGGGTGCGATGGGCTGGGGAGGAGCCGGATGTCCCTGAGCCAGGGGAGACCTTCCTTTGTGCTTTTCTCAGGCACCAGGGGCCAGGCAGGGAAGTTCAGAGTATCTTTGATTTAGAGTGGGAAGGGCCCTTAGCGGCTGTCTGCTCTAGCTGTCTTCTCATTACAGATGAGAAAGCCGAGTCTTAGAGAAGTTAAGTGACTTGTAAGGTCACGCAGCTAGCAAGCAGCAGAGTGGGCATTTACCCCTAATTCCTCTTGAATTCAGCCACCAAAGCAGCCCTTGCTGCCATCTTGGGTGGGGAGTTCACTTCTAGAGATGATGACCAAAGTGTCTCCTCTTGCCCAGGGAGCAGCTCCCCATCCAAGGCTGGTGGGGACAGCAGGCACCAGGTCGGGGATGGGGCTGGGGAGGATCATCTGAGGAACCTTGTGCTTTCTCATTTCAGTCCCCTCCTTGGAAAGGGTCCGGGGAGTGGGGAGGGCTGGGAGAGAGAAGGTCATGGGGGCTGGGGGTTCTCCCTCTGAAAGGCAGAGGTGAAGCATGACAGGGTTAGTTGGGGCCTAAGATAGAGATGGAGAAATCCTCCAGCCCCCAGGCTCCTGGAGAGGCGGAGGAAGAGGGGAGAACAAAGAAGAGAGAGATGGAGAGAGACATTTACACAAGAGATGAGTGGAGAAGCCAAGGCAGAGGCAGAGACTACCAAGCAAGCTTGAAGAAAGCGCCCTTAGTGAGGGCCATGTTCCCTGGGGACCTGCTCCTGAGGGCTTCCTTTGGTGCATGTCTCACTTAGCCTTGGCTGGGGCTTAGGTGCCAGAAGAAGATTGGGCCAGGGGCAAGACCAGAGCTATCAGGGAAACCTTCAAACTGACCAGTCAGGTCTGCAGAGCTCAGGCAGCCCTGGTCAGCTGAGGCGGAAACACAAGGACCGAGGCAAGGATGGAGTTCAGGAAGCCAGAACTTAACCGATGAGGTTTGTGACTCTGCCCCCTGTGAAGGGCACAGTGAGAATCTGAGAGAGTTTGCTGAAGCTGGGAAGGCTTTCCATTCATTCCGACCCCCTTCATTTTACAGGTGGGGAAACAGACCCAGCTGAGATTTGTCCAGGATCACATAGCTGGTAACTGGGGGGTCAAAAACCCAGGTCCTTTGACTCCACATTTGGATTTCTTTCTACTTCTCTGAGGAACAAGTGTGCCTGGTTTCTCGGGGTCTGGCCTCTCTGACAGCTGAGAGAGAGGGAGAGAGGGAGCAGGAGAAACAGTTGGGGAGAGTGACAGAGACAGGTGGAGAAACAGATGTAGGGAGACTGTGTGATTGTGTGCATGTGCATGTGTGAGAAAGACTGTGTGTGTGACTATATGTGAGGGTGTAGGTGTGTAAGAGACAGAGACTGTGATGTGTGTGTGAAAGACTGTGACTATATGTGAGAGTGTAGGTGTGTGTAAGAGACAGACTACGTGCATGTGTGTGTGAGAAAGACGGAGAGAGACTGTGTGTGAGACTATATGTGAGAGGGTAGGTGTGTGTGTAAGACACTGTGTGTGTGTGTAAGACAGACTGTGTATGTGTGTGTGACTGAGTGTGCATGTGTGTGTGAAAGACTGAGTGTGAGAGACTGAGTGTATGTGACTGTATACGTGAGAGTGTAGGTGTGTGTGAGACAGAAACTGTGTATCTGTGAGAGAGAGAGAGAGAGAGAGAGAGAGGAACTGAAACCATAGGGGGTCAGCATACTTCTTCCGGGCCTAGACTCAGAGTGAACCCCTAGCAGGGTCCCAGGGTGAGAGGTCCTAGACCTAAGTCAATCAGATATAATTTCTTAGGAGACACAGAGGGCAGGGGGAAGCCTGATTTCACACCCTAGGTTAAGCCCCTCCAAGCTGCCCTCCTCTGCCTCTACCCCCACCAATATGCCGATATATAGCAAAACATCTAATCCATTATAGCAACCTCCCCTCCACAAGAAAGTCACCCTCTTTTTCCTTCTGCCCTTCCCCTCCCCCAGGGCTGGTGGCTCTCAGGGCACAATGTGGGTGGGCTAGGCTAAATACCATCTTGGCAGCTTCCTGCCCAGGACCTCCTTACTGCAGAGCCCTGGGCTTCCACTCAGGCAGAGGCTCCCTGGGAGGGATTTGTGTATTGGGGGATTCAGGTCAAGGTCAAGGTCAGGGTCTAGAGTGGAGAGCTCAGAAACATGCACATTATATAACTCTGCTTTAAAATCTCTGGATCGTCTCTTCTTACAGAAATAAATACTAACTCTGTCATCTCCGCCTGGCAATCCCCAGACTCACTGGAGGCAGCAGTGGCAGGGGAATATAAGAGGCCAGCATTGTCTCCTGGAGTCTGGTGACAAGGTGAGGAAGGTGGGGTTTGGGGACTGGGCTAAGATGTCACACTAGTCCTCTCCCCCCATCCCTCCAGAGAGCTGCCGTGGGTCCCAGGCATGTCCTGCCCCACCCAGGCCCACTGGTGGCAGAGAGGGACCCAGGGTTCTGCTGGGTTGCTTCCTTGATGCACCACTGGGATCAAGGTTGGTGTTGGCACCCTCCACCACATTGGTGATGAGAGAACGAAAGGGGGCCCCATGGTCCACAACCTTGATAGATCAGCTACAGGAAACAGCCCTGGTAGTGGGGCTCAGAGACCAAGGGTCTAGGGAGGCAGTCGGGGTTTATTGCAGGACCCCCTGAAGGAAGGGGCCAGGACAGGGTATAGGATGTCAGTGCCTGCCTCTGCTGGTGACTGGAGCTCCCTGTCCTCCAAGGGGCCCTGAATCAGCCCCTGTTCTGCTGGGGTTGCTTGGGTCAGCAGGGCATATTGCCCTGGGGTTATCATCAGGGGTCCAAGAGGAGATGGTAGCTTCAGTCCAAGAGCCCTTATTGAGGGAGGCAGTGCCTGGGGTGGAGGCTTAGGCAAGGGGGCACTGAGCTCCAGGATCTCAAGGATGGAGAAGAGAACCCCCCCAAGCCATCGACTCCATAGCAGATGGTATTCCATGTGACTGAGCCTTCAGACAGAAGGCTCTTGGAGGGGACCAAGGTCTCTCTGATTCCAAGACCAGCATCTGCTAACTGGCCCCTTGAGGTTAAGTCCAAACCTGCATCCCTTGGGTGGGGGTGTCCAAAGATGTTGCCTGCTGGAGGCCTGGGTTCACTCCAGAGCCTCTGGGTGGAGGTGGTGGGTGAGGGGTGCCCACTGGCCCCCCTGTCCGGGGTTAGCAGCCACCTTCCACCTTGATGTGTAAGATCTTGGAGAAGCCTGGCCGACGTCTTAGTGCCTGGGGAGAGAAGAAAGGGTCAGAAACCTGGTCATTTATGCACCGGAGACAGAGGCATGGCCTGGCTTGGCTTGAGCTTCCCTCCCCTGCCCAATGCTCTGGGTGAAATGTCACTCCATCCCCTGGCCCAAGTGCCTCCATGTATAAAAGGTGCAAGTATAGCCAGAAAGCTCTCCTAGGATGGATGGTGATGGGAGCTCAGGACAAGGCTGGGAAAGGGCTTCAGAGAATAGGACTGGCTGGGTGGTGGTGGTGATGGAGGTTCATGTGCCTTCCAGAAGCCTCCTCACTAAAACCACAAATATATCCCCTAGACCAGGGCTTCCCAAACTTTCTTTTTACTATTTCTATAACAGTCTTTCGGTCTGATTGGATTCCTTTGTTGCTTCTATGCTGCCATCCTGACTCTGGCCCCTGATTGGATTCCTTTGTAATCTTATTTTATTTTATGTATTTAAAAAACATCATTCAAGAAGGGTTCTGTAGGCTTCCCCAGATGCCACGGGAGTACAGGACCCACAAAAGGTGGATAAAGCTCTGCCACAGACCAGATTAGTATAATACTTTTTCAAGGGGTTTTCACTCCCTTCCCCCTATAATCTGCCTTGTAAGTAGATATGATTAGACTTACTTTGGATTGAGATGTGGTCTATACAGTTGCTACAGTGATTTTCCCAAGGCAGATCTGACTGTATCACTCCCCTTTTCAATTTATTTCAATGGCATGGCTAGCCTGAAGCATTTTGGTTGGAGGAGGAGGCTGAGGAGAACCAGGTAGTCCTTTTAAATTTGTTAGAAGGAAGCCCCTAAAATGATTTGCTGGGGATGAGGAACGACTCAGATTGAAGGGGCAGCCTACCAAGGCTCTGGATAGAGAGGATTCTGCTAACAGGGAAAGAATTCAAACACAGACTAATGCCCCTGGGCGCCAGTTGGCTTCATGGCTTATTCTGGGTTCCTAGAAAGTAAAGAGTATGAGAACTGACATATGTCTCTCCTTATGAAGAGAAAGTAGCTGAGGTTTTCTTTCCTAGCCTGATGACTAGTAGGGTTGGGGAAGTGACAGCCCTGCCTTTTTAAAAGAGCTGATGCTCAGATTCTAAGTGTAAAGAAATAAGGCACAGCCTACTTTTCCTCCTGTAGGCAAGAGGATCTCAGCTAAGGACTTGAGCCCAGGAGATTCAGAAAAGTGGGAGCAGCAAAATGTTACACCCACTGGAGAGAGAAACATAATGACTCCTAGACGTGGGTCCCCAGGCCCAGTAGAGGATCACACTCCTTAAAGAGCTCAGCCAGGAAGGGCAGTGCCATAACATCACCAGAAACCATCATTGGGCTTGCATGACTTGCCTGGAATATGCCCTGGTCCCCTAAGAGAGATCCATCTGCACGTCCACCCTTTCTGCTAATTTGTGTGTCTTTGTGATAGGTTTGTGGGGAAGGAGGAGAAATGTTGCCATTCTTTTCATGAGGCTCTTTTATTACATTCCTTTACTATGAAGTAATTATGTCCTCTGACTTGCCCCAATGTTAAACATATTGGTGGAGGCTTCTAAGTTATGTTTTTCAGTGGTTGCTGATTCACAAAATATCCTGAAACTAGTACAGATTTCTGGGGATGCTACATGGAAGGGGGGTGGCTCCAGGGGCTACAATGTTTAGGCTTGTCTGGGGTCTCCATTTTGCTTGTCCTATTTAATGCAGGCATCTAGAGAGGGGGAAAAATTCTCTCTTCAGGTCACGAATGAACAGGCAGCTTTCAGACGTGTGCTTTTGTGTTTACAGGTCACACCAGCTACTGAAAATAGCCATTATACTATCTGTGGAAAATGCACTCAGGTGTCTGTCAACACTGCAGAATGGCTGGCTTACAATGGGATGGAGAATCAGCTCTAGGAGCTGCCATGGATATGGTGGGAAGCCTGGGGCACACTAAGGTTGTGGAAGTGGCTTTTGATTAGGATGACAGTGATACGCTGAGAACAGCTGGTGAGGAAGAGGGAAGAGATGGAAAGCACACGATATGGAATATGTGGCTGGACAAAGAGTAATGGTACTGTGTACAATGCTTGAAACAGCAAGGTAGTAGACCCATAAGAACAACTGTTAATGGGACTATTTAGGAATTCTTTAATGATGACTATGACCAGGACTTACTAGTAAGAAAGGCTGGGGACTTCCTAGGGAAAGAAGAGATAAATGAAAGCCATGCTTGCCAGAAGAATAACAAAGGATCATCCATAGGCTGGAGCTGGGAGGGACCTCAGAAGCCATCTATTCCAAAAATCTCATTTTACAGTAATAAACGAAGGTGCAGGGAAAGCAGGTGCCTTACTCAGGATCACACAGGTAGTAAGCAAAAGAGCTGGGTTTCGAACCCAGGACAAGTTTTCTTTCAAACTCACAACCTTGCCCCTCATCTAGAACAGTTCATGTATCGTCTTCCTTGGATTGTGGCCCAATCATAGTGTAGACTCCAGCAAATCCAGACATAGAATGGCTGGTGAAGAATAGAGTTCAGACACTAAGGCGGTATGCCAACTCTAAGAAAGGGGACTGAAGAGGGAAGGTTTTCAGGGGAGTGACCCCATCTAACAAATGAGGAACCCTTTGAGTGCTGGCTGGAACATATCACAGTTGGGATAAGTGGGTGGTATAGGACCAACCCAGAAAAACATGGGGGATTATTGGAGGGTCCCAGGGGGCCTGCTTAGGAAGTACACACATTGAAAATGTAATGCTTAGAGGCGGCTAGGTGGCACAGTGAATAGAGAACCGGCTTTGGAGTCACCAGGACCTGAGTTCAAATCCAGCCTCAGACACTTAACACTTAATAGCCTTGGGCAAGTCACTTAACCCCAATTGCTTTGCCTTTCCCCTCAAAAAAAAAAAGAAAAGAAAATGTAATGCTTACAGGTTTTTGTATGTCAGTTCGTTCTGCAGCTGTTCTCTCTGCGATTACCTCCCCTCTTCGTACATGTCTTAGAATATATCTTGTGTGTACCTACTTATTTCTGGGTTGTTTCCATCATTAGAATGTAAACTCCCTGAGGGAAACAATTGTGCTTTTTTCCCTTTCGTTGTACTCCCTTTGCTTAGCACATTACTTGGGGTAGAAAAAGCAGAGAAACGCGTACATCTGTAAAATCTCACACAGAAAGATGTTAGCAGCTTATGAGCAGTACTGACTCAAAAGGTGAATGAAAAGCATGGTGAGAGATCCAATTGAAGGAGCATCATCCTGAGGGCATTTAAGGATGAAAAAGGAAGGAGAGGATAAGAAACAAGAAAAGTGGAAAAGATCTGCATAGATTTTTATAACAAACTCTTTTCACTATCAAGGAAAAGTGGAGGCGTCACACTTGGATTCTATAATCACAGTCCCAGATGTACCCAGAAGGGAAATGGCACTGGTATAGAAGAAAACAGACAAGTCTAGACTAAGAAGAGACAGGATAAGTTTGTTCTGGAAGCAACACAATTTTGAGGACATCAGGGGACTGGTTTCTAAGGTGCTAGTAGGAGGAGAGATACAAATGCAAAAGATATGGGAAAATCTAGGACTTAAGTATGACTGAAAAAAGGAATCTGAGACACCAGAATCTACCAAGCCATAAGCTTACTCATATAAGCATTAATAAATGCTTGTTGATTAAGTGGGAAATGATCATTGGACAGCCAGTTTGCTAGTACAGGGAAAGCTCAACAACACCTATGTGTTGTGCCTAACCATCTCCCAGAAAAGGGAGAGGTTTCTGGTTGGGTTATGGATAGAGAAGCTTCTGCTAAGGGCCATGATTAGGGAGGCAGTGCCTCTATATACCAGGCTGGCTCAAGGTCTCAAGAATGTACATAAGATTTTGTTATTGATAAAGCTGCAGCTTGATCAGTGATAAGAACAATTTCCCAGCTAATCAGAACTGGTATAACTGATGTGGAAGAAGAATATCAGAGGATGGAAGGTTTACTAATGAAACAGAAAACAGCCCCATGGGGTTCTAAGACATCTTTCCTGGTATGACAGGTCATTGATGTCAGGTGGGGGCTATCTTGAATTGCCCAAGTTCTGCTGTAGGAAATCAAGACAGGTCTACTGGGGAGGGAATGGGGGTATGTGTGGCCAAATGGGAAGAGCCATCTCTCCTGGAAGGGAAAGGGGGCTTTGGAGCAGCCTGATGCAAGAAAAAGACCAGCAGAGGCAAGCTAAAGAGACCAGGCTAGCTTGTTACCAAATATAAACTAGATGGCTATGTGTGTGTCAAGTACAATTTTTAAAAATGACTTAATATTTCCTTCCCCCTCTCCATTACATGCAACTGAATACGTTCAAGAGGAGAATTAGGCACTGAATGTCCATTAGAAACTGAGATCTACTCAACTAGCCTCATGAAATGCTTATGAGCTTGGGGAGGGGACCATCTCAGACTTCAAAAACTAAGGCGTGCCCCAACTGCTTTTCTATCTGGATTCATAGGACCCAACAGTGCCTATGAAGGCTGACAATACAGTGTCCTACTTTGGGCTCGTTCAAGCCAGTGAGGATTGTATTTTAGTCATTCTATGAGAAATATGAAAAAGATGCCTCATCGGTGTGTTTGGGGGGTTGGGACTGACCATATTTGGGCTATATAAAGGGGAGTTTGAAGTTCCCTAAGGAAGATGGACGTGGATGTTGTTAGGACACGACTCTATTCTATCTAGACCCCATGCACATCTGTGGTATAAACTGGGGCCAGAAGACCACTGGACTGGTATGTTAGAGGAGAGCTTCCTTTCATATATGGATTGGAGTAGGTGGCTGCTAAGGTTCCTCTCACCTCTTAATTCTGTATTCAGTATCAGTATCGACTAGAATCAATTCTAGCTTTGGCAAAGTATTAGGAGAATATTGCAGTTATCAAGGTGGGGCTCAAAGCTGACAATTCACATCTTCTGTCGGAGAATCAAAGAAAGAAAGAAGCCAGTGGTGATGGCAAATATTGAAAGAGCAATGGCTTCTCCACTTTGATAGCAGAGCCAGGGAAGTAGAGATGGCTCCAGTGCCTGAAGAATGGAAGGACCATTGGAGGAAGAAGCTCATTGTCAATGCTGGTACAATATAGCTGGGGTGAGGTGGGTGGTGTACCCAAAAAGCAATGTTCAACTTAGGTTCTGCTTCTACAACTCCAAACCTTGGCAAGACTGACTCAGAAGAATGCCTTCTTGGATATGGAGGAGCTGAAAGACCAACTGAGAGAAGTATGAGTGGATGGTACAGTCTAAGAGTACCAGTCTGCATGCTCAAAGGGGCGTAGAATGGGAAAAGCCTGGGAAGATCCAACTATTGGGCACTGAATGAAAAAACTAAAGTGAATTAGTCTACCATGTCATGAATTTAAGATGTCCTAGGCTGTGGTTTTATTATTGGAAAAAAAGAAAGGAGAAATAAACAGAAACACATAGATTGTTTTCAGGTTTACAAAATGCCTTATAAATACCTCATTTGATTCTTACGACAATCTTGTGAAGTATTATTAAAATCTGCATTTTATAGATAAAGAGACTGAGGCAGACAGAAGTGACTTATCCAGGGTCACAGAGAGTGTCTGACGCAGGATTCAAACTCATATCTTCATGACTCCAGCACAAGAGAGAAGAAGATAGCTTTTATCTGCCCAGAAGTATTCTAATATTTTGAAAGTATGCCCCAAAGAATCCCAAGGGAACCAGTCATGTTTCAGTGGCTTAGGACACATGAACTACTTGACATTGGCATATCTGAACCAATCTGTCAATCAGCAAGTCTGTGTTAAGCAGCTGGCCTGTGCCTGGCTCTATGCCAAGTTCTGTGCCAGGCCCTTTGTGAAATGCTGGGGTACAGAGACAAAAAATGGGAGATTTTGCTCTCAAGGAGCATCTGTGCTGTCAGAATGACCTCATCTTCTCTGGAACATGAAAAAGGTGTGAAGTTGGTTGGAAAATGTTGGTTTGTAGCATCAGTGGGAAAGTATAAGTTTTAAAGAGCCTCTGTCTAGTACCTGGGTGGCAGTGTGTCAAGAAGGTGTAAATACAGATTTACTGTATTTACTGAGTGGAGGCGCATGCCAGTTAACCATGTCCAAGAAATCATCACCAACCAAAGACTTTCCTGGGACTTAGAAGTTACTAGAAATTTATTATTATGCTACCATTGCTAAGCCTCTCAATAATCTTACTCATGGTCCTGTGTTTGGGAAGAACTGAATGGAGGAGGGGCAAGAAGGGTCAGCCCACTGCATAGACACAATTTGGAGATTTTGGAATGAGAAGTATGAATAAGTTTTCAAAGACTTGGTAAAATGTCTCACCCAAGGGTTATAAGATATTTGCATGGCATGGCCACACTAGGCTGGCATGGGGCCAGCTTTGTGCCAAGAGAATCATGGTCACAAGAACTATAACAGTGAGGCTCATTATCCCAAACACAAATTGGAGTTCTTGGTGCTGAAGGGGGATGTCTAGCTTTGAGAAGTCCTTTGAGTGAGTGAATAGTGCAAATACTGGGTACCGACTGCCAAGGGTGGGCAGAGGCACAAACCAGTTAGGAGTTCAGTCTACATTCTAGTGTAGGGAAGACCAATGAGGAAACATTCCCTATTCAGGAGATGGTGTGAGTCTGAAAATATCTATCATATAAAGTGCCACTGACCACCTGGGACTCCCACTGAAAAATGCACCATCCGTGTTGGCATGACTAGTAACATATCCATCACCTATGGCCTAGCCATGGCTGCAGCTCAGAGAAGCTCTGATAGATACATTAATGGTATGAAGCTCAAATTCATGGTCAAGACCTCTGGCAAGGGCAGAGAGTTCTCCCAAGAAACCTTGATGTACAGTGAGCACGTGAGATAATGGATTGATGGGAAGCCATCTTATGCCAAAGACTGGGCCACTTGCCAGGTTATAAAGTAGTCCCAGAGAGGGGATGGGGTTCTACAAAACAAAATAATGCATTGTGAACTCCTATGGCCTATTGGGGAGGTAGAGAGAGTCCCTGGTGAGCAGATAGAAAAGAGAATTGGATGGTTAGAGAAATGGATTCTAGGAAGAGTCGCCTTCTTATAATTTGTAGAGGCCATTAGTGTGAGGTCATAATAGCTCAGGAGATAATACAGGAGTGTCCTGTATATCAGAAGGCAGAGAGATGAAGAGGCAAGAGCCCTAGCTCAGGACCTGGGCCTGGGTTTAAATTCCCATCTCTGATGCTTATTATTGTGTGACCTTGGACATGTGACTCATCTTCCCTGGGCCTCATCTTCCTCATCTATAAAATGGGGGGGGTAGTAGATAACATCTGAGGTCTCTTATAATCCTAGACCTTTGGTACCCACTGGAGGGTCAGATAACTCAGTCTAGCATATCCCAGATACAGGAAAAGTTCTGTTCAAACAAGGGAGAGGGATGAACCCAGACATAGCCCCTTTCTAACCTGATAATCCACTTGTGGAGGCCCTGAGGGAATGGGAGGACTTTATAGAACCTGGAGACTATAAGATCCAGGCTGAGACTTCCACAAAACCAGGGATGGGATGGCAGGCCAATGGTCCATGGATACTGAACTGTCAGCCTGGGCCTTCATAAGCTCAGGAAGCACGATAGAAGTCTCAGGCCTGTAGGGACAGTGACTTATGATGTTTTGGAAAACATGGGAGAAGCGGTTACTCATGTAAGGAAGATTACCCAGAACTATGTTATAGGCTACTTTCTGTACTCTGTATATGCACAGATATTATGGCGTACCTGACATAATTTGTAGGAAGTGCAAATTTTTAATTATTGGGGAAAACAAAGCAGCTCAAAGTTTGGGAGGCTTGTTAGCACAAACACACGCATGCACACACACACAGACACACATACACCCTCATAGGCTCCTAGATTTAGACCCCAAAGGGTCTTCAAAGGTCATCTAGCCCAATCCCCTCCTTTCACAGATGAGGAAAACAAGGCCAAGCAGGGGCAGTGACCCACTCAGAGTCATGTAGGCAGTGAATCCAAACTTGGGACCTTTGACTCCACATTCTCTTTCTCAACTGCCTTCTTCTAATCATCCTCATCCTCATCCTCTTCATCCTCATTATCATGACTAGGACCCTGGAATGAGACACGGGCTGTGTCTGCTCATATTTGGTGCTTGCAGAGAGAGGCATTTGCATGATGAAACTCAGAGAATTTCAGGGGCCTGAGGAAAATGGCAGTTAGTGCTCTAAATCTGCATCTCACAGCTATATGGGAAGCTGCGGATGGTGAAGCTCTCCAGACGCTATTTGCAGACTACATTGTGTTGGCTGCTCCAAGGCCCTGAATATCACAAGGCCACTCACGTGGGATCCATAATCACTCTCAAGGGTTTAGCATTACCATCCACAAATGAAATACCAAGTGGATGAAGAATTTCTACTGTTTGGACAATGATAGGCAGTTGAATGGCTTCCCTATAGAATCTATCTGTCTGTCTGTCTGTCTGCCTGTCTGTCTGCCTGTCTGTCTGTGTCTGTCTGTCTATCTATCTATCTATGTATCTGTCTGTCTATGTATCTGTCTATCTATCTATTTATCAATCAAGATATCTACCCATCCATCCATTTTTAAATATATATATATATATATATATATATACACACATACACACATTTTTGTATGTGCGCATGTGTATATATACCATGCACGTGTTTGTATATATGTGTGTGTGCTTACATTTGTTCAAATCTGGTCTCAGACACTTAATAACTGTGTGACCCTGAACAAGTCCCTTTGCCTCTGCCTCAGTTCCCTTGTCAGTATTATTATCGGGATAATAACAGCACAGTCAGGGTCACTTTACCTCTGTTTGCTGCAGTTTCATCTGTAAAACAGAAATGATGGTAGCACACACCAGGGCTGCTTGGAGGGTAAAAAGCACTTAGCATTGTGCCTGGTGCAGAGCAATCGGTATGTAAATGTTAGCTGTTATTATAAACACAAGCGTGTGTATACACATAGACGCTGTAAATGGACAATAAGCTCACTCAGAATTAAGGGCAGGCTCACTTTGGGGAACTACAAAATTCTTTTTGCAACCTTAAGTTTTCCCCTGAAAACAAAACCCCAAACAAAGCGACCATGGCAGGCTCAGAAGAACCGACACTGAGGACCCCCCAGAGGTCATGAGAGAGCGCAAGGGAGCCACGATCAGAAGCTACTATATACTACGAGCAGAGGATTACTCAGGGGGAGCGGAGGGAAAGATGTAAAACAGTTGTAGGAGCTAAAAAAAGGGAGCACATGACGGCCACGGGGAGAGTCAGTGATAAGAGGCAGCGCTGGACGCTGCCCATTCTCCACCAGCTTCCTTGTGATGTCAGGAGGAAGGAAGGAAGCAAACGTTACTAAGCACCTACTGTGTGCTGGGCCCTCTGCTTTACAAATACGACCTCAGGTGGTCCTCACAGCACCCTTGGGGGTCAGTGCTCCTACACTATTATGCTTCCTGTTGTACAGTGGAGGCAAACAGAGGTGGAGCAGCTTGTCCAGGGTCACACAGCCAGCAAGGGTCTGAGTTGGGACTTGAACTCAGAGACACGGTTGAAGGTGCCGCACACTGAGTCAATCGCCTGTTACTAAATTATAGGAGAACACGGACAAAAGTAGCACAAGGTGAAGATGAGTTACCATCTGCAATCATCACTGGCATTTATATAACGCTTTAAAGGGCTTTACTTAGTGTAGCTCATTGGATCCTAGTGACAGTCCTGGGAGGCAGGTGCTGTCATTACACCCATTTTACAGATGAGGAAACTGAGGCAAACACAGGTTAAGTGACTCACCGAGGTCAGACAGCTAGGAAGTGCTCGAGGTTGGATTTGAACTCAGATCTTCCTGACTCCAGACCTAGCGCTCTACCTACCAGAACGCCCAGCTGCCTCTGCAGGGAACGCCCACATTGATAAAATGGAATATTAGAGTTAGAAAGTCCCCCGACTCCAAAGTTGAAATGTGTGGCAATGACTTTGATTCAGCTAATAGGAGGGGGGAAGATTCAAGATAGATTCAAGGTCTGTGTGCTTTAATTAGCTCTCTGGCAATTTTATGTTCCAAAAGAGCTAAACCCCTGTCAGAGAAGACTGGCAGTTAATGAGCTTCTCTTCTTCTGATGAGAAAGCAGCTGAGGTTTTCTGTTTTAGTCCATGGACTGGGTGTGTGTGAAGGCTTGGGCTTTCTAAAAGGCTTGATACTTAGACCCTGGAGGCTGTGCTGGGAGAGAAGGGAGGGAGGGAGGAAAGGAGAGACAGAGAGAGACAAAGAGGTGCAGAAAAGTGGCATGATACCCAGGTGCAAGTCCAAGACAGAGCACTGCCAGAAGGTTGCAGGCTAAGAGGGTGATGCCATGACCAGAAGGCATTGGTATCTCTATTTTGAGTTTTTCTCTGATGTGTGTTTTCTAAGTGTGTGCTCCCACACATGATCCCTTTATGTGTCCACTCTTCTTACTGATACCCTGTGTATCTGCAGGACAGTATGACTAAGACTGATGGAAGGGAAAGATCATTCTATTGCTACTTTTCTTATGATCTGTGTCCTTTGGCTGATTAATAGAAGTAAACACATCAGTGGGGGCTCATTAGCTTTGGTTTTGAAAAGATGAAGACTTAGAATATCTTGAATCCAGAATAGCTTTTCTGGGGTGGGAAGGGCCTCATGTTGCATGAGGGGAAGAGAGTAGTCCAGTTTGGTGGGTACATCTAGTATGTGGAAGAGTTTAATAGTTGATAAACCTGGAAAAGGTAGAGTGGCACCAGATTATGGAGGGCATCAAATTCTAGGCAAAGGAGTATAATATTTACTTGAGAAGACTCAAGAAAGGGCCATCTGTTGTGATCTTTGGAGTGACTTGTCTTTAAGTATTTTGAAGGGCTGTCCTACAGAACAGGGAACATGAGTTAGAGCTGGAACAGCCCTTTGGAGGTCATCAGATCCTAGGTCATAGATCCAGAGGCCATCAGAAGCCTTCCAGTTCAACTTTCAACTTTCATTTTATAGAAGAAGAAATTAAGGCTGAGAGTACTCAAGTGACTTGCCCAGGATCACACATCTAGAAATGATTTAGGTCTCCCTGACCCCAAGTCCAGCACTCCCCCCACTGCCCCATGATGATGTGCTCGCCCTAGTCCTAAAGGTAGAAGGAGGAACATTATGGAGGCTTCCTCCTCCTTGGAGATCTTTAATCAAGAGCTAGACCGCCACTACCTGGTATGTTGTCAAGGGGAAATAAAGGGCATTAAGAATGAGAGCATGGGTCAAGAATGGCAAACATGGCAGATAGGTCAGGAAAAAGGTCAGCAGAAAAACCCAGTAGAATCAGTGATCAGGAGGTCACTGGTGACTCCACCCTCATCTGTCTTTGGTCCGATGCACAGAAGTGCCTGAAAGAACACTAGAGGAGGAGTAGGTGTGGGAGACAGGTAGGCTCTCAGGCACAGGATGGTCTGGGAATCGTCCACCCTGCCAACATCTACAAGGGGCTCTAGGAAGTGATGAACTTACCCCTACCATCCCCATTCACCTCTCATCTCTGCTTTTCTCTCCATCCTTGTCACCTTCTTACCATGCTCTAAATACGGATATTTCCCTGAGGACCATAGCCTTTGTGTCTGGGGTTTGGGAAAGGAAGATGTATTCCCCCACTTCCAACCCCTTTAGAAGTTCATAAGTCTTTACACATCCAGCCTGCAGGGACTCTAGGATCTCAGGTTGCCCTTAGATGAAAGCTAACCCATCCCATTCCTTAGTGGATATGAGGGTTTTTCTTAGGAGTATTCCCCAGCTCTATTCTGCCTTCCCTGGGTCCCTGTCAGTTTAGGGATTGAGTCTTTATACACTCCACACCAGAAGCAAGTTCTGTAATAGTCATATTAGAGAAAATAGGGGTCAGAAACAGCCTCCCTCCAGCCTCCTCACCTGGAGCTTGGTCACCATTTCCTCAAAAAGCTTCCGGGCTTCCGGGCTCCCAGGTTCTTTGAAGTAATCCACAATCCCAATCTGTACCACAATGGACTTGAGGTTCCGGCAAACACCTAGGAAGGAGAAGGGAGAGAGAAGATGATACAGGTCTTGGCTGGCACATGACCCAGAACTTGGGGAATGAGGGGAGAAGCCACATATCTTGTCAAGCCTCTCAAACACCAGGGCCAATCTATACTATTACATTAATACCCCAAACTCAGATGCCAAAGGAAGGGTTGGGGATTTTTACCTGGATTTACAGAGGACTAGCAAATTATGCATTCATTCATTTTCTCCTTGATTCATTAATCCATCCAGTCATCCATTCAGTAATTCATCCTTCCCTTCATTCATTTACAAATCTACCCACTCATCCATCCCTCCATTCATTCATCCATCCATCTTTTCATTCATTAATCCATCTATCACTCTAGTCATTCATTAATCAACCCAGCCATCCTTCTTATCATTAATATAATCACTCATCCCTTCCTCATTCAGTAATCCGTCCACTCATCTCTCCATTCATTCACGAACCTACCCATCCTAACTTCCACTCACTAATCCATCCATCCATCCATCCATCCATCCATCCATCCATCCACCCCTCCATTCATTAATCACTCTGTCCCTCTACTTATTAATTCAACCATCCATCCATCCATCCATCTCTCCACTCGTTAACCTGTTCATTCACCTATCAAACATTTACAAAGCACAGAGATGTGGAGATAACTAAGCACCCCAACACTGAAAGCCACTAAGAGCCTAATTCACCGTCAGCCCTAGTTCCCACCGGCTTCTTCCTAGAGTCCCCCCAAGCCTCACCCCTCACCCCAGTGACTGGTTATGTTGGCATGTGATTGACATTGAACCCCAACTGGACAAGACCAAGCATGGTGGGGCATGCTGACTGTGAGGAGTGATCCTGCTTCCCCTGGTCACTCACTGTTGAAATGCAGCAAGGCCTTTGGGGTGACTGGGGTGGCTGTGAGCACCAGCATTTCCAGGCCCTTCAGCCCCTCTCTGCAGACCTCAGCTGCCACTTCCTGGGTGATCTCTGCCACGTGGTCTAGCTCCAGTACCTGAAGCCTCATGCAGTTCCGGGCTGGAGGTGGGTAGAGGGAAACCGAGGAAAGGTCAAGGCTGAGCAGCAACTTCCTAGATCTCCTGGCCAGCTTGGCTTCCCCATTAAGGGGAGACAGTCTGCAGATTTTGCTTGATCTATAGCCTCCCTTCCTTGGCTAAGCCAATCTCCAGCTTCTCAGTAAAAGGACTCCCCTCACTCCTTGCCATCACCCTCTCCCAACTGGAATAGAGTGCCCCCTGGGAAATGAGGCACTAAAAACTCGACAGGATTTTTCTCGGCCTCTCTTCAGTCTTGCTAAGTCATGCCATCAGTCTTCATGTCTCATCTCTTTCTGCTCGAAGAGCAGACTCCGGGTCACTCTGCTCAATTCTGGGTCCTGCTCCTTGGTCCCCACCAGAACCTCCCTCTTTCCTAAGATGTGACCACACTGCTTCAAGCTGTAGGTATGGATCATTTGACTTTCTGAGGGGAATAATTCAGGGGTAGGAATTCCCAGGTAATACAGACTTACCCAGAGAATAAAGACTTATACCCTCCCCTTGGTGGGGGACTTACCAAGTGATGCCAGGCCCTGCACGCCGCAGCCTGCTCCTCCTACTCCCAGGGCCCTCAGATGGGGCCAGCATCGGCCTATCATCTGCAGGCACCGGTTACTGAAGCGTGTGGGCTGCTGGCTAGAAGACAGGGTGGGGAGAGCAAAAGTGGGGAGCAAGAAGGGAGGTCAGAGCAGCCACTGGAAGTACTCAAGGTCCTCAGCCCATCCCCCTAAACTCTCTTTGCTTTTGGCAACCTCCCCATGCCTCCTCTTCCAGCAAGGCTTCCTAGATCTATCTGTCCCACCATGCCTCCTCATGAGGCTCCAATGGCTGCTTCTCCTTTAATCTCTGTCCCAAAATGTTATCATTAATCCTGCACAGTACTACCCTGAGTCCACTTGTCTTTGTCTCCAACTCCTTAGTTCTCCACAGATTTAGAGGCTTTGGAGATCTGAAGCCTTAATAGGTCCTGTCAGCTGTGGGATGTGGACACCACCTAAGAGAATCATGAGCTATGTAGAGAAGAGGCAGAGCTTTCACATATCAGGAGGCCATGGTCCCAATGTGCTCCTCTCTGGGTAGATCTCATCTGGAGCAGTGGTCAGTTCTGGGCACTGAAGCTTAAGGCAGACACTGACAAGCTAGAGTGTCCTCGGTAAGGATGGAGAAGGCCTTTCTTCACTCCTGCACGTGAGCTCACCTCCTTGCCCCACTGTCTCCTCCTCTAGACTGTGGCCACTTCCTCTCTGGCCCCCTGCTCCTGCCCAGAGCCCTGCCAACCTGACAGGTGAGGATCTCAGTCACCTCTGACATCCAGGCAGGCTCCAACAACACTTCATTTTACTCCCTCTCACCTGGGGGCCTTTACTCCTTGTCTGTACCACCCCATCCCCTGCCACTTTATTTCTGAAATCATAATTAATCACTACCACCACTGGAAAGAGTAAATCAGTCCATTCCCTATGCTTCCACTCACCATCCCTGAGATTCCCCAAACCAAAGCATCCCTCCCTGGTCCCCCACGGATGCTGTCCTCCATACAGAGTGTGTCTGCTCCATTTAAGAGTTATATGAAACAAAGTGTCAGCGACATTTACTCAGTCTTTGCTTTCCTATTATCTCCATCTTCCAATGTAGCAATTCACCCTCTCCCTTCTCAGAGAGTCATCTCTGCTTACAGTCAGCACAGTGCCTGTTGTACCAGGCTAGGTGCTTAATAAATGGGGACTGATGGATTGGAATGAAAGTGGGGAAGGGGGGAGAGCTGGCACAAAGACCAGCCCCCTGCCTCTGCAGAGGAGCCTCCTCATGCTTCTGCCTTTGAGCCAAGCTTGGTCCTTGTGTCATTATACACTCCCAACTAGATGCCATCAACTATATCTATGATGCTACGCTGTATTGTTTCAATTTTTCATGGTTGTTCTTTCCGTTGATAAACTTGTTTCTAAACTAAGGGGAAGGAGGTAATGCTTTGTGGTTTATGGAGCATTTTGTATGCATGATTGGTCTTCATAGTTATCCTGGCAAGGTGTGCCCATTTTACAGATAGTGAGACTGAGGCTCAGAGATATGTTATGATGGATGAGATGATAGGATTGAGAGCAGGGAGGAGCCTTTGGGATCACTGAGTTAAAATCTCTCCTTTTTCTCTTTTTGAGAAAACTGAAGTCCAGAGAGGAGGCTACTGTGTAGCCCGAGTGTGGCTCCTCCAGTGTGTGGAGCCATGACTTGGTGTTTATGTTCTGTGCCCAAGCTTCTTGCTGTCTCCCCTGTTTCTGAAGACCTTCCCTTGGGGGTTTCTGGATCAGGAGCCCAATCCCCCAGCAGCCCCTGGCCCCACTCACCAGGGGTGTAGAGGGGCCACCTGGAGAGAGATGATCTCCCTACAGCCAGCCCCCAGGGCCCAAATGACTTCATGGCCGACTGGATCTGTGGCACTCCTGTTGGGAAGAGAAGTGGAGTGAGGGCCCATTTCTGACCCTCCTGGGTGCTCCTGGGAATGGGTGCGACCAAGGCCTCCTTCACCCAACCTTCCTCCTGTCTCCCTCTTCCTGCCTCCCTTCTCGGAGGCCGCACAGTGCATGGAGGTTTTCTCTTTTAAAAACATTACTCATATTTTTTTGTTTTTATATCACCTTCATTTCCAAAATATATGCCTCCCCCTCCCCAGTAAGTCATCTCTTTGTAACACAGAATAGAAAAAAATGTAAAGGATAATTCAGTAAAACTATCAAATACAGCAATTGAGTCTGACTGTAAATGCAATGCTCCACACCCACAGCCCCCCACCTCAGCCAAGAAGGGAGGGAGGTAAGGGGTGTGTGTGTTAAAATGTTCAAAGGACTTTCCCCATCACAATCCTATGAAGAAGAAAGCTGTACAAGTATTATCATTTTCATTTCACAGATACAGACACCGAGGCCCAGAGAGGTTAAGCCACCTCCCCAGGGTCACATAGCTGGTGTCTAGTGCTCCTGCCTCTGTGCCCATTCCCTCTCAGTATGCCACTGAGGCAGTGGAGTAAACCAGTGGTTATCTCAGATCAAGGGTCAGAAAATGCTTCTTAGGGGGAGAACTTTAGCAACCAAATGACATTTTGTGGTGGCATTGGAGAGATTTGGGGGTGAGGCAACTTCCTCTGCCTCATGGGATCCCACTTATTGCTGCCTCCCCACCCCCACATTACCCCCATCAGACTCACCTGTAGGTGACAGCTTGCAGGGCCCGGCAGTAGCAGCTGGCCAGCCAGAGGGAGCGGTCCGTGAGGACATTGGGGCAGTGGGAGATGCGCAGAATCAGCAGGTTCCCACCGGCAGCTTTAAGTAAGGACTCCAGCCCTGCTTCCAGGCACCCCCTGGGAACAGTGAGTAAGTGGTCAGGAGGCCACCCAACTTTGTCCCAACACCAATTCAACTGTCTAATCCAACAAGCATTTATTAAACCCAGGTGCCAGGTACTGGGAATATAAGAACCAGAAAAAAGTGGTTCCTACCCTCAAGGAGCTTACATTCCATTGGAAGGAAATTAGGCTCATGGATTTTGGGCTAAAGGGGCCCCTAGAGGTCAATTAGCCCAGCCATTCCATGTTGGAGATGGACAAACTAAGGCCCAGAGATGTGAAGGAGGTGATATGAGAAGGAGGCTGGCTCTGGACCTGGTTTAAATTCATTCTCTGGCAGACACTACCTGTGTGACCTTGGACAAGTCATAGTTTCCTCATTTTTAATAATAATAGCTAGCATTTATCTAGCACTCAGGTTTCCAAAGCACTTTACACATATTATCTCATTTGGTCTCCCCCAAATCCCCATCAGGTAGGTGCCATTTTAATCCTCATTTTTCAGATGAAGAAACAGGCTGAGAACTTAAGTGACTTGTCCAGGCTCCCATGGCCAGCAGGATTTGAACTTGGGTCTTCCTGACTCCCATATTCTATCCAGGAGTAGTGATACATTTTTGTCTTCATATACTTAGCACAGTTTCTGGCATGCACTAAGGGCTTAAGAAATGCTTTGTTGGATGAGACTGAAGATGGGGCCCTCTCCCTGCTCCCCTCTCCCAATTCCACCATTTCATGCTTGACCCGGCTTATCCCTGGCCCTCCTGTGTCCAGCCTCTATATCCTGGCCTTGCCCCAGCCCAGGGCAGAACCCTTCCCAGTTGCCCTCAGGCTCGCCTACCTCGTGCTTCTCAGATACTCTTCCTTGCCTTCCTTCTTCCCTCGCTGCCTGGGTTTCAGGTTCTGTAGAGTCAGCGAATGTGTCTGGGTGCACCACTGGGACAACATTGCCAGGAACTGGGAGGGGGAAGGAGAAGCCCATGTGAGGGTCCCAGGGCACAAGCCTGGAGACACCACCGGCGCTAACAGAGATTGACGGCAGAGGAGGCTGGCAAAAGCAATCTATCCCAAAACACTGAGGAAGCACCTACTGTGTGTTCAGCCCTGGGCTTCCAACGTTTTCAACTCCAACTTCTAGTTGGGAAGAGAAGTCTTCCTCCCATCCAGGAGACAGGACAAGGGAGAGCACAAGAGGCCACCCAGACAGACAATGGAGAAAAGAGAGACAAGGGGAGGCTGGACCAGGTGAGGAGGCACTGGGGATTGTGCTGGGCCTCCAAGGACAGGTGAGACCTCAGAGTTGTCTTAATGTGCATTTCTTTCATTATTAGTGACTTGGAGAATACTTTTTTTTTTTCCTTTTTGGAGAGGGGAGGGTAGGGCAGTTGGGGTTAAGTGACTTGCCCACATAGCTAGTAAGTGTTAAATGTCTGAGGCTAGATTTGAACTCAGGTCCTCCTGACTCCAGGGCTGGTGTCTATTCACTGCTCCACCTAACTGCCCCCTTTGACCACTTCTCTACTGGGGGATGGTGTTTGGAGTTATGTTTATGGTGTTGTTCAGTCATTCTAGTCATGTCCATCTCTATGACCCCATTTGGGGTTTTCTTGACAAAGATACAGAAGAGGTTTGTCATTTCTTTCTCCAGTTCATTTTACAGGTGAGGAAATTGAGGTAAACAAGGTTAAGTGACTTGTCCAGAGTCACACAGCTAATAAATGTCTGAAGCTAGATTTGAATTCAGGAAGCTGTCTTTCTGATTCCAAGACCAGTGCTCTACTGCACCATATATACGTGCTAGTTGTCTTTATAACTATATTTATGTTAGTTATCTATATAACTTTGCTATCACATTTTTATCTGAGATGTGCAACACAGGAATTTTTTCCTAGTTGATTCTTTCCTTTCATAGTTGCGTTAATTTTGTTTGTGCAAAAGTTTTTCAATTTCATGTGTAATAGGGACTTGGCCAATCCCAGCCTTTACAGAGTATTCAGTTCATGCAATTTTCATGTGAACTTTGGTGTAGACTTAAGTATCAAATCTAGGTTTTCTGGACCACTCACCATAAGATGAAGAAAAAAAAATCTTTTGATTAGCTGCTGAACTGGAACTCAGAGGCAGGCTAATATCACCCAAAGGGGCAACTCCTGGTCTCTTTTCTACCTGGATTCAATTAAGGGAAGACATGTTTTAAGACCCCAGGCCTCAATCTGCCCCCCTGGGTCCACATATGGCCATGAATATGAATGTCTGTTTTTTGCCTCTGTGTGTTTTCTTTCTCCTGTTTTGCAGTGAGGGAATATTGGAAATGGTTTGACAAAATGGGCTGTGGAAGGCTGGAAGAGTGTATCTCTACAAGTCTGGGGAAAAGAGTATAGGGTAGAATTTGTTACCAGGCGAGGCATCAGCTGAACTTTGAGGAGCAGGACTAGTCAATGGGCGTCTAGCCAACTCATCCAGCAGGAATGCCAAGTTCAAAAATGAACTTGATGGGGCAAATGTCCCTAAAGGCTACTATAAGTAGAGCCCACTCCTTCCAGGGCCTGAGGTGGCAAAGATGAGATAATATACTCCTGGCTCTGGGGGGAAATGCCCTGGAAATTCTCATAAAATATCCCTTTGTGAAAGGAATATTAAATGGTTAAATGACACTGGACACTGACCATGAATCAATGGTGTTTAAAATTGGGGAGGATGCACCAGAATGGGAGCTCAAGATGATAGCATTATAGAAAACTACCCATTGCCTCTCAAGAGCTCCCTGAGAACCCTGAGCAGGGAGACGTAGCCAACCTTTCTCTTGGGAACCCATCTCATCAGTGTGAGTAGGAATTGAGAGAAGGATCCCCAGGGTTGATAAATGTTACATACATGTAGCTTTAATTTTTTTCACAGATTGAAGTATCCCATTAAAGTCATGCAGCATCAGTAGGAGAATACTGAAATTTTAAAAGATGGTCCTTTACTTTATGGAGGAACTTAGAGTCAGTAAAAGCGTCGAGCTATTATTTGGATATTGGCAAAAGCAATCTGGCCCACTGTCATCTTCTTTTTAATTATGGGTCTGTCTCATTGTCCTTGTGTCATTTTTTATTCAAAGCGCATGTGCTGATGGTCAAGCTCCAGTTGGATTTTCTACCCAATTACATATAAGACATAACACACATGGACAATAGGTATTCCTCATCCACTTGGTGTTTCCTGTGTGCATAGTTAGCATGAACTCGATCTCATGTTCTTGGATTCATCTGCATACAGGAGCATCTAGGAGACCTTACTATCTATAGGGAGCCCTTCCTTCCATTGGGGCTTTTCTGGATAACCTCTATGATGGTGGCAGGCACCTTTGGTGAGCATACCTGAATTCCCGTTTTATGCTTCTCATAATGTTGATGATCAGAGGGTTAAACGGAGTTATCTCTGTTGTCAGATTTCTCAAGGAACCAAGGGATAATTTTGGCATATCCATGGGAGACACCTTATTGGACGGTCTTCAAGGGGACGTTTTGTTCTACTGAATCAAGTACTTTCGTAAAAATAGTCCAGAAGCATTGAAACCCAGTGGGATATTGTACTCTCTGTGCCTTTTAGTCAACTGCATTACCATAAAAATATGTTCTGCTGCAGGACTTTTTTCTTTTTGGTCAAAGTTGGGCTGTTTCTCAAGCCTTGCATCAAGGATGCCTTTGATGTGTGTGATTATCCTCAAGCATTTTATAGATATGGAAAACCAGGAGTAAGGGTCTAAAGTGAGAGGCGTTTGCTTGGTTGTCTTTTTTCAGAAGTATTGTGTAAATGCTGGTTATTATAGTTGTCTATGTCAGTTATCTGTACCTATCTATATCTATATGTCTATTTAATCCCATCCCTAACCCAGCAGAATGCCTTGCACACAGTGGGTGCTTAATAAATGGTGACCTGAATGGAATCTAAACTTTGTATCTCCCTCTCCCCTTCAGTGCCCAGTGCATTGTTTTGTATACAATAAGTGCTTAATAACAACTGAACAATGAGGGACCATCGAAGGGTCTTGGACAAGGGGTTACGTGACTGAAGTGGTGTTAACCTGGTGGTCATATGTCCCATGAACTAGAAAGAGATGATGCTGGTGGCAGAGATCAGATGGGAGGGCTTGGAAGGAGGGGAGAGTGGAGGGATGGGGGGGCAGGGCGCAAGCAGGAGGCTGGGCCGGGTACCTTGGAGCAGACGCGGGCATTCTCTAGCAGCACTCGGGTCCAGACCGCGGGATGCCGGGCCACAAACCTCCAGTCCTTGCAGACCTCAGCAGCGTGCAGCAGGGTTCGGGTGTCCAGGTAGGTGAAGATACAGAAGAGGGCCGCCCGCATCTTCAGAATCTCTGGGCTGATGACTTCGTTGGAGCGTGAGGGGCTGCCACCATCAGCCTGCCGGCCCCGCCCGCTGCCCCCCTCTGAGCGGGCTGGAGGACCTAACACAGTGTCAGCGGGGTGCACGGTGGGGAAACTGAGGCATGGGGTAGGGAAGGAGAAGGCAAGGAAGGGAGTGGTGGGGAGCTGGGCAGGAACAGGAGGGGCATGTCAGGTATTGGGGGGAGGAAGGGGCTGGGCTATGGACACCCCTGGAGAACATGGACAGTGTGCTGGGGAGGGGCTGGGGTAGGGAATCCTGCTCCCTGTATAGACCTTTGACTAGAGGCAGGGGTGAGGAGAAAGTAACAGGAGGGGCCAGGAAATATTCAACCATGTGATTGAGGAGGTTTTCCCATATTCTTGGCTTTCCTCTGGTTTGGGAAGTAAAATTACTTTGGTGGAAGTATAGGTTTTGTTCCTGACCTTCTCAGTGGCCCTGGGTAAATCAGTGTATCTTTCTGGGCCTCAATATCTCTCTTCTGTAAAATGGGAATGATTATCTCACTCCCAGGTGATGAACTGAGACAAATGGGCACGTGTGAGTTTTCCCTCCTCTGGGGGTGGGGAGGGAGCTAGAGGGGCCCTCAGAGCCATCTAGTGCAAATTCCTTCCTTTATGGGTGAGGACACTGAGGCCCAGGTGATTTGCCCAGGCCATGCAAGTAGTAAGTGTCAGAGGTGGGGTACAAACTCAGGTCTCTGCTTTGAGAGTCGGGGGGGCCTTTTCCCACTGGGCCGTAGGTAACAGGGAAGGAAAGGGACATTGAGGGGTAGGGGAGGGAAAAAAAAAGGAGGCTTTGGCCGGCCGCTTCCCAGCCATCCCCTCCCAAACCACAATGACCGAGGGCCTGGGCACTCACCGGACAGACGGCAGCTGCTGAGGGCTCGAGGTGGCGTGGGGCCAGAGGCTGAGGCTTCGGAGGGCCCTTCGGCCTCAGACTCGGTGGTCCGGGAGCCCACGTCAGAGACGTCACCCTCCTCGCCCTCGGTGCTATGCCGGCGAGGCCGCCGCTGCCAGTTCTGAATGGCCTGGCGCCTCAGGCCCGAGCTCCTGGGCACCTGGGGCCTCTCCAGGCCTCCTCCGCCCTCAGCCCGGGCCCCTGGTCCTCCAGCCCCGCCGTCCCCAATGGCTGCCTCCTCCAAGGGGCCAGGGTCTGCCGCATCACTGTCGTAGCAGCCGGAACTCTGGGACACGGCCTTCGCACGGCTGGAGGCCCTGGGGGGAGGCAGGAAAGGCCAGAGGAGGCAGCAGTGAGGAGGGGCTGGGCCAGAAAGCCACAGTCAACAGTGACCCCCAACATCCTTCCCAAATTCCCCCTCCTCCAGGGAGCCTTCCCAGATTGGTCAGAGAGGAGTAGACAGGTCAGTGTCTTCAGATGGGAGAAGGGAGAGTGGAGGGTCAACAGCTCTTCCCGGGGGAATAGCTGGGTGGGGGTAGGATAGGAAAGGGGTGCTTGGGGGGGGCTGGGATTGCAAGAGCTTACCCTGTGCTGGAGGAGGAGCGGTGATTAGGCACGGCGAATGTGTTGTGCATGATGGGACCTGAGTGCCGGTCCCGCTGTGGGGGGGGGCAGAGGGGAGGGTTGGGAGATACAGTGACAGGACATGGAGAAGAAAAGGGGGTATGGTGGGGAAGGTGATGTAGAAGAGAGAAGACAAGAAGAGGAAAAGGGAAGAGAGGCAGGAGATCCAATGGGAGAGGGAGGGAGAGGGGAGGGAGGAGAGGAAGAGAGGGGAGGGAGGGGAGGAAGAGAGGAAGGAGAGAGGAAGAGGAGGGAGAGAGAGGGAGGAGAGGAAGAGAGAGGAGGGAGGAAAGGAGGAGAGAGGAGGGAGGAGAGGAAGAGAGAGGAGGGAGGAGAGGAAGAGAGAGGAGGGAGG